>OX401926.1:8163532-9363532 GCA_947859195.1 Drymonia ruficornis | reverse complement strand
AAAGGGAGACCTTCGCCCAGCAGTGGGATGACACAGGTTGACAACAAAAACTCTGTATTGTAACATATGCCAGTTTTGACAGGCAACACCCATACCTATTGCAAAAGAGATTTATTATAGTGGCCCCCCTACCAACCGTAAGGTTACAAGAAGGAAGCACACTATACCTGGCAACCCCTTACGAGGCGTCAGGGACCATCTACGGTAGGTCCTGCCGCCAGAGCATACGCTCTAGTACTCATAATGTGAGTTGCGCCGTGATCGCTCACTACCATTTATCCAGAATGGTACCGGAGCCGTGAGTCGCTCACCACCCGCACTCCATGGAATGCTAACGGTTCAATCCCCGCTGGGGACGCCAGAGAAGCCGACTACCATTTCTCCTGAATGGTACCGGAGCTGTGCGGTGCGCTCACTTCCCAGTACGCAGCATCCAACGCATACGCAGCGCAAACCAACGCATAGCGCAAACGCAAACACCTTACGCACCTACCCAAGTCTTACAGCTGGGTGGCCGGAGAGCTAATCCAGCATGTAGCTCTCTACTTCCCTGGAGATTTGACTGGCAGTTCGAAGGCTGAATATCAGTGAGAGGTGTCCTGTAGCCTGTAGCCTGTAGCCTGTAGTGTGTGTAGTGTACCTCTGGGTTCCTGGCGCCGGCGGTCCTGCGGAAGGGCACGGCGCCGGCGAGTCGCTCCAGCAGGCGCATGCGCTTGCCGTGCGCGTGCGCGTGCGCTTGCGCAGCGTCGCTTAGTGCGCGGACCGTGTCGGGCGTGGCCTCGGTGGCCAGTGGCGCGTAGTCGTGGTCGGCGTCGGGCTTGCGCTTGCGGCCCACTACCGTGCCCGTGGGACGACCCTGCGACTCTATAACACATACCGGTTGTTACTGAATGAGCTGCGCTTGCGATGCTAAATAAAATCAAGTGGCTGAGAATCAATACTAGGTCAACAAATCAACCATGAACCTAATACTAAAGGACTGGGTCTAAGCAGCTAAGCCGCGTTGCTTAAACATCGCACAACTAGGCCGGTGACGTAATAACAGCAGGCGTGGCTTAAGTCAGTGTGCTGTTGGCGTTCGTCCTGTGCAGACGTCTTGCCAACGTTCGCATCCCAAATATAATTATATTCGACACTAGATGGCGTCCCTTTGTACGTAATTTTTCATGATCATACACTTAGTGACATCTAGTGCAAATAATTAAACTACATACTAACATCGACATAAAACGAAGCGAGTAGTTCAGCTATTTCCCGGTAGATAGATGCCACGCATTTCTTAACCCCCACCACCCGCGCCATCCCGTGCAAATTACCACGCGTTGTTTAATAGAGAAATCTAATAAGAGCACCTCTTTCTTAAGTCTTTACTCTATGAAATCAACTCATAACCAACACTATAGTTAAAACTAAGCTTTCTTATCAATATAATATTGAAATCATCCAAATCGGTCCATCTGATGCGATTTCATAACACATTTTATATAATGTGCGGCATGTGCGTGTGACGTCACACGGGACCGTCGGATTAAAGGCGCGCTGTGCCCGCGCCGCCGTTCATTACAAAGCGCGCATGGCCCAAATGACGTCACAACAACCGCGCGCGAACTTCGCTAGTAATTTGGTTACAGCTTCGTAAATTTTTGTCGTAGACCAAATATTTTTGCACGGTACGTTATGGATTTCTTAGCTCTATAAATCTGCATTCTCAACTAAATTCGTTACGGATCCCCATAAAAATTTTAAGCGTCCGTATTTTAAACATACGTTACAATGAGAAGGATGGGAATAAAGTTGGTTTAGTAAAATGTAGTTTGTGTTCCAACATAATCAACACCAGGAGGGGACAAAAAAAATGTAACGACACGACTTTTATCCCCGTTCGGGGGTAGTCAGAGGCTTGGGTGGCCATACACCACCACATTGTGGAGATATTAACCAACTCAAAGCTCACGTTTCACTAGATAGTCAGAACCCAACGTGACAGGTGGTGAACCGTGTCGCCGTGTATACAGGAACTGACTATTACCTAATCCCGAGGGATAGGTAGGTTTCCTCACGATGTTTTCCCTCACCGTCAGCGAACTGTAAATTATGCACATAGATGAAAATTCATCCATTGGTGCATGCGCCACCGGGGATCGAACCTGGGACCTTCTGATTGTTAGCCCAACCTGTTCACCCCTAGGCTACAGTCGCTTAATAATAGGTCCAAAAATAATAGGTCCCTATTATTGTTCATATTTGCTGTACATTTTCTTATAGTTTCTTATTTATTTTGTTGCGAGTGGCGAAGTACCGAGACAGTGTAAATCTGCAGGAAGGCCTTTGTCTAGTAGACGGTCTTCCAGGTCAACTCACCATTGAGCGTGGTGGTACTAGCAGTCCTGTTGGCGAGATGCCGCAGCGTGATCTCTTTCAGCGGCTTGTAAGATGAGCGGCCGCGGATGCTGCGCAGCCCGCGCAGGTACGGGCTGTCCGGCGCGCCCTCCTCCGAGATGAAGGAAGATGACTCCGTGATGTCCATCTCCATGGTTGTGTTGTTTCCTGTTCAAATGTAATGTAAGAATAAACATGTAATTAAAGTGTCAATATCTCGGTTATACATACATACATACATATACTCACGCCTGTATCCCAAGGGGGTAGGCAGAGACTACAGATTGCCACATGCTACGATTTTGACACACCTCTTTTGCTTCATCCACATTCATACATCTTCTCATGCACTGCCGTCGGTTGAGGGTGCTACGGACTTGACCTTTCTGGAAGAGACCATTAATCTGGTCGTGAAAAGTTCTCCTTGGGCGCCCTCTTCCGACGCATCCGCTCACTTTCGCTCCGTATATCTCTTTCGTCAATCGACTTTCACTCATCCTCTCTACGTGACCAAACCATCCTAGCATACTCTTTTCGATCTTAGTCACCACATCATCCATCAGCTTGCATCTCTCTCTTATCACACTATTCCTTATAATTATAATAATATTAAAGTGAGCTGTTATTCTGACAAATATGATGTAGTAAGGAGGTAGTGCGACGACAAACTAGTGCGACTAACATCGCTCTAAGAATGCAGTTGAAAAGGTAGAGGACGGCGGAGCACATAGCTCCCAGAAAAGTCCTGGCATGGTGACGGGCGGAAGAGGGAGTGTCTCCGACCTCCTGTGAGATTGGGTAATACCTAGAGATGAAATTCACAAGTTATCGACAACAGAAGTGGGTGACATTGACGGCCACCTGTAGCAGTGGTTCGAGGGTAGGTCGCTTGGCTCACTGCATGAGATAGTTGCGAGTTTGATTTCCGCCAGAGACAAATTTCGGAACCCAGCTTTTCCTAATTTACCCTGGTCTGGGTGTCACTGAGATCGCGCCCAATCCGTTCACTGGTAGCCATACATAGTACAAACGTTGCCTAGTTTGGGACCATACAGTTGATGTGTAAATTTGGCGATATTTATTACAGGGCTACTATTACCATTCCTTCCACTTGACACCACCAAAACGACACCACCGGTGGTGTCGTATGGAATCTCTAGTCCATACGACACCACCGACTATTAGTGAGGTTACCTACATACAACGTTGTTGATATGAAAACTCCAATTAAGTTCAAGCAGTTTCATTAATGAGGTATGTCATTTGATAAAGTTTATATTTATCTGTTAGTTTAGTTTATATTTATTTCATAAACTCTGTTTTATTAATTATCGTTTAACTATATATAACTTGAAATAATAACTTTGGGGTCGGATCAATGTATGTGATGTTGTCTGATATTTATTTATTTATTTTAATGAACTGGGAGCTGTTTGTCAAAAACACGCGTTTCTGGACATCACTAGGGTGGTGTCGTATGGACTAGAGATTCCAAACGACACCACCGATGGTGTCGTTTTGGTGGTGTCGAGTGGAAGGAACGACTATTACAAATCCGGTACAAAAGAAATAAGACGTTTCGTTCGGTCTTGTAATTTTGGAACATTTAGAGTAGTTGTGTGTATGTGTAGCGATATGTATGTACCTGTGTAGTTAGCCAGCAGCGAGGTGTTGGTGTGGTCTGCGGCGGGCGGCGCGGGCGCGGGGCGGGCGGCGCGGCGGTAGGGCGACACCTTGACGCGCGACTTGCTGTAGTTCGTGTCGGACTTGCCGCGCGGCTCTTCCGCTGCGGGGAATATACAACACATCATACATCATTCGACGGGCCCGTTAGCGTGGTTGGCGCGGAGGCGACTTTCACGCTGCAGGTCGTAGGTTCGATTCCTACCAGGGACATGCATTTGTGTGCATGAACATGTCTGGATGTCCGGAGTCTGGGTGTATATGTATATTAAGTATGTATTTACAAAGAAAAAAGTAGTATATGTAGTAATATCAGTTATCTGGTTTCCATAGTACAAGCTCTGCTTAGTTTGGGATCAGGTAACCGTGTGTAAAAATGTCCCAGGATATTATTATTATCACGCCTGCACTCGGCACCGAAGGGGTAGGCAGATGTGTACTCTAATGCACCCAGATTTCGCCAAAACTTTGGGCCTGCTCCAGAATCGTAAGAATATCGTAAAGATAACTTTCATTCACCAAATAAATCTGACGTTTTATGACATATATTTTATAGCAAAAATGACACGTCTTTATTTGAAGAATAAACGCTATCTGACAAATCTGAAACGGGCCATTGGCGCAAACTTGTCTGACAACTGAGGTGCGCGGACGCAGAGTTCTGGATACTAATGGTCCTGACAAGATCATGAAAAATTTTACCGCACACAGACTGGTTCTAACTGGTGGACACATTGGAGTGAACTGGTACATTAGGGGGCGTCCATAAATTACGTGAGGCATTTAGGGGGAGGGGTCGAGAAAAATCTCACCAAATCTTACGTGGGGGAGAGGGGGGGTCTCGCCAAATCTCCGTATTTTTTTTTACCGCAAAAAACAGTGTAAAATTGCAAGAAAACTGGGTTAAATTAAGTAAAACATATTTCTCCTTCTAGAATATAGCTTTTGAAAAATCTCACGTGAGATTAGAGGGGGAGGGAGGGGGTCGAGCAAAATCTCACGAAATCTCACCAAAGGGGGAGGGGGGGGGGGGTCGAAAATATCAAAAATCACCTCACGTAATTTATGGACGCCCCCTTAGTGGACTAATTTATGTTCCTAATATTGTATCTGAAAACGTACCCGATACTAAGGGTATATAAGCACTCAGAATCGCAATCAATTCAATGTAATCATAGGTTAAAATCTTATACATTTTTGGGGTCAGATTTGTTATGATTTACTGGCAACATTAAGTATTGCACATCAGTGCTTCCGACCACCTTCTTCTATTTGATCTACATCAAAATCATTTCATCGGAATTAAGGGCACTTTCTATTGGCTGGCGCACATAGAGCATGGCAGGGCATGGCATTTTATTTTTTATTAATTGAATTCAATACTTATCCAAATGATATAAGGTCTATATTACAATGCTCAGTGATCGACATCGGAGCAAGAGAAAATGCTCCGATGTCAATCACCGAGCATTGTAATATGGACCTTATAATAATAATAATAATAATAAATTTATTATTCAACCTTTTTACATAGGATGGTGCTTACGGTTACTTAATAACTTACTAAGGTTATAAAAGTAGCAAAGATTGATTTGCCTCTGACTCTCAAACTAGGAAAGAGTTCCTGTGTTTTGAGTCATCAGTGGTTCCTCGCTCTGTGTACCCATCTGGCTATTAGTAATTATTAATTTAGGAAAACAAAGTATACAATAATATAATGAGGAATATCGAGGACTATGTGTGTGTGTGTGTGTGTGTGTGTGTAATATACCTTATTTCGATTGGATAAGTATTGAATTCGATTAATAAAAAATAAAATGCCATGCGTCCTCTATGTGCGCCGGCCATATGTATAATTTTAAGCTAATTAATTACTCACGTTCATTTTCAATTTCTACAACCACTTCCATTTCAAGCTTGTCTTTCTTGTCACTCTTCTCTACTTCTGGTTTGTCTGTCTTCCCGTCTTCTTTCTCTTCTTGCGCCTTCTTGGGCGACTCCTTCTCTGGTTTCTTGGCGTCTTTCTTAGCTTCCGGTTTCGGTGAGTCGGCTGAACGTAGCTTCCTGTCCGTGGCAGGCGCGTCTTCTTTCATTTTAAGAATTTTGGAGTCTTTCGGCTGAAATTTTTGAAAGATTAATAGTGCTTGGTTTAGAATTAAAAGTGGATGATAGACTTGAGTTTACATATCGGATTTGTTTTATTGTGAAGGTTCAGTGAAGTTAGCAACTTCACTGAACCTTAAAAAAATTAAAAGTTCCTAATACTCTATGGTTCTTGGGGATATTTAGTAGTGAAAGTTCACGAAATATACACTTTTAGGGCCATAACACTCTAGGATGCCATGGCGACGTTGCCAACTACCGTATCCATCTAATTCGTATTAAATTATTTTTTGATGCAATTAATTTTTATTTTTATTTTATCATAATGTTCAATAATCTATTGTAATTTAATTTTAATTCAGTTTGGACATCTAATTTTATAAAAAATATGTACATATTGTATGCCTACTACGGCGCGACATAGCGGAACCTCTATCAATAATACTAATGTAACATCTTACAAATACCTATGTATTCCACAATAAAATGATTGATTGATTGAAAAAATGTATGACAGGTAACACACTTGGCGACGGACTGGCGACGTCGCCATCAATACAAATTGTTTGGATACGTAGCCGGCGACGTCGCCATCAATATCAATTTCGGAAGGCAGCACACTGGAGCTATTTACCAAATTACATTGTATTAAAATACTTAAATGGCGATAAAAAAAAAACAATGTAAAAAAGACAAGCCCGCTGAGTTTCTTGCCGGATCTTCTCAGTCGAGGTCGCGTTTCCGATCCGGCAGTAGAATTTAAGGAAAAAATGTAAAATGACAATTTGTAAGTGCCCCCGTAGGCCTAAACAAAATAAACGCTTTGACTTTGACTTTGACTTTGAATACAAATTGTTTGGATACGTAGCCGGCGACGTCGCCATCAATACAAATTGTTTGGATACGTAGCCGGCGACGTCGCCATCAATACAAATTGTTTGGATACGTAGCCGGCGACGTCGCCATCAATACAAATTGTTTGGATACGTAGCCGGCGACGTCGCCATCAATACAAATTGTTTGGATACGTAGCCGGCGACGTCGCCATCAATACAAATTGTTTGGATACGTAGCCGGCGACGTCGCCATCAATACAAATTGTTTGGATACGTAGCCGGCGACGTCGCCATCAATACAAATTGTTTGGATACGTAGCCGGCGACGTCGCCATCAATACAAATTGTTTGGATACGTAGCCGGCGACGTCGCCATGCCGTCCCGGTGTGTTATGGCTCTTATGATAGGATGGTTCTTTAATCCCGGCCTATTTCAAAATCATTTTTTTTTTTCAGGTCAGATCCTGATCAGATCCTGTATACACGGCGACAAGGTTCACCACCTGTCACGTTGGGTTCTGACTATCTGGTGAAACGTGGGCTTTGAGTTGGCTTAATACCTCCAAAATGTGGTGGTGTATGGCCACTCAAGCCTCTGACTACCCCCGAATGGGGATAAAAGTCGTGACGTTATTTATATTTTTTTCTTTTTATATTCATGAGACGTAAACTCAAGGCTACATATTAAATTAAGATGTTAACTGTAATTAGGTCATTGTTAGTATTACGAACATGCAATTGAATGGAAACACTTAGCACCTGTTATGCGCAAATATTAGTTGTTTGAACAGATAGCATGCGAATGTACATACATAGAGCGAATGTGGACAACTGATTGAAATTAGTTTATTGCATAATCTAGCATAATTTTATGAGTTCTTCGTTGTTCATCTGAATGGGCATGTAGGGAGTACAAGACCACCTCTTATGCCGTGTGTCCACTGGCAAGTATCCGCAATTTCTTGCAGAAGTCACTTGCCGACGTGTTTCCACTGACTGCAATTTTACACAACCGTGTACATGTGGGACTTGCAGTAAGTTCGGCAAGTCGCAGAAGTCCACTTGCGTGAGTATTTACACATTGGAAGTCGCTTGCGCAAGTAAACTTGTGCAAGTTTTCTTGCCAGTGGACACACGGCATTAGTTCTGTAGTCACAGAGGATGGAGAAATATAGAGGTATAATGACAGGGCAATCACGTGGTGGGTGTGAGGATCAGTTTTCAGTAGTATGGGACAGCTCAATTCTACCGGGGCCAGTATGACCCCCTCTCCGCACCTACCGCGCAATTGCTTTATCTAGACGGCCTCGTCACACCTCTGTATTTATTCTTACTCTGTGCTGTAGGCATGGCTTTGAAAATCGCGTTTGGAAGAAATACGACCAGATTTTTTTAGATTTTTACTTTCTTTCCGACTAATTTATTGTATCGATAAAATTGAGTTAAAATATCAATTAATTTAATAATTATAATAATATCCTGGGACATTTTTTACACACGGCTACCTGATCCCAAACTAAGCAGAGCTTGTACTATGGAAACCAGATAACTGATATTACTACATACTACTTTTTTATTTGTAAATACATATTTAATATACATATACACCCAGACTCGAGACATACAGACATGTTCATGCACACAAATGCATGTCCCGGGTAGGAATCGAACCTACGACCTGCAGCGTGAAAGGCGCCATCACGCCAACCACGCCAACGGGCCCGTCAAGAGCCCGATTGGAGATCTGTTTAGTCCCAGTTACCACTGCATCATACTATTTTCTGCAAAGCTGTAATAAAACCAGTTGTCCACAGTCAGCAGTAGGATAGTGCCACAGCAGTGTACACTTACATCGTCCGTCTCTTTCTCCGCGTGTTTGTCGGAGGCGGGGCGCGGCGTCTCGGGCGTCCGCGTCGACTTCACCTACCGCCACACACACCACCGCACGGTTAGTTAGTAGTGAGTGGAGGGGGGGGACACATCACGACGTGTAGGGGGGGGGTTAGTGGGGTTGACGATGCTTTAATGCTGTTATGACATCCCTAGCATGAATGCGGGCATTACATTGTCCAATTTGCAGAGCGCTAGGTGAGCTAGTGTGCTAAAATTGGATGGTTTATTAGCAGTTTTTTTTTTTTGGGACTAAGCCCGCTACATTTTCCCACCACTGTTACTCCTGTAAGCCAGGATCGACAATGGTGTCCAACGATGACGCCAAGGTTTGACCCTCGACGAGTCCCGGGGAAAAGCTAAGTTGTCTTGGAACCCGCACGAATTTCATCAAAAGATAGGACAGGAGGAGTTGGAAGAAGATTATCCACTTCCCTCCATAACAAAGCGGGAGACAATAATAACAGTATAGGCTGGTAGCCGCAGAAATAAGACTGTTACAACTAGTGAAAGACCAGTTGTAACGCACCACGGACAGTAATTTGACTATTTGGACCTAAACTCGTGAGCTAGTTATACTTGATTCATCGAAGATTCATTCTTGATTCTTCCCATCCTTGATTTATTAGCAGATAGTGATCCAATCTAGTAAGCCTTTAAAAACCATCCAATTTTAGCACACTAGCTCACTTAGCGCTCTGCAAATTGGATAATGTAATGCCCGCTGAAGGCTAGATATGTCTTAAAAATTCATCTCTCTAGCTCTTTGGTCATAAGAAGGATGGATGGATGAAATCAATGTTGAGATTTACTCACAGTTTCGTATTTAATTTGAACATCAATTAAAGTGTTAATCCAGCATTAAGACATCGACACACCATAATTATAGGGTGTTCCATAAATTGTAAAACCAACATGGTGTTGAAAAAATTATAATAAAAAATATAGATTTCTTTAAAATTCTCCAAGTTATAATCCGGGGTCCCTGGTCAATTTTTTTTATTATTATTATCAAGCTAATTTTCCGTGAGTAGCTTCATTTTGATAAGACGCCCAACAATTTCTGTACGAAAAATCTTGATTGTGGTAGGTAAGAGGGGTAGCAGAGATAAAATATGTTGATTTGATGATTCTCAAAAAAAAATTACTAACTTTTTTTGTTAAATCTGATCATAATTATCTAAATTATTCGAAAAAATATTTGTCCTACCTAATGTATGGTTTGATCTAAGAGTGTCCTCCTTCCAACATGTATCGATAACGAGGTCATCAAAAATGATTACTAACGAGCTGATATGATATTTTTTCCAATAATTTAGATAATTATCGTTAGATTTAACAAAAAAAACCCAGTTAGTAATACATTTTTGAGAATCATCAAATCTACATATTTTATCTTTGCTACCCCTCTTACCACCCACAATCAAGATTTTTCGTACAGAAATTGTTGGGCGTCTCATCAAAATGAAGCTACTCACGGAAAATTAGCTTGATACTAATAAAAATAATGGACCAGGGAACCCGGACTATTCGTTTTATCATTCACTACTCACGGAAAATTAGCTTGATACTAATAAAAAAAATGGACCAGGGAACCCGGACTATTAGTTTTATCATTCACTACTCACGGAAAACTAGCTTGATACTAATAAAAAAAATGGACCAGGGAACCCGGACTATTAGTTTTATCATTCACGAAACAACCGTTCACAAATCGAATTAGAGATCCTACACCACAATAAAATGAAATCGCACACGAATCGATTGCAAAATCGACTAAGATATTGAATGATCGACTGACTGAACACCGCATTCGCACCGCAACTGTTCCCACCCGCGATGGCACCGATACCGTGGAAATGTTAAATCGATTTAAGATAACGATTAAAATCGTATTAAGTAATTAGTCGATTTTATACGATAGTTTCACAAAAATATAGGTTTAGTAGACATGTATCGTGAAAAAAATACAAACAGCCATCCACCTTATTAATCGATACGAAAACGGGGTCTATCTAATTTTGATTCTAAAAGGAATCGACTAATTTAGTGTGAAACAAAGACGATGAAACTCCAGTTAGTCCGAGTCGACTAACTAATCGATTAGATCGAATAACTAATCGATTAGATCGAACAACTAGTCGATTAGTGGGACAGAAAACAAAAAAATACAGGTACCAAGCGAGAGGTACCTGCGATCTCCTGGTGAAACTTCGACTAGGCGCGTTTTCGGGCGTCGGCGGTTCGAAACATTCGACATCGGACGCGTCGTCATACGTCAGCTCTGGGAACAACTCATCCTGGTCTTGATCATCGATGACGAGCATGACGTCATCGTCCTCCGAGTCCGCACTCACCCTTCCGTTCAACACGTCATCGGCGGCGCCGTTAGCGCTCAGTGTGACATCACTGACGCCGTTGTGCACGCGTGGCTCGCACCCGTTCTGTTTCGCTTTGTTTTCCGCCTTTTTCGGGTCCGATTTTTCAGACTGGAATGTTTTAGAAGTAGGTCTAAAAGCTGCGGGTACATAATGTAATTCCAAGTCTGTGTGGAATAGGATTCTTTGCGCCAGGGAATCGAACCCATAGTCTCTTGACCGGGAACACTTTGGACCAGCGAATAAACATTTATTTTCATAGACAAGGTAAAGGAAAGTTAGTATGATCATGTTAACCAACCAGAAAGAAAAAGAAAAACCGAAACTCGAACTCCAAACCGATGCTATTAAATGTTAAGGGTGTACAAAACATACCTTTCCACCCTTATCTTCTTTATTCCCGTCTTCTTTACTCTTCTCCGCCTGCGGTTCTTTCTTCTCCACATTCTTCTCCGTCTTTTTATCTGCTACGGGAGTTTTATCGGATTTCTCCGCGATTTTATCAGTCTTCTCAGACTTTTTATCTACTGTGGCGTTTTTATCAGTTTTCTCCGGCTGTTTATCGACATTCTTGTCAGATTTCTTATCCGTAACATTTTTATCTGACTTCTCCGTTTGTTTATCTGTGTTCTTCTCTGTTTGTTTCTCAGCTGCCTTCTCTGTGGGCTTCTCCGCCTTCTCGGCGGCCTGTTTCTCCTTCTCGGCGTTAGCTGCCATTTTCTTCTTCATTTCTTTTACTGGACTGTCTGTTTGTCTCTGAAATACGAAGATATTTATTAGAACTCTCCCACTACCTCAAAAATGGAGAAGTCAATTTGGACGCAAAGAGGCCATCCATAAATTACGTCACACGAATTTCATGATTTTTAGACCACCCGCCCCCCACAGTCACAGCTGGTCACATTTGTGAGACTCCCCTCTCCCTAAGTGAAGTCACATATTTTTCAAATTTTCAGAAATTTTGGCCCCAAATATCAATTTTGCGTCACTCGGTAAGATAATGAAGCTTAACCCTTCGTTTGCAGACACAAAATATACACCTATTTATGTTGCTGTCTCTAGTTTTAGACTGTACAAAATAGAGACAACATTAGAAATCGGTATATTCGGAATCGGAAATCGGTTAGGGCAATCACATACGAGACAAGTAAGATTAGACGGTCGTTATCTTAAAAGCTCACCTTTTCTTTATCGTCGCTTATCGCCGACTTCCGCGTCCCCTTCTGACTCATGGTTCACCTGAGAACAAATTAAAAACCCATCGTCAGATATGATCGGTCCCTTCTAACGCGCACGTGTGCGTTGCCTCACAAATAGACGGCCGCGGGGTGAACGAACTGTTGTACGCGAGCTGTTGGCGCGTGGTGCAAGGTTTTTTATTAGAGTTCGAATGGGGCACTTGATACGGAAGCTATTGTTTTCCTATTTTCGACTCGCTCATAAATCGGTTTGTTGTCTTTGTCTATCCATGTATTCCATAGCATGGTAGCTTCAGCTCATGGATTTAATTTTCGTAACTGCAATGACAAATTCTCGTTTAATCTCACAGATAGCGTACGCACTTAGATAAGACTTGTCACGCATTATGACGCGCACGCGTCTTAGGAGAGAACGAGACAAAATCTAAACAAAATCGATTAAATTCGCGTTTTGTCTTGTCATAGACAGTGAGGCCGGCTGTGAGGTTTATCTGAGGGTGGGAAGTTCGTAACCAGGGTTGTTATTATGAATCTCGTACGAAAGCATCAATGCGTTTCTTTCGGACTTCGGTTTTCGAAACATTTACATGGTAAATTGGTGTCAAAATTACAAATACTCCAGATTTGCGGGTTCGTAATAGACCTCGGATCAGCGGTATCTAGGTTTCGCTTGTATCTATTAACTTGGACCACATGCCCACTGACGGACATTTTAAAAGGTCGCATCATCGGCAAGGGCCCACGTTATTAATTACATACAACAGATGGAATGTCTGAGTGGCTCTATATTTACACACTTTCCAAGTTTCATAAAACACAGACGACTAGAAGATTTATATGTTAAAGTTATTTTTGAAATTGGTAGTGAGGATTTAGGTAGCGTGGGGTATATTATGTTAGCGGTTGGTTTTTAAGCCACTTGTTATTTGAGAAATGGAAATTTCACATCTTGACAGCTCTGAAAGTATTATAAGTTTGACAGATTGACATTGGTAATGGTACCCACATTGCGGTTATCAATAACCTTTCCACTAATTTCTTTTTTATTCCCGTCTTTTTTACACTTCTCCGCCTTAGATTCATTATTCTCCACTCTTTTATCTGCTATGACATTTTTATCGGATTTCTCCACTCCCCATTGCGGTTATAAATAAATATAACTTAAGGATATGACCTTGTTTTTTATTATTATTATACTGCGGTGATAAAAATGCGTACGACCCGCCTGATGTTAAGCAGTTACCGTAGCCTATAGATGCTTACAATACCAAAGGCATTGCCCGCACATTGCGGACCTGAAGGGGAGTGGGATGGAGGGAGGGGGAGGGGGGTGGGTGGGCTTACGGCTCTTTCACTCATCGTACGAAACGCAGCTGTAATAGCTGCTTTACGCCGATCTTCTGTTGTATACGAATAGGGTTTTAACTGCAGTGTAGTATCATCCGAGCAAACCAACGAGACCAAAATTACCGCACCTTAATTAACTTGAATGTGTGTATCTGAGTATTTCAAAACAAGTCGATCCGTTGGCGTAAAATAAGGAGCGAACGAACAGACTTCTTTTCACTGTATAAGGACACACTAACTACCCACACTGTCCGCATGAAAGGCTAGACTTGTGAAAGTGCCATATGCCAGACGGATGCCATGTAATTCAGGCAACCGGTTGTTGCACGTGGGTTGAGTTCAGGGAATATAGCAATAGATTTTCAGACGACTTTCTAATTAACATTATGAAACAATTCATAATTACTAATAGTGTGGCGACTCCTTGCGCTCCGTACTACAGGACGCAGGATTTGACCTAGCTCCACGCAAAAATGGCTAAATGGATATCGATGAAATTTGGTACAAAAGTAGATTATACTTTATGATAACGATAGCATAGTTTAATATGCTTAATTTGTCTCAGAAATAGGTTAATGTTAGAGTCAACTTCTGGAATCCGGGACATACGGGTAGATGTATATTTTCCGGGTCATTTACGATTCCGGGAGAGTTCCGCAGAATCCGGTACGGTTGGCGGTCTTACACTATCAATAAAGACAAAGGTGTTTCTGTTTGCTAACGCGGCGTGTCCACGCGTCAGAACCTTGGACTTCAAGGCTACGCAACAGGTCTTAGGCGAAAAAACCTTTTTGCTTATTCGTTTTTTTATTCTGTTGTATGAATGATTGTTAGTCTGTAGACTGTGGTATAGTTACCTTGATTTTGTAAGCTTACATAAAACACCATTACGCTCTATTCCCAAAGAGGTTGGCAGAGGTGTGAACTGATATTTCTTACTATTATATAAGCAACAACGCAACAACGGTCGCAAATGTTCATGCAAGAACTCAGACCTTAAGATTGACAGCCTCTATTTATGGCTACTAAAATTTAAA
The DNA here is from genome assembly GCA_947859195.1 of Drymonia ruficornis. Lineage (NCBI taxonomy): Eukaryota > Metazoa > Arthropoda > Insecta > Lepidoptera > Notodontidae > Drymonia > Drymonia ruficornis. Next base: position 9,348,680 of record OX401926.1, on the reverse strand, counting down.
ATCCTAGTAGGTATGGCATAGTAATACATATTATGTATGTGATAAATAAATAAACGTACAGACATCAGTTATGTAATAATGTGTTAATACGTATACATGCGATATTGTTAACAGAATTCGACGTTAGCGACTTTGAACCTAAACACTGGATGCGTAAATATGAAATTCTGAAAAAAATCCGAGTCGATGGTTTACATAATATTTGCATGTGTCAATATTTTAAGCACTAGGAATTCTAGGCTAGGCTTTGTTAAATGGAAATAGAAAGTGAATACATTTTAACACCTAAAATATACATAAGCACATTCGTTTTAAAAAAGACAGATTGTATATTTGTATACTCGTTTTAACTTACAGAGGCATAATTTTAATTTTAACATTTTATATAAATGATTTTTTGAATACAAGAATGTTTTACAATTGGTTGTCAACGGATTGATGTAACCCAGGTTAATTTCTTTAATCTCCTAGGCTCGTATTAATGCTCGATCTCAAAATTGAGACCGATCTTAAGATCCAGTTTTAATGTTTAATGTATGGAACATCTGACAAAAACAGCGTCTTAAGATCGATCTCGACTTTGAGATGCATTTATTAATATGAGCACTAAACCTGACGCGGAAGATTTACCCCCTTATTCATCGAGATTTTGTCCAGTTTGCAATGGTTTTGAAAAGCATTTTTAGGAACTAATGTGATTTGTAATTCCACTGCAGGTCGATAATAACTTTCTATGAATAAGGGGGTTAGGTTGTACAGTTGTAGATAGTCTAATTCAGACCATAATCTACAACATTGGATACTGTTAAGCTAATTCTCGTCTTTTATTGACATTATTTTCTTTGCCATTCTTGGCCGGTTACCTTACTATTTATTAGTTTAACGGTTTTAGTACAAAGAAACATCAGCATGGATTCGTTCATTAAGTACGTGAACGACTCATTGTAGTTTTTGGGCAGATGCCACTATAAGGGTCACTGGACTCGGTAATGAAGGAAGCCAATACTAATTAATACCTGTCAAGTTTGGTGCCAACGTTTGAAAGGAAACTATTGAAATGCACCAAGAAATTGGATACTACAATATTGGCGCCATTGTTGGTTCCAACGTTTACTGGGAAACTAAATAATGTCGTACACAGATATAACCATAATACCACAGGAATAAGGACATTGATAAGTTTATATCCAATTAAAAACGCGAATAAATTATTGTGTCAATTATAAAACACATAATAAGGTATTTGTTTGCAATACTTGTTACATATTTATACACACCATCAATACAGATGTTTCCAAACGAGAAATGGAACAATGAACGGGCTGTATCGAAACTTTTTTAATACAAAATAGTAATATCATATGTTAGCAAGCATTTAAAGCCCAAAGGAGTCTGCCTAATTTCATTACCACAGGTAGTTTCGGAATCGTAGTGAGTATGTCAGCCAATCAGCGGATTTATCTTCTACAGATTTCTAACAAGAAGACATCAGTAGGTAATTAATCTATTTAATAACGAGACCCATAAGTCCCACCCACATACCGGAAAACGTGTTTTAGATAATTAGTTTAATATCCCTACCGAATCAAGGGCGATTCAATTAAAATTATAAACTGCTACCAAGTTCATAATCGAATGCAGTTTACACGTCTCACTACGAAGCGTCAGAGGGCCTACTCTGTTTCAAACGAAAACTAAATCGCGGACGAAATTCGCGTATTTCAGACATTTCTTACGAACGAAAATTGTTTGACGTTTAGATTCAACGAAGACGAAGACGTCAAACAATTTTCGTTCGTAAGAAATGTCGGGATCAATGAGAAACGTAGTAGGAAATACGCGAATTTCGTCCGAAATTTCGTTTTCGTTTGAAACAGAGTAGGCCCTCAGATCTGATTGCCCGGGCGCGGCTGTTCATTACTTGTAGACGCGGCCATTCATGTATGAGCAGTCTTCAGAATCGCGTTGTTTAGAATTCAAAATTCAAATGTAACCAATTAGGATACAGCTCAGTCGCCAATTGGATTGAAGATATATCGATCGTACCCTAGAGAGCTTTAATAGCTCAATATTGGCACGAATAGCCTGTGAAGCCTAATTGTGATGCAATACGTGTGTACGGTCGAATGCGCGCGCGCATGTCTCAATGGGCGTGTTTCCTGCGCACGACTTCATTGAGCCTTTATAAGCGTTTTTGGTAGTATTTAGACAATCGTTTAGATAGAAGATGTACTTAAGTTTATTTACAAACGAGTTACTACTGAAAGGACTTTATATGTTATATCTTTAACTAGTGTTGGTTGATACACATACTAAAATTGGCTAAACTAAATGTACTGCCATCTTCTTCCTGGAGCTTCCTTCTTCATAATGCATGTGCGAGACAGCAATATTTTTAATTGTAAGTAAGTAAGTAGGTAATTTCTTTATTTGAATGTAGGTATATTTAAGTTATTGTATCTACTGGGTGAAATCGAAATCGTCAGCAATATTTTAACCAGTAATTCTACACATGATTCAGAATATTTAGGGAATATTAATGAACAAATCAATTGATAACAATTTATTACCCAGGTAAGGTATAACAGTTAAATGGTTTGCTTATTTGCTTACCCGATCAATATTTTTTTATCAATAGATTTTTTTTATTTGTTTTCCTAATATATTTTGAATCATGTGTAGAATCACTGGTTAAAATATTGCCGACGATTTCGATTTCACGCAGTATATTTAAGTCTTAATAATTTCAAAAGTTCTTTCTCAAATTACTGGACAGGATAATATTTCCTGAAATGCCACCCAACGCCATCACATTTAATAATACCGCAGTAAGAACTTAATCCCACTGAGGCAGACAGGATTTTCTAACAGAATTTTCTTTAATGCAAAAGGAATCCTTGGAATTACCGAAACGTCTGTCTGGGGCAAGTTATGATGACAGATCTTAACTGTTCACTATTCTGTGGCAGAAGTCTACAACCATCAATCAATGCATATTAGCACCATTGCACAACGCAGACTAGCCGACAGACGAACAGATTTCACGTAATTTGCAAGTGAATGCAAGTGGGCAAACAGTGGAACCTCAGTTAACCTTTGTGACAAGTGGTTTGTCAATAGGCTAGACTTCAGACGAGGATGGAATACCTAATGCAGTATTGCTACATTTCAGGTCACAAGAGCCTGAAGGCTGCAAAAACTTATCCATGAAAGGCAGACCAAACCTAACTATAATAAGTTTTCTCATGACACCTTTTTGGAAGCAATCCCTGATTACAACATACTACTCCACCAAGCCAACTAGGAGCTCGGGTGGAATGCGGCTGACATCATGATTCGTAGACGATGTTGGAGTACTGTCAAAGCGAATCAGATCAACTCTAGACGGCTAGAGGACCGCATGCGGTTAGGTCTGGGGGGCTAAAAACGCCACATAGCAAAACTGCCCACGCAATATCTTTTCCGATTTTCTAGCAGAATTCTTAGCAATTCCGCAAAATTACCGTAAAATAGTCACGCATTTTACGCCATTCGTTCGATTCTGGCTGATATGGCATGGCTGCTATTAAATGCAATGTTCTTATTGTAGCAAGTATATTTCGCGATATAATAGAGCTTATTTTACAAGCTATAAGCACCTTGGAAATTAATATCTTTTATTTTGCACAGTGGTGGGATAAAAGCAGCATCTCATAGGAAACCTGATTCTCCGCGTTACTTTATAATCAGAATGGAGTACAGTTACTGGCCCTATCCTCGGACCTGCATCACGCTCGGGCGCGCGCCACGCTCCAGCGACTCCGATAGGGCCGGTTGTTTGGTGGGCTTAATTAGTGCCCTACCTATGTATTGGGCAATAGATAAGGTTCAGTAAAAACGGGTGTGCGTGCGGCATTGCCTGCTACTTCACAAAGCAGACTGTATTTGTACAAATATGTAGTTGGTTATAGACTAGACTAGACAACCTTAACTGAGATTGTTTATAGGGTAAACACCCACCACAAACTTATTAACCCTAGGGCCCTTGGAGCCCTCTAACTATTAACCACTGGAACATCACTGGTCGCTAATGTTATCTTCGGGAATTCTTCATTGTAAATCCGAAATTCTTGTCGTTAGAGGGACTTGTTATTAACCCCCACATTTAGAGAAAGTTATGACGGACTTACAATGGCTTTACAAACCACTTTTGTTCCTAGAAATGCTTTGTAAAAATATTGTAATCTGGCTACAAATCTCTATAAATTTGGCAGTAAGTGTCGGCAAGTTTTTCAATGAAAAATGTGGCCCCAAACAGAATGTCTGATGGATCAAACCGGTTTTTTTTAAATAATGTGCAGCAACATCGGTTTAGTTACGTTCAGAGTGGGTCATAATTTACCAAAACCTCTTCAGACCCACTAGATAAAGCTAAAGCAATTCGAAAGCCATTTCCGAAGAGAAACTAAACACGTCCGAAAATGATGAAAAAATCACATAAAAAGATGTCTGGCTTACATCTTCTGACAAAAACACTCGTTTAACGATGTTTTTTGTCCCACATTTCACTTCACAAGAATACCCAAATGCATTTGTGCATATTTTTTGTGGGTGCACAAAACCTGACACAGTTAAGTGCAGTGACATTTGATTGAACGGTTATCGAAACTGGATGATGGACATTTTAACAGTGCAGCGCAAGACCGGTGATTGTGGCGAACCTTGGGGGAGGCCTATGTCCAGCAGTGGACGTCTTTCGGCTGAGATGATGATGATGATAAAAACAATATTTATGAAAATTGTTTCAAATAGGTACGCTTTTCTCCATGTTGTCGGCCATCTGTTAGCTGTCCTAAGGCCGACAACATGCCGACCGTCAAGAATGAACCGAATTACAATGAAGAATTCATGAAGGATAATATTTAGAGACCAGTGGTTTTACAATGGACAAAGAGACTCAATGCCCTGGAGTATTGGTGATTGGGATCGGGCCCAGTCTACTATAGTCTACAGTGTATAGTACTCAAACTCATTTTTTTTTATTCATGTAAGCTATATGTAGCGTTTATAAATCGTCAAACACAATATTTTATTGTTACCACCGGTTCGTAATGTTGCTTCCATTGAGAAGAGCCGGCAAGAAACTCAATGGTTACTCTTTTCAAAATAATAATTGTATACATTTTCAAACAGCAACGCTATGTGAGCAGGCAGGCATTAACACATTGTGAATAAAAAAATACAGAATTAGGTACTTATTTATAAAAAAATAACTAGGGAGGGGAAGGGGGTTGTTGGGCTATCGGCTCTCTCACTCACCGTACGAAACAGCTGTAATAGCTGCTTTACGCCGATCTTCTGTGAGAGTGTGATACTTCCCCGGTCGAGTCAGCCCGTATATGAGCTGCAGTCAATTGGCTACAGCTTGGCTCCACCACCTTTAAAGTTCGCCATACAGTTGGCGTGTCAGTCTTGCGATATTTAATTATTATCGCATTGTTCTCTGATTTCACTATTTGCTTACTAAATTGGTCAGTATGCAACGCTTATCAGACAAGCTATATAAATACGGCATGGCCCATATACTCGCAGATAAAGAGGTTACGGACAGGTGTGGTGTAGATAATGATTTATCAGATCCACATCTTTACGGTGAAGGGAATCTAATAGTACATTACTGCCGCGGTCTATAATGAGTGTGTTGTTGACCACGTTGTTGATGGCCGAAAGCGCGGCGCAGCGCAGCTCCAGGCCTCCACAGCGCGGTCAGCATTGCAACCCTTGATGGACAAGCTAAAGTAAGGCCGAGACCGAAGGTCGAGGCCTTTATAGCGCGGCCAGCAAGGCTTGCAATGATGACCAAGCTTGGAGGCCGAGAACGTAGCGAAGCTTAGCTTGAGGCCATTATAGCGTGGTCAGCAGTACACTCATTAAAGACCAAGGCTTGTATAGTGCTTTACTCAAAAATGCGACTATTAGTTTGAACAAAACTAGCTAAGTAGGTATAAAAATTAATACAATATATTTATATTTTTACGAACTATATCTATAGTTGTATATTTTCTATGTTTACGTTTCCATGGCAACAGCACGACCAACTCGTTTTAACCGTCAATAAGATTTTTTTACGAACCATAAACATACCTGTTTGTTACGTTTCCATGGCAATGGTCAGATAACAGCAATATAATGGTGGTCATACTCGATTATAATACATTATATATCATGCGTTTCTTGCAATACGACAAATTCGACTTTGCTCGAAGAAGGTTTGCGAAATAATGACAACATTAAGTATAAAGTTTTTTGATTAAATTATATAAATTTAATAATAGTGCCAATTGCATTAGTACAGTCACCTGTAAGTACATCTATGGTAAAAATTTCTAGTATAAGCTGGGCACTCTCAATTATGGGTGTCAATAATAAAGAGGGCTTAGCTTATGTTGGAAATGTTACCGTGGATACCTATGCGCAGGCTACATACATAAACTTAACTTGTTTTATACAAAGTGTATTGCCGTTTTTATTGTTTGTATTCTACAAGGTTCACCACCTGTCACGTTGGGTTCTGACTATCTGGTGAAACGTGGGCTTTGAGTTGGTTTAACCTCCACAATGTGGTGGTGTATGGCCACTCAAGCCTCTGACTACCCCCGAATGGGGATAAAAGTCGTGACGTTATATTTATTTATTTTATTTATTTGTATTGCTGTCCTTCTTGTAGACGGTATGCATGAGCAGGACAAGGATGTTTTAGTTAATAATAGCAAACTGTGGGATATTCAATTTTTTTTCTATTGAATTAAGACACAATGTAAATAACACCTACTACTTATCTATGCGATTATGCAAATCTGCATCCATTCATGACTTCTGACTTGTTTATTCAGTGTTCATGGCTCGTTGATTTTTACTCTTTCTCTGATATTCAGACTACATATCATCAATGACCACTACAACGTGAAAAACATGAAGGACCTGTTCATGATGAATCAGAATAAACATCTAAGAGGGCATTCTTTGAAATTAACCAAGCCTCCATGTAATAGCAACCCTAGAACACACTTTTTGACACATCGAGTGATGAACTTGTGGAACTCTCTCCCAGAAATAGTGATAAGTGCTCCAACAGTGAACAGTTTTAAAAATAGACTTGACGGACATTTAAAATATGACTAAATACAAGTGCAGTGATATACACGCATCAGCTCAAAGCTGCTAGTGTATCAATAAATAATAATAATATCTGTAACATAGTACCCACTTTATTATGTAACAATATCCTTATAAGAACATAATAACAAATCTTGTTGGATTTCTGACAAGTACCATTAATGTAAGCGTAAGCTTTAATTGTTATTTTATACAGGGACCAGGATATCCAAGTCTGAAATAATATTTTAGGTAGGCACATAAATAAGGTAGCTCTGATAAGTAATTGTCTAGTGAAGATTATCTTAGTTACACAGTTATAGAATATTATCTTCATCATCATCATCATTTCAGTCAAAAGACGTTCACTGTTGGACATAGGCCTCCCCCAAGGTTTTCCCCAACGCCCGGTCCTATGCCACTTGCATCCTGCGGTTTCCCGGAACATTCACTAGGTCAAGATTATCTTACATAACTTTAAATATTTATAATGACAACTTTTTTGTTTCAGCCTGTAAAACATCTGAATATTTTTTTATCTTCCTGTTGATTCAGTTTACAAACAAACATACTATTTACCTCATCATTTACAATTATTACAGGTAAGTACACTGGCTATAAACTATGATTTCCTTGTATGTAACATCAATACCTGCCTACCTAGCTCAGAGAGTAGGGAGCCACGAAATACATTCTTTACTGGTTAGACTTTACAACTCCTCAGTACCAGGCTATAATAATGAATTCCCACACAATATTACACACAAAACGAGCCAAATCACCGCCAAAACTAGTTCTGTAATGACAATAGAATCTAAATTATTTTAATGCCACAGAAGACCTAAAAAAATCGCATAATCAAACCACTTCCTAGTGACGACGGGACGCATCGGATTTCATTCATATAACACCAAGTTTACTAAGAAAATGAAGCCGTTGACAACGCTACACGAGGCGTGTGCGTACCTAAATAGCTTTAAATTACTTGTAACGTAATTACTTGGCTACCAAAGCGAGTTTTTTGGTTTGTAGGCGTGTGCTCAGTTCCTAACCTAATTTAATAAAAAATACATTCCATTAACAGTTCAATTAGAATAATACATATATCCGATAATATACCGCGGTTTTATACACAATCATAATAAATGTAATTCAAGCGAGATAACAAAAAAACAATAATTGAAATAATGGCGGGCGGCACAATGGCGCGATATAAGTTTGTTCGATAATAATTTAGAAAACAAATAAAAACTTACCGCGGCGTATAATAAACAATCCACACACTGAAAATGATAACACAGGACGCAATTCACACCAATTTTGGCGTGCAATGATCAAACAAAACTGATAATTATCGGGAAAGCGTCACCCACACACATCGTTTTCCGAAATAATGTGTGTTGCCAGTCGTAACATTAATAACTAACCCAGAACAAAAATAAATGCCTTACCTTACTTATACCTCGTCCAACCATTTATTTTACATTTGACATTAAAGGATATCAAAGAAAAATTAATCTTATCACTTTACATTATGGTTCATCTACAGATCGTTCTTCTATAGATTTGATAGATAAGCCTTATTGTGACGCAATAAGATTTATTTTTCCTTGAAATTCTTAAATTTCAAAAGTAAAATAAATGTTTGGACGAGGTATAACAAAGGCTAACATTACATAATAAGCTAAGCAAGCTATGGAAACGTTCAAAACAAATGTAAAATGTTTTGTATTTCATTAGTGCCTACTGACTTTATATAGAGGCTGATGAGAACTTGATTTTGTTTGCAAATTTTTATTTAGTTATCTCAGGTTTGTCATAATAATGGCAACTTTATAACTCAGTTGTCATAACTGTCTACCACCTGTCACTGTTATAAAATAGGCATGTGCGATTCAAGATTAAGCCAAATGCAAATCGATTTGAAATCGATTCAAACGTAACGAAACCAGGGTATTCTGGGTATCATTTTCTTTTATGACATCGGATTATGTCAAATCATTTATTTCTTCGATAATAATAATGACTTATGGACGTAGTAGTATGGATTTCTATGTAAATATACTAATATGTAATGTAATGTAGGTACATAGGAAGTCGCAAACCTAAAAGGTGGTAGAGTCAAGCTGTAGCCAATTGATTGCAACTCATATACGGACTGGCTCGACCAGGGTAGTACCACCCTCTCACAGAAGATCGGCGTAAAGCAGCTATTACAGCTGCGTTTCGTACGATGAGTGAGAGAGCCGAAAGCCCAAACCCCCCTCCCTTTCCACTTCAGGTCGGCAATGTGCGAACAATGCCTTTGATATTGGAAGCATCTATAGGCTACAGTAACTGCTTAACGTAAGGCGGGCCGTAGGCTTTTTGCCACCGCAGTCCTATTAAAAAAAACATATGAAAGATGATTCCATCGAAGGGCGCCAAATCACCACCGCGCCGCGCCCCGCGCCGCGCCCCGCGCCGCGCCCCGCGCCGCGCCCCGCGCCGCCCCGTTGCAATACAATAATGATTCGTGTTTATTTTTTTAAAATTACAACACCTTGCTTACGCGCATGTTTATGAAATTCTGAATAAAACTTTACGTAGAATTTAAAAGGCTTGCTGAAACTTGCTTAGCATTCAGTTGCATAAATTGCAATCGAATTTTGTCTCGATCAATCAATTCTGCCGTCATAATTAAGAGTGCAGTACTTGCAAAATGGCGGTTTCGAGAAAAACGCGATAAACATATTTTTAGTAATCTGTGCAAGGTGTTCGTATTTTATAGCCATAAAAATATATCAAAAAATTAAGAAAAAAATCAAGCTTTTGAATGATATTTTTCTTTTATTTAATTTTTCAACCAATCCAAATATAATGCGTATTACTGCGTTTAGGTTTAGCATCAGGTCTTGTGGGAATCAGAGGCTACTAAAACTAAATGCAGTAGTTGCGCATATTACTGCATTATGGTCTAGCATATGTCGATTGCTGCATTATTTGTTAGTATTAATTTCCATTTCTTATACTGAAGACTTAGTGGAAGTAGACTTAATTATCCTCGCACATAGTTTTAAAGTTCTTCCTAAGTTTTTGCTATGAGGTACCCGATCGAATGCCTTAGCGATATCTAGGCTTACAGCCAGAGCTTCCCCCTTATTCTCTATGACAGGTGCCCACCGATGACTCAGGTACACAATAAGGTCACCAGCACAACGACCTTTACGAAAACCGTATTCTTCAAGGTCTTCAAGGTTACTGTTGAGCTGGATGTTAATCACCTGCTCCATGACATTGGAGAGTAAGGAAGTTATCGCAATAGGCTGGTTGGATGGGTCAGTGCGATCCCCTTTTTTAGGGACTGGATGGACAAAGGCTACCTTCCACGAATACGGAACCACTCCAGTGAAGGAGAGCGAGAACAATCGCGTCAGTACCGGAGCCAACTCAGGAGCACACGTCTTAAGCACAATGGCTGGAATACCGTCGCTTTTAATGCGAGGGCGAGGGCTTTTAATGCTCTTCGCACTGCACGTTGTGTAAAGCGCACATCAGGCATGACGTGCGCGCATCGTGGGATGACAGATGGTGAGCTACCTCGGTCGTCAAGAGTCGAGTTCGACGCAAAAAGAGAGCACAGGAGATCGGCTTTCTCTTTTGCGGAATGTGCCAGCGAGTCGTCCGGTTTGCGCAAAGATGGTAAGGAGGGACGACAAAAGTTCGCCTCAACAGCTTTGGCGAGAGACCAGGAAACGCGACTTCCAGAAGGAGGCTTAGGAGTCTCTCACCGACCCTGCGAATATTCTCAAACTTAACCCTAGCCATATTATGTTTCTTGCTGGATCTGGAGGCAGCATTGAAACGCTTCTTGAGGTCGGTGATATTAGGATCCTTCGCAACGCGAGCCGCAGCCCAAGCCCGCAGGCTACATGCTTTAGGCTAGAAGCCTAGCACATTGACTGTCGAACCAGTATCCGTACTTCGGACTATCCGTCAGCGTTCGTTTTTCAAAGTAACCACCCTGGGTGGTTACTTTGAAAAACGAACGCTGACGGATAGTCCGAAGTACGGATTCGATTTACGATCAAAACCATGTCAAACGTAAAGAAGAAACGAAAGAAGAAATGTCAAATCACGACGATCCGTCAGCCGAACCGTTTCGTTTCGTATTTCGGAGTAGGCTAGCAGGGCCGCAAGCGGCCGCCAGTGCGGACGGTAGGTACTCGGAATGAAATATTTCATTCCCATCAATACCGTGTCCGCGACTGCTACAGCGCAGAGCGAGGGATCATCCGACGAGAAGCAGAGCTGTCTCCGCGGGTACGATGCGTAAAATTCACGCAGACCATCCCAGTCTGCTCACTTGTAGTGCCACAATCGACGCGACCCTGAGATACAGTGATAACTGGAGTGCAGCGGTGCCTCAGAGTGAACCTGGCAGTGGTCAGATGAACCTAAAGGTGCACCAACGGACACCTGGTAGCCATCCGGGTGTGAAGTCAGCAGCAGATCCAGCAAGGAAGGTGTATGATCCTCAATGTCGGGTATGCGAGTAGGCTCGGACACCAGTTGAGTAGTGGCAATTACTGCACTTAGCTCTAGGGTATTCAAGAATAAGCTAAAAAGAATGCAGTAATTGCTTGCAAGTACTGCATTCTTTTTTAGCACATGTTCAATGCTGCGCTTGTCCATAGCATTGATACAATTTTCATGCAAGTACTGCGAAAATCGTTAGTTAGAAAACATACTTTCAGTGAAAATTTTCATGAAATTATATTTTTTCCACTTAGACGAACCTCTTGGGATGCCATTTCTGTAAAAAAGTGAAAATCCCAAAAATGTCGATTACTGCACTCTTAATTATCACGGCAGAATTCAGTAAACGATAACTCCAATCAACATCAGAACATCGACAAAAACGGAATTCAAACATCAGAACATCCCTCTGATGGAAATGTCAAACAGATCAATCAAAAATTCAAAACATAACCAAAACTGACCATGTGCGCAGCTAAACACATTAATTTCATTGTAGTAAAGTGATAATTATTCGTAATTTCGTACCATGGATTACGTAGTGGGCAGCGTAGCAGCGCTTATATCAGGAAATGTGACTCCTAGCCGGCCAAGATTTCTTAAAAGGGCACTAACTCCTACGAAGCATCAGCCCTCACCGAATGTCACTCCTAAAAGCGAATTTGTGGAGGATAGATCCATATTTCTCTCGCCGACTGTGCAGAAAAAGAAGGCTATCGTCAAGAAATCTCCGAAAAGAATATTCGAGAACCCGGACGTAGAGACCACAGAGAGCAACGACGGTAATTCAAGTTTGACTAGCCCCAAGGCAGATAAGGTAAAGAAACACCTGAAAAATGACTTAGATTCTGATGTTACTTTGAACAAAAGCACGGTTACTCAGAAATCTCCAAAATCCAAGCTTAATGCCTCGAAAGCATCTATATCCTCGCAAGAGGATAGCCAAAATATCAGTGTTCAAAGTTCCAATGAAAATACGCCTAAAAAGAAGAAAAAGAAACGCGATTCTGTGCCCAATATTACTGACACTGTCGCAGAACATGAAGACACGGTAAATGCTCCAGATGAGCCTGGTAGTAGCAAAAAAAGTCCAAAAAAAATGTTACAGAGACATAAATCAATAGCAGACACAGAAAACACAAATGACGAAGAAAATCAAGCTACAAACACTGACAATAAAAGTCCTATTGAACAAGAAACTGTACTGTCTACTGGAAATACAAAAAAGAAGAATAAGAAGCGTAAGAAGAAGGGTAAACCACAAAATAAGAACACCACAGAAGACACTACACCAGAAATTAAAGCTCAATCACCTACAGAAAGTACTGATGACATAGACAAAGAAAATATACAGACTAACAAATCAATGAAAAAGAAAAATAAAAAACAAAAGAAACCTAAAAAGCAGCTTAACAAACCAGTAGCAATGGAAACTGACAATCAGAATGACGAAGAAATACAAAGTGAAGATTCAAAATCAGAGGAAATCAATCCAAACGCAATCACAAATAAAGATTCAGACTCCGAACATGATTCGGATGATGAAATTGAATCGGAGAATGAGGAAATCAATAAAAAAGTGCTACATACAGCACCAGCTGATGATAGTTCAGACGAAGAAGAAGAGAAAATGGAGAAACCAGAGAAAACAGTGAAGGAACCTACAGAGAAGTATACGGCAGAAGAAATAAAGAGAACTGTCTTTGTAGGCAATGTACCATTTAGCATTAAGTGTAAGAAGGAGATTAAGAAGATCTTCAGTAAACACGGACAGATTGAGACTATAAGGTGAGACCCTTGACGTTATTCTATTGGTCCAATGCTCACAAGTGTGGCACAACATTTGTAGCCAATGTCGATGCCCAACATAGGGATATACGTTAGGAAAATATTTGTCAGTAATTCTAGGTAATGGTAAAACTGACAAAGGCAGAAGTTGGTGCCATCCTTCTCATATTCGTACCCTATGAGCAAGACCAAATTATTTAATAATATTTTTGACGTCTGTAATATCAGTCAAAAATGTATTCATTAATGTTTTGTCCAGGATTCGCACAGTGCCAATAAAAGATGGCAGGTTCACACCCAAACTGGCTCTGATCAAGAATGAGCTCCACCCGGAGAGGACCACAGTCAACGTATACGTCAAGTTTGCTGATGCTTCCTCCGTTGATCAGGTTAGTAAACTGGCAAAGTCTAGCGGGTGTGAAACCATCTACTGTGTCTAAGATAATAAGCATGGTGACGAAGCCTATCTGGAGATGCCACACAGACACTAGATGCTTCTACATTCGTCATTTAGCATGTAAACATAACATCATAACCAGAGTTATGATGTATAACTGTTTAAAACGTGTTTAAATCATTGTTTACAACATTGATTTAAAACAGGAGGAAAAAAAATCAATGTTTTTAAATGTTTTAAACACGGTGTTAAAGCAAGATAATTTTTTCGTAACAACCCTGATCATAACTGATTGCTAGGGCACGGATACTCGGTATTGGTGGACACTTATTTAAATTATAAAAAAAAATATATGGCACCTTTTCTTTTTATTAATATTAGAAGAAGAATTAAAAAGGCAGATTCCTGGTGCATGCGGGCAATTATTATACCTTTTGCCTGTAACAAATTAATAATCAAAATAAAGTGCTCTTGCAGTACAATTTCCTATCTTCATATTTAGGGTACTTTTCCACCATGGACCAACCAACCTTTGGGCTGCCACTATAGGACACACATCAGTCACAATATAGTGTTTCCACTCCCGACCAATCACAATATCGGTGCCTCCACCCGCCCCTCAACTTTTTTCTCAATTATTCTGTTCCAATATTTCTAGTGCAGAGTCCAAATGGTTGGTTCATGTTTCCCTTTAAGGGGCCCCCCCTCCCCCTTGGTGAGATTTGGCTCGACCCCCTCCCCCAAATGCCGCAAATTATTTATGGGCGCCCCCTAAGCACGGCATATCATTCCCATTCATTCATCCATCATTCATTCATTCATGTCATGTCATTATCCCAGGCTCTCTCAGAGAACAACGCGATGTTGAACGAGCATCACCTGCGCGTGTCCCGCAGCGACAGCACAGGCGCCGAGCACGACCCGCGTTGCTCCGTGTTCGTGGGCAACCTGCCCTTCGCGCTCGAGGACGAGGCCCTGCGCGAGAAGTTCCAGGACTGCGGCGAGATACAGTCCGTCAGGATCATCAGGGACAAGAAGACCAATGCCGGGAAAGGTGAGCGGTGTCAGAAACTGTTTTACAGTGGTAGGACCAAGCTGTAGTCAATTCACTGCAGCTCATAATGATATCTCACGGAAGATCGGCGTAAAGTAGCTATTGACGACGCTGTGGCGCAGTGGTTTGAGCATAGCACTGTGTTTAATAATGGCTTGGGAGCGGACGTTTTAAATGAGACTAAGAAACTGATATGTCATGATATTCTAAGCGCCGGAGTAAAACTCCCGGGTGCCAATTCCGTATAGTTTTTGAGTAAAATAACTTCTAAGTTTACCAAATTTAGAAAGTACAAAAACTAGATTTTCTCGAAAAAAATAAATCTAGTTGTAAATTTGATAGCTTTAGGTGTTAAAGCATCTAAACCACTATTTATTTAGCTTAGTAGCATTTCCGTAACACAAACGTAACGTGAGTAAATGCAAAATTTCATTAAAACGGTTTTGATTTTGTTTGTCGACGGTGTCACATTTATTTGTCCCTGCCTACGTCTGTTTTTCCGAGTGTGTACAATCGAAATCTCTTCAAAAGTAGGGTGAGCAGGCATCTTCTGGGTGCGCTCGCTCCACCATCGACCTCATCTTTGCCCCTGCGGCAAGGTCAAGACCAAGTCTATGATTTATTTTAAAATATAGTCCGCCGTTTGGCCGGAACCGAACTTGCCTGGAGTTCGAATTTCGCAATCAACCTTTTTCGTAATTTGCCCTAACCTGGGTGTCACTGGAAACGTGCCGGTGCATAGCCAAAGTATAAGTCTTCCTTAGTTTGGGACCATACGGTTGGTGTGTAAGTCTGGCGATATTTATTTAAGTAGCATCATTCTCACAAGGACAAGTTGTACCCCACATATATTTGAACTTACCTCTTCATCCAGGATTCGGCTATGTAAACTTCTCATCAAAAGACGGTGTGGAACTGGCGTTAGGGTTAACCGAAGAAGATTTGACTATAAAGAACCGAATACTCAGGGTCAAACGTTGCACGCAGGCAACCAACAAACAGAAGTCTAACAACACGCAGAAAGGTAGACCAGGGCAAGGCAACCAGGGAAATCAGAGTGAGAGGTTCCAGAAACCAGGGTTTCAGAGAAACCAGGGCAATCAAGGAGGGTTTCAGAAACGCGATCAAAGCAATCAGGGCAGATTTCAGAGGCAGGATGGTAACCAGGGGAGGTTCCAAAGGCAGGATGGTAACCAGGGAAGGTTCCAAAGACAGGATGGTAACCAGGGAAGGTTCCAAAGACAGGATGGTAACCAGGGAAGGTTCCAAAGACAGGATGGTAATAACCAGGGAAGGTTTCAAAGACAGGATGGTAACAACCAGGGAAGGTTCCAAAGACAGGATGGTAACAACCAGGGAAGGTTCCAAAAGCGTGATGGTAACCAGGGAAGGTTTCAGCGACAGGATGGCAACCAGGGCGGATTCCAGAGACAAAATCAGAACGAAGAAGGTGAGGGCGCGTTTAGAAGAATCATGAAGAAGAGAAAGAGTCAGGTAAAAATCAAGTTATAGACATTTAAGCAAAAGTATGTATACAGCCCTACAGCCTAATGACATTACAAGTCGATAAGTGGATCACATGACTTATGTCGTTTCCATACATGAAGCGTAGCGATTCGTAGAAACGCTTGTAGAAAAGCTACTTCGCTAGAGGGGCTGTTTGTATAATTAATGGTAACATAATGGAATTCCTTGCCATTTTGTACCATAAGTATGATACGTGGATTTTAAAATCTTAAACTGTATACATACTGTAATTATCTAAAAAATCTAGTGAGCTTTTCTGACATACATTAATTTTATAGTTTTTCCTATTATTTTACGGTACCCTTTATCCACAGGAGGGTGGGGAAGGACCTCCTGACAAGAAGCAGAAGGGCGCAGACCAGCCGGGCAAGGACAAGAAGGTCAGAAAGGAGTTCGTCGGCATCACCGCTGAAAAGAAGAAGGTACCTTTTTACGAGCATATACAGAGTGTTACTCATAAGTTCGAATACTTGGGGGTTGGTTGAGTTTCGGGAATATAATTAAATGTAATGGTAATTATAATTCTTTTGTATCTTTTTCCAGCCAATTAAAAAGAAATATATATCTAGATTTTTTTTGTTAATTATTCGAAGTAGCTAAATTATCACTTCGGACTTTTGAAACACTCGTTATGTTAGGCTAAGCTGTTTTTTTTTATAAAACAATATCATATCCATTTTTGTCTCTTTCAGAAGCGCAAATTCGACAAAGGACAGAAGAAGAAGAAAGTATTGAGTGAGATTTTAACTAAATAGTGTAAAATCACTATCCAGTAAGTTATCGATGTTATATGTTCATTAAACACGGATCTTTTTAAATTACATTTTTCATTTTAAGCATATACAGAGTGGTGACGACATAACGACAATAACTGAAACCACATACTAGGTACCACGTGAGTAGTTCGTACATAAAAAATATCAAAATATATTCATATAGGTATAGGCCACGGGATGGCTTTTTACTTCTACCATTTTAACTTTACGCCTACAAATGCACCGCTAAATACACCGATACCCAAACGATTTTGCCACTCTTATACCTACAGGTCGGTCGATGAGGTCAGTAGACATTATAAAGGATGTAGTGTTACGTTTAGATTATGTCCGCATTTAATTTGTGTGAAAATTTAAATTTTACAATTTTTATGTAAACCTAATTTGACAATTTTAAAGTATTGTGATTGACTAGTAGGGGTTGTGTTTAAATTTATTGTCGTAATGTCGTCACCATCCTGTATGTATTTATGTACTTCGCGCCTTCGTCTTCTGTAGGGCTAGCACTCACATCAAGACAAGACTTTAGTTACGCAATATGTCGCACCTACAATAGTCTCACTCTCCCTCTCTTACTTTATGTATAGGAGAGAATGAGACAACATCGACTTAGGGTCAGTTCAGACAACGGAAATATGCCCGAGCTATTTACTGGCTCCATTGAAAATAGAACCGTATTACCCTAGCCTAAAGTAGTAAATTGTTTGAATATCGACACAGTCGGCTCGCGCGACCGGCGACACGGTGTGAATTGCGGCCAGAGCTCCATAGCTCTGGCCATTGAAAATAGGACCCTATTACCATCTAATAGGGTCCTATTTTCAATGGAGCCAGTAAATTGCTCGGGCATTTTCCGCTATGTCTGAACATCTGAACTGGACCTTATCTCACGTTTTGTCTTGTCACGGTCGGATATGCTACCAGTGCTGTGGGGCTAGTACAACCGCCAAACAAGACTTATTGCGCACCGTATTGCTCTCTCTCTCTACCTTAATGTGTAGGAGAGAATGAGACAAAATAGAGTTATCTCGCGTTTTGTCTTGTCATGGTCGGCTGTGCTAGTGCTGGGATGAAAAATAAAATCGTATTCTTTATTTGGTACAGTATTTTATTGTATAGTTGTCATTACAAAAATGTCAATGTTAGCAAAAATAATCACAGTCTGACACTTCTAAAATTAAAATCTACATTACACAATCGGTACATTCGCTCGCGCCCTCTGCCGGCCGCGCTACAACAATTCAATTTATTTCCTACAGCTACATTTGACCGCATCATGAAATAAAATAAACATACAAAACGCCACGAAATACTTAAATTATAGATTTCTAACTAAGTCTAGAATCCACGTACATTACTAC
Source organism: Drymonia ruficornis (assembly GCA_947859195.1). Lineage (NCBI taxonomy): Eukaryota > Metazoa > Arthropoda > Insecta > Lepidoptera > Notodontidae > Drymonia > Drymonia ruficornis. Next base: position 9,330,125 of record OX401926.1, on the reverse strand, counting down.
TGTACATCGCTTATATAACTATAAAATGATGTGACCACTGACAATAAAGATCTTTTTTCGAATACCGTAAAGTTTTGTTGCCGTTTCTAAAAACAAGATGGCGCTGTATCGATTTTGTTGATTGTTATTTTTGTGGTTATTAAAATTATTCGTAAGTATCTACGTGATGTTAACATTAATATCCCAAAAATAACAATCTCCAAAACATTAAAAAGTTATCCAGTATTTTTGTTTCAAAAGTTAAAAAATTCGCCAACCACCCTTATTGTTTATGGCACCATCTTATTCTATTGGTAACTTGATTCAGGTATCTTTATTTAACACAAAATGTCAAAAATACTTTTCACTTACATAAAATGTCCCTTACCGATGATAGCGATACGCGTTTGTGTTTATTTGTAAACGAATTTGTTGAGCAAACTTCGTGATAATCAGAAACGAATAAAAACGAAAAAGAATCAAAAGAAAAGTGGTTCAACCTTCACTGATATTTAAAAATAAAGCCAAATAAAGTATGATAAGTTTGCAAATAAAAACGAAACCACGCATTTAATTAACCCTAAAAAGCATTGGACCAATCATTATTGCTAACATTCCCTTTAACCCTATTAAGTACACGTGTACTTGATACTAGACTTTTATAAATACAGGCTACTATTTACATTGCGACTAACAGTCATTTAGCTAGTACTAAGTATAAAAAATCAGTTTGTTCGTACGTTTTTGAGCAAAAAAATCGTTGATATGTCAACTATGTCCTTGTGATGTTAGTTTGAAGAATCAAAACATAAAGGGCATTGCTAGTCCCAAAATTGGACGTACTGTATATTTTTGCGGGTGGCGAAAAGTGGAACTAACGTTCTCTTTATGAAAATGTCACTTGCTTTGACAGTTATTCATAGACACTAGCGCCGCTGCTGTAGGCACAGATAAATTAGTAGTGCCAAAATGTGTCTATGGTGGTTCCCAAAAAAATTTATTCAATTCAGTGTATGTATTTGAAAACAAATTAACATATTTTTTATGGGAAAAGGTATTTTTAGGTACAGTACGTCGCCTTTTAACCTCTCTTTACCTTTAAAAGTATTGATATTGACTATGATAAAAGCGTGGTCCAGAATAGAAGAATATCGCGTCAAACCGCTGTAATTTTCGAATTTAGACTTAAGTCGTAAGTATTTAAAGCGCAAAATTGTGGTTTTACATCGACTATAGATACACTATTTTAAAACCATAAGATATCGTTGTTGTTTTTAATCTTATTTTTAATTGACCCAAGTATTTGTGACTTTACAACGCAATAAATTGATATGTACGCTATATGTTGCGTTCCACTGATGGGCACAACCTCCCCTTACTACAAGGAGGGAATAATAATGAAAACATTATCTACACAATAGTAATTATTTACGTGCGTTTCGTGTCGAACACATTCTAAGTTAAACGGCTTCGATATAAAGGACATCGGTCGACCGACACAAGCTGGCGACCGGTTAATACAATTGGACGGAAAGTTGTGACAATCGTCAGAGCATAGCTTAGTAATGTAGTTCGCTTACTAGATGTCGCTTAAGATACTCAAAATGTCACAGTATGAACCATAGACAATATAAACTTTTTCAAAATATCTTGACAGGCCCAAAGGAGTGGGTGGCTAAAATTGGGAACTAACGACTTTGACAGCTGATTGCGTTCCATTTGACTGTCTAATTTTATGCACTGAACTCAAGAACTACATTACTAAGCCACAGTATATAAATTATACAGTAGGTCGACTTTATAAAAATCAGGCCTAGCATGCTTACAAGACAAAATGTCATATTTTTTTGTCTCGTCTCCTTTAAATGGTCGTGTCTCATGACAATGTGTTTTATATGAAGCCGAGACCGTATAATTTATACCATAACCAAGATCCTCAATCTTCAGGTTCATCAACACCCATTATCTTAAATTGAGCAAATGGCATCCTAATTTCTTTTGAACTTCAAAATCGTTATCGTGACCACTAAGAACAGAGCTATCCATATCAGGGTAGCCACGAAGCCCATGTAGACGTCAGGGTCCGTGATTGGCCAGCCTCTCGTGAGGATGGATCTGAGGGCGTTGGTGGCTAGCGTGAGGGGGAGGCAGGTGGAGACGTAGCGCAGCACCCACGGCATGCCCTCGATGGGCCAGATGACCCCGCTGAGCAGCAGCGTGGGGTAGAACGACCCGAGGGCCAGTTGGATCGCGTTTCGTTCCAGCTCGCACGCCGCCGATATCACGAAGCCGAAGCACATTCCGCAGAGACCTGGGGACAATAAATAAATCAATTAAAAAAATATATATATGCCTGGGGTTGAACAGGTTGGGCTAGCAATCAGAAGGTCCCAGGTTCGATCCCCGGTGGGCATGCACTAATGGATGAATTTTCATCTATGTGCATAATTTACAGTTCGGCTGACGGTGAGGGAAAACATCGTGAGGAAACCTACCTATCCCTCGGGATTAGGTAATAGTCAGTTCCTGTATACACGGCGACAAGGTTCACCACCTGTCACGTTGGGTTCTGACTATCAGGTGAAACGTGGGCTTTGAGATGGTAAATACCTCCACAATGTGGTGGTGTATGGCCACTCAAGCCTCTGACTACCTCCGAATGGGGATGAAAGTCGTGACGTTACAATATATAATTCAATTCAATATTCTAAAACCCTAAAATTTCACTTGACTAGACTTTTGCCTAGTCTCTTTTATATTCATTGTTTTGATACATCTCGGTACTATACGTAACTGGATTGCGTACTCGATACTACTTATTGAAGGACAATGTACTGTATTAACATACGTTACGGTCTAATTCACTTCAAGTATTTGCGGGTTCGTTTCCCGTCACAGGCAAGTTTCGGAAACGGCCTTTTCGTAATTTGCTCTGGTCTGGGTGTCACTGGGATCGCCCCAGTACGGCAGCCATAGTACAAGCGTTGCTTTTTGGGGAACATACAGTTGATGTGTAAGACTCGTATTAGTAACATCTCAAAGTTGAGATCGATCTGAAGATGCTATATTTGACAGATGTTCCTACATTAAACATCAAAACTGCATCTTAAAATCAATCTCAACTTTGAGATGCATTTATTAAGCTTATATAGAAGTGGCGTGGTAGGGTAGCTCACCTTGCAAGATCGTCAGCATGATGACGAAGGCGATGTTGCCGTTGTTCTTGACTCCGAACACGGAGATCATGAAGATGAGCACGAGCGCGGTCTGGCCGCACATGACCACGAACTGCGTGACCACGTGCGAGAACAGGATCTCTCCCGGCGACACGCCTGCCACCCACGAGCGGTCCAGCAGACCCTCCATGCGCTCCACGATCAGCGCAGACGACGTCAGCGCCACCGCCAGGAAGAACACGATGCTGGGGACCATAAGAAACACGTTGCACTTACGGTGAGAAGAGTTTGTAGTAATTACCGGTTGTACGGTAAATATTGTTTGTAGTAATTACCGTTTGTGGTAATGTTTGTAGTAATTACCGTTTGTGGTAATGATTGTTGGTAGTAATTACAGTTTGTGCGGTAATGATTGTTTGTAGTAATTATCGTTTGTACGGTAATGATTGTTTGTAGTAATTACAATTTGTACGGTAATTATTGTGTAGTAATTACTGTTTGTACGGTAATTCAGCCTTGAAATCGCACAATGTACGGTCCAGTGGTTTCACCGTACGCTAACAATAATTACAGTAATTTTTCCTCTTGTGTACGGTAATCCTAAAAATAGCCAGTGGCGACACTGGTAAGACCTTTATCCCACGGAGACATTCTGCTTTATGAAGACGGAAATACGGGAAAACACTCGAACATTCTAGTCTATTCCCGGATTCCTATGACTACGGGAATAGACTCGAATGTTAGCACGGTGTTACAGAAATAAAGTTAGCATATCAATTGGGGATTATCTATGGGTTGCATCTCAGCTCGTATTCATAAGGGCCACCGCTGACATGCTACTTTTAGCATCGGCGACCGGCGATTTTGCGACTGTATCGATGCTGCGTCACGTTTCTTTGAGCGAGAACGAGCGCAGCATCGAAATCGCCGATCGCCGATGCTAAAAGCAGGCCTCAGTCACTCTGTGGTTTCGGTCGAACTAGCTCCGATCGGTTCGCGTACAAAGTCTGTACGCAATTCATTATGGCCGCCGCGCTCCTGGCGTGAACACGCGCTATAACGTTTCGCGCGCTTTTGGTTGATCGCTCGCGTTGGAATTATTATTTTAAAATTAAAAATGACGAGCAAGACGAACTGTGGCGTATATGGCTGTCTAAATAGTTATAGAAACTGCAAATTGACTTTTTTTTCTTTGCCAGCTGATTGTGAAAGATAATTGAAGCTAATTGAAGTTTTATTTTGTTATTTAGATATAAAAAGAAGCTCATAGTTCAGTGCAGTAGACGTTATTTACAAGAGGTAGGATCGAATAGTGGAATCGAAGCGAAAATATGTAATTTGGAACAGAATGAAATGACAGTTTTTTACGGTTATACCACGTTATACCTACTAGCATCGATTACGGAATACCTACCTACCTTAATTCCTTTCATAGTTGACGAGATCCATCGTGTTGCCAGTTTTTCTACTTACCTATATTCGTATTAGACACTTACCTAAGTCGATATAAGTAGATACTAGTTGCCGTAGCGTTTTATGAGCACTCGGCCACCGGCGGAAAAAGCGAGTGAGAGAACTATAAATTCAAGGTTAACGGTCATAACTCAATGAGCGACTTGCACTTGCTGTTGCTTGATATTCTACTATGCATCCATGCTATGCTATTGCGTATTGTTCCCATGCTATTGCGTGCTGTTATATGCGCTAATTAATTTACTAAAACATATTAATTTCACCACTCCATGTCCATGCTTCCCTTCAGACTACATTTTTAAATTATTTGTTAGATTTCGCATTTATGCTGCCATTAAATTTAATAACCGCTATTTTAAAGACAAAAAATATCGAAGGCATTACATTAAAGTGCAACAACTGTAATTTTTAAAAATGTATAGTTTTAATTAACATTTAAATACATGAATGTTGGTACAATTTTATTTTTATTAATTGTGACAACCCTACCGATTGAAGGTTAAGTAGCGTGCAGCAGCGTGCGGCAGCGGGGCGGCGAATTACATACGCTAACGCGTTGCGTCAAGGCACAATTTAGATTGCGCGCGGTCGGGCGCGGCAAGTTTAGGTAATAATAATAATTTAAAATGTCGGCTTTCTTCAAGATCAAAGGAGTGCAACTTCTGTACTCCTTATCTATTCTGTGCTAAAAGTAGCATGTTTGCAGTGGCCCTAAATGCAGCTCAAAGTTGAGATCGAGAATGAAGATGCAGCTTTGACGTTTAATGTATGGAACATCTGTCAAAAACAGCATCTTAAGTTCGATCTCAATCTTGAGATTGATACGGGCCTTAGTAAAGTGAACTCACGTAAGTATGACCCCAGGCGCGACGAAGTCAGTGAAGGAGGGGTTCTTGTTGCCGTATATGGGGTCCATGAAGTCGATGGGGATGTCGCCCAGCTTCGGGTTGTAGTGGCACGTTTCCAGCAGGTTCTGAAATAACACCATTATATTAAGATATTGTCTTTAATCTGATCATTGCTGTGTCAGCCCTATTACCAATCCAGTACACTTTACTACTTGTCTAAATTCGAAATTCGAAGCCTAAACGCATAGATTTATAAATCATTCGCGAGCGCGCTAGATGCGACTCTACTAACAAAAATATTTCCAAAAATCCGGCAACTTATCGTCGCGTCACGTCAGTTTCACACAGCGACTTCGACGTAGTACGAGTTGCCTGATTATGACTCGCGAAAACCAAAATTAATCCATGCCCGAACGTTTCGTACGTGTGTTATCATAGGCAAGCATGAACGTAATACTAATTCCTTGTAGGCAAGAAATAAAACAATATTAGCGGCACACTACGAAGGCCGGTTTGACATGTGGGAGGAGGAAAGGATGAACCTTATTATAACGGAATAAGATTCATTTTCGCATTCATTTTTTGACATTCTTTTTTTTTTAAACGGCCAGTCTTATTCCATTATAATAAGGTTCATTTTTTCCCCCACCCCCACATGTCAAACCGGCCATCGTAACGTGCCACTACTGTAGTTCACGCAATTCGTAATCATCTTACGGTATTGCTAACGATTCTGGTTAATTGGGAAACGAATTGCTTTTATAGAAATGCTATGTGGCCTTTAAAGCCCCCCTGCATATCTTTCAAAAAGCAGCTCGCTGGGCTGGGCCAGCGTCGTAGACTGTGGTCCGAATCCCCTTCGTATTGAGGGAAATGTACCCGAGCTAGTGGCAATAGACCCTATTACATTTGGACCAAAATGTTATCGGCGGAGTGTTGATGCTCCCCTACCCCATCGAAGTCAGTTGTAATGATGTGCTATCTATGATGATGCGGTACCTTGGCGAAGTCCCTGTAGGAGAACTGTATGTCCCTGTTGAGCATGAGTCCGATCTGCTGGTTGGACATGTCGAGCCACACCTGCACCTCAGACGAGCTGATCGTTTCGTTCTCCGCTGTGTCAGCTGTAACATACAAACGGAAATATAAGCAAAATACTAAATACTATGACTACCGTACAATGGACTGGAAGTGACTGCATAGTATCAGGCAAACTATGAACAGGCTGTTTCTGAAACGTGCCTCTGGCGGGAATCGAACCCGTAACGACCCGGTGCACTACGCCAAGTGGTCGTTGGAAGAAAAAGAAATAGAGTCGCTTTTGATGCCAAAAAGTCGCTAAGGAATTTTGTCGTCAGATAACTTTTACCCATTAAATAAATATGGCGGTTTGATAGATATTCTATGGGAATACTGTCTAAATGCAGCCCCGGATCTAGGGGGGGGGGGGGGCAAAGCGGGGCGCCCGCCCCGCGCGGCAGTTTCAGGGGACGCCAAAATCATAATATACTATGATTACATTTTCATTGCATTAAGTAATTTATGCCAAATGCTGGAGAGAGGGGCGCCAGTATCAAGTTTCTGCCCCGGTTCGAAAAAATCGTATATCCGGGACTGACAAAACGCCGTAGTTATTTGGTGGATAGGAGTTACGTGATGATTCTGGAACAGGTGCTTAATCTAGTGCATCCTTTCGTGGGCGATAAGTGGGCGATAACGCCCCCTTGAGACCCAGAAAAAAATGGGGGCGTTGTGTAGAGTCTACACAACGCCCCCATTTTTTTCTGGGTCTCTTACGGTCCCCCTTTAGGCCTGCAGCGCCCTCAAGAGGGCGTTATCGCCCACTTTGGGAAAGGATGATCTAGTGAGCAAGTGTGTAGATGGTGAATAGTACTGACCAAGCGCGAGCCTGGCGACGAGCGAGTCGGTATAGTTCTGGTTGAAGTACAGCACTCCCCACGCCTCGCCCTGGCGCACCGCCTCGATGGCGTCCGTCAGATCAGCGTAGTAATGCTTCACCGTGTGGTTATCCAAGTGGGCCAGGTATCGACACGACAGGTTCTTCATGGAGCACGATGCGTTGTACGGACAGTACCCGTCTATGATGTTCACGTCGTCGTTCACTATAGCCTGCGGACAATAATGTTGGGATACTTTCAAAAACGCTGAAGTATTAAGTCTCATGACTCTAGCTTTAGAAAAATTGGGACTCCATACAAACTTTAACCCTTTCCTTAGCTCTTCTTTTATAGCGTAAAAGAAGAGCTAGGGAAGGGTTTTAGATAGCGTAGAATCTACGATAGCGTAGATTCTACGCTATCCTGCGCCTACGCCCTTTATAGAAAAGGAACCTACTGTTAAAATTACATGTTTCTAATACCAGCGGTTTGGGCTGCGGATGTCTTGGCATTCGGACAACAAAGTGATCCTATAAGGGTTTTGTTTATTCCTCTTGAGGTACGGAACCCTTAAAACTTGAAAATATTGGTACAATTACTTGGTATCTTGGTAGGTAACTTGACACTAGCTAGATGCAAAAAAACGGAGCCCTAAAGCAATGGCGTAGCTTGCCTTAGACGGGATGTATCAAGATATATGTTGGGGGGCCCAAATGAAGGGTAAACCACACACGTTCGGGGCCCCTGTAGCCCGGGGGCCCTGTATCATTGATACGGCAGATACGGCGGTAGCTACGCCCCTGCCATAAATAAACAATATCCTCACCAGTCTAAGTCCGCTGGGGTCGCGTCCGATGGCGAGGCAGAAGAGGATGACCTGCATGACGGGCAGCACGAAAATGAACAGCATCACGCCGATATTCCGCCACATCCGCAGGAAGTTCTTCTGGATCAGCGCCTTGATCTTGCCACGGGAGGTCAGCTGCAAGGGAACCACACGGGTTAGCAATTCCTGCATTTGGATAAAGATTGAAGGTTCACAGTTTCTAACCGAGACCTTTCTTTTGATTAAATTCGTGCGGGTTCCAAGACAACTTAGCTTTTCCCGGGACTCGTGGAGGGTCAAACCTTGGCGTCACCATTGTCGATCCTGGCTTACAGGAGTAACAGTGGCAGGAGTAATGGGGGTGTGTGGATCGTAGATTATGTTTGAAGGTCTTACATTGAAACAGCTTCCGCAATCGTCGCAATCTGGCGTTATGTCCGCTGGCATCTTGCCGGGGAGCTGAAAAATTAAAGTGTTAAATTAATTGAACGCGTAACTTTAACTGCGCCTGCTACCGCTAGATCAAGAAGGCTTTAGGGTCTACTCAGACGAGCTGCCTCCAGACTCTAGTACCTAATGGTACTGTCTAAGTGAAACTGTCTAGTATTACGGTCGCCTGCATGGCCATGGTAACATTATCAACATAATCAGAGGTCTCTTTATTATTGACACCTTAAATTAAGAGAGCTAATATGTTGGAAATGTTGTTAGGAGACTGTACTTTGCCAAATAAGTGGCTTTTTTTACCCGACTACGGCGGAGGGTTATGATTTTGACCGGTATGTATGTATGTAAATATGTGCATCTGTTCCCACCTAACTTCCAAACTGTTTGTCGTAATTTGACAAATGAGGTATCGTTAGAAGCGGCTTAATGGCGCTGGTTATAGGCTATGTGACGTCACATAAAATTGCATATGGCGCCCTCTAGAAGACATAATGTCATGAACTAAAAAAAAAACATTTTTTAATGAAATCGTGTGGGGTATCAAATGAAAGAGCTTGATGAGCACATTTCAAAAATATATATATTGTTACCTATAACTCCAAAATAATTAAATAAAAAAGTAAGTTTAAAAACTAAAACCCGACTACTGAAAAATCGCGCTCTAAAAAGTATGAAACAAGAAAATATTCTCATCTAGAGGATAGCCGTGGTCCGATTAGGCCCTTTAGGTCAAAGTGGCATATGACCACGGACCACGGCTATCCTCTAGATGAGAATATTTCTTGTTTCATACTTTTTAGAGCGCGATTTTTCAGTAGTCGGGTTTTAGTTTTTTGGATGATGATCCGGATTGCAACACTTCTTCACTTTAAGTTTGGATTCGGTTTTAGTGCAGTTCATAACTGCATCGAAACTGCCAATCGACTGCAATCGTAGTGCAGTCCGATTGCAGAGATGCGACCTTGGAATTTTGGACTGAGCATCTCCGTGCTTCGGGCATACCAAAAGCCGGTTCCGGTTGTTGTCACCTAGACAGCTTCGTTAACCCTTGTCAGAGGCCTTCAGGCGGCTTATCACCTGGTTAGCCACTAACCATACAATAAGAAGCAGCGGTACTCACGTCGCCGTTGGAGCCTGTGCCGTTGCCCGGGTCCACAATGAGCACCTCCTTGCTCTGGTGGAAGTTGAGCCCCACCACTTGCGCGTCCTCGGCCGCGTAGGGCGCCTCCTCGCGCTTTGCCAGCTTGTGGCCCAGCGCGCCGCCCGACACGTTCAGCTCCACCACTTGGTTCGCTTGACCTGGGGGAGCCCCTGCAGTCACGACCACTTGAACACATGCTATATGTCTCGATTACAAGTTACCCAAGCCATTTAGGCGCTTGGTTTTTTTTATAGGACTGCGGTGGCAATAAATCGTTCCGCCCGCCTGATGTTAAGCAGTTACCGTAGCCTATAGATGCTGGAAATACCCAATGATAATAAGTCAATGATTCCGCGGTTCTTCCACCACGTTGTGGGAGCTACTGCCACAGGAGTGCCCAGACTCACTACGTTGTGGACGGACCGCGGAATCATTGACTTATTATCATTTGATATTAATATCCGAGTGCCTAGTTAGCTTGGTTGAATAGTACAATGGATCATTCTCACTGGTTCCATGGACAAAATTGGACAGACAAAACTTAAACAAAATTGGAAACACAAAAGATTAAAAAATAATTGCTAATCATGATAATTTTGTTCTATGCTCGTTACTATAGTTACGTTTTTATGTGACTTAAATGGCAAACAAGCGTACGATCCGCCTGATGTTAAGCAGTGCAATACCAAAGACATCGCAGGGTGGGGAAGGAGGATTGAGCTTCCGGCTCTATCAATCGTCGTACGAAGCACAGCCACTTAACCTGCTAGAATAGCTACTTAAGCTGCTAGTATTAGCTACTTAACGTCCATCTTCTGGGAGAGGGTGGTACTACCCCGGTCGAGCCAGCCCATATTTATAAGCTGCTGTCTATTGACTACACCATGGACCAATTACTAAGGGGACTGGCCCTAAGCAACTCGGCCGAGTGGTCGGCCTAGTACTAACATCGACATAAACCGAAGCGAGTAGTTCAACTATTTACCGGTAGATAGCACAATGAAAATGAAAAAACAATGACCACGTTTTTTTTCATACATATATCTGATAAGGGCACCTCTTTCTTTAGTCTTTACTCTGTGGACTACACCACCAGTGAAGGCAAGCAATTATTTTAGGCATTTTAAACATCATAGCGTATGGGCCGTAAGCGGGATAGAGTCCCATATAGAATTCATAGTTTAAACTCTCCACGATCGATGAACTATATATATAACGTCACGACTTTTATCCCCATTCGGGGGTAGTCAGAGGCTTGAGTGGCCATACACCACCACATTGTGGAGGTATTAACCAACTCAAAGCCCACGTTTCACCAGATAGTCAGAACCCAACGTGACAGGTGGTGAACCTTGTCGCCGTGTATACAGGAACTGACTATTACCTAATCCCGAGGGATAGGTAGGTTTCCTCACGATGTTTTCCCTCACCGTCAGCGTACTGTAAATTATGCACATAGATGAAAATTCATCCATTGGTGCATGCCCCACCGGGGATCGAACCTGGGACCTTGTGATTGCTAGCCCAACCTGTTCACCCCTAGGCTACAGTCGCTTGATCAATCGATGAACTACCATTGATTTTGACTCTACTTGCTATTTAATCCTTGAAAATATTCCACTTCACCCACAATGTAGATGTAATCACCCTACACAAGCCTTGATCTCCGCCCCAGTCGCAGAGGTCAAGTGGATAACATCTAGAAGGTATTGTCTGGCAATTAAGCATAGTCATTATATCATAATCATCGTTCGTGTTAGCTGTCGAAGAGCATCGCGTGTCGCGGTGAATCAGTACTTTTTGCTTGGTGTAGCGACTTCACATCTCGCCACCAACAGATGGCATTGAGTGCACGCTCCACGATCCTGAATCGCGGTATTAAGATTCACGAGGTACATCAGTATATATACGAGACCCCGACATCAACCATCGGGGCGTAGCGGCCGACCACGCCAGGCATGCCACCCGCCTGGACGGAAGATCTTCCCCATTCCGCTAAATTGGTAATACGTTGGTACCATCTCGCCTTTTTCCATGAAGGGATAGGCAGGCGTACCCTACAGAGACACACCTCGAGACTCTTAATGTTAAGAGAATGCTCTGGCTTTTAGTGGTTGTGGGGTACTGAACCATTTTCCAGTACATTGTATTTAATAATAATAATAATATCCTGGGACATTTTTACACACGGCTACCTAATCCCAAACTAAGCAGAGCTTGTACTATGGAAATCAGATAACTGATATTACTACATATACTACTTTTTTATTTGTAAATACATACTTAATATACATATACACCCAGACTCCGGACATACAGACATGTTCATGCACACAAATGCGTGTCCCGGGTAGGAATCGAACCTACGACCTGCAGCGTGAAAGGCGCCATCACGCCAACCACGCCAACGGGCCCGTCAAAACGGGCCGTCGTGTATGCTAGGTATATGGTAGCTTAGTGTGGGACTACAGTTCATATTCTTCTGACGATAATTTATTTATTTAACACCTGGATTATAAATGCTAATATACATAATCAGCTATAATTTATAACGTCGCATTATGTATTTCAGCGTCTGTCAATATACATGGATATTATTGTATGACAAATTATAGTCTATTCAGTCTTGCTATTTCCTTATCTGAGTATATGACTTCAATTACCTGTAATGATTTATCTACTCAAATGGCGATTATATACTTCAGTAGGAAATACATACTTGGTTTTCATAGTATGCTTAGAGCAATTTTTACTGACACACAAACGGACCGCTAGAGCAGCCACTGATTGTTTGATGACTGGCGACAGTTCGTTGATAGCTCTAATTTTAGTAGTCGTACTGTGTCCATAGACTTCCTTTTGTAGAACATACTATTTTGAACAGTCACATGTAATCTCTTTGTCTTTGATACTAAAAATCTGATGCAATATAGGATCAGTCATTTATAAAGTACATTTTCAATTAATTTATAATCATAATAGGTACTTAATATTACACTGTCGCCAGTATTGCCTAAAGATTTTTTTAATTGCAAAGCAAATAGCACACCGAGAATCGAACCCCCTACAGTGGCTCTAGCAACCGCTGCACCTAGCAGTGACTTACGTATTTAAATCTATGCAAATTGTATTGCTGAATACTTTTATAGACGCTTCGTTCAATGGGCAGATGGCGTGACGATACTTATACAATGCAAGGTTCTCCACTGCGAAGCTAGATTCTTGGAACAACATCACGCCTGCATTCGAAGAGGTAGGCAGAAGTGAACTGCACTGCACTCGCAATTCCGGTAATATTTTGGTCCCAATAGGCACCCTAGGGAGATGCCCGGTATGATTATATTGGGACTAAAATACTGGGTCTATGTGTCCGTCAATGCGTTCTAACCTTCTCATAGCCTACATGGACCTGGCATTCAGACTAGACAGACCAAGCTGTAGCCAACTGACCGCAGTTCATATACCTATTTACATGCTGGCTTGACCGGGGTAGTAAGATCGGCGTAAAGTAACTATTTAACCTGTGATTCGTACGATGAGTGAAAGACCTAGAATCCCAACCCCCCTCCTCCTCCCTTCCTTCCCCTCGAACTGTCATTCAGGTCATTAAGCTTTTGGGTATTGATATCCATAGTCTATGCCGAAGGCACGCTTGTTTGCCGCCTGCAAAAAAACACCTGGAAACATATGAAGTGTATAGTCAGATAGTGTCTAGTCTGGTCTCTCACCTTGTTTCCTGGAAAGCTTCAAGAAGACATCTTCCAGCGATATACAGCTGTACATGGTGAGGAGTGCCTGCGGCGACTCCTCTGCCAGGAGGCGCCCGCTACGCATCAGACCAATCTGAAATAAGGAATTGTATGACTTGCCGAAGACATATACCGAGCGAGGAGAATAATTTGAGACCAGAGGGCCCACTATTTTACGAATGAAAACGAAATTTCGGACGAAATTCCGGTTTTTCTTACTACGTTTCACATTGATTCCGACATTTCTTACGAACGAAAATTGTTTGACGTCTTCGTCGTCGTCGAATCTAAACGTCAAACAATTTTCGTTCGTAAGAAATGTCGGAATCAATGAGAAACGTAGTAGGAATTACGCGAATTTCGTTCTCGTTTGTAAAAGAGTAGGCCCTCAGATTCTTTGTCAAAACAGATCTAATACGATGGTCAAAACATTGAGTTACTTTTATTACGTACTAGAGGCGCGGATTTAAAGTACGTCACCCGAAGTAAACAATAAATAAACTTGCAACCGAGTGATACAATCTACTATTTTATCACGCCTATTGCCTGGAAAATAGTTAAAGACTGCTCCTTTCATGTTATAATTAAAATAAAATTAGCCCTTTTAACGTCTCACTCCTGGGCACGGGCTTCCCCTCAACATGAGAGGGATTTTAATGCTATCGGCTAGTGATGTGCCGAGTACGCTATTTTTGGTACTCGAGTATTCTGGTACTCGTTAAAAAAAGAATCGAGTAAGTACTCGAGTCAGAGGACTCGGACAGGTGCTCGAATACTTGTAATGAGTACTCGAGTACTTTATAGGACTCCAGTACTTTTGTATTATGTATTTTTAACCACTCAAACGTCTGAGTTTCACATCTAATTAGTGCGTTGTACTTGCACTCGTGAAAATTGGAGAAAATGGCGAAAATTTTGGCGAGAGCCCCGATTTATAACGTATTTTCTAAAAAAACTATATCTGTTACAGCAAGTACTCGGAACCCGCATTCGAGTACCGGGTACTCGAGTACCCGAGTACTTACTAAGTACTCGAGTAAGTACTCGAGTCAGGCTGTACTCGGCACATCTCTACTATCGGCAAAATAACCTTTGCTCCTTCGTCTCTTCCGGAGTAAACTTTGTTTATATTACATGCAGAAGGTCTTACGTGTATTGCTAACATCCTGAAGTAAGTTTTTCTACCCTGACCTTTGACCTCAACTACACATCAACAAGTAGATATTATTATAACTTTTTTACGTCAATCATCTTCGCAACATTACCGCCAACAATAATATTCTAGGTTTTTTGTCGTAAACTTTAATGGATGTTATGGCAAGTGTGTTTTTAATAATCGTCTCTGGACATTGAAATATGTTTGGACAAATAATCGTATATATTCCAGGAAACGATCCAAACAGACGCTTAACACATGTATAAAACAACACAACGAAATACTTATACGTCTATACTTAATATTATAAAATATGCGAAAGTAACTCTGTCTGTCTGTTACGTGTTCATTTTACGACTAAACGGCTTCACCAATTTTGATGAATTTGACTTTGGAGAAGGACATAGGCTACATTAAGTTGCGAAAATAAAACTTGAAGGGGTGAAAATTTAGAAAATCATCGTATCTATAATTTTGGTAGGAAATAAATAATGTTTCTATTCGAAGTACAAATTCTACAAAGACGAAGTCACGGTCACGAGCTAGTATAAAATAATTATCATTTTTTAGGTAACAAAAAGTAACCAACCAACCAGTAATGTAAAACAGTTAAGGTTATTTTTATTATTATTATTACACGATATTTTTTTTTTTGTATGTAGGTATGAGTTAGTGGCCGATTTTTGGCCGCCTGAGTATCTTCCACAGAGCTTAACGACAATAGCGGGACCGACGACTTAGGGCCTCCGCAGACTTGCTACTTTTAGCATCGGCGACCGGTGATTTTGTGACGTATCGACGCTGCGTCGCGTTTCTTCGAGCGCGAACGAGCGAGACGCAGCATCAAAATCGCCGATCGCCGATGCTAAAAGTAGGAAGTCTGCGGAGGCCCTTAGCGCCGCCATACACGCCATATACGCTTCCGACTGCAAAATGCAGTCCGTGTGCAGTCGACTGCAACCAAACTGCAAAATGCAGTCCGTGTATGTTAGCGTTTAGCCTTCGAAGCATAAAACTATACGCATAAATGGAGACTGTGATGATACTCACACAATGCGCCTGCCTCGCTTCCTCGATATAATGCGTGGTGATGATGACGGTCTTGTCTCCCGAGCTGGTGATGCGCACCAGGTGGTTCCAGATGGACTGGCGCAGCAGCGGGTCCACGCCCACCGTGGGCTCGTCCAGGATCAGAAGCTCCGGGTCGTGCATCAGCGCCACCGCGAACGACACACGACGCTGTTGGCCGCCACTGGAAATAATGGGTTATGCTATGATACCAGTTACCAACTTAGGGCTTGTAGAGTTAGAAGCTTGGCTCTACATGAGATCTGATAACTTTTTAACAGAGCGGTCTGGTCTCATTTTGGCAATATTTTTTACATGAAAATGTTTTTGGTGGGTTTATATTTTGTCGCACTTGTTCCAACTAGATGATCTATGGAAGTAATTAAAATAATGTTTATTATATTTGTCTCACTTATTCCACTTAGAATTTACATGGGACTAATGAGAACTGGTATAAGGCCAATGTACTGGCTTGAATTTTCCAGGTTTTATAATACCGTTATAACACGGCTGGAGGGACTGCAGAATGACTCTTGCTGTGCCTACTGCTTTGCTTTTATTTAGTAGACAGTTATCATCTTTACATTATGGAACATATTTACGAGCGCGATGTGATGTGAGCGATACACATGGAACATATTTCGGTAGAGTTTCGTTCACATGGCAAAGATGACAACACACGAGGTATAATGAGAAACTTGAATCGTTTTAAACTTAAGTGAAATTAGAAATGAGAGTCTAAATTCCCACTGATTGTGCGATTGTAAACTTAGAAGCGTGATAGAGCCGTATTGCAGCATTGCATTGCCGAATCATCTGACATCGGATTTCTCTGTTAATATCCGTTCATTGTTAGAATCATCGGTTTGGTAGTGAAAGCTGATGATGTAACACTATTGGATGTTATGGCACGGAATATCAGTTATTCTTATCTCTTGTAACGTGATAAATTCAAATTAAAATATTAATTTCCTGAATATTAATCCAGTCAAGAATTTGGTGCGTCCATATGCCGCGCGTGCCTCGCCCGAGCACTCATGCGTTCCGACGTCAAAACCGAGTGCTCGGTAACGGCATGTGCCTGATGTAGACGCAGCAATAACGCCAGACTAATACCTACAGGTATGGGTACCGTACAGTGGCCTGGGGCGATCCCATAACACCCAGACCAGAGCAACGAAAGTGCGCTTCCGAATTTACTGCTACGGGAATCAAACTCGCAACCATTCTGCCTACCGACTACACTTTACCACTAAAGCAAGACATCAAAGAATAGCTTACCTTGGTCTCAGTAATAATACATAACAAATGAGGACTTTGAATGTCATCACGTCTGGGACATATCCAGTTTAGTGGCACAAATGACATTGATAATAATTTGTGTTTCATATCAAGATTGCGTCGGTAGGTTTTTGCCTTCTCAAGCAGGTTTAATTTATAGAATTTAAATTAGTATCTAATTGCTATTCTTGCAGGCATTTTGCGGTACTAGAGCCACGATGTAGCCGAGTTACGTGCTGGCTCGAATGGGGTAATACCATCCTCGCACAAAACAGACGATCAGCGTAAAGTAGAAATTTTTACTGCGTTTTGAATGATGAGTCAGAGAGCCGGAAGCCTAAGGGGGCGTCCATAAATTACGTGAGGCATTTGGGGGGGTCGAGTCAAATCTCACCTAATCTCGCGTCGGGGAGAGGGTGGGTCTCGGCAAATCTTTTTACCGCAAGAAACAGTGTAACATTGCGAGAAATCTGGGTTAAATTAAGTAAAAAAAAACCACTAGAATACGGCTTTTGAAAAATCTCACGTGAGTTTAGAGGGGGAGGGAGGGCGTCGAGCCAAATCTCATAACATCTCACCAAGGGGGGGGGGGGAACGAAAAATCACAAAAAATAACCTCACGTAAGGCCACCGCAGACCTGCTACTTTTAGCATCGGCGATCGGCGATTTTGATGCTGCGTCTCGCTTGTTCGCGCTCGAAGAAACGCGACGCAGCATCGATACGTCACAAAATCCCCGGTTGCCGATGCTAAAAGTAGCAAGTCTGTGGAGGCCCTAAGATTGCTAAAGTGCGCCACAT
This sequence comes from Drymonia ruficornis, assembly GCA_947859195.1. Classification (NCBI taxonomy): domain Eukaryota; kingdom Metazoa; phylum Arthropoda; class Insecta; order Lepidoptera; family Notodontidae; genus Drymonia; species Drymonia ruficornis. Next base: position 9,312,283 of record OX401926.1, on the reverse strand, counting down.
TTACCAATTCATCAGCAGATTCACAGTAAGTTACGACTTATTAGTTTGCCGTTACAAAATATCTACCCTGGTATCTATTCCTAACTCAGGTATTTCATCGTTCTAAGCTACTGAGGCTGACCTAGAGGAATCTAGTAAAGATAAATCTCAGTATTTTGGTAAATTCCGTTAGTTTAATAACAAGGCTCTAATTGGTCATGATTATATACAAATTGCATGTTTGTCTGGACTGGGACCGAGTCAAATCTCTTAACGGAATCTTTATAGGCATTAACGGTTGTTTTAGGAACTGACGATGGGAGACGTGCAGTTTGATTCACGATGGCCACTTGTTCGCTTTTCCGGCCTTCCGGCTCTCTCACACATTGTACGAAACGCAGCTGTAATAGCTGCTTTACGCTGAACTTCTGTGAGAGGTTCGTACTACCCTGGAGACAGCCCGTATATGAGCTGTTGTTATTTTGGAATTACAGACACTTCAAAAATTTTTTTTTTATAGCCAAGGATGGCACACTGGCAGACGGTCCACCTGATGGTAAGTGGAAGCCGCCGCCCAGGACATCTGCAACTTAAGGGGAGCAGATGCGGCGCCGACCTTTTAGGGACCTGTAAACATGCCTTTTGAAGAACCCCATGTTGTAGTGCATAGGAAAGACTTCAGGAAGGAGATCGTTCCACAACTTGCACGAGCGCGGGAGAAATGCTCGCTATTTATTTGTATTGTATGGATTGTAGAAAATGTCTTTAAAAAAAAAAAAAAAAAAAAACGTCACGACTTTTATCCCCATTCGGGGGGTAGTCAGAGGCTTGAGTGGCCATACACCACTACATTGTGGAGGTATTAAGCCAACTCAAAGCCCACGTTTCACCAGATAGTCAGAACCCAACGTGACAGGTGGTGAACCTTGTCGCCGTGTATACAGGAACTGACTATTACCGAATCCCGAGGGATAGGTAGGTTTCCTCACGATGTTTTCCCTCACCGTTAGCGAACTGTAAATTATGCACATAGATGAAAATGTCTTTATCAGTGAATAACCGTGTAACAAGGTAAAAGCGACGCGTGTCACGGTGCCCGTGCGCACGTTACCATTGATTGGCCGTGACCGATGCGATCCGCGGCGCTCCGTCACGGTGGACCATGGGAACCGATGAGTTTATGGGTATTGCCGCCGTTAGATAATCGCAACTGACTTATAATACTCCTATTTTTCATCCACATTGAAGCAATGATAGCCGATTGGTTAAGCACGCGTATTGCGGGCTTAAGGTTTTTTTTATAGGACTGAGGTGGCAAACAAGCGTACGGCCCGACTAATGTTAATCAGTTACCGTAGCCTATATATGCTTGCAATACCAAAGGCTGTGCTTGCACTTTGCCGACCTAAAGGGGAGTGGGAAAGAGGAAGGGGATGGGGAGGGGGTGTTGAGCTTCCGACTATCACACTCACTTTACGCCGATATTCTGTGATGTCTATGTCTATGTCTGGTCTATGGACTTGGCAAGGTCAGTCAGAGATGGGTGCCCATTTAGTGGCATTTGAACTGAGCGTCTCCGTGCTTCGGAGGGCACGTAAAAAGTCGGTCCCGGTTGTTGTCATCTAGGCAGAGGCCCTCGGACGGCTTGAACAACTCTGACAACTGGTTGGCCACTAACCATACGGTAAGAGAAGAATATGGTCTATGTGCGAATCATAATATTTGATTATCATGGAGGAAAACGTCGTGAGGAAACCAGTCTTAGAAAACCTAACAAATTTTCAAAGACATGTGAAATCTACCAGCACTGAGCGTGGTGGATTATGGCCTGAATCCCCCTCGCATTGAGGGGAGGCCCGTGCCCAGGAGTGGGACGTTAAAAGGGTAAATATTATTATTTTATAAAGGCTCTTCATTCATATTTGACGGGCCCGTTAGCGTGGTTGGCGCGGAGGCGCCTTTCACGCTGCAGGTCGTAGGTTCGATTCCTACCCGAGACATGCATTTGTGTGCATGAACATGTCTGTATGTCCGGAGTCTGGGTGTATATGTGTATTAAGTATGTATTTACAAATAAAAAAGTAGTATATGTAGTAATATCAGTTATCTGGTTTCCATAGTACAAGCTCTGCTTAGTTTGGGATCAGGTAACCGTGTGTACAAAAATGTCCCAGGATATTATTATTATATTATATTTCTACAGAGTTGTAGCTGTAATAATGTAGCCATCAGTTTTACGACTCAAACAAATAATCCTCAAGAACTAACAATTGGCAAATAATCGTAAAACACCAGTCGTACAAAATAAAATAAACAAAACAACGTCCTCTTAGACAAATCATCTATTTAGGTCATGTACCTACTATACGAGGACCTTTAAACCCACGGACAAGGCCTGACTCTTCTCCTAAGTCCAACTATAGTTAGTACTTCTAATGTTAGTGTTGCCTAACGCGACGCTCACTATGCCATTATGGCCCCGCTTCCCGGCCGAGCGTTTTCGCCGTCTGGATTGGTCGAAAGCGCACACCCCTCGAAAATCATTAATCGTGACGTGAAAAACTATTGCATCGCCAATATCTAACAATTTTTTTTAAGTATTATATGTATTTCTCCGACTTTTGGTGAAAAAAAAATTAGAAATGCCGAGCCGTTTGCAAGAAGATACAAATTTAAATTAGAAAACTGCTACACTTTGGTATTTTTTTCACATATTTAATGAGCATGTAGCACTTTTTTCCTGCTTAAAATTTAAAGATGAGAGTTCAATAAAAATACGGTGATATTTTTTTCAAAACTTTTACTCCACTCGTCTGAGGAGATAGCCTGCAAAAATGCTTCGTTAGCTGCTTGTACCGTCTTAACACCCTAACGTGAAGAGCAATTATGAAAGATAATTTCTGGAAACTCTAACGGGAATCGAACTCGCAAGGATTCAGTGTAGTGAGCCAAGCGGTCCACGTTTCAACCGCCACACCGAGTGGTAGTTTATTAATCATACTTCTCTATCCAAAGACTGCTTCTCAAAATTATGAGATAATAAAACACCCAGCCGTATAAAGTCAGTTGACCTCCTCAACTTGACGACCTCGAGTTTGGCAAATAGTTTTTAAGCCGCGTAGTGACAGGTCGCGCAGCCTCGTGAGGCTGCCTCGCTGGCCTAAAGCACATTCTTACGCAGCCGCGCCCGAACGTTGGCATTCTAGCTGCACACTGACTACTAGCCTACCGCGTAGCCTCGCAAACATCTCTGCCTCGCACTCGAACAAGGCAAACGTTCGCACTGTTTTGAGATGACATTTGCCTTACTCTTAGCTGACCTGTATACTTATTTACTCAGACCAAAGATGCCCGATTACCCGTCCGATATTTTTCCGAGCCGGCCTCGCGAGGTTGCGCGGTTAGTCAGGACGCGACTAATATAAACATTTTAACCGATGCGTGCGGAACTATTTAGATATTCTCTAAACATGGCCTCCGTTTATTATATTTGACATGGCCGATCAGAAGACGCTTTGAATAATGTAGAATTGGTATTTCCTTGAAGCGCTTCTTTGATATATGACTGTTCTGAGAATGTTTAGTAGTGAGGTACCAGAAAGTCGATAGTTTTTGTAAGAAGCGTAAATTCTGACGCGCATAAAAAACCCAAAGTTTGTATTACAAAGCAGTGACATCAAATACAGTATTTGTCATACAATTCGAAGTTTTCCTTGATCAAGATATTTTGACAGACATTTCGTCTTGAAATAGTCATAGTAATTTTATGATTATACGTACCTAATTCTAGATGTGCAAAATTTAATGGTTTTTTTGGCGGAAAATAATCTTGACAACATGTTGCCAATACGGCTAATCTTCTCGTGAATAATGCCTTGCTTATGTATTTAAAAAGTTAATTGTCAAATTACAGTGCATGTAGTGGTGCACTGAGCACAAGTTTAGTGACTGTGATGTTAGAAGGTGCCATATCTACTAAAATAATACATCAATAGAGCCTACTCCATAAACGGCAAATCACAATAACCATTGTTAGGCAAATTCAATCGACTGCATCATACAACTTTATAGAAATAATACGCATTTGAGTTGGGTTGACTCTGACTATTAAATGTACGATGACGGCATTTCATTATTTTCAATTTAACCTATGACCTGGCGGGCACCATTCCAGCTGTCTAATTCCAGCTCTAAATTCACCAACAATCTACATTGTATTTGCATTTTAATTCATATCGTAATTACGTACTATACAGGTTGAATTTGAAATCATGGGCATCCTTTTAAACGGTGCTTCTACACATGATTCAGAATATTTGTTGAATATTAATTAACAAATCAATTGATAAAAATATATTGCCCAGATACCTAAGGTATAACAGTTAACTGGTTTGCTTATTTGCTTACAAGAGCATTTTTTTTTCAATGGATTTTTTATTTATTATCCCAAAATATTATATGTGTAGAGTCAGAGTTTAAAAGGATGCCCATGATTTCAAATTCACCCTGTATATTTCTCAAAGTTTCGCGCGCGCGCGGTAACCGTAATTAATATATGTTAGGTACCTATAAAGTATTTATAATATTTTAAAAAGAACTTGATTATGTATGAGTACGTCATAGATTTAAGGATTGCGTAATTAAATAAGGTGTAATTGTTTTATGAGGAAATCCTTATAATCCTGGCGGCCACAAAATAAGTGCGTAGGACGGAAATGAGACTACATACCTACCATAAAACATGTATTTTTTTATTTTAAACGTTCACATTGACTTTCTAAAAAGTATAAAGGGCGTAAATGTATCCCGTTTTGTAATACAATCAAATAATTTATCGAGTTTTCGACAAATCTGTTGTAGTTTTTGTGAATTATCACGAAATAGATAAAAGAAACGTCTTGTGCATGATAACTTAAGGGTCAATGCACGAATATGTATGTCAATTAAAATGTGCTTAATTATGACTATTAATATCAAACAACGCACCAAAACCTACCAGCTACTTACGAAATATTGTAAGTCAAACAGGGGTTTACAAATAGGTTTACAAATTACTTAGATCGGAAAGCGACCTCGACTGAAAACATTCGGCAAGAAACTCGCGGGCTTTTCTTTGTTTTTTTTTTTAATGTTTACGTTTAATTCCTTATGTATGATACAAACTGTGTAAAAATAAATAGCTTCATCATCACAGCCTAAGTAGGTACTTACTTAATATTATTTTAAAATATTTCAACTAGTAACGTTATTTTTTCTTGCTTAAGTTTAGTTCTTGTCATCATTACTGGTTGTACTTGAACTTCCGTATTTACCGACATTATTGTTAAATATTATTGTATAAGGTTACATACATACCTACGATTTTTTTTCAGACGTGTACTTACAGTACATGACTGTTAAAGTTAGGCCCGTAGGTATAAATAAATCGATCTCAAGATTGAGATCGACTTGAAATGCTTTTCTTGACAGATGTTCCATCCATTAAACGTCAAAACTGCATCTTAAGATCGATCTCAACTCAGAGATGCATTTGTTAATACGGGCCTCAAACTATTGAAAATATATAAATGCTAATTTTAGCATTTATTTGGTTAGGACGGTGATATACATTAACCTAACCAAGAGCCGAATAAAAAAAAAAAAAAAAACGCGATTTTCAGATGTTTTTCAGTGATGTCGTTGGTTTGCACGTGTCCTGAATAATTCAGTGCAGCGCAAGCGCATTCACGTCCCGCACCCAGTGTACACGTTACTTGGGTTATGTAAGTTTTTGGACATAATAGAAAGTAAGTTATTATGTATAACTAAATGAACAACTTATGTAACAATGGCCCAGCAGTTTGTTTTCAATATCATTATCTTATCGGGTTAAAAAAACAAAACTATCTCGTCTATCCCTTATCGGTAGACTGGGTTGTATATCATTTAATTTCCCAGAATCAAACTGGGTTAAATCTATCAGCAATTATCATACATTTTACGATTAGTTTCGTTTTTGAGACGTAGAAAAGTAGGTATTATATTCACCCTATGATCTGATGTTCTGGGTCACGATGCTAAATTTCAGATTCTACGCCGCTGCGGCTCACTGGACCGGATGGGTGCAAGTTCGATTCCCGCGGGCACGATATTCTGATATGATCCTTTAATAATTACCCAACTACGGCGGAGGGTTACGATTTTGACCGGTATGTATGTATGTAAGTATGTATGTGCATCTGTTCCCGCCTAACTTCCAAACAATTTGTCGTAATTTGACAAGTGATTAATGGCGCGCTGGTTATAGGCTATGTGACGTCACAAAAAATTATATGTGCTATATGGCGCCCTCTAGAGGACATAATGTCATGAACTAAAAAAAAACCTATAACTCCAAAATAATTAAATAAAAAGTAAGTTTAAAAACTAAAACCCGACTACTGAAAAATCGCGCTCTAAAAAGTATGAAACAATAAAATACTCTCAACTAGACGATAGCCGTGGTCCGTTTAGGCGCTTTAGGTCAAAGTGGCATATGACCATGGACCACGGCTATCCTCTAGATGAGAATATTTTCTTGTTTCATACTTTTTAGAGCGCGATTTTTTGTACCCTGATATGGATGGTACTGTATCGCCCCCAGTTCTTTGTGTTACCGGTTATGAATTACGAATCCCGTTAAATTCAAAGAGACATTCCGGTTATCTGCCTAAAGCACGTTCCTCACGACACAATTTAATCATCAATTGGATCGAATTGGCGATGGATCGGATGGCCGGATGGACAGAAGTTGGCGATATATCTAAATCGGGCAGTACACTGAGAAAAATTTTACGACAACAAAATGGTTTTTGTAATTCCTAGTACTGTTTTCAATATTTTTTACTAAACGTTTTGTCTTTACAGCAAATGTTTTATGTAATGTCTCACATTTATACAACATTTGCTGTAAATACAAAACGTTTAGTAAAACATACTAAAAAGACTACTAGGAACTACAAAAACTATTTTGCTGTCGTAATTTTTTTTCTCAGTGTAGGGTTAGCGAAGCCACCCGATACTTATGCCAAATATTCGTGTGAGACGCCAATTCGCAATTACAAAATTCCTTATGAACGTATGAAATAAATAATCTTCCTGTTTAGAAAGGGAATTAAGTTAATCATTTTGTTATTTGTCGATCATAATAAATTTCATAACTGATTAATCAATTGGCCACAGGTCAGCCAATTTGAACAAATTGCCAATGGGATTTAACTTATTAATTATGTACGGACGATCAGATCACGCTCAATTTGAACCAATTTAGGGCCGATTGAGTTGCCAATCAAATCGCGTCGTGTGGAAGACACATGACCAACGAAGCAGTAAAGTTTCCACAGCAAGGTATTTATAATTTGTTTTATCTTTATTCTGAAACCACATCATCATATGGATGGTAACTTATTTCAATTTATTTTTATTTCCAGTTTGATTGAGTTTTTTTTAAACACGTCCTTGTAAGTGAAGGAAACGTTGAACTTTGCTTGTTTGCCCTTTACGTCCGCATGAGACCACGAGTTTATATTATCCAGCAATCTCTAGTTATAGCCATGACATTATATATTATAGACCCGACATACACGAACTTTAGTGCTTTAAAAAACTGCACAATAACCTAGATAACAATGAATACAAGCCCTATACACCAGAACTGTAGTTGGAAAGAGATGAATATATTGTAGCGTTATTAGCTACATAATCATGGACCGGGAGCCCATGATGCTAACTGTGGATTTACTCCAGCGTCGCCCAAACCTATTAGATTTGGTAGATTAGATGATGGGAAGAATAAATGGTTCTAGATGTTTCCACTTTATGATAATTTCAAAATTGTAAAAAAATGCAATGACAGACTGACGATCAAATTAGCAAAATTGACATTTTTGACACTTCTTAGCTAGTAATGAATCCCCCTTATCTTAATCTGACGAGTTCGAGTATTTTAAGATGGTCTATTTTTTTGTGGTTCCCCTGAGCGTACCTCCCAATTTTAAGGGCTCATACTGGTTGGAGGTCCTTATCAATATGTAAGGTTATCTCCATTATCTTAATCTGACGCGCCGGAGTAAATCTAGAAAACCCTTCTACGACTTCCCTACACTAAACTACACTACGTTACTATAATTCACTCACCTGAGGTTCTTGACCATCCTGTTCTCGCTGGGCAGGTCGAGGAAGTCGAGCAGGAACCGCAGCCGCTCCACGATCTCCCTGGTCTCCATGCCGAAGATCCAGCCGAAGTACATCATGGTCTCCTTGATGGTGAACTCCCCGTAGAGCGCTATCTCCTGAGGCATGTAGCCCACGCGCTTGCCGGGCACTCCAGACCCTGGGGATATGGAAGACCAGGGTGTAAAAACGGTTGGTGAAGGGAACGCCTCAAAGGGAACGCTCTTAAAACATTGGCGGATTAATTAATTGCAAATTGCAGGTGATGTCACAATTAATAATTAATTGTGATTTGTCCGCGATTGCAAACAAATCAAAATTAATTGTTAATTGTGACACCACATGCAATTAGTAATTAATTAATTGCAATTAAATGTTGCCCAACTCTGGGCGGCGGTCACATGGGTGTTCCATTTTACGGTACTACTCTACCAAGCCAACTAGGAGCTCGGATAGAATACGGCTTCCCCGCCCGCATACCGCCCGCACACCGCCGCCTTTTTGTGCAGGTGACGTCACACATGACAGGTTCCTGAAGGGCTAGACAAGTGGCTGACGTCTACAAGCGTTCCTTCAAATCGCTACGCTTCATGTATGGATAATAATAATAATATCCTGGGACATTTTTTACACACGGCTACCTGATCCCAACCTAAGCAGAGCTTGTACTATGGAAACCAGATAACTGACATTACTACATATACTACTTTTTTATTTGTAAATACATACTTAATATACATATACACCCAGACTCCGGACATACAGACATGTTCATGCACACAAATGCATGTCCCGGGTAGGAATCGAACCTACGACCTGCAGCGTGAAAGTCGCCATCACGCCAACCACGCCAACGGGCCCTAATGAAGATGACATAAGTCACGTGATCTCATCTCAAGCGTGATCTTCATAGCGACTTGTTGTTGATCTACATAGCGACGTTTGACATTTCTATACATTGTGAAGTTTATTCTATTCTATTCGATTAGCGTTCATGCCACTTGGCTAGCCCTTCTGGTTGGTTTGGTGAAGTAGTAGGTACCTATAGTATAAATTTTGCTTAGTTTAAAGCGATGGGATTACCGCCACACACTCATACTCCTGTAAGCCAGGATCAACAGTATCGGCTCACTGTATCGGGGGATTGCGGGTTCGATTCCTGCCACAGGCAAATTTCGGAAATGGCCTTTTCGTAATTTGTCCTACCCCCCTAGGGGGCCATCCATTAATTACGTCACACGAATTTCATGATTTTTAGACCCGCCCCCATGTCACAGCTGGTCACATTTGCGATACTCCCCCCTCCCTGTGTGACGTCACAATTTTTTTACAATTTTCATAAATTTTCAAAAATTTTCGGTTACATTTCAAATTTCGGTTTTAATACGTGGATATATTAGATTTTTAAATGTGACGTCACTTAACTTAGGACCCCTCCCCCCTTGTCACACAATGTCACATTTCGTCGACCCCCTCCCCCCACTTTACGTGTGACGTAATTTATGGATAACCTAGCCAAGTGGCTTCATCTACAAGCGTTTCTAAAAATCGCAACGCTTAAACGTATGAAAATTATATTAGAAGTCGACAAGATCACGTGACTTATGTCATTTCCATACATGAAGCGTAACAATTTGGAGAAACGCTTGTAAACGAAGCCACTTGGCTAGAGGGGTTGGTCTGGGTGTCACTGGGATCGCCCCCAGTTCATTGTACGTGGCCATAGTACAAGCCTTACACTTTGGGACCATACAATTGGTGTGTCAGTCTGGCGATATTTATATTGATTAGTTTACCTTTGCCTTAAGCGACTGTAGCCTAGGGGTGAACAGGTTGGGCTAGCAATCAGAAGGTCCCAGGTTCGATCCCCGGTGGGGCATGCACCAATGGATGAATTTTCTTCTATGTACATAATTTACAGTTCGCTGACGGTGAGGGAAAACATCGTGAGGAAACCTACCTATCCCTCAGGATTAGGTAATAGTCAGTTCCTGTATACACGGCGACAAGGTTCACCACCTGTCACGTTGGGTTCTGACTATCTGGTGAAACGTAGGCTTTGCGTTGGTTAATACCTCCACAATGTGGTGGTGTATGGCCACTCAAGCCTCTGACTACCCCCGAATGGGGATAAAAGTCGTGACGTTACATTCATTCATTCATTTACCTTTGGTTCCGGGCTTGCCCCCCAACACCCATATCTCGCCGCTGTTCAGTTTCCGCCGGCCCACGATACACGACAGGAGAGTCGTTTTGCCGCACCCTGATGCACCGAGGAGACCGTATCTGAGGATAGGAGGGACCGATAAGAAGCTTGTGTGCAAAAATATGCGAAAAATGAAACAAGGAATGTTACGCCCATTCTTCTTAAGAAATAACATAAATAATAATTATAGCGGTAGAGTCTGCAATATTCCAGTTCAAGTCTCTACTACTTGTGCTTCAGGCACGTTAAGCTGGTAGTCCGGGTGTCATCCTAACATCGGTGACAGTCAGTTAAGGCAATCTGAAGCCTCAAAAATTCTGCCAACTGGTAAAGCCAGAGTCGTAAAAAAAGATATACTGTCTATGAGGTAGACGATTAGACTAAAAAAAATATACTGACTAAATCTGAGTATTAAAAAAAAATCTCTTGTCTATACTCCAATATTAGAATTGGCGAAAAAGGTTACGTATACCCTAAAAATAAAACAAGTACTTAGCATTTTAATAAAATAGTCATACCTACTGTCCGCATTATTTCCTAAGCCGCGAGATCGTAACGCTTCGGCGGCCGCTTGCGCGCGCGCATACGAGGACGATCTACTTACGAAACTCTTACCATTTAGTACATTCTATTCTACACACACAGACCAACTATCAACTTACAATGAGTCTCAATATCTAACCGATAAAGTTTATTTTCGTTTAAAAAGATACTTTAAGAAAACTCGTGGCAAGTTTATTTTATGCAGTCACTAAAAGTCTTATTATGGGTGATATAAAGTCCAGTTTTGTTTAGTTTTAATGTAAAGGAAGTGGTTTCTTCATAGTGGTAGATGAGCATTGAATTTTGAATGGAAAGAGACGACCAGAGTCAGCAACTGTGACTGCTCAACATTTTGAAGGATCTTGACTATCGCTGTCCTTATTATACACCAAATATCTAACAGAGACAGCAACAGTCTTGTTTAATAAGTTGTCGCAATAATAGAGCTCTGGCCTTAGAGCAAATCACCGGAAAGTTTGTGAGGATGTTTCCCAATAACGTTAAAACGGCTAAGCAGATGCGGATGAAACTAGCTACAATGATAGAACCTATTATTTTATTACGCAACTACGGTGGCAAACAAGCAGACGGCCTATCTGATGATAAGCAGTAATCTTAACCTATAGATGCTTGCAATAGCAAAGGCATCGCTCGCACGTTGCCGACCTGAAGAGTAGTAGGACAGAGGGAGAGTAGGGAGGGGGAGGGGTTTGGGTTGCCAGCTCTCTTAATTATCGTATGAAACGCTAAATTAACTACTGCACGCTGATCTTCTGTGTGTGGGTGGTACTACCCCGGTCGAGCCAGCCCGTATATGAGCTGCAGTCGATTGGCTACAGCTTTACTCTACCATCAACCACATATTGAAACAACCAATAGAATACCTATCTATTTTTATAAGTAGTTATATTTGTAGCGACTGTAGCCTAGGGGCGAACACGTTGGATTATCAATCGGAAGGTCCCAGGTTCGATCCCCGGTGGGGCATGCACCAATGGATGAATTTTCATCTATGTGCATAATTTACAGTTCGCTTACGGTGAGGGAAAACATCGTGAGGAAACCTACCTAACCCTCGGGATTAGGTAATAGTCAGTTCCTGTATACACGGCGACAAGGTTCACCACCTGTCACGTTGGGTTCTGGCTATCTGGTGAAACGTGGGCGTTGAGTTGGTTAATACCTCCACAATGTGGTGGTGTATGGCCACTCAAGCCTCTGACTACCCCCGAATGGGGATAAAAAAAGTCGTGACGTTATATAGTTATATTTTTTTGAGATCTACTAATGTGAAGCTAAAATACTAGTAGTGTGTAAAGTCCTCGAATTTAGCTGAATCTTGTGCTAGGGCTTACCACTATAGCCTAAAAGCCGGGTGGGGACCGAAGCCGGAACCTCACAGTTGCGCACGGCCTCTGCCCATTACCGCTTAATTGGCAAAATCTCCAAAAAAATTACATGCGTAGGTTTATAAATATTCCATAACTCAATAGTTTTTTGTCCAGATGATAATAAAAGGTAAATTAGCGCCGTCTCATCAGAAACGATAACTTTGACCTTTTGCGGAAAAAAAATCAGTTATGAAATAGAATATGAAAAAAATATTGACGTATTTATTTGCGGAATCGTTTTTTTTTACTATTACGTACTTAAATAGATTCACACTTCAGTTAATATATTGAGTGTTTTTGCCGTCCATTTATTTATAGCCACTGTGATAACATAGCAAAGAAAATATCTGTACGTAAATTCACTAAACGTTTTAACACTAGTCTCTGTGCTAACCTAAGAGTAAGAGTGCGTTTCCACTGACGCGGAGCTGGGCGGAGTGGAGCGGAGTGGCGGTCTGTCATTGGTCAACTGTGACGGGCTAAGAGTGGAGTGGAGCTTTCGAGGACTTTGATTGGCCAATTCACGGTCCGCTCCGCTCCACTCCGCCCAGCTCCGCTTCAATGGAAACGCACCCTTATGAGCCTGAAGTTGGCTTCCTATAGTACTCCTGACCGAAGCTATTAAGGAAACCAATAGGTCAATGAAGGAAACAAGATTTTTTTCACGAGTGTGACCTTACATACCTATCTGGTTGTGTGCTTACCGTCTCCATCCATAAAATACGTCACACGTAAAGGGGCGAGAGGGTCGACGGAATGTGACATTGTGTGACAAGGGGGTGGGAGGGGTCCTAAGTTTTGTCACGTCACATTAAAAAATCAAATAATCTAAATATATAAGAATCAAAGTCCTGATTGACTGACTGACTGACTGACTGACTGACTGACAGACAACGCACAGCCTAAACCGCTGATCGTAGAGACTTGAAATTTGGAGGGTGGGTTTGTCTTGATGTGTAGAGGTGTACTAAGAAAGGGTTTTTTGAAATTCAACCCCTAAGGGGGTAAAATAAGGGATGAAAGTTTGTATGGAAGTTCGTCATTTTTGAAGTTAGAATTATGAAAATTGCTGATTAGGTGTCTTTTGAAAAATAAAAAAATATGGGTTTCAGGGTTTTTGAAAATTCGACCCCTAAGGGGGTAAAATAGGGGATAAAAGTTTGTATGGAAGTTCCGTCATTTTTGAAGTTAGAATTACTTAAATTGGTGATTAGGTGTATTTTCAAAAATAAAAAAGAGTAATTTCAGGGTTTTTGAAAATTCAACCCCTAAGGGGGTAAAATAGGGGAATGAAAGTTTGTGTTTAGATTTATTTCGTGTTTTTGGAAATTCAACCCCTAAGGGGTGAAATGTGGAGTGAAAGTTTGTATAGGGGTGGTCGAGTTTTGTTATTTTGACGGGAAAGGGGAAAACGGGGTCAAGGGATGTTTTAATAAGTCATCCATATCTCGATATTGGTTATGATTGCTTATTTGAATTGATCAGACTGGGGTTTCCGTATTTTTAATCATTTTGACGAGAAAGGGGAGAGCGGGGTCAGCGCATGTTTAGTCATCCATATCTCAAAATTGGTTATGATTGTTCATTTTAAATAATCAGACGGGGTTTCAGCGTTTTTAATATTTTGAAGGAAAAGGGGAGAGCGGGGTCAGCGAATGTTTAGTCATCCATATCTCGAGATTGGTTATGATTGTTCATTTTAAATAATCAGACTGGGGTTTCAGCGTTTTTAATATTTTGAAGGAAAAGGGGAGAGCGGGGTCAGCAAATTTTTAGTCATCCATATCTCGAAATTGGTTATGATTGTTCATTTTAAATAATCAGACTGGGGTTTCAGCGTTTTTAATATTTTGAAGGAAAAGGGGAGAGCGGGGTCAGCGAATGTTTAGTCATCCATATCTCGAAATTGGTTATGATTGTTCATTTTAAATAATCAAACTGGGGTTTCAGCGTTTTTAATATTTTGAAGGAAAAGGGGAGAGCGGGGTCAGCGAATGTTTAGTCATCCATATCTCAAAATTGGTTATGATTGTTCATTTTAAATAATCAGACTGGGGTTTCAGCGTTTTTAATATTTTGAAGGAAAAGGGGAGAGCGGGGTCAGCGAATGTTTAGTCATCCATATCTCGAGATTGGTTATGATTGTTCATTTTAAATAATCAGACTGGTGTTTCAGCGTTTTTAATATTTTGAAGGAAAAGGGGAGAGCAGGGTCAGCGAATGTTTAGTCATCCATATCTCGAGATTGGTTATGATTGTTCATTTTAAATAATCAGACTGGTGTTTCAGCGTTTTTAATATTTTGAAGGAAAAGGGGAGAGCGGGGTCTGCGAATGTTTAGTCATCCATATCTCGAGATTGGTTATGATTGTTCATTTTAAATAATCATACTGGTGTTTCAGCGTTTTTAATATTTTGAAGGAAAAGGGGAGAGCGGGGTCTGCGAATGTTTAGTCATCCATATCTCGAGATTGGTTATGATTATTCATTTTAAATAATTGGGGTATAAGCTTAGCTGAATATGGTAGGTAGGTACTACTTCAGTTTGATCCCATAAAAAATCATTTCGGAAATCAACACCCAAAAGGGGGAAGGAAACTAAAGGTAGAAAAGTACGGCAGAAAAATATGTTTGTACCCGATTGACTTGAAACTTAGTATGCATAGGGTAGGTGAGGGAGGAAGGGGAAGACGTAAGGTAGGGGGAAGGGGAAAGGGAAATGGAGGGGGAGGGAGCAGAAGGAAGAGAGGGGAGGAAAAGGGGTGGAGAAGGGGAGGGGGATTTGGGATTTTGGCTCTATATACCTACCTACCAAAACACGCATTCACCGAATTAGGTACCGAGATAAAGTTTGTATGGCTCCAATAAAAATCGTGAAATAAAATTATTTTTATAAAAAAGCAAATACAGACTTAAAAAACCCTGGCGCACTAAAAAGTACTAAAAAGTCTTAAGTCACTTGCCCGGTTTTTTTTTATTTTGAAGTCTACGCGGACGAAGTCGCGGGCAAAAGCTAGTACATATATAAGTTTTAAAATCGAAATTTGAATTGTTACTGTTTTTTTTAATTTCTGGACATTTAAAAAAATATGTGACGTCGCACTAGGAGGGGGGAGTCTCACAAATGTGACCAGCTGTGAAAAGGGGGGAGGGGTCAAAAAACCATGAAATTCGTGACGTAATTTATGGATGGCACCTTATAGGCAGTTTTTTTTTTGTACAGAAATAGATATTAAAAGGATACTGATCCAATATTCTTATGAAAAACATGGATCCATGGATCTTGGGATTTCTAAACCCTACGGGCTTGGAATTTTGTATTCCACGTTTTGTATTATATTATTATTCCGTATTATATTATTCCGCGTATTATATTTTATTATTATTCCGTATTATATTATTCAGCGTATTATATTCGCGTATTCCTCACGGCCTCTTGCTCTTACACTTACTTTTACTCTCGCTCTGTGCGCACGCACTCAAAACAGGGTTACACCATAAATCTAGGCCCGTATTAATAAATCGATCTCAAGATTGAGAGCGAAATTGAGATGCTGTTTTTGACAGATGTTTCATACATTAAACGTCAAAATTGCATCTTAAGATCGATCTCAACTTTAAGACAGATTTATTAATACGGGCCCTAGTCTACACTTATTTTGTCTGTACTCCGTTACCATATACACTACCAATGAAACTTAAGATGTGATAATGTTTATATTCCTTGCAATGTGCTTCAGAAATGTACCCTATATACTTATATATAAAGCGTATTGTCTGCACGTATATGGCTCCGTGTTATATTAGGACGCTTGACGTCACGTTTGGATGATGGACTTCCTGACGCTATTGGACGTAATGTGTCAACTACGTGTGTAAACAGGCGTTTGTACATGTTGAGTCAAAGAAATTGTAATGTACAGTCAATAAATAAATGAATAAATATAACGTCACGACTTTTATCCCCATTCGGGGGGTAGTCAGAGGCTTGAGTGGCCATACACCACATTGTGGAGGTATAAGCCAACTCAAAGCCCACGTTTCACCAGATAGTCAGAACCCAACGTGACAGGTGGTAAACCTTGTCGCCGTGTATACAGGAACTGACTATTACCTAATCCCGAGGGATAGGTAGGTTTCCTCACGATGTTTTCCCTCACCGTTAGCCAACTGTAAATTATGCACATAGATGAAAATTCATCCATTGGTGCATGCCCCACCGGGGATCGAATCTGGGACCTTCTGATTGAGCCCAACGTGTTCGCCCCTAGGCTACAGTCGCTATAGAGTACTATTTTACAAGTACGACTAGTGGAGACTGACTGTCTCTATATTAATTAATATCCTGGGACATTTTGTACACACGGCTACCTGATCCCAAACTAAGCAGAGCTTGTACTATGGAAACCAGATAATTGATATTACTACATATACTACTTTTTTATTTGTAAATACATACTTAATATACATATACACCCAGACTCCGGACATACAGACATGTTCATGCACACAAATGCATGTCCCGGGCAGGAATCGAACCTACGACCTGCAGCGTGAAAGGCCGAATCTCCGAACAACGCCAACGGTCCCGTCATATAGGCATGGATGTATTGGTGGTAGAGCTAAGCTGTAGCCAATTGACTGGAGCTCTATGGGCTGGCTCGACCGGGGCAGTACCACCCTCTCATAGAAAATCGGCGTAAAGTAGCTATTGCAGCTGCGTTTCGTACGATGAGTGAGAGAGCCGGAAGCCCAACCCTCGCCCCCCCTTCCCCATCCTCCGTCCCCCTCCCTTTCAGGTCGGTAACGTGCGAGCGATGCCTTTGGTATTGCAAGCATCTATAACGGTAACTGCTTAACATCTGGCGGGCCGCATTAGCCACATCAAAAATATTGCTAATTTTGGTTTTATTTTCTTTATAACAATATATATCATTGAAAACATTCTAAGATTGCTCTGAAGGTGCGATTTCGATGGACGCGGCAGACGGCAGACAGCAGTCGGTCCCATACAAATTGTCGCGATGACATGTGCCGCGACGGCAGACGGCATTCAATTTCTATGAGATCGACTGACGTCTGACGTCTGCCGCGTTGATCAAACTCCTACCTTATGACTTTAGATACTAAATGGCCATCCCATCACCTTTTATGGATAACATACACCCTTGAGTCATTACGTTCGTCCCTAAACGCTGATGTATAAATCAATTGTTTAACTATTAACTGTCAAAGGTTAATAATCTTTTGTTCTGACGCGCCCTTGAGGGCTGGCGTGATGCCATCGTGATTGTTTCCTTGTGTTTGGTACTTTCCGATGTCTTGTAAGCGACAGTAAATGGGTAACAGTTTTGAATGTTAGACCGCAGGTGACTAATATAACGAGGAACTTGGTTTACAACCGTAGGTATGAATATGTTTATAGAATAACTTCGAAATCGTCTCTACATATTTTGAAAACATGAATCAACCAATCAACTGAATTTTTAATTTGAAAAAGTGTGCTGGATTTCCGGATAGTCCGTATAGACCGCTGCCCAGGGGCGGCAGGGGCCTAGGAGCGGCAGGGGCCTAGGGGCGGCAGGGGCCTAGGGGCGACAGGGGCCTAGGGGCGGCAAATTTCATGGCACTCGTTCGATTGTTTGCTATTTAATGCTTCTGGATTGTTAAAAGACTCCTTATCCTGCTATTTCTGTGCTATTTTCAGGTATATTTTTAAAGAATCGATTCGATGTTTTATGTGCCTATAATAGTAATATGTTAAATATTGCTATCGATTTCAGACGTGACGATTTCAGAAATTAAAATCGACCTACCTGACTAACGGCCGAATACTCAAAGGCTACTTAAATATTTAAGTCCCACTTAGCAGTTTGAGACGTCGTTATCTGTCATTTTTTGTATGGCGCGTCAAAGTTAAGCAGCTCTCAAATTTAAGTTGCGTACGAGTATTCGGCCGTAAGAACCTTGTTATGTCATTCCATCTTATCATCTGACTGGAATTTGTATAAAAGGTATCGTTAGTAACTTACATGGTGCCCTTAGCGACTGTCATGTTGAGGTTGCTGAGCACGTGGTTGGGCCGCTTGTTGGAGCCGTAGTGTTTGAACGCGTGCCGCACGCACACCGCCTGCTGTCGCTTCTGCCATATCTAAACAAATAAAATAAATAAATAAATATCCTAGGACATTCTTTTTACACACGGCTACCTGATTCCAAACTAAGCAGAGCTTGTACTATGGAAACCAGATAACTGATATTACTACATATACTACTTTTTGTTTGTAAATACATACTTAATATACATATACACCCAGACTCGGGACATACAGACATGCACACAAATGCATGTCCCGGGTAGGAATCGAACCTACGACCTGCAGCGTGAAAGGCCGAACCTAAACCAATCACGCCAACGGGCCCGTCCACACAACAATACACAACACACAACAACACAGACAACACAACATAACATACACTCATCATAAAGTTTCAGTGGAGATAATAATGTGAGCTCTTTTAACGTCCTACTCCTGGGCATGGGCCTTCCGTCAATGCCAGGGGGATGCAGGCCATAATCCACCACGCTGGCGTGCGGGCTGGTGGATTTCGCATGTTTTTCGAAAATGTGTTATATTTTCTTAGACATGCAGGTTTCCTCACGATGTTCTTCGTTAGCAAGTGATAATCATATTCAAGTTATGATTCGCACATACATTTCGAAAAACCTAGAGGTGCAAGATGGGGTTCGAACCCTGGACCTTAAGCTCGCAAGGCGCGTGCTTAACCAATCGGATATCACTGCATCAAGGGAGATATCAAAGCATTATTCCCGATAGTCATCCAAACCCCCAAATATTTATTCGCATTTAAAACTCCCTGTATAACACTATTTATGTCTCCCACATTACAACCATGAACAGGATGGCAATATGGTTGGTTTAGCTCAAAGTACCAACAGAAATAGCACCTACTTATACTAATAGAATGTTCAATTCATTTATCCTTATGCTTATCCTTAAGTGAACAAACAAACTATAAAACGTTTAATCGTCTTCCTACGCCTTTAAAGTTCTAACTGCCCATTGTGTGGCACCGTGTGGAGCCAGCAGGAGGGGGTCGCAGAACATAAACCTTAAGCAAAAGGTTTACGAAGAATCTAACTAACGATACTTCATGCGTTTCCCAAGTAGTGATGTGCCGAGTACGCTATTTTTGGTACTCGAGTATTCAGGTACTCGTTAAAAAAAGAATCGAGTAAGTACTCGAGTCAGAGGACTCGGACAGGTACTCGAATACTTGTAATGAGTACTCGAGTACTTAATAGGACTCGAGTACTTTTGTATTATGTATTTTTAACCACTCAAACGTCCGAGTTTGACATCTAATTAGTGCGTTGTACTTGCACTCTTGAAAATTGGAGAAAATGGCGGAAATTTTGGCGAGAGCCCCGATTTATAACGTATTTTCTAAAAAACTACAACTGTTTCAGCAAGTACTCGGAACCCGTATTCGAGTACCGGGTACTCGAGTTCTATAATCTGAGTACTCGAGTACCCGAGTACTTACTAAGTACTCGAGTAAGTACTCGAGTCAGGCTGTACTCGGCACATCTCTATTCCCAAGAGCGTTGAAGAAAACAGCACTGTACTAGGTACTTACTTAAATTATAATAATTTGCCCTTTTAAGGTAACTCTTGGGCACTGGCCTCCCCTCAATGCGAGGGAGAGTCAAGACGGTTGGCAAATTTCACAGGTCTTTCGGAAAATTGGTTGGATTTTTTAATGACATGCAAGTTTCTGTAATCTCAGGGTTCTCAGGCGATCTCAGTAACCTCTAAACATTACAAAAAGATCTTTCCGTTTGCTCCGATGGGAATCGAACCCGCAACCAATGGATGCAATGAGCGACCTACCTTTACACCATTAGACCCATCTGTTGTCATTACAAGATATTTAATCGTCTGTGCTATAAGGAAGTCTCCTTTTGTTTTGTGAATATATAAACCTTGTAGCTATTCAATTGTAGGTACATTGTACACTTATGACATGTTTAATTTTACTCAACAATGTACATAAAAATTTAAAACATCCGTTGCAGTACCCATGAAGCTTCTTAGGGCCATAACACACAGGGACGCCAGGCGCGTCGCCAGCCACCGCGGCACCGTAGCCAACTATTAATATTGAAATATGTCAAAATATGACAGGTAATATACCGACTACCGTCGGTTGCCAGTCCGGCGCCAGAAGGGCTAGACCAATGACCTAAGAGAGAAAGGACGAGCCCTATGTGACGTCATCTGTAGCCAAACCCGAGCACACGACCGTCCAAAATGGCGCACAGCAAAAAGTGTTGTACTTTTAGTTAGTCGATAGTATCCATATCGATATACTCGATCATGTCGCGGGAAAAGTGCTGGGTCCTGATTAGGTAGGTTCAGCCACAGATTTAGGAGCTACAGATGGAGCGCATAGAACACGAAAGTGAAGCCACCAAAGCAAATACAAAACAAAAAAGCGAATACAATCTCGCCCTATAACTACACAACTTTACACGCACACAAATGTATGTTTCCCTAGTGCCGCTCCTAGTTGTCACGCACACATATAATGCTACCTGGCTTCACTTCGTTTGTTGCCAAGACTACATCTGTCAACTTCTCTAATCTGTGGGTTCAGCTATGCTGGGCTAAATCAAATAAGGCAAAAAAGGGGGGAGACAAATCTGTAAGGCTCAGGTCAATGTCAAGCGTGTACATTAACGACACGATGGAGGCGGGTGCATTTCCAGGGTGGTATGGCTGGATCGTCAGGTTCTTCTGCGCAGGCACATCACTAGAGCACTCACTTGGGTTTATCCAGTTCACACAACACAATTACACAAAGGATTGAGTAGATTTCGTGCGATTAAGGTTTTTAGACACAGGAGGCACCGCGACGACGAGTGTACCAAACGAGTCGGTCAGTCAAGTGTCATGAAGGGGGAAAGAGACCGCAGCACAAATATCACGTTAATCGGGGGTAGGCAGTAAAAAAGTATGTTTTTATTTATGACTATTATGTTATTTTATGGCTCTGTGGAGCGAGTCACCCTCTTCCCTCTAAAATGGTTGTGCAGAGTGACGCTGCTGCTCAAGTAAAGTCATTTTCACATGGCAACTCTTCGGGGTTCGCAATTTAACGTTAGAGACCACCAGAATTGCAATGTCTCGGCCTTGTTGGCGCCTCAACTTTACCACGAAAATATGCACGTGTGGAGAGCCTCATGCATACACGGCCATCATCCCTACCTACCACTGCCCAGTGTATCAAAAGCGTAAAATTAAAAATCGTCAAATTTATCAGCTAAAAATCTTGCGAAATCGGGAGATTTTGAATAAACTCTATTTTAACTTTTTAAGCCGTTTTAGCAAATCCCACATTTAATTTAAAATGTTCACTATCCATAAATCAACTTGTTATCTCTGTCGCGCATCTTTATGTTCATGAGTAGTGATGACAAATTAAAGGCGGCGCGCAGTCACGCACCTTCCAAAACAAAAATAATTTCTTTGTGGTCACCCCGGGGTGACGGCGCGGCGCGGCCCAACGCGTAGGTGAATAGAATTTGTATCGATACCTTTGAAACAAAACTTATAAGAACAGCACTACGGTTTTATGTAAACATAGCAAATATTTGTTAGTTCTATTTTATTTGAAAATATGAATTCGAGAGTACGATTATAGACGGGAACTCGATTAAAAATTAATATAATGTACACGAAAGGTATTTTCACACACTATAAATACACTTAAATATGAAAATAACACAACTAACCTGAAAAATGACAATCCTTCGAAATTCTTTAGAGAATCAGAACTGCATGCCCTAACGCAACACTAAACTATATTGATTTTTCCTTAATATTCCTAAATAATATAATAAAGAGTCACAAAATACACACAGTTCAGCGTAAAATTTAAAATAATTTGTATAAGACGCTGACATGACAGATGAAGTACTAACCATAGTGACCCGACCATAGCCGACGACCCAATATGTCGGTCCAAAAAGGCCCTCAGGGAGGCGGCTTACTGACGGAACTAACCAAAAACTTTCAGAAAAAAGAAATATATGACATATACTGTACTGTTTTACATAGCTAAATTGTCACGAGTAAGAATGAGACAGATATGTTTTCGTTAATGTGGTCCATATTTACATCAAATATGTATACCATAAACAATAGCTTCGTATCTGCTAATAATAAATCTATGGGCTAGACAAGTGGCTGACGTCTACAAGCCTTCAAATCGCTACGCTTCATCTATGGAAATGACATAAGTCACGTGATCTCAAGCGTGATCTTCATAGCGACTTGTTGTTGATTTACATAGCGACGTTTGACATTTCCATACATTGTGAAGTTTATTCTATTCTATTCGATTAGCGTTCATGCCACTTGGCTAGCCCTTCAGGTGTGTTATTGCTCTTACCCATTCTTCTTCATAGGAATGCTATTCCGAATAGGTGGTAGAGTCTCATCATAGCAAAATGTTGTGACATTTCTGACTTTACATAAGGACTATTCACTTTTTCCTAGCCTATCCCATCGGGTAGGGTCGGCTTGACTAGTCTGAGGGTCTACTCTTTTACAAACGAAAACGAAATTTCAGACGAAATTCGCGTATTTCATACTATGTTTCTCATTGATTCCGACATTTCTTACTGACGAAAATTGTTTCACGTTTAGATTCGACGACGAAGAAGACGTCAAACAATTTTCGTTCGTAAGAAATGTCGGAATCAATGAGAAACGCAGTAGGAAATACGCAAATTTCGTCCGAAATTTCGTTTTCGTTTGTAAAAGAGTAGGCCCTCTGACTAGTCTGAACTAGCTGTTCCCTGCTACTGGGTAAAAAGGCGCCATAGAGGACAAGAATTCCGGCTTAAGATGACGCAGATCACTCTAACACCGGATCGGATCGCACCAACAGTGTCTTCCCGATAACTACTCCACCAAGCCAACTAGGAACCTCTCAAATGTGACGTCACCCGCAAAAAAATCCGGTGGCGGTGTGCGGGAGGTATAGCGGTCGGGAAGCCGCAGGCGGTGGCGGGTGTGCGGGCGGTATGTGGGCGGGGAAGTTGCATTCCATTCGAGCTCCTAGTTGGCTTGGTGGAGTAGTTCTATTTTCTTTTACCTAAATTAAAATTGCGATCCCACAGTCAAACCGACTGCTCGGTTTTGTGGGACTACGTTATATTATTATTATTCTATGTTTTATGTAATAAATTAATAAATAAATAGTGTGGCTCACCGTGCTGTCTTGTTTTTCGAAGGGTGGTGAGAACTGTATCTGACTGATTTTGGACTCCTTCTCATCGCCCATTGGCGACGGAGGCGAGGTCTCTCTGTGAACAACACAAACATAGCGTTAATCATATGTCAATTGTATACGTAACATAACCAACAAATAATTGAGTGCAGTTAAAATAAGTGCGAGATTAAGTACGGATTAAGTTGTCAATATCGTATTTGAATTATGTAATTTATCTATAATCATATCATTCGGTGCATCCAGATGCCTCACATGCCTCGCCCGAGCGCTCATGTCTATGCGTTTTGATATCAAAACTGAGTGCTCGGGCGCGGCATGCGCCTGATGTAGACGCAGCCATTTTATCTTATGCTAATATCGAAATTAATTTCAAAATGACATTAAAAAAAGAGCAAAAAGACACGTTTCAGACCACAAAAACAATAAAGTAGAGTTTTAGGTATGTGACATTACCGTCATTAGTCAGCCCGTGTGCGAGAGAGACGAAGTATAACATTAAGATTAATTTCTTATAAATAAATAAGCGTTCTAAAGCCTAGGCCGCACAGCGGTTATATCCGCGCTGTTAAAACCGCGTCCTATGGAATCATATGAACCGCAAGTGCGGTTAGGTCCATATGATTCCATAGGACACAGATTTAACGCGGTTTTAACAGCGTGGATATAACCGCGGTGCGGCCTAGGCCTAATAAAGAATCTGATTGGGTAGAGTCAGACAAAACATACAAAAACAAGTAGTAAAATTATCGATCTTAAAATGATCTTGCTCGATTCATACTCTGTGCTTGGTACTTCAATAAGAATAAGTTATTATGTAACGTATATTTTCTGATGCAAAAGTATTTTGATAAACACAGCGCTCGCTGGCATTTCGACGCGGATGTTAAACGTTTTCCTTTTAAGTATAATGTTTTGATATCTTACACAACTCGTGCGGGTTCATATTATTTACATACTCCAGCTAGGGTTGCCTCCTATACTATACATATTTTTGGGAAAAAAATATAGTAAGTAGCTGATTCTATCTATTATATTTTCATGGGCAAAGCCTGAAAAGTGAAAGAGTTTAGAAAATAAGGGCTGTTCAAGTAAATTACTAAAATTACTCATTATTTTTGTATTTTCACGAACAACTGTATTTTAACCGCCAAATTTATAGAGATTTTGGCCAATTTACTAAGGTTTTAATAGGCATTTCTAGGAACAAAGGTGATTTGTAATGCCAGTGTAAGGGCATCATAATGTTCTATTAATTTGGCTGTGAAAATTTTAGCTTGAAATTATATTGTAAATGTAATATAATGTAACGTCACGACTTTTATCCCCGTTCGGGGGTAGTCAGAGGCTTGAGTGGCCATACACCACCACATTGTGGAGGTATTAACCAACTCAAAGCCCACGTTTCACTAGATAGTCAGAACCCAACGTGACAGGTGGTGAACCGTGTCGCCGTGTATACAGGAACTGACTATTACCTAAATTATATTCGCCTTAAAAAAGGTATCAACCCTGCCTACAGCCAACGTGTTTTACAATAAAAGTATATTTTCGAAAGATACTTTCGAAAATATACTTTTAAAGTCAATAACTGCAATAACTACTCGAAGGATTTAAAAGAGGCATGACATTTCAATCCCGGGCCCAAACACCCTTGAAACGCCTTAACGGCCTAATACTGAAACAACGAAAATATTGTCCCTCCCAGCTGTTTGATGAGACAATACATATCAAGTGGCTGACGTCTACAAGCGTTCCTTCAAAACGCTACGCTTCATGTATGGAAATGACATAAGTTACGTGATCTACATAGCGACTTGTAATGTCATTTCCATACATTGTGAAGTCTATTCTAATCGATTAGCGTTCATGCCACTTGTCTAGGGGGGCAGGTACAATGACTATAGTAGGTCTACTATAAGTTTACGTTCGGTAGAGTCGCTAGTGTATATAACATGGCTAACGTCTACGTCACAGAATAGGTAATAGTACTAGATACGTCTAACGAAGAAACCCCATCAATAGGTATTATAAGCGATTACTACCTAAGGATACAATTATTTTTAAGACGGTTTAAACACGTAGTGGCTACTTACAAAAAGTTGCCAGTTATATCTAGTTTAACCTATTTCTATGACATTGATTTTTTTTATGTCCGATTATACAAAACACCGAACTTCGCTATAACTATAGTAGCGGCACACTATGATTGCCGTTTTGACATGTGGGAGGGGGAAAGGAAGAACCTTATTATAACGGAATAAAATTCATTTTCGGATTCATTTTTGACATTGTTATTCTTTTTAACGGCCAGTCTTATTCCGTTATAATAAGGTTCATTTTCTACCCCCCCCCCCCCCCCCCACATATGAAACCGGCCATCGTAAAATGCCGCTACTGTAGCGTTGTAAATTCACGGTAGAGCTGTAGCGTCAGTTGTAGGCACGCGATGTGACAACTACTTCTAGGAAGTGACGTGTGGACACACGCGCCGGCCATCTTGGGTTTATGGAATCATGCGGTTGGACCATTCATGTGAATTATCTTATGTATAGCATTATATACCTGGTTCAATAGCGGTTGTTCTCGTCAGAAAATTGAAACGATTATGATATCGTCTATGTATTAATATCGGATAATGCATGTTATTTCTTATTTAAGTAGGTAGGTCACGGGATAATTTTAATTATGGAATTCATTTTTATTTTTACTTAATATTTACACAGCCCTTAGTTTATACAAAATAATAAATGATATATGATATAGGTACTATTAACACAGACAGTATTACATAACAAATCAAACTAGTATAATAGAAACACGATTCAAAACATCTTAATAAAACACATTAATCATTAACACATAATAAT
This sequence comes from Drymonia ruficornis, assembly GCA_947859195.1. Lineage (NCBI taxonomy): Eukaryota > Metazoa > Arthropoda > Insecta > Lepidoptera > Notodontidae > Drymonia > Drymonia ruficornis. The sequence continues at coordinate 9,285,782 of OX401926.1, read as the reverse complement.
ATTTATAAGTTTTATTCAAACATGTAGCAACACTAGACAATGCCATTTGAATTATCGATACAACTCTAATTGTGGACGTCACATCGATGAATCGAGTCGAAAGGACGTAACTGGTCACAATAAATATGAAACAGAAGTTCAAGGATTGATAAAGATGTGCAAATTAGGAAAACTACGCCAAATACCAACGAAAATGTTAAAAAATATTATTTAGATTAGGAATTCTAAACTTTTATACTAGATACTTATCTAGATTCATTTTCAACAAGTACTTGCTTGCGATAAATTAGTTTTCAAAAGAAAATATGAAAAAAGTTTTTTTTATTATTTTGTCATCTATAGCTTTGATTGACGATACGAAGCAATAAAGAGAAACGAATGACTCATACCGTATACGTGCATTCTTCCACGTATAACCAAGGTAATACCAGTTTTTGAGGTCAAAATCAATTATCAAGAACGGTTAGTAAATTAATTGAATCATTAGATAAAGATTATTAACAATTTCTATATTACCGCAGAGAAAAATAATCTTTAATCAAAATGTAGTTAGGTCTATAACTCGAGTTTTTACTCGACAGTATCTTAGAAGTAAAATAAAATGTTGATTTTTTTATGTTTTACAGAATCGTAGTTTGTTACAACGAAATATTGTGCAAAATAAGTAATCTTTTGTTTGTATAATTTCTAGGCAACCTTTGTCTAACATTATTTATCACCTACAATCACCTCTTCGTAAAAAATAAACAAAGATATTTTTTTTTCTGGATAAAAACAGCTTCTATGTAAACAGAATGATTATAACTATAAGTTCGCCTACTAGGATTATCATTATTTTATTATCATCATCTTCATGTTGTACCACTCTATTTGCAATCTAAGCTTCTGTTCCTTACCCGTTTAGTGCCAAGGACGTGCGTGTAATAGAGACAGGTATATTTCAAACGGACCGTATTTTATCGTAATCGCAATTTCGCCATGCCGACCGTGAGGGCACGTCAACACGGAGACGCGGGCTGAATCCAAGATGGACTATGAGACTTGAATTAATTCTGAATTTACTACACCACCAAGCCAAGTTGGCGTTCGGGTATAAATATCAAGTAATAATAAGTCAATGATTCCGCGATCCTTCCACCACTTAGTGGGAGCTACTGCCACAGGACTGCCCAGGCATTGGCCCAGACTCACTACGTGGTAGACGGACCGCGGAATCATTGATTTATTATCATTTGATATTTATACCCGAACGCCAACTTAGCTTGGGGGAGTAACGAAGACAATAGCACGTTCCATCCGTAATAATATTCATTTAGATACTTATACATAGATCTAGTGGCATTTAAAGAAATATCGTCAGACTATCACACCATCTTCTTATTATTGTTCCTATCTGACATTATATTAATCTATGATCTTATCCTTATTAATTTAATCTAGGTATCTATCTACCTTCTTATTTATTTAATTTTATTACTTGCAAAGTTGCATGTTGAAAGGCCAAATATGGTGACACAGAAAAGGAGACCGGCACGGTTTCATACAATCTTGGGCCAAGATTGTAAAAGGATTAAAGTGGTGTCAATTGTTAGCTAAACTAATTATTAAACTATCACTGAATATTCTATGGATTCTTAAAATCTGAGAGCCGAGTTATAAGTTTCATTTTAACTTAAGTAAAAGTGAGGTTATTTATAAACCTTTGTAAACTGCTGATTTTTATGTGCGAAAGGTCCGATTTATGTTTCAAACACAATTAACACACTTGCTTCACAAAATAGGCAAGATAAGTCGAGGAAATATTAATAAAATGGGAAAAACACTCAAAATGCGTAAGCAATAACAAACGATACGTTTATTTTAAGTTTGTTTTACGGCCCTGGGTACAAGTCCTTTGGAGCCTAACGAACGATTCGAAACGGGCAGTGTGTAATCGATAGTCAATTTTAAGATTTATCTTTATTAAGTATGTAATTATTTATTATTTGGAACTATTATTTTAGTATGATAGTTCTAATGTTTTTAAGTACTTAGATTGAAGTAATCGTCTGGTTCTAACGTTTTATTTCATTAACTCATTCACCTTGATCGATTAGTTACGAATCGTTTTAATCGATATTCAGTTTATTTGGGAACATTACTTATTTTTTAGATATCTCATTTTCTAGCAATTTGAATTGGTGCGATATTTTTACATTTTGAAATATTAAAATTTAGCAATTTTTTAAGCCATATCTCAATTCATTACAAACTTGGCCCAGGAATGCCCATCTCCTTTATTAGCAAATAAGTAGGTACCCAAAATTAGCTGTAACGTCATGAGTACCATACACTGGACTTGGGGGTCTCCAGTGACACCCAAACCAGTGCAAATCATGACCGTTTCAGAAATTTGACACCGGGAATTAAAACTGCAACCACTGCTTCGGTGGACCAAGCGGCCTACCCTCGAACCACAGCTCAATCAGCCAGATACGGGCTGGCCCGACCGGGGTAGTACCACCCTCACACAGAAGATCGGCGTAAAGTAGCTATTACAGCTTCGTTTCGTACGATGAGTGAGAGAGCCGCAAGCCCAACCCCCCTTCCCCCTCCCTCCATCCCAGTCCCCTTCAGGTCGGCAATATGCGAGCAATGCCTTTGGAATCGTAACCATCCATAGGCTACGGTAACTGCTTAACATCAGGCGGGCCGTACGCTTTTTGCCACAAAGGTCCTATAAAAAACCGGCCAAGTGCGAGTCGGACTCGCGCACGAAGGGTTCCGTACCATTCTATAAAAACGGCAATCATGTCTGTTGTATGGGAACCCCACTTAAATATTTTTTTATTCTGTTTTAGTATTTGTTGTTACAGCGGCAACAGAAATACAAATTTTATTCTGACTTTTCGGATAGTTTTGATAAAATCTATTGCTCAATTCGAAATTGTATCCATAAAGGGCTAGGTAACTAAAGAGTGCACAGTATGTGCCAGCATTCAAGTCAATATTGATAAACACATTATCTATTTGAGTATAACCCGTTGTGGTAACAACACGAGGAAGTTTTGAATTTAAACCAATATGGTCAAAATATTTTTTTAAAGGTGCATTCTCATTAGATTCCAGTAAGTCTACATTAAAATCCCCGCACACTATAGTCGGAGGCAACGGGAGTATTCTGCCATCAAATATGACACTATGAAAGCAATACAACAATTTCCAATCGATCGAAACCTAGAGATAACGCAAAACTTGTCAATAGCAGGCGAATTTTGGTCGTGTCTATATTGCGATCTGAAAAACGAAACCATAGCGCGATCTAGGAGCTCATCTAGCGTCATCTAGTGGTGCGTAGCGGTACTATTATTTTATATATTATGAGATTCTTATTTTATATTATCTTTGTTATAGCAACAATTATTTACTCTTTGCCACCTCACTCCCATAAAAAAAAACTGCTCAACATCAGGCGGGCTGTACGCTTTTTTGCCACCTCAGTCCCATAATTGTTAGTACACACCTGCAATAATAGGTACATAAAGTACACAAATAAATAAATACACATTCTGTGAAAAACTATTACAACGCTATCTATAGTTCTAATACTCTGTGCTTGAAACTCCGAATGCATTTGAAACTTGATTTACAAATATGTTTACGTACGTAAACAATGTATTTGCACAAATCAGTTTAGTGTTAACATTATTTTAATTTAAGCTGTGGGCGACAAAAAAAATGCGAATTACTCAAAAAAAAAACAACTCGTAGTAAGATTCGAACCTAATAACCACATACACGTGGACTAACGCCTTAACCATACGGCTAAGATGATCTCTAGTATTGCACTCGAATTATTATACTACTTATGACACTGTAATGCCAATGATATCATAACAATGTTAGATGGCGCTACTTTGACTGGTACTATTAATTTAAAACTTATTTATGGGTCAAAAATGTAGTTTTACATTTCTTTTTTTTGTCAACAATTTATCTAAAATATGTCATAATGATCACTCATGGTTAAAATGTTAGTTTTCTCTTTATATATTGTTTAATTTATGAGTTATCAATAAAAACGCCAAAAATATCGAGTTTATTGTATGGGGACCCCCTTTATTTTTAAGTTTTATTTTATTTTTAGTATTTGTTGTTGTAGCGGCAACAGAAATACACATTCTGTGAAAATTTCATGTCTCTAGCTATTACCGTTTGTTAGATACAGCCCGCTGACAGACAGACGGACAGACAGACAGACAGACAGACAGACAGACAGACAGACAGACAGACAGACAGACAGACAGACGGACAGCGTAGGCTTAGTAATAGGGTCCCGTTGGCACCCTTTGGGTACGGAACCCTAAAAAAAGGTATGATCACCTTGGCTGATTCGTAAATGCACACGCAGTCGGACGTGTAATGTGTTCAGAGGATACGTCGCGAAGGTCGCTCGTGAACCGATACTGCCACGCTCTACTGGGCTCTAATATGCGGTGATGTGCGGTGATGCACACTGACAGGTGTACTCATACTGAGTATAATAATAATAATATCCTGGGACATATTTTTACACACGGCTATCTGATCCCAAACTAAGCAGAGCTTGTACTATGGAAACAGATAACTGATATTACTACATATACTACTTTTTTATTTGTAAATACATACTTAATAGTATAAGACGTACAGCTACTCAAAAGCTAAGAGCTACTTTTAACGCGCCATACAAAATATTACAGATAACAACGGCTCAAGCAGTTAAGTGGGCTAGTAACGTTGTAAAAGCGGAAGTAAAAATCGATCTAATTCTAAGCAATTTTAAAAATAATCTGCATAGAAGTCACACTGTCCCATAAAATCTGGTGATTTTAGACTAAACCAAAATATGATATTTTTACTTAAATGCAATTCAAATTTGAGTTACATTCTAGACTTCTTCTTAGCGTATGGTTAGTGGCCAACCAGGGGCCTTACCACCACCTCTTATAGCAGTTTTGTTTTAACGTTTCAGCGGCCATTTGTGCAATGACGTTTCTTATTGTCATGACAATAAGATACGTCATTGCACAAAAAGTCGCTGAATCGTTAAAACGTTCCTATAATTGAATCGCGATGAGAGGTCATGGTAAGCCCCCTGGTGCCAGAGTTGTTCAAGCCGCCCGAAGGCTCTAACAAGGCTTAACGACTGCTGCCTAGATGACAACAACCGCAATCGACTTTCTACGTGCCCTCCGAAGCACAGTGACGTTGAGTTCAAATGCTACTAAATGGTCACCCATCACTGCCTGACTGCCAAGGGTTGCTGAACCTCCGGTCGTTTACCGAACAGTGATAGCCAGCTATGAGCGCCTCCATTCTAGCAAAAGGTTAATAACTAGCAATACAATAGTTCTTGTTTTTTCCATACATTTGCTTGTAGGTATATAACTAATCTTACCTAAGTAAAGAAAAACAATGGTTCATAGTTCATTTTACGAGACTACCTGAACAATAACGTTGTTTTCCTTATTATACTTTTGCATCAACAAGTCTATTAATAGATAATGCCCGGCTTTGAACCCACGACCTTACAAAACAGTAATAACATTCGGAATTACTGTCAGCTTTTAATCTCTACTTATGATTACGGGTAGAGTCAGTACCAAGAAATGAATCAGCAAGGAAACTTTTTTATAGGACTGAGGCGACAAACAAGCGTACGGCCCGCCTGATGTTAAGCAAGTACTGTAGCCTTTAGATGCTTACAATACTAAAGGCAATTAAATACCGATGTTACAGACACTTCATTCAGGTTATTATCATCCAAATAAACAACCACAACAACTGAAACTGAATAATATACAAACAATATATATATATTGGTTGGCTTAATACCTCCACAATGTGGTGGTGTATGGCCACTCAAGCCTTTGACTACCCCCCGAATGGGGATAAAAGTCGTGATGTTATATATATATATATATATATAATATATTAATATAATATACAATATGTTAAATAAACCCTGTCCGAGCCGAAACCAGTATTTAGCTTTCCCAATAACATGACCAAATAAAAAAAAATAAAAAAAATATTCATGACAGTAAACATATTAATGGAAATTTAAAATGCCATTTTCGTCCTTTCCCTCTAAAATGTAGCAAATATTAAAATATGACAACACCGTTACCGGCTGTAATTATGTTAGATCGTGTGGCGGCACCTCTGACCTCAACAAGTAATGACGTCATTTTATGAAATATTTTTTCATGTATACGGGGTAGTTGTTTTCCAAAAAAAGGGGAGGCCTTTGCCCAGCAGGGGAACACTTACTAAGCTAAAAAAATTTTTTTTTTTTTTTTTTTTACAAAAATAGAATCTAATCTCGATACCCAACAATACGTTTTCGGGTCGGACAGGGTTTCCTTAACACACTGTATAATGTTATTCTTACGTAAGAATCTTCATTGATTGAGATCGATTGTTCCGTTTCAGGTTGAAATCTTTTATCATACTGCAACAGCACTCTGAAGATAACTGATGTAGCCAGGTTACAGCTTACTCCATTTATAAGCTACGATAAGATATCAATAATCTAGATTCATAATTATATTTACCTAGGTTATGGTTATTATTGTTATTCAATAATGATTGAAAATGCTAATCTGACCTGATTATCTTTAGAATTTCGATGAGTAATTAGATGTGTTGTGTATTTTTGTCAAGAAAAAATATAATTGCAAAATCCAAATTTGTACTAATAGGTACGTCCAGATGTGTCACATGCCGCGCGAGGAAAATTTGCCTCGCGAAGTTTGACTTACCTCACGTGAGGCAAATGCGCGCCCTGCCTCACCTGAGCACTCACATTTGCCTTAACTAGGTTGACAGTCATGAGACAGAACGATGTCAAACGTGTCAAACTGATTGATCGGGTATACCCATCTCTTTCGAGAGTGTCAGTTGCCTCGCCATTTGCCTCGCGCGGCATGCGACTGAGGCAAACGTCGTGCTTCGCGAGGCATGTGGGTGAGCAGCCTCGCGCGGCATGTGCATGTTGTAGACACGCCTAATGAATTACAAATACCAGACGTTACTATCTTAATCCCGCATAGTCTACACTAATATTATAAAGAGAAAAGATTTGTATTTTTGTATGTTTGTATTTTTGTATGTAATTAATAAACTCAAAAACTACTGGACCGATTTCAAAAATTCTTTCACCATTAGAATGCTACATTATCCATGAGTAACATAGGCTATAAATATTACTAGAAAAAAATAGGGATCCCTACTAAAACTTCAATAATGTAACCCAAGGTGTAAAAAAATGGCCATAAAATGTGTTTCATCGCATGCGCTACGGAAACTATTGATGATAGAACAAAAAAATGTTCTACAATATTAAAGAACATATCAATATCTACAAAAAACTTCGCGATACCATATGTCCAAGTATTGTAGTTACGTTACTATAACTACTTTTTTACATTTTAAAAGTTGATAGAAATGCCGACCAGAATCAGACCATGTTATCCATACCTTAGTATGAATCCTTATCCAAATAAATCATTTAGTGTTTGAGACTATTTTATTACCTGTTGATTACTTTTTGAATGATTTAAATCGGACATTCCATTCAAAAGATATTACGAATTTAAAAAATAAGGGATGACATTTTTAATGGAAGTTCGTCATTTTTGAAGTTGGGATGATGAAAATTCGTGTGGATGTTTCTTTTTATACAGGACACGGAATACGGGATCCGGGATATCCCGGATACGGGATACGGGATCCGGGATACGAGATCCGGGATATCCGGGATACGGAATCCGGCAAACAGGATAAGGGATCCGGTAAAAACGGGAAACGGGATCCGGCAAAAACGGGAAACGGGATCCGAGATACAGGGATCCGGTATTAGAGATCCGATTTATTTAATTTAAATTTTACGCGGACGAAGTCGCGGGGAAAAGCTAGTCTATTTATAATCAAAATATTCTAAACCAAATTCCTTTTAAATACGCTCTAGCGGCTAGCAAAAAGGCTAGAGTCTAGCCTTTTTGTAGCAAACTCACAAACAAAATACATCCACATTTATAGATGGACAGGCCCGTTAGCGTGGTTGGCGCGGATGCGCCTTTCACGCTGCAGGTCGTAGGTTCGATTCCTACCCGGGACATGTATTTGTGTGCATGAACATGTCTGTATGTCCGGAGTCTGGGTGTATATGTATATTAAGTATGTATTTAAAAAAAAGTAAAATAAAAAAATAAAAAAGTAGTATATGTAGTAATATCAGTTATCTGGTTTCCATAGTACAAGCTCTGCTTAGTTTGGGATCAGGTAGCAGTGTGTAAAAAATATCCCAGGATATTATTATTATTATTATTATAGGTAAACTTTTGGCCAATGACCTTTGGCCAATGTCGGGAAACTACTGAATTGTCTTGAAACCAGCTGATATAATTGAAAGAAAGAATTTGAGGAGTTCTAAAGATTTTTTTATTGCCTTTTTTATCGTATGGTTAGTATACAACCTGTTGTCAGAGTTGTTCAAGCCGCCCGAAGGCCTCTGACAAGGCACGACTGCTGCCTAGATTACAACAACCGGGACCGACTTTTTACGTGCCCTCCGAAGCACGGAGACGCTCAGTTCAAATGCCACTAAATGGTCACCCATCTCTGACTGACCTTACCAAGCGTTGCTTAACCTCCGATCGTTCACCGATCAGTGATTGCTATGAGCGTCACAAGCCCAGTGGCAAGACATCATATTGGATTTTAAAGGTTGTACTACTCAACCAAGCCAACTAGGCGCGCGGGTATAAATATCAAATGATGAGTCAATGATTCCGCGGACCGTCCACAACGTAGTGGGCCTGGGCTAATGCCTGGGCACTCCTGTGTCGGTCCGTCCGCCACTAGTGGGAGCTACTGCCTCACCTATGGCTCACCTATGTGTGTAATATTTCTGTACTACCCAACCAAGCCAACTAGGCGCGCGGGTATAAATATCAAATGATAAGTCAATGATTCCGCGGTCCGTTCACAACGTAGTGAGCCTGGGCCAATGCCTGGGCACTCCTGTGGCAGTAGCTCCCACTAGTGGCGGACGGACCGACACAGGAGTGCCCAGGCATTAGCCCGGGCCCACTACGTTGTGGACGGACCGCGGAATCATTGACTTATCATTTGATATTTAACCCGCGCGCCTAGTTGGCTTGGTTAAGTAGTACAGAAATATTACACACATGGGTACGTGATAACTTGGAACGAGCCAGTCCGTTTAGCATACAATGCAGACCGCAGTCGTCAGCCACAGCACGTTTAGCCACTAAGCAAAAACATTATCTGAACAACAATGCGTTAATTGTCATCACTATGCTGTTAGCCATTCCGTCGTTTGGCCATTGATAGGCACGAGCTTGTAAGCCACGAATGTAAATACGTCATGCTATAATCATAGATTTAATAGAGGCATAGAGATGGCAGAGCCAAGCTGTAGCCAGGTGACTGCAGCTTTCACAGAATATCGATAAGTCAAAGTCAAAGTCAAAGCGTTTATTTTGTTTAGGCCTACGGGGGCACTTACAAATTGTCATTTTACATTTTTTCCTTAAATTCTACTGCCGGATCCGAAACGCGACCTCGACTAAGAAAATCCGGCAAGAAACTCAGCGGGCCTGTCTTTTTTACATTGTTTTTAAGTAGCTATTATATCTGCCTTTCGTGCGATACGTGAGAGACCCGGAGGAACAACTCCCTCCTTCCCCTCCCTATATCCCCTCCCCTTTCAGAGGGCCTACTCTTTTACAAACGAAAACGAAATTTCGCGTATTTCCTACTACGTTTCTCATCATTCCGACATTTCTTACGAACGAAAATTGTTTGACGTTTAGATTCGACGACGAAGACGTCAAACAATCATCGACAGGTGGCTGACTTCTACAAGCGTTCGTTCAAATCGCTATGCTTCATGTATGGAAATGACCTTAGATAATTGATTGGTCGAGCCTCGACTAGATGGCTTCGGTGTAGTTGTAAAATGCGGCAACGAATAATGCTCATATAAATGAGCATACGAGTCCAACTTGACGTAATCTCGTAGCAACCACTCTGTCACACTGATCTGCCGTGTTGACATTTTTCTTTAATTATATTTACATAGTAAAATGCCGGCCTGCGCGATAAAATTATGCAGAAACAATCAATCAAACAATAAGAAATACACTGGGATCACATACCATCAGTAAGTATTGCATAATATCCTAATTTCAACGAAAAATAACACCAACCATTAAAATGTCAAAGAATATAAATTACACCGTTCAGTGATACCGCGTAATAAAACTTAATTTCCCCAAGGTTGCGATTTTTATTGTTCTGCAAATAAATAATTATTTTTATATAAGGTCGTAAGTTATAAATAGATATTTTGCAAGGCACCTTACTAAATGCTGAAGATGATGTATCCACCCTACCATAAAAAAATAATCGCTTGGTATAAATATTTTCGATCGGTTGGTTCAGCTGGTTAGTAACGAGCATTAAAAATTCCTTGGTAACGAGTGATTCAGTCAAAGGAACCCAACATATTTCTTTTTGTGGTAAGTATCACAGAGAACATAGAGGGAAGAGTTGTTCTTTTTTAAAAACTTTTATTTTTTAATTAATGGCCTCTTTCCATTAGGACCCAATGTGATTCTGCCAATGTCATCGTCTTATTAGATTTACCTAAGAAACAACGTGTGGCAATTTGCGCGGGTGAAGGGGTCGTTGAGGACAGAGATAGGTGGAGGAGGATGGGAGAGACCTATGGCCTGCCCATCTCCACTTAAGTTTGGTAGTCTTTGATTCATGGGGTAAAAGTTTAGAAGTTGACCACACTATTTACTCATGCTTGTGTGAGTTGACGCAATTAGTTACACACATTACAATATTGAGATTGCCGCATTCAAGGAGCTTTATTTCATATGACGTGCGGTGTCTTCCTAAAGGCACGTCACTGGAAATGACATAAGTCACGTGATCTACATAGCAACTTGTTGATCTACATAGCGATGTTTGACATTTCCATACATTGTGAAGTCTATTCTATTATATTCGATTAGCGTTCACGCTGCTTATCTAGCCCTTCTGGTCGGCAACTTGCTACCGCAACTTACTTGTTAATTGCTTGCAGGTAGCCTACGGTAAACGTTTAACCTCAGAGGGACGTATCTCCCATTTTTCCCGCATTTGGTAGAAATAATCAAATCGCAAGGTAATCGTATGGTTTTGCTGCTTCGGTTTCCGTTGGAGTAAATTTTATGGTCTTTTAGTTTCAGAGATTTCGTTATTAGTGGATTGTGTAGCAACAACTCATCTCGCTACATACTACACATTCACGATCCTACCAGCAGATGGCGCTGAGTGCACGCTCCATTACAACAAGCGATTCTGCATAGAAATCCTGAATCACGATATCAAAATTCACGAGGCACATTGCTATATACAGAAAACCTCGACAGCAACCATAAGGGCATAGGCCTCGCTATGCATACTGTCTTACTGGAAGATCTTCTCTTTCCCGCGAAAGCATCATAGATATGGCGCCGCTCACTCCGTGGGCATAGATCATCCGATGCGCGTGCGTTCACAAGCAATAGCTCTTCCTAGCTGCAATGTTCTCACGACACGTTTGTTATGCAACTATGACGTCATGAGAGACTTCATTATCGTGATCGTACGTGTAAGATATTGGTGGCCTATGACCAGCGGTGGATGTCTTCCGGATGAACGGCCTGCTAGGCTAGACTTTACCGATTCTAATTCTTCTTGAGACTATTTCTAGCAGGGTCATTTGAGTAAAAACAAAATAAAATAGATATGTACCACAGAGTAAAGACTTAAGAAAGAGGTACCCTTATTAGATATTTGTATGAAACAAAACGTGGTCATTGTTTTTTCATTTTCATTTTACTATTTACCGGTAAATAGTTGAGTACTCGCTTCGTTTTATGTCGATGTTAGTACTAGGCCGACCACTCGGCCGTCTTGCTTAGGGCCAGTCCCCTTAGTAACTGGTCCATGATATGTATGATACCCAAAATAAGACCAATTTTGGAAAGACATGTGAAATCAGCCAGTCCACACTAGGCCAGCGTATGGATTATGGCCTGAATCCCGCTCTCATTGAAGGCCCGTTCCCAGGAATGGGACGTTAAAAAAGGCAGTACTTAATTTTTATATTAAGGTAGCCTTTGCTTATAATTGGTTCCAAAACTTACTATAAGCGATAGATTTCATTGTTTCCCTTTTTGATATTAGGGCAGCAGTCTTGCTACTTTTAGCATCGGCGACCGGCGATTTTGTGATGTATCGATGCTGCGTCGCGTTTCTTCGAGCGCGAACGAGCGAGACGCAGCATCAAAATCGCCGATCGCCGATGCTAAAAGTAGCAAGTCTGCGGTGGCCCTTATAGCGGAAGTTTTGATTATATTGAATTAACGTATATTCTAGCGACAATGGTACTGCCTACTCACTTTCCGTTGCTGTTTTGAGAATGTACACCATTTTTGTTTTTCTATTGAAAAGAGTAACCATTGAGTTTATCGCCGTCTCTTCTCAATGGCACCATTACAAACCGGTGGTAAAACTAAAATATTTATGTCGACTATTCATACGTGCTTCATTTTTCCTACATGAATAACAATATTTTGACTTTGACTGTTTTTTTTTGCAGCTATCTCATACAATTTGTATTTTATGATTGTCTTCGTTTATATGTGATTTGTATATACTGTCTAAATTGCACTGTGTAAAGATCTAAGTATGCTAAGATGAAGTGGCGACCTCGTTTCCTCTTCTTATTGTTGATCTACTGAGGCTGGCTCCAGCGCTTAGTGCAAAAACAAGTTATGTAACGTGGGAATGTGCGCCCGCGCCGCCGACACTGCCGGTATCTATCGGTCGATGATTGGTAGCGCCAACAGAAAAAGTAAAGAATAGATAAGATTTATAAGTAGCACGCGAAGTTCAACCAGTTCGCAAAATGGAATTATGAATGATACGCTTTATTACAAACTATCCCACTAATAATTTAATAATAATATTAGCCCACTTCCACCCACCCACTTCCCACTTCCCACTCCCACTTCTGGGCACGGGCCTCCCCTCAATGCGAGGGGGATTCAGGCCATAATCCACCACGCTGGCCCAGTGCGGGTTGGTGGAATTATCCCACTAATATTATACTTAAATGTGAAAGTTTGGATGGATGGATGGATGTTTGTTACTTTCACGCAAAAACTAATGAACGGATTTGGATGAAATTTGGAACACAGATAGTTTATAACCTGGATTAACACATAGGATACTTTTTATCACGATAGTATGTTCCCGTGCGATAAAATATGCGCGGACGAAGTCGCGGGCAAAAGCTATTTTTTCATATACTTACAATATTCTAGAGATTCATAGGTTCTTCATAGGAATTAGATCTAATAAAACAGACAGGCGATGTAAAAAAATATATATTTGAGTTTGGATTTTATTGGATTTGATTAGATTCATGTTTATGATTCATCAAAAACATTTCTTCAAAACTACTTTTGCTACCACTATCATAATAGGTAGATATATTATATCATTATCTCTCACACAGAAAATGAGTAGGCACACTAATAACTAACGTTTATAACTACATTTATGCCTGTTTATTAACACTTAAGTGCCTTTCAACAAGCTCATTGGACCAGCTAGCCAAACTTGCCAAATCGATGGCCGATCGAAAGGCCGGTTACATAAGTCGGATGTGACCGGTGGCGGCGTGGCCCACTGACCCCCTTGCAACTATGGACGTATGGCCCTATTATTGGCCGCACATTCTTCATTAATTCGGTCAAGTGCATAGACTTGTTTGGCAAACATCATGAGACGTAAAATTTGCCAACATTTACTGAGCCTATGGCTTACCCAAAGAGTAAAGACTAAAGAAAGAGGTGCCCTTATTAGATTTTTGTATGAAACAAAACGTGGTCATTGTTTTTTCGTTTTCATTATACTATTTACCGGTAAATAGTTGAACTACTCGCTTCGTTTTATGTCGATGTTAGTACTAGGCCGACCACTCGGCCGACTTGCTTAGGGCCAGTCCCCTTAGTAACTGGTCCATGGGTTTAACCCAAATTTCCTCTCACATTTGGACGAAAATACAATCTGTGAAATATGTGTTCACTGAAGTGCACCCCTGCCTACCTCTTCAGAAAATACAGGCGTGATTGATTATAATAAATATCGCCAGACTTCCACACAAACTGTATGGTCACAAACTAAGCAACGCTGGTACTATGGGAACCGTACAATGGACTGGGGGCGATACCAGTGACACCCAGACCAGGGCAAATAACGAAAAGGACGTTCCCGAAATTTGCCTCTGGCGGGAATCGAACCCGCAACCACCCGATGTAGTGAGCCGGACAACCGACACTCGAACCAATGCGCCAATCGATCGATCAATTATGAGTTAAATGTTTGAATAGAAGGTGAAGGTGAGGTTTTGAAGGTGGTAGAGCCAAGCTGTAGCCAATTGACTGCAGCTCATAAACGGGCTGGCTCGACCGGGGTAGTACCACCCTCTCACAGAAGATCAGCGTAAAGCAGCTATTACAGCTGCGTTTCGTACGATGAGTGAGAGAGCCGTAAGCCCACCCACCCTCCCCCTCCCTCCATTCCACTCCCCTTCAGGTCGGCAATGTGCGAGCAATACCTTTGGTATTGTAAGCATCTATAGGCTACGGTAACTGCTTAACATCAGGCAGGCCGTACGCTTTTTTGCCACCGCAGTTCTATAAAAAAAAATAGAGTTTAAGTGTTAAGTATAAGGAGCTCTTAACATTTACCTCCGTTCATCGTATTGTGGTTAATAGAATGTAAATAGCTATTGTATTAGCCAGAGCGTGACCGGTATCGGGCCAGGCATGAATTGCCATATTTGGAATGCTGATCACTTCATGTATCAAGGCATTCCAATTGCTGCAATTTTGTCCAAAATAATTCCCAACTTGATAAACTTAAGTGATAGAAAGTATAGAAATGAGTCACATTGATGAAAATTATATTAGTAGACATTACCACAGAGTAATGACTAAAGAAAGAGGTGCCCTTATTAGATATATGTATGAAAAAAACGTGGTCACTGTTTTTTCATTTTCATTGTTCTATCTACCGGTAAATAGTTGAACTACTCGCTTCGTTTTATATCGATGTTAGTACTAGGCCGACCACTCGGCCGAGTTGCTTAGGGCCAGTCCCCTTAGTAATTGGTCCATGGACATTACTACGAGATTTGCTTCGTAGGCATTCCACTATTCAGACAATATGCTTGGCAGACATTTAGTTATTGAGGAATTTGCTTTATAGGCACTGTACTTAATAAATAAATATCGCCAGACTAAAATACCAACTGTATGTCACAGACTAAGAAACGCTTGTACTTGTTACTGGACCAGGGGCCTTACCACCAACTCTTATAGCAGTTTTGTTATAACGTTTCAGCGGCCATTTGTGCAATGACGTTTCTTATTGTCATGATAATAAGGTACCTCATTGCACAAAAAGTCGCTGAATCGTTAAAACGTTCCTATAATTGAATCGCGATACCAGCTTGTGGTAAGCCCCCAGGACACATTTCGAGAAGGCCGTTTCCGAAATTTCCCTCTGGCGGGAATCAAACCCGCAACCACCCGATATAGTGTGCCGAGCGGCCTACGCTCGAACCACTGCGCCATGTTGTAACTTAGGCATACTTTGTAGGCAAAATCGACTGACCCCTGCCACTAAAATTACATCTCAAAATGCACTTAAACTTCCTCGGGCATTGAGTTTGCTAAAGCATTATAATCACAGAGTAAAGACTAAAGAAAGAGGTGCCCCTATTAGATATATGTATGAAAAAAAACGTGGTCATTGTTTTTTCATTTTCACTGTTCTATCTACCGGTAAATAGTTGAACTACTCGCTTCGTTTTATGTCGATGTTAGTACTAGGCTGGCCACTCGGCCGAGTTGCTTAGGGCCAGTCCCCTTAGTAATTGGTCCATGATTATAATACAGGCAGGTAATATCGTTACAAAATACTTTACTAACACAGGTGAGCGAAACCCAAGAATGTATTAATTGTAGAACGGAAGGGGGCCGGGCGGTTGCGCAAGCGCCGAATGATCCGTCTCGTGACATAACTCTGATGAAACCCTTGCGTCACGCGCCGCCGCGCTGCCCGGCAGCTGTGTGGAGGCTGGCCAGTTTAGATAATGTTTGGATGATAGAGTCCCGATAGCTTAGGTAATGGCTGCGTTTACAAGAGGCTAGCGGCGCGCCCGAGTTGTTTTGACGTCTGAACTGATAGCTCGGGCGCGGATAAATCCAATTTCAATTGCGTTGCACCATTTATGTACCAAAAGCAATGAGATTATACTCATCGATGATCAACAAACGATTAAATTCTTGATAACACTATCCTACTTCCTACTTATATTCTAAATGCGAAAGTGTGTGTGTGAATGTTTATTACCACGTATCTCCATAACTACTAAACCGATTTTAATGAAATATGAAACGTAGATGGCGTAGGCTCTGGAACAAGACATAGGCTAGGGGCCATCCATAAATTACGTCACACGAATTTCATAATTTTTAGACCCCTCCCTCCTTATCACAGCTGGTCACATTTGCGAGACTCCCCCCCTCCTTGTGTGACGCCTCATTTTTTACAAATTTTTCGTTTCGTTAAAAATTCAAATTTCAGTTTTAATAATTAGATATATGTGTAACGTCACGACTTTTATCCCCGTTCGGGGGTAGTCAGAGGCTTGAGTGGCCATACACCACCACATTGTGGAGGTATTAACCAACTCAAAGCCGACGTTTCACTAGATAGTCAGAACCCAACGTGACAGGTGGTGAACCGTGTTGCCGTGTATACAGGAACTAACCCTTAGGACCCCTCCCACCCTCTTGTCACACAATATCACATTTTGTCGACCCCCTCCCTTTACGTGTGACGTAATTTATGGATGGCACCCTAATCTTACACATCAATTTCCACGCGGGCGAAGCCGCGGACACAGCTCACAAAATAAATCAAAATCAGTGAAAGTAATTTGTAATTCACACTCCAACACCTGCTGGCCTACTCCGAAATACGAACCTAACGTTTCGGCTGACGGATTGTCGTGATTTGACATTTCTTCTTTCGTTTTCACTACGATTTGACATTGTTTTGATCGTAAATCGAATCCGTACTTCGGACGATCCGTCAGCGACGTATTTCGGAGTAACCCCCCTGATTAAAAGTACAGCATATTTGCAACGTGCGTGATCGTCGTTCGTCTGGCAATATTGGCACAATGCCAGCTAACGGTGGCATCGGTTGACGCCTGCCTGGCATCCTAATGTATTGTCTGGCCAACGATCAGTGGAAGGCTTTGAAACGTAAAGATGATGAATAAATAATAGCTTGTAATACTTGTGTGGCTTAGAATAAAACAAGCCGAAAACTCCAACACCGGTGAAGTTATCGCTAGTATTTGTTGGTATTTTTTCAAATAATACTAACGTAAAGAAATCCTTTATAAAAAGCCACAAATTTAGTACAGTGTGGTGTTACATTTCACGTTCTTACAATGTGATAATTCAGTCCTCATTAATGACACCAATGCAAGTCCGTTTACATACTCAGACAGATGTGAAGGTGCGAGCGACGCCTTTGTTATTGTACGGTAGCTGCTTAACTGAAGGCGGGCCAAACGCTTTTTTGCCGCCTTCATTTTATAAAAAAACTGATAAGCACGGGTGCAGCATTTAAACTAATAATAAATAGTAGAAAAGATATGTAAGTTGGTGCGTCACATGCCTCGTATGCCTCGCTCGAGCACTCACACTATGTCTATTCGTTCCATCATCAGAGTGCTCGCGCGCGGCATGCGCCTGATATAGACGCAGCCAATCAAACTTATTTTAATACTCTATATCTCTAGATAATTAGAAGTAAAGTATCTATTTCCTATAATATATTTTTACTAAAATCGAGTAAAAATATCAGTCTCGCAGCACTGGGCCTTGTGGCCAATGAAGCACGGAGCGCGCTCGCGTTTGTGCAACACCCACGCTGCGTCCGCGCCGGTCGCCGGTCGCCTTTTACTGCCATTCTAAATATAAGTTGTAATCACGTTAAGTATATTTTAACTACCTGCGGTCGGAGCCTGAATCTCCACCTGCGTTATGAAGGCGAGTTTTTAATTTAAATTTTAATGACTAAATGGGAATACACTCCCACCACTGTTACTCCTGTAAGCCAGGATCGAGAGTGATCAAAGATAACGCTGAGGTTTGACCCTCGATAAGTCCCGGAGAAAAGCTAAGTTGTCTTGGAACTCGTATGAGTATAATCAAAACAAAGAATAGGAAGCGAAGCGACTGTAGCCTAGGGGCGAACACGTTGGGCTACCAATCAGAAGGTCCCAGGTTCGATCCCCGGTGGGCATGCACCAATGGATGAATTTTCATCAATGTGCATAATTTACAGTTCGCTTACGGTGAGGGAAAAACATCGTGAGGAAACCTACCTATCCCCCGGGATTAGGTAATAGTCAGTTCCTGTATACACGGCGACAAGGTTCACCATCTGTCACGTTAGGTTCTGACTATCTGGTGAAACGTGGGCTTTGAGTTGGCTTAATACCTCCACAATGTGGTGGTGTATGGCCACTCAAGCCTCTGACTACCCCCGAATGGGGATAAAAGTCGTGACGTTATATTTTTTATTTTTTTTTAGAATAGGTTTTGGAAGATGATTATCCACTTCCCTCCGTTGCAAAGCGGAACAAAAAATAAGAGTATATAGGTTGATTGCCACAGCAACAAAACTGTTACAACCATAGAGATTTAGGTTCATGGTTACAACCATAGAGATTTTAATTAGCAGAGACGTTCTTAGTGGATATCTCTATGAAAAAACGCGTGGTCATTTTCCCGGGATGCGTGGCATCTATCAACCAGTAAATAGCTGAACTACTCGCTTCGTTCTATGTCGATGTTAGTACTCGGCCGACCACTCGGCCGAGTTGCTTAGACCCAGTCCCCTTAGTAATTGGTCCATGGTTACAACTGATCCAGACTCTACGAAGCCATTCCTATTAAGAAGAATGGGCAAGTAACTATGTTTACATTTTAAAATACATAATAGTTAACTGTTTTATTTACGTAGTACAATGTTGTTGACATAAAAGTTAATACAGTAAGTAATAGTGTCATGTAGGTATATCCATTGGTCAATAAGCAGAAAGTAACGGCCTAAGGGCCTCCGCAGACTAGCTGCTTTTAGCATCGGCGATCGGCGATTTTGATGCTGCGTCTCGCTCGTTCGCGCTCGAAGAAACGCGACGCAGCATCGATACGTCACAAAATCGCCGGTCGCCGATGCTACAAGTAGCTAGTCTGCGGAGGCCTTAACTTTGTAGAATTTCCATTAGAAGCACATTATTACAATTTGTCTACCACGTAGTTAATCACGTTTTAATACAGGATAACGATTATTGCAAGTTAATTTTGTACCGAAGGGCGTTGCAATGAAGTGGAACGGATGTTAGATCGCTTGCTAATGTGTATCGCGGCGGAATACTGATGTATCTGAAGATAAGATCTTACAGTGCTACCAGTACAACGGCTAGAAACGCCAACTGTGCGGTCCCAAACGAAACAACCCTGTTATAACCCTATTATAACCAGGGTTGTTACGAAAAAATCACCTTGTTTTAAACATTTAAAACATGTTTTAAACATTTAAAACACGTTTTAAACATGGTGATTTATTTGTTTTGTTTTAAACCATGGTTTTAAACAGGGTAGTCCAGTCCAACCCCACCCTTCCCCTCCCTCTATCCCACTCCCCTTTATGTCAGCAACGTGCAAGCGAGGCCTTTGCTATTGCATCTATATGCTATAAGCATTTAGGCTACGGTCACTGCTTAACTCCAGGCGGGCCGTACGCTTGTTTGCCACCCTAGCAACATAAAAAACCCTCGTGCTATGGCTACCGTATGACTGGGGGTGATCCCAATAACACCCCACCTCATTTCCGAAATTAGCTCGACGGGACTAGAACCTATTACCCGGATCCGAGCGTGACTACGACCAAAAACCCCTGAACCTTGGCCTAAGTCTAATTCTAGTTAGTCTAGTAAGCCTAAGTCGTCTCTATAAGGTAAGGTATCCTTGATTAATAAATCTGTTATACTCTGGTCTGCCTACCCTCCACAAAAACAAGCGCGATACAGTTTTAACTTTTACGTCATAATGTTCAACCATGACGAGACCAAGCAACCTTACACCTCTGACATGTGACATGATTACGTCGGCAATGTAAGGCAATGTTGGCCGTCCTGCGTGTTGCAACGAGCCTTGCGCTCGCGCTGGCACTCCTGCGCATACAAACGCGGGCCCGTATCGCAACGACGTTCAAGGTTAGTGAAAACGGAGCGGTCAGTTTTGGGCCGAACGGTGCAATCTTACCTTTTGGAATTCAGCGGAAATCATGTGACATTGCATCAATAAGCATTGGTTTCAGTAGAAATGTGGACGTGCTTTTTAAGGGTTCCGTACCCAAAGGGTGCCAACGGAACCCTATTACTAAGACTCCGCTGTCCGTCTGTCTGTCTGTCCGTCAGACATCGGGCTGTATCTCACGAACCGTCATAGATAGAGAGTTGAAATTTTCACAGAATGCGTATTTCTGTTGCCGCTACAACAACAAATACTAAAAATAAAATAAGATTTAAAAATAAAGGGGGTCATTATGCATGTTTATTTTCTTTTGTATGTGACTAAGTTAGCAAACAAGCGTACCGCCGGCCTGATGTTAAGCAGCTACCGTAACCTATAGAAGCTTGCAATACCAAAGGCATCGCTCGCAAGTTGCCGACCTGAAGGGGAGTGGGGCAGAGGGAGGGGAAGGGGGTTGGGCCGGAAAGCAGAACAGGCCTTATAAGTATGGTTCTATTTAAACAGTTATTTTCCTACATTAAGTATGAATACACATCCTTTACAGTGCTCTACGTCCTAAGACAAATAGACATAGCTAGTCTTCAAACAGAGTTCCTCATTAGATTGTCCGCAAACATTGGCTCGGTGTGGACCTTGCGTGCGGCCTCAGAAGCGAGGCCGAAAGGCCATAATTCCATAGGAGTCCATTAAAAAAGACCATCTCCTTGGATGCACAAACTCGATCGATTGACGCTGTTTTCCGCCAACACATCGATTTATTCGACAATTTTGAGGTCGCTTGTGGTATAGAGTTGATGATTATATAATTATGCGCTTATAAGCCCCTAATATGCATATTACTTATTATCCTACTGATATTATAAATGCGAAAGTGTGTGTGAATGTTTGTTACCACGTATCCATAACTACTAAAGCGATTTTAATAAAATTTTAAACATAGATAGTAGGCATAGACATAGACTAATCCAATTTTCACGCGGGCGAACCCGCGGGGCACAGCTAGTATTTGATAAAACAACTCCTTTAACATACAAGTTACAACGACGGGCCCGTTAGCGCGGTTGGCGCAGAGGCGCCTTTCACGCTGCAGGTCGTAGGTTCGATTCCTACCCGGGACATGCATTTGTGTGCATGAACATGTCTGTATGTCCCGAGTCTGGGTGTATATGTATATTAAGTATGTATTTACAAAAAAAATGTAGTTTATGTAGTAATATCAGTTATCTGGTTTCCATAGCACAAGCTCTGCTTAGTTTGGGATCAGGTAACCGTGTGTAAAATGTCCCAGGATATTATTATTATTAATTTTGATGTTAACTCTGCCAATACTAGCCAAGAGCAACTTGCAAAAGAGCCTTTTTTAATTTGCTTCGATGGGAATCGAACCCGCAAACCTCCTGTACAGTGTACCTACATAATAATCTTACTATTTAAGCATATGATAAATATTTTCGCAAAATTATTAACACTAAACAAAACTATTCATTCTTATTTTAACACATCTTAAAGCAAGCAAGCCATTGTATGTTGACCTCTTTGACCTTATATGCTAGCCTTAGCACATCCTTGTGTACATAGCAATAAGGTTGATATTGTATTCTAATTCTGAAGTTAATTAAGTTCTTGACGGGCCAAGGATTTCAGTTAATTGTTTTGAAACAAAGATGTAAAAAATATTTGATTATTAATGAGGAGAAGGGCCATAACACACCGGGTAGCCATGGCGACGTCGCCAGCCACCGTAGCTAACTATTCGTATTGAAATGTATGGGAGGTAACACGCCTGGCGACGGACTGGCCACGTCGCCAGTCAATACAAATTGTTTGGATACGTGGCCGGCGACGTCGCCAGCCACCGTAGCCTAACAATTTGTATTGAAATGATGACAGGTAACGCCGACTTGTAATGCCGTCTGCCGTCGCGGCACATGTTATCGCCACAATTTGTATGAGACCGACTGACGTCTGCTGTCTGCCGCGTTCGTCGGAATGGTACCTTAAATAATTGTTCTAGTAGTGGACTCACGTAATTTTTAAATGGTCAGCTTGGGGATCGAACCTTATCTCAATTACAAAGGAGACCCGACTAACCACTGGGCTATTGCCGCCTAAAATTAATTCAATGTGACCACTTGTTTGAGGAAGGAACAGTGAAACGTGTTCTTTTACAAGTATGTGGTATAGGACCGATGACGTCATTCGGTTTGGGGTAAACAGCCGTTTAGTTAAATGCAATTATTTTCCAAAATGATTATACGTTAATCGAGTTTGCGGTTCGAGATGCGTATTCAATCTGTTTTGCAAATAATATCCTTATTATTTTAATTGTCTTTGAAGATGAATTTATTGAAGTGGCGATATTTATGTTACTTTGCCCAAGTAACAAAGGTCAGTGCGCGTTGATGTCTTTTTCACCACTGAAACTTTTGGGTTTAATATTAGCATCCATATCGATACTTTTAAATGAAAGAAGTTCACTTGGAGACTCATATAAGGCCCAAAATAATCTACATTTTTCCTGCCTTAACAATGGATAATCTTTACATAAGATGTTAATGTTATAATTTCCCTTTAGAATTTTTATTATTCATTACATAACGCATAACGCCGTCCCTACTACCGCTCAGAAACAAGGCCGACATATTATTACGAGTGCCCTAATCAGAGCACGGAGTTCATAATTTATCTTGCACCTATCTTGCATAATCCGCTCACTTAATTATGTAAGACAGAGAAGTCTCTCTATCGAATACAGTGGAGGACAGAGAAAATAACACTTCATATTTTTCATGATAAATGTAATGTAAATATATATAATAATATTAGTAATAAGTAATATAAATATATGTTTTCATTTAAATGGGTGTATTGCCATTATATTTTTTTAGTTTTATTTTTAGTTTGTTTTTAATCATTTCTATTATTAATATAATAAGATTTTGAATAAATAAAGACTAAAAATACTGAGATAACCTCACCCAATTAACGAATAAAAACTTGTTTTGAGTAAGCACTGACGTGTTATTAAGTACCTGCAAGACTAGTATTTTTTAGATACATGACGTTTGAATGATTTCAAGGTTTTTTAATCAATTGATTTTGATTTGCGTATGTAATCATGATGTTTTGACCATGAAGGTAAAAAAATATTAAACGAAAACAAATACTTACTAGATTACACAAATGGTAGAACCGGTGATAAAGAAGTGCTTTGTTAGCCTACTGCGTAAAAAATATTAAATTTATTTGCATAGTAACAAAATACGCATTGCACACTAAAGTTTAAATAATGGCCGGCATAGACTGGGGCGGCAGGGCATGGCATTTAAATTTTTATCAATTGAATTCAATACTTATCCAACTGAAATAAGGTATATATATTTCAATTGGATAAGTATTGAATTCGATTGATAAAAATTAAAATGCCATGCCCTGCCGTCCCAAGTCTGCGCCGGCCATAATGAATACTTCAAAGAAATTTCTAAATACCTACTAATATTTACCTATTCTAATTATTGGATTATACCTTATTATCGCATATTAAGATTAATCATTTCTAATGACGTACTTAATATAAAATGGAATTCGAAATTGGGCTTTGCTTTAATTCAGCCAATATTATATTTATTTTATCCATGATATATGAGTTGGCTTGCGATTATGGCTACCTGCTACTAACCACATTCTCTGGCAATGTTTTAATATATGCTGTCATGTCATAAAAAATATTCTCGAAACTCGTTAAAAACCTGTACAAGATATAATACAAAAAAAGAATTAAGCATATGTTCGGTAAGGCCGTCTCATTAATAACAATTGTAAAAAATAAACGAAAAGTCAAACCGTTCGACGCTTACCAAGTAACTTCATTAGCAGTTAAAAATAACGCCAAGTTTAACATTTACAACATACGTTTAATACCGTTTCTTTTTCATACATTTATCGAAACAGTGTTTATTCTCGGATTGCAAGTTTACTAAAGTTCAATAGCACAAACCTTTATCTCCGTCTTAAATTGCCCCAATAATATCGCAACGTATTCTGCAATTAACAAACAAATAAACAAACGCAAGCCAGCTCGCGTGCCAAACAACTGGCAATTCAAACTGTGCAATTTTAACTGCAAGCCAGTACACGCGAGGTCTTATACTACGGCTACTTAAATAAAAATCAACCTTATACATAAAAATATATAGTTTATATTGCAACTTAGTTTATCAAATATATCATAATCCTCCAAGTGATTTGGTAAGTAAGAAATTATAGTATTTTGTAAAATGTGCCGAAATTTTGCTAAATAAATGAGGCTAATGTACCATAAGTGACCTCTCGACGTTGTAAAGGCCAAAAGTTGTAGACTTGCTTAAATATTGGCTTAGTTAGTGTTTACTTGTTGGACTACGTGACTTCGGCAATTAGACGTTGGCTTTGACTTTGCAGAAATTCTTTGTTAAAACTTTATCTCGTCGAAGCACGTGTTCACGTATTCATCACAGGTAGTCATGTATTAGCAATAAGGATTGGCGGTTTAATTACAACGTCAATGGAAACAAAATTAAACCATTTAACACCTACCCTGAACGCGAAAAAACCAATGAAAAGATACACTCTGTTAGTACTCCACCAAGCCAACTAGGAACCTGTCAAATGTGACGTCACCCGCACAAAAAGGCGGTGGCGTGCGGGAGGTGTGGCGGGCGGGAAGCCGCAGGCGGTGGAGGGTGTGCGGGCGGGGATGCCGCATTCCATCCGAGTTCCTAGTTGGCTTGGTGGAGTAGATACACCGGTCTTCTGTGCCGTCTCGAAATATTCTGTCCATGGTTTGCTTTTGTCGTTCAGGTTGCGGTCGATATACTCTTCATCATCAGTCAAATATTATCATAATATATTATACTGTTGTTCGTTGCCGTCGTGGTGGGTCGAAATTACGTGTTTCTGGAATTGTAATGGACACTTTGGCAGGGCAACGTACGACCGCACCCTGAACGACAAAAGGAAACCATGGACAGAATATTTCGAGACGGCCGGTCCCTTTTCGTCGGTTTGGTCGTAAAATAAAATAAAAACAGTTATCCCCAAACAGAATGTTAATTATTGATTGATAATAACGGCGGTGTCATAAAGGTCTGTTGTTCTTAGGGCCTCCGCAGACTAGCTACTTTTAGCATCGGCGACCGGCGATTTTGTGACGTATCGATGCTGCGTCGCGTTTCTTCGAGCGCGAACGAGCGAGACGCAGCATCAAAATCGCCGATCGCTGATGCTAAAAGTAGCAAGTCTGCGGAGGCCCTTAAACATGCCTAAATTTAAATACTCATGTGTTACAAAAACAGAAAACAGCCATTGAAATTTTCCTAAAGATGGCAGTGGTCTCACTAGTCATTCGTTTTAATGTTCATGTATCAAAAATAATATCTCCTGTGGGTATCGTAAGATCAAACGCTAATCGTTATTGCACCATCCTGGCCGGTTCAAAGTTCGCATTAAACCGCTGAGTCACACTCGTGACGCAAATATGTAAAAAACCACTGAATTGCGATGTTATGATCACTCGGTTTATTCCGGTGTTGCAAGAACGTTTTAATTTTATCTGGGTAATCTACCTCTCGGTAAGATGTCGAAGCAACCAGCTTTTGGAATTAATCCATACTAACTAACCCTTAAAGAGTAATAAACCCAGAAGTGTTGGAAGGAGCAGGGTAAAAGAGAAGCCTATTAGCCACTATAGAGACTAGAAGAGAAAAGATGATTGGTCATTTG
This sequence comes from Drymonia ruficornis, assembly GCA_947859195.1. Classification (NCBI taxonomy): domain Eukaryota; kingdom Metazoa; phylum Arthropoda; class Insecta; order Lepidoptera; family Notodontidae; genus Drymonia; species Drymonia ruficornis. The sequence goes on along the minus strand of OX401926.1, from coordinate 9,259,518 downwards.
ATACGACACACTGATGAAGACTATTATAAGGAACAATTGAAGGAACAGAGGAAAAGGGAGACGGAGGAGAACCTAATTCAATCAGATAAAGGAAGAAGTAAACGTTGAGTCGTATCAGATGATCAAAGAGCTGGCAGGAAAGAGAGAGGACTGGAAGAAAAATCCACCGACAAGAGTCAAGTGAGTGAAGTTTTACACAAAATCAGTGTCAGAGGAAGATAGGCATGCAGCAATTACATGGCTTCTTTCAGTCTATTTAAGACTCAGTTTTGGACAATTTGAGATTCTGAAGAGTTAATAATAATAATAATAATCCCGCAGGGCAGCTTGTGGCGAGCTGTTGGTGAGTAGCGACACCACGGACCCGAGTACCCCAGAGAGTCGGTCAGGGCCCCCACCTCGGCGTGTCTTCGCCGGCCGAGTGGAAACCGACGGGGGCCCGCAGGACTCTCAGCTCTGGCTTGCCTTAGTTGGCCGTCCAGAGAGGGGTCGTTAGAGCTATATGCTCCAGGGGTGGAAGTGTTAAAGGGCATAACGCCGCGAGTAACTTCGGAGAAAGCGCAGCACACCTCTCTACACCCCTGAGCCGCCCACACCAGTGTTGCTCCTAGCCGTCTTTACGATGGCAATTTTAGGGGCCCACCTAGTGAGCGGCAAGTCACCACCTGCCGACGATAATTAGTTTTACACTGATTATGGCAGGTGTCCGAACCCTTCCTATAGCCCAATCCCAGTCCATCCAAACTTCATGCAATAGACCCATTTTCTCTTTTCACATTTTGCAATAGTTCCTGCACCTGCTGGGGTCAAGCTGCTGTAAGTGTCTCATCACCTGCAGCGGTTGACCCCAGCAGGTGCCTTATATAACATCAAACTTATCTCTAGGGGCCTCTACGTGTTGGACCCATGTCCCCACGCAAGCCTTCCAAAGGTCCGGGTTTAGCCCGAGTGGATTTAAAGAGAAACATAATAATAATAATAATATCTTGGGACATTTTTTACACACGGCTACCTGATCCCAATCTAAGCAGAGCATGTACCTACTATGGAAACCAGATAACTGATATTACTACATATACTACTTTTTTATTTGTAAATACATACTTAATATACATATACACCCAGACTCGGGACATACGTACATGTTCATGCACACAAATGCATGTCCCGGGTAGGAATCGAACCTACGACCTGCAGCGTGAAAGGCGCCATTACGCCAACCACGCCAACGGGTCCGTCAACGGGTGAGTTAAGTCTAAATTGGCTGTACCCATAATTAACTTCACGGGTTAATTTAGAGTTTTATTTCACCGCATTGCAGTCGTGTCGTGCTCAGAGTTCAAAGGCCTGAAAGGTTATCGCGGTTAAATAAAACAGTTCATTTTTGATAAAGATATAGAATCTCACGGAATCTAGTTTGTACCCACAAATTTAGTACTCAAATTAATTTTTTATTCACACGAATAGGCTCTGAGTCTGCTAACAATCAACCATTCCGAATTATCTTCGTGAATTCTTAATTGTAAATCCTAAACAGATGACAATGGTAACAGATAGCCAAACACATGTCGAACGGTAAGAATTTACGATTAATAATGAAGAATTCACGAGATAATAAGAGACCAGTGGTTTTGCAGTGTTTAAATGTTAGCAGACTTGGGGCCCTGTGATAGATAGATAGACATACTGTGCATACTTATAACAGCTGATATATTTATAATATTGACCACAAGTTTTCGTGCTTCGAACGCTTTTTGGCTCAAAGTACTTGCAGTTACACTGAGAAAAATTTTACGACAACAAAATGGTTTTTTGTAATTCCTAGTAGTGTTTTCAATTTTTTTTACTAAGCGTTTTGTGTTTACAGCAAATCTTTTATGTAATGTCTCAAATTTATAAAACATTTGCTGTAGATACAAAACGTTTAGTAAAACATACTAAAAATACTACTAGGAACTACAAAAACCATTTTGCTGTCGTAATTTTTTTTCTCAGTGTAGTCGCCGATAAAAGTATCTGAAGTGTATTTTTTTTCAATTTACGCTAGTCTAAATGTATACCGAAACACTACATTTTGAAATATTTTCACCGCATTCGGCGCCCAAAAGTTATGATGAACTTACAAATCACTATTGTAACTGAAAATGCTTTGTAAAACCATTGTATAATGTCTATAAATTTGGAGGTTAATTTACAGAAACATTGTTGTTGTTTTAGACATTCGAATGACATTTGACTGGGATTACAAATAACATGCCGTGAGTCAGCAAAATATGAGACAACAAAAATCGTTGCAAATGGTTCGTCAAGTGAACAAGGGATTTAGATTATTCGATTAAAATGTATAAAACTATATAGTACATTTTTTATACTTGTCCTATTTGGTAAGCAAAGATGGCGTCCAGCGGGGCGATTGCGTAACTTTTTGTCAATGTTTCAATTGGTTTCGTATATAATTGACACAGGATGAACGAAACCAACTGAAATATTGACAAAAATTATTACGCAATCGCCCCGCTGGACGCCATCTTTGCTTAGTAAATAGGACAAGTATAAAAAAACGTACTATACACACCTTGTGTAGTCTATTTAAAAAACAGCCTTTTCATAATAATGATTCTTGACTTAATTATAAGCAGGTATTGAGTGTGGACAACTTTATAATATGAATAAATTAATCTCTATTTTTAAGATCTGGGTTTGTTTCATTTTCCGTGATCTGGGGAATTATCTTGAGCGTAATAATATATTCTGTCTGTGTATCATAAAAAAGGTGTCGCGGTAGCGGCCCCGGAAATGTCAAGTTTTTTAGGAATTCTCGATTACTTGTTACTAATGCATACCTAAGTTCCTACCCACTAATTATTGAGAACGAATATCATTAACATTTTCAAAGTATATAACAAAAAATAAACACGTTATTTATTTTTGTATGAGCTTGGCTTTTACACATAATATTCAAGAATAATTATAACACTTATTCTAAAATTTACATAAAGCTTATTATAATATTCTAGAATTTACATCAGGTACATAATAACCTACCTAACCAGTTTTTAAGAGGTTGCTATTAAGCAATGATAGGTACATCAAGAATGGCACATAGGTAAATATTACATTTGCATTAATTCTGTTCTTCTTAACTTGATAGAGATCTAAACGAGTTAGAAAAAGTTGACAAAAACGGCAATTAAATCCGACATTGAGGATAATCTCTGTTAATTAATTAATTTAATAACAACGTCTAGCTTAAATCTAAGATCCATTCTAGGTCAAACGTACCTGGCCGAATACAACCGAATTAAACCGAAGATTTTGCAACATAACAAATTTTACAAAAAAAAAAAAAGTTAAGGTACCCCGTCAATTAAGGCTGTAGAAAATACGTCAATTTAACATAATCATTATACCAAGGCGAAGACAATTATGAATCAAGTCCAATTATGTTAATGAACACGATTCCTACAGTCAATGTTATTAAAAAACTTACGTTATAAGCATCTTGGTGGCCTTTGGTCAGCTTCCCTGTATCATGTACTCAAATCACAGCACAGTGCACAGAAAACATACACCAAATATGACAAAAATATTAAAAATACACACTCACGCACACACGTAACCCGAAAATTTTCGTAAAGGCTTACGCGACTTTCTAATTCGCGGACGCTTCGTCGCGAAATTATCGCGTCGTGTGGTGCGAAGCGCGCTCGATCGCTGACTGAGCGCGTTCAGCGTTCCGTTTTCGATCGCGACGCGTCCACGCTCTTTTTTTTTAAACCGGCTTTAGAACACTGTCTTAGCGGCCAGCCGTCAAGAAGTTATGACGCAAGCTGTTTCGGCAACGGCTGGGTTTTTTAGTTGCGGCAATCGGCACACGTACATTCGTAATGACCACTGTGCTCGGACGGGCCGTGGACGCTAATTCCTGTGTTAATTAGAAGAGTAGCTGACGTGGAACGACCTAGGAGGTGGAGGTGGTTTGAACGGACTTGGTGGATACGGCCGTTGGCAAAATGCTTTGGGGAATAGGTATTACGGACGTCCTTTTCCGTAACCTTCATTATAGTAGCGATTAGTCAACTCTATCAGTAATAGGTAATAAACTCTACTTTCTTTAGTTTATTTCATTATTAGATTGTAGTACTCTTGAGTCTACCCTGCCTCGTTTTATTTATGTCGGGTGGTAAATTTAGCATTAGCAAAGTATGCACGCTGTTGTTACTTCTTCAGTCTAGATGCTAATGTGCACGATTGAATTCCACCTATCTCCGCTAATTGGTATACCGTAACTTAAGGGTAAAAACCATAGAGTTGCAAAAAAACAGGAAATTTAAAATGAAAACTGTTTAAAACGTGTTTAAAACATTGATTTAAATCAGAAGAAATAAATCACCGTATTTAAACATGTTTTAAATGACTAAAACATGTTTTAAACACGGTGTTTAAAACAAGGTGATTTTTTCGTAACAACCCTGGTAAAAACAGATAATCAAAAATAAAAACTATAGCAAGCAAGGATTAAGGATTAGCAAGCTGACTAACAGCCGTTGGAGTAGACGAGTTCTTGAGTGGAGATTACGAGTAGGCAAACGTAGTGTAGGGCGCCCTGCGGCCAGGTGGAATGACTTGCGGAAGGTACAACAGCAATGCAAAGAAAGGCTGAGCAGTGGCGTGCATTTAGGGAGGCCTATGTCCAGCAGTGGACAGCAATAGACTGATGATGATGATGAAATTTAGAAAGAGCTCACTCGCTAGCACACTCTTGCGCGGTGAATGTCGGTTCTCACGCACGGTATGCACGCCGCGGACCGCATCGTATGTTTGTATTCATCAAAACAACGGCCTAATGTTTTATCAAGGATCAAAGAAACAAATAATACCTATATCCTAGTGGACGCAAACAAAACAACCTTTAAGGGCCACTGCAGACTTGCTACTTTTAGCATCGACGACCGGCGATTTTGCGACTGTATCGATGCGTTGCGTTTCTTCGAGCGCGAACGAGCGAGATGCAGCATCAAAATCGCCGATCGCTGATGCTAAAAGTAGCAAGTCTGCGGTGGCCCTAACTGACGAAAAACATGTTTGTTTGATCAACAAGAAAACATGTTTTTTGTCCTCAAATATTCTCGACTTCTTAGCTGATTATTTCCTTCTAAATAAGCATCATGAAGAATACGTGGAGTGACTTGGAATAAACACATTACAATTTGTGGTAAACGTTGAGGTTTGCGAAATATCAACGCTCCATCAATAATTCTAAAGTTACATTTTAATAATTCACCCATCAACGCTAGCCTTGGTGGACTGGAATTCACGCACATATTGAGTCCCCAAAAGGCTTGTACCCAGGGCGTTTAAACTGACTTATAAAAAATAAAACGTATTTTGCAACCTGCTTTCTTCCGCCTTCACTGTTCTGGCACATTTTGATAATCTATGGGCGTTTATTTAAAGAGCGACCATTTACCATTATAGATCTTTCATAGACATATTCATAACTCCGCATTTCCTTTCCTAACAGTCGGTTTAAAGACGGGCCCGTTAGCGTGGTTGGCGCGGAGGCGACATTCACGCTGCAGGTCGTAGGTTCGATTCCTACCCGTGACATGCATTTGTGTGCATGAACATGTCTGTATGTCCGGAGTCTGGGTGTATATGTATTAAGTATGTATTTACAAATAAAAAAGTAGTATATGTAGTAATATCAGTTATCTGGTTTCCATAGTACAAGCTCTGCTTAGTTTGGGATCAGGTAGCCGTGTGTATAGAATGTTTCAGGATATTATTATTATTATTAAAGGGCTGATTCAAGACAACTTATAATTTTCTTTTAATTCCCAGCGTGACAATAGCTATGCAATGGCATTAATACTGAGAAATACTAAACAATGCCTAGGCCCGCCGCCCGCGCATCGCCGACCTATCTGACCAGTAACCGCGACACGCATTGCTTCACCGCATGACTCACGTGAATACTTGCGCACAAATATTTATTACCTATTAGTAGTATTCGTAGTACACGTAGTAATATTGAAGCACTAACCGGTTATGGAAACCATATTAAATAATCATAAATATAGCCAGACTAAAATACCAACTGCATGGTCCCAAATTAACCAATCCCCGTGACGCCCAGACCAGCGCAAATTATGAAAAGGCCGTTCCCGAATCTTGCCTCTAGCGGGACCTGAACCCGCAAGCACACGATGCAGTGAGCCTAGTGGCCTATGCTTGAACCACTGCGCCAATGAAAACCCCTGGGTCATGATGGGGTCTCAATTTTTTTGAAGTTGAAGACATGAACATTTGTATTACAGTACATATTTTTTACACGACTGCCCAAAAAAAGGAGTGTATATGTGTTTAGGGTTCATGTATGTATGTAGTATGTGAGATTCTTTATTCCACCATAACTTATAAATGCCTGAACGGATTTGGATGTATGGGGTATCGTTAGAATCTTACATCATTCCCGGTAACACTGGGTATATTATTATTGAAAAAAAATTCAATATGGCGGCATTATGGCTCAATTTTCAAATGTGAAAAAACAATTTTTTTCTTGCATTATTACAATTATGGATATCAAATTGAAGGCCTTGATGAGCACATTCCAAAACTTTTATAGGCATAATTTAACATAGGTAGGGTGTACATGTAAAACAAACATTTAATTTTTGGCTGCTGTCACTAAAATGCATAAAATAAAAATAAATAATTTAAAAAATTAAAAAACACGACTGCCCTGCCAAAAAACGAACTAAAAAGTATAAAACAAGTGCAATGTCATTGCAGTCGGGGGCCCTCTTAGATTAAACATGTTCCACAGAACGGTCCCACGACTGCAATGACACTGCACTTGTTTTATACTTTTTAGTTCATTTTTGGCAGTGAAGTCGTATTTTTAAATTTTTTTAATTATTTATTTTTGCAAATTCGACTCCCTAATAAATTTGTGCGGAACCCTCAGGGTGCTAGTCCAACTCGCACTTGAACGTTTTTTCTTATTTAGGTATCATTATTATGTAAATTTTGGGCCCCATCACAGTACTCGGATGCTCTTACGACATAAGATACTTGATGCCTGGGCCCATAAAACTAACATTAAAACGTTGTAATGGTCGTCGGCTTCATTCAGACGTCATCTTAGAACTCGGTAATGGTTTAATTTGCGTGGCATCCTGTTGGCCCGGATAAACTTGATGCTATCATAATATTATACAATGCTTACGTATCTTGGGTTAATGAATGACCCTAAATGCATCCGTTTGTCCCCTGCTCTCGGAACTACTGTACAATATAAACCTGATTTTATACTAATTTTAACCCTCGCGGTACGAGGACTTTACCTTTACGAAAACAATAAAATTGACCCATACATTTTGACCGTATTCGGTACACGATTCCGTCCGGACTGGACCGGTTCAGACTGCGGACCCAAACATGTACTACACGCTTAATTTTGGCAAGTTGTATGCAAGGGAAATACCCAAAATTCACAGTCACGCAGCCCCCAACGCCGCGACGTACGTTTTTTTATACTTGTCCTATTTGGTAAGCAAAGATGGCGTCCAGCGGGGCGATTGCGTAACTTTTTTGTCAATGTTTCAATTGGTTTCGTATATCATTGACACAGGATGAACGAAACCAATTGAAACATTGACAAAAAAGTTACGCAATCGCCCCGCTAGACGCCATCTTTGCTTACCAAATAGGACAAGTATAAAAAAACGTACTATACATACTTTACTCTTTAGATTGTACAGTTGCACATGCGCGCGCTCTAATGAGTAGCTAATAACGACAACAACAGAGGGCCTACTCTTTTACAAACGAAAACGAAATTTCGGACGAAATTTCCCGTATTTCCTACTACGTTTCTCATTCATTCCGACATTTCTTACGAATGAAAATTGTTTGATGTTTATATTCGACGACGACGAAGACGTCAAACAATTTTCGTTCGTAAGAAATGTCGGAATGAATGAGACACGTAATAGGAAATACGCGAAATTTCGTCCGAAATTTCGTTTTCGTTTGTAAAAGAGTAGGCCCTCAGGTCTGACGTATATGGCTTGTATTCATTGATATTTAAGTATATTGTAATATGCTGTTAGAGCAGTAATGTGTATGTCAGGTCTATAATATAAACCATCATTGCGGTGGACCACACAGTTGCTTGGTGTGTTTAGTGTGTATTTTTCTGGCTGTAGATATTAAAAAATTAAAAAATTAAAAGTTCTTTTCAACCTACTTATTCAAAACCATTGAATGAGACACCTGTCGGTATAAACAAAATAAACCAAAAATGAATTAGCTCCTCCTTTGCCTACTCATAACTTACGAGTAATTGGACAAGATTTACCAATCGACGCCCTCGTATGTTATGACGAAGACTCTCGTGAAAATGACGTCAAGTTTTTAAAGTTTACGTAAATAAATAAGCGACCTCTCACTTTTGAATGTAATTAACTTAATTTATACTTAATAATAATAAACTTTTTGTGTAGTTTAATTCAACTTTACCCCCAAAATAGAAAGTCATGACTTAGGTACAGGGGGCTTACCACAAGCTCTTATTGCGATTCAATTATAGGAACGTTTTAACGACGTTTTAATGACGTTTCTTATTGTCATGACAATAAGGTACGTCATTGCACAAAAAGTCGCTGAAACGTTAATACGTTCCTGTAATTGAATCGCAATAAGAGCTTGTGGTAAGCCCCCAGGAATGGAGTTCACTCGCATTACAAATCACTTCTGTTCCTAGAAATGCTTGGTAAAACCATGCTTATGCTTAACAATAGCAATGAATACACAAACGCTAATAAAATTTGAGACCTGATTAATTTTATACAAAAAATACACAATAATAATACAGCGACTGTAGCCTAGGGGTGAACAGGTTGGGCTAGCAATCAGAAGGTCCCAGGTTCGATCCCCGGTGGGGCATGCACCAATGGATGAATTTTCATCTATGTGCATAATTTACAGTTCGCTGACGGTGAGGGAAAACATCGTGAGGAAACCTACCTATCCCTCGGGATTAGGTAATAGTCAGTTCCTGTATACACGGCGACAAGGTTCACCACCTGTCACGTTGGGTTCTGACTATCAGGTGAAACGCGGGCTTTGAGTTGGTTATTACCTCCACAATGTGGTGGTGTATGGCCACTCAAGCCTCTGACTACCCCCGAATGGGGATAAAAGTCGTGACGTTACATTAATAATTTCCTTCTCTTTCTCTTAAAACTCAAAGCCCACGTTTCACCAGATAGCCAGAACCCAACGTGACAGGGGGTTGGTTAATACCTCCACAATATGGTGTATGGCCACTCAAGCCTCTGACTACCCCCAAATGGGGATAAAAGTCGTGACGTTACAGTTACATTTCTCTTAAAACATTAACATTATTTTTATACCGTGTATGACCAGTGGCCCGATTCACGTAACCAAAACCATAACGATGTCTCAGCGATATAGTCGTTGATAGCATTTTCGTAATACAAAAAAACGCGCTCTAAAAAGTATGAAACAAGAAAATATTCTCATCTAGAGGATAGCCGTGGTCCGTGTAGGGCCTTTAGGGCCAAATGGCATATGAACACGGACCACGGCTATCCTCTAGATGAGAATATTTTCTTGTTTCATACCTTTTAGAGCGCGATTTTTCAGTAGTCGGGTTTTAGTTTTTAAACTTACTTTTTATTTAATTATTTTGGAGTTATAGGTAACAATATATATATATATATATTTCGAATGTGCTCATCAAGCTCTTTCATTTGATACCCCACACGGTTTCATTAAAAAATGTTTTTTTTTTAGTTCATGACATTATGTCCTCTAGAGGGCGCCATATGCAATTTTATGTGACGTCACATAGCCTATAACCAGCGCGCCATTAAGCCGCTTCTAACGATACCTCATTTGTCAAATTACGACAAGTAGTTTGGAAGTAAGGCGGGAACAGATGCACATACATACATACATACATACCGGTCAAAATCATAACCCTCCGCCGTAGTCGGATAAAAAGGCTATCAACGACTATATCGCTGAGACATCGTTACGGTTTTGGTTACGTGAATCGGGCTACAGTATGGGGACACCATAAGCCTTCCCTTTCCAAAACGTGTGTCCACTTGTTACAAGTTAGCCTTATGCCTATTAATTTATAAGAGTCCATCAGACAGGGTCAAGCCGGTTTTGGCGGCCACACGGCAACCTTACTCAATTCTGGCGAGTTTGTTTAAAGTTTCCATAAGAAGGTAAGCAGCATTAGATCAGTAGATGGTTGTCCGAACATTCCTGAGCTAATCGATGCATTTAAATTCATAATACCTTTAGTGGTTTCCGATTGACAATGTTAAAAGTCCAAATAAATGAAGAAAAATCGATAGTACGTTTTTTTATACTTGTCCTATTTGGTAAGCAAAGATGGCGTCCAGCGCACAGTATGTTATGAGAGCCGAGTTTTGGTCATGTATGGTTTATGTATCTATTTGATGCGTCTAGTTATGATAAAGATTTGTCAGAAATACCGACACTATAATTTTGTTTAGTTTTAGAGATATATTTTTTTTTGTAAGAGGTTAATGACCTTAAGAATATCTTAATTTAATTATAATTCCAAAAGTAGTAAACTTGTGCATTTTGTTAGCATTTAAAATAATGTAACAGCACATCATATACCGTCAAAAGGGGTGAATGGGCACGATATTGAACTTTGCGTACAAATATCACTAGTTATTCTTCATATAATTATACTGAATTTGGTATCAAAACTTGAGTCGCACCTCGTAGATTGCTATAAACTTGACACTAAACCTTAAAAACTATCCAGTTTTACGTAATTATCGAAAATATAGGTAGTTCCTATTTAAACACAAGTAGGGGTCATTAGGGACGTCGTTGTACTAATAGGGAAAAAGCGTTAGGGCTGTCAGATTTTTTTAAAGAATAACTGCAAAAAAGGTTTAGGAAAAAAGAACATTAACTAAACAAAAAGCAGTCTCACATATTAATAATTTTTTATCAGTAGGTTTTTATGTTTAAAGTATAAATTAACACTTATGTTATAATTAAATTATAAAAAACAAAACATATTAATAAAAAAATATGCACGAACATTAACAAAACAAAAAAAAATAGTCTTTCATATTAATATTAAGCCGTATGAACATTAAGGATACCAAAATCAGTCTTATATGAAATATTTTAAGACAGACAGACACATAAAAACATATTCCTAGGCGTCAAACACATAACATTTCTTTTCTGCGTCGGTGGTTAAAAATATGATATTCCATTAACAAAAAGTGACAACCCTGTCCCTATAGTCCCTTTACTGTCTCTTGTTATACGTCGCAGTGCCTAAAAACTACGTCCCTATTGCCCCCGTGTAGTGTTCCTAGAACCCCCCGACGTGTACCGAAAAACCTCGTTGTTTTGAAATAAATTCACAGTCACAGTAAAATCAAGTTTTATCATGTAATAAATGATTTAATTGTAATCACTCCTCGATTTACAGCTTCTAGAATAAATGCTTACTTCGCACACAGTCTTCAAAACTCAGATTTTTCCACAAAAACAAAGTAAATTGATAAGAAACTTTACCCTCTAAGTAGCACTATTTCAGATAATGATTTCAAACTGACTTTTGTGGTATCTATATGTAGTTGTATGTTTTTTATGTGTTTCCATTCGGGAAAATAAATATTCTACTATACATTCTTGCCATTTCATAAGCTGTGACTAGTAGGGTGTTAGAATTATTGTTGCAAATATTTTATTCCCGAAATTTTCCCTATTCCCCCCACGATTCCTATTGACCCCATTTGACGGTATTTATATTAGAAAAAATAGGGTTATAGCTTTAATAGTTTGAGAGATATACATTTTTTTCTGATTTTCACATATCTATTTTTTTTAATTATACGTTAGCGTTGTAGCATTTTATTTGTTGCCATAAATATGCGCAATAATATAGTTAATTATACTCTAAAATATCACAAACGACAATCATGCGGCAAAGGAGATAAAGCGTTTCTAAGTATTTTAAATATTTCTATGGAAATAGGGTTGTCAACTTGTCATTGTCATATTAAAAAGTATAAATATATTTTTTTTAGTTATTGTCATCTGACAAAGTTAAAATATCTTCTGACGCCAATAAAAGTAATTCATCATCTGTTGAAAATTCAGAAGTGTCGACATCAGTCAAACTTTGTTGTAACTGTGCATGGGTACTGACATTTTCCGTTGAGGGTTTTAAAAGTGCTAGAACTTTTTGGGGAAGAACAGAACGTTTGGTTTTCTTTGGTCGGCTGCCAAAAGACATGGTCAATATCAGCGGATCTGAAGATTCAAACGCTCTGCGAAACAAGTCAAGCACTGTAGTTTTACGGTTTAATTTTCGTGTGTGGTGCTCTTGGTCGTAACGCCAAAACATGTTTCTTGACTCACCAGCTTGTTCGGAAAGCGTACCGATTGGCAACTTAACGAGGGTGGACCTCTTCCCAATACCACACGATGACCTTCATCGAAGAAAAAATGCTATGTAGGCTGCGTTATAAACTACAGCGACACAGAGCTTGTACTAGTGTGGGAGTCGTTTTTTAAGAATAAAAGTGTGTATTTATTTCCTAGATAATGCTAAAATTCCAATTCCATCTCAATATTAAACGCCTACCATGTCACGGTGAGAATCTTTGCGTACGAATAATTGTATGTTGCAATAACCTACTTTGTTGACAACGCTAAGTTGGATTTTAAAAAAATCATATTTCTGGAACCCAGCCTTTGTAGCGTCTGGTTTTTTTTATGAAGATACATATTAATGTAATAAACATAAATGCAGGGAAAGAAAATGCGACAATGCAAATGTCCGCCAGAAAAAAAATATTTACGAAATCATAGAAAAAATAGTTTTACTCATTGCGAGGGCTTTATTTATCAATAATTTATGTATTTATTGGTTCGTTTGGTGAACATCTATGAGACCATACAACATTTTATAAGAAAAAAATAGAAGGAAAGGAGATAAATAATTTCTTTGGTTTCTATGGACTTTTCTCGATTTTGTAAATATCTCGAAAACTATGATAGATAGAGACACGAAAGTTTTATTAAAACTTATGTCTGAGAAGTATCTATCCAGAAAGTGTATAAAATGGAGGTGACCAAAACTCGGCTCTCATAACACACTGTGCAGCGGGGCGATTGCGTAACTTTCTGTCAATGTTTCAATTGGTTTCGTATATAATTGACACAGGATGAACGAAACTATACTTAACAAAATTCTCAAACACTGACTGATAGACAACGAACAGCCTAGTGTCTAGCTAGAAGCATGATATTTTGCGAAGTTCTTTATATACAGTAGGTGAGCAGGTATTTATGCTATAAGAGGGAATCAGGGAATCGCAATTGAGGAGTGTGACCGGTGTTATGGAGCTCGCCTCAAATTAGCAGGTCTAATCATTAGGCATTTTATCAGTTCTGCTTTACAACCTGTCTTCCATCAGTTGTAATAGTCTTCTTTCTGTGGCCATCAGCCTATACTGTCATGTTTATCTCCCACTTTGCAACGTAGGGAACTGGATAATCTTCTTCCATCTCCTCCTATTCTTTCTATTATTATTTTTTTAAATAGGACTGCGTAGGCGAAAAAGCTTACGGCCCGCCTGATGTTAAGCAGTTACCGCAGCCTATAGATGCTTACAATACCAAAGGCATTGCTCGCACATTGCCGACCTGAAGGGGAGTGGAATGCGGATTCTAAGACAACTTAGCTAAGATAAATAAAATGGATCTGTCTACCCCTTCGATGTTTTAGGCGTGAACGGTATACAATAAAGAGTTATGTAGCTCGGTATTTTATAAACTTATATTACAAAATACTATTGAGCTGCTGTTCGCCGGACCTCGTCCTTGCCACCAACCGGTTCCAATTCGGACTTTACGCCACGATATAAAATGCAAATTCAATGTGCGACCAGAGGGCGTACTCTGTTTCAAACAAAAACGAAATTTAGGACGAAATTCCTACTACGTTTCTCATTGATTCCGACATTTCTTACGAACGAAATTGTTTGACGTCTTCATCGTCGTCGAATCTAAAAGTCAAACAATTTTCGTCCGTGCCGTCCAGAGGCCCTACTCTTTTACAAACGAAAACGAAATTCGCGTATTTCCTACTATGTTTCTCATTGATTCCGACATTTCTTACGAACGAAATTGTTTGACGTCTTCATCGTCGTCGAATCTAAACGTCAAACAATTTTCGTTCGTAAGAAATGTCGGAATCAATGAGAAACGTTGTAGGAAATACGCAAATTTTGTTTTCGTTTGTAAAAGAGTAGGGCCTCTGGACGGCTCTGAAGCAGACACTGAATACTGATCTATATACATATAAATAACATTGAAGTGCCTATTTGTAACACAAAATAACAGCTTTTTACGAAATGCATATAAAAGTATCGCTAGAGAACACAAAAAGCTCTACCACGCGTTTATACCTTCGTAGAGTCACTAGTTGTCTACGCCTATTAAAAAATATATAGTCTTGGCTATAAAAAAATAACATTGGAATTCCTATCTGCTTATATTGACGTAGGTAATTATAAAAACGAAGAACTGTCTGCGTGATCGATAAGAACTATTAATTTAATGTACACATCTATAAATAAGTATGAAAGATCAATAATGATCGACTCATTAGTTGCTTAGAATAATGGCGCTTAAAATTTTCCGCTTTTTTTGTCTTATTTTAAAGCGGAGAAGGAAGTGTGTAAATATTTCTTTAGTTGAAGTACTAACATTGAATAGACAAATTACCGTGTGATTTATTCCAAATCTTTCGTATGGTCCCAAAGTAAGAAATAATTCCATTATGGGTACAACTGGGGGTGATCCCAGTTACACCCAGACTAGGGGTTACCACACACAAATTAATTTTGTTTCTGAAGGACGAGCTTCAAAATCAAAAATTAGGCGAAAACAAACCTGTCATTAAACACTGACCCTATGTTAAAACGAACTAAATTTACGAAATAAAATTAACAGTGAAATTAATGGCTTAATAACACGATCACGATACGCTGAAGTAGAAATTTTGAGGCGAAATTAAGGTAGGTACCGTATTGACAATGAAACATAAGAAACTGTAGCGAAAGTATACTTAGCATTTTTTCTTTAATACAATCATAATTTATCCCACTTATGGTGAGGCTGCGAAATCACAGAGAATTTTCCGCTTTCTGCCTGCCATGCTGTGGCTATCGTGATTGAGTGATGTAATGCTGTTGCTAGCCTCCAAATTACAAGATGATAGATAAGGACAACCCTATGTTTATAGCTTTACGTGGTGTACCTTAGTGCGATATCGCACGAGGCAACCATGGTTGCGCCACCAGCGGGTAATTCGATAGCCGACACCGAATTGGTTGCGCTACCAAGCGGACACCAGGTGCGATACTCTCCATACGGCTCTATACATTTTGTTGGTGTAGCGACTGGTTACGCTACCACTGGTGTCCTTGTGCAGTAGGGCTCTTACAGGGTATATAGTTGGTGTTTCCTTACGATGTTTTCCTTCACCGTAAGCAAGTGGTAGTTGGTATTGGCTTAGTTTTTATTTATAATTTTTATTTTATTATAAGTGTACATAATTCGAACATTAATCAACCAATCAATTAATTTAATATAAATAAGAAATTAACCAGGAAATAAAACGAGTATGATTGCTCGGGAAGCAAATAAGCAAAAAATAACTACCTATGAATCCTTCTTAGTTACCGATTATGTATTTATGTAAATAAAATTTGCCTAATTCGCTAATTTATGTGCACTTACCTATTGTTTTTGATTATAATTAGGTAGTTATAATTATCTGACTTAGTTTTATTATTACGAATTAATCTTTAATTTAGTTCTCAGATCAAAGATAGGGTTTTTTTATTTAATTGTTTATTTTTTATTTCTTGACGTCATTGGACGATGTGACAATCATAAATTGACTATTAAGTAAGTAGGTACCTAACTAATACTTTTTTACAGAACAAAGATTAATATATTTAATTATAAAATAAACTTATGATAAAAAAATTCTAAGCAAAAAGTTATCGCTAACCGATGTATCATCCTACATTACTCAAAAAGGTGGGCAGAGGTTTCTCACTCGTCTCTCATAATTCTACTATTGGTTTACTATAAATCATCTTTTAAATTCTAGACTAGGTCTTAAGTTCCTATTAACAAAAATCTGAAAAATGTTGCCTGACTTGGCAATCGAACCCCGAACTCGTAATCAATTGCCACGCTCGCGACCTTTAAACCAATGAGTCATGACCGTCTAAGTTTACAGAATTACAGGCCGTAAAACATATTCTTTCTTACCTTCACTTAACTATCATTTCGCAAAGAGGAAAATCCAACTATTAATACTTAGAGGAAACGATGATTAGAGTTTTAACTTTATTACTGGCGTGTTAGAGTGCGCTTTGCTATGTAATAAATATCATGACTTGACAGTTTTATATTGTAAATTGAATAATGGGCCTTATGACGCAGAAGATAGTGTCTTATATTGTTAGGGCAAATGAAATGTTGTAATTTCTGATATGTGTTGAATTCATAGTGCGGTGCAAGGGTAATGTTTGCGGAAATCTTTAAAAATAATCTGTTATAGGTAAACTGACCACTTCTTAGGAAATTAAAGTCACTATGTTATCTTACTGACTTATTTCAAGTATTTTTTAAGTTTTTTAGAGGATATTATGCAAAGCGTGGACTTTAATAATTTTATGATAATTTATGAATTTCATACAATGTGTACAACTAACGCCATCTAGTTTCACTTGCGGACAACAACATAATTAACAGTATTTGTGTAGGTAGTTCACAACATACCCGACAGGTGGCTGAACATTAATTACGTATTACACAAGACTGCGTGTAGATGGCAGTGTTGGCAATTATTTAAATTAAAAAATAATTATATAAATCCATATCCAAAGCTGGACTCGATAATAAATAGGTATATACACACGGGGGCAATAAAGGAAGACCGAGGGAAGGAAACTATTTCAAACCAGATAAAAGAAAACCATCATCGTGAGGAAACCTCACCAATCCACACACGGCCCGTTTGGTGGACTTGGCTCCAAATCCCCTCGCATTGAGAGTGCCCGGTGTAACGGTAAACTCCCCTTTCATTGTGACCAAAATACCATCGGCCATGGACCTATCTACCCTCCTTTTGCCAGGGGTGCCCCTCTTAGAAATGCTGTCGGCAAAATCTCGGCCTCTTTGGGTTGGTCTTGTGTGTATGAAACTGATGGAGTTAGCAGGACAAAAACAGACAATATAGCTCTACCCAACCGACATGACCGAGACTTATGTATAAATACCCGCTGTATAATGTCAAAAAATAACTTAAAAACCCTGACATTTCAAAAGCACGCGGTTAATTTGTCACCGCACATGTGCATTCGACTCTAGATGAAACTGGTTTGCGAGGAGACAAGACAAACAGCCGCACTTCCTCCGTGATGCAATCGTTATGAGATGCTGACCTGGTGACGCAAGGCACTTTCGCGAGGCGGGCAGAGTGGGCCCATAACCTAGATGCGGTACCCAACACCATCATCTATTTATCTCTTAGGGCCTCCGCAGACTAGCTACTTTTAGCATCGGCGATCAGCGATTTTGATGCTGCGTCTCGCTCGTTCGCGCACGAAGAAACGCGACGCAGCATCGATACGTCACAAAATCGCCGGTCGCCGATGCTAAAAGTAGCTAGTCTGCGGAGGCCCTTATGAGTGGCCAATAAAGCCCCCTAGACAAGTGGCTTCATCAAACTCAACTCAAACTCATTTTTTTTATTCATGTAAGCTATATGTAGCGTTTATAAATCGTCAAAAAACACTATTCTAGCGTTACCACCGGTTCGTAATGTTGCTTCCATTGAGAAGAGCCGGCAAGAAATTCAATGGTTACTCTTTTCAAAAGAAAAAGAATAATGAAATAATTGTGAATTGAAAAAAATAAACAAAATTAGATACCTATTTAAATATGTATCTAGTACACGCGTTTCTACATATCGCTACGCTTAAATGTATGGAAATGACAGAATCGATACGTAGATCACGTGACTTATGTCATTTGACACATGAAGCGTAGCGATTTGTAGAAACGCTCGTAGACGAAGCCACTTGGCTAGGGGGCTGGTGTTGGAGGTTTCTCAAGTCTTTATGCAAAAAAAGCACAAACAAACAACAAACCTGAGCCCAAAGTTATCATTTAAAATTGAAATGTAACGTCACGACTTTTATCCCCATTCGGGGGTAGTCAGAGGCTTGAGTGGTCATACACCACCACATTGTGGAGGTATTAACCAACTCAAAGCCCACGTTTCACCAGATAGTCAGAACCCAACGTGACAGGTGGTGAACCTTGTCGCCGTGTATACAGGAACTGACTATTACCTAATCCCGAGGGATAGGTAGGTTTCCTCACGATGTTTTCCCTCACCGTCAGCGAACTGTAAATTATGCACATAGATGAAAATTCATCCATTTCGAAACCACTAGTCTCTAATATTATCTTCGTGAATTCTTTATTATAAATCGTAAATTCTTGGCGGTTGACTGATAATGAAGAATTCGCGGAGATAATATTCGAGACCTGCACCTATACCACCTCTTATAGCAGTATTATTTTAACCTTACAGCGACTTTTTGTAATTTGACGTCCCTTATTATTGTCATGTCAATACGCTATAATAATAATAAAATAACGTTTTCGTTTTTTGTTTCGCAACTGACAATTGTTAAGGGCGCGTCCATAAATTACGTGAGGCATTTAGGTGGGGAGGGGCTGAGTGAAATCTCACCATATCTCACGTGGGGGAGAGGGAGGGTCTCGGCAAATCTCTCGTTATTTTTTACCGCAAGAAACAGTGTAAAATTGCGAAAATCTGGCTTAAATTAAGTAAAACACGTTTCTCCACTAAAATATGGCTTTTAAAAATTTTACGTAAGATTAGAGGGGGAGGGAGGGGGTCGAGCAAAATCTCACGTCATCTCACCGATGGCGGAGGGGGTCGAAAATTCTCAAAAATCACCTCACGTAATTTGGACGCCCTTAAGAAACTCGAGGCCCTATCCAGAGGACTGTAACAGATGGCCGAGAACATGTTGACCGCCAAGAATGTACGAATTGAAATGAAGAATTCACGAAGATAATATTAGATACTAGTAGTTTTCCATTGGTTAAATGTTAACTTGGAGCCCAGGGGCCCTACCACCACCTCTTATAGCAGTATTGTTTTAGCGTTTCAGCGACTTCTTGTGCTATGACGTTTCTTATTGTCGTGATAATAAGGTACGTCATTGCACAAAAAGTCGCTGAAACGTTAAAACGTTCCTATAATTGAATCGCGATAAGAGGTCGTGGTAAGCCCCCTGGTTTGTTGTTTACGCATATAGACTTGTAAAAACCCATTGGTGCACGCTACCGAGTACGAAGCAACGACCTTCGGAATGCAAGGTCGCAATCCCACTAGACTCCCATAAACACCGTCATTATAATATCGCATGATTTTAGCCGCGTTCAGACTGAACGAGCCTCGATGCTGCCTCGAGCAAATGCCAACGACACAATAAATACCTAATAGTAACACTTACAGTCGATTTGGGTGCCTCGCCTCTGTCAATTGACATTGGCAACATAGACATAACGATTTAAAATAGTCCTCAGGAGAGGCATGCGAGGCATCTGGACGCACAAAATACTACTCGACCAAGCCAACTAGGAATCTGTCAAATGTGACGTCACCCCACAGAGAAAATACGAAGAAAGAGGTGTTCTTATTAGATTACCCTATGAAACGACGCTTGCCAATTTGCGCGGGTGAAGGGGTGTAGATAACGCCATTTCAATCAACCGGTCAATAGCAAAACTACTCGCTTCGTTCTATGTCGATGTTAATACGTAGTTTAACTTTTTCACACTAGATGTCACTAAGTTTAGGTTGATGAAAATGACGTACAAAGGCACGCCATCTAGTGTCAAATAGAATTATATTTGGGATGCGAACGTTGGCAAGACGTCTGCACAGGACGAACGCCAACAGCACACTGACTTAAGCCACGCCTACTGTGATGACGTCAACGGCTTAGGTAACCACGCGGCCGAGTTGCTAGACCCAGTCCTCTTAATATTAGGTTCATGCGTCACCCGCACAAAAGCCGCAGACGGAGGCGGGTGCGGGCGGTATGCGGGCGGGGAAGCCGCATTCAATCCGAGTTCCTAGGTGGCTTGGAGGAGTGGGGATATTCTACTTATTTTTCAAGCCTCGATTGCAATCTCAACCTGACGCGGACTTGACCTATGTAGACTCTATCTTGGTAAGCATTACTCACGCCGTAGTCCAACTGAACATCTGTTTCACCCGCTCCGATCTTAGATCCGTTGTGGCCATTTTGTCTGGAACAATGCAAAAATATTATTAGAATCATTGGTATACATAGCAGATAGCCTATATACTAAGGTATTTCGAATGTTCAATACCTATGTTTTTTATTCAATCAATTTTTATTTAATAAAGATACCTAGAGTATAACTGTTTAGAGATTAATATATTAATCAAGTTTGTAAATCAAGCAAATCAAGGTAGTCTGGACCACAATAAAGATTGTATATAGGAAGAATATTAAACAAATTAATAATACCTGCTGTACAAGCGTTCTTTTCGATACAAACATGATACAGACTAGCGCAAAAAATGTCACTCTACTTAAACTTGTGGAATAAATTAAGTGAACTGAAGTAAGCACTTGTTATGGGGTAAACAATAGGGATACAACTTACCTGCAAGTACTATAAATAAACATTTAAATGAATCAACAAATTTGTTTATGGTTGCGATTAATTTATTGCCGTCGCGTCCTCGAATGTTAAGGTCAAATAATACACCAAAAATAATAAGGTCAAACAAAATAATAAATACTTATGTATATTAAAAAATAAATTATTATTATAACCGATTCATAATTCGAGCCACTCTGTCTCTGGACAGAAGATTGATAGGACATATTATTTTACACAAATAAGTGTAAGATACCTCAGTCTATTTGATCTATTTGTCCGTAGTTTCAAGGACATCGAGCAAGATGTAGATACGTGATTATTTTATAAATCTATGTAGTAACTTAATTATCGATAGGGTTGGCACCTCGAATGGAAAAAATACGGATCTAAGATTAATTCTGACATTTTAGTGCATACTAGTTGGGTTGCGAAGAGCAAATAGCAGTCGCTTTATGTTGAAAAAGATAATAATCATGCTAGCGAGATTTGCAAAAGTAGTATGAAAAGTTTAACAAACTTTACATGTGTTTCAAAAGTGCGAAATAACTGGGGTGTTTGGATGAGTACCTATAGAATAAGGGCGGAGTTTACCAACTTACTACCGGACTGATTAAGCAATAAACCGCTGTATACACGTTTTTTTGTTATTAGTTTTCACAACAAAAAAACGTGTAGTACGTTGGTAAACTCCGCCCTTATTCTACCTATAGGTACTCATCACATCATTTCAATTTTTGTTTCCCGCCAATTTTAATAAATTGAAATATCTCAAAAACTATGTAAAATTTTCACTATCTATTTTTTTTAAAGTGGTTACTTATTTAGTACAAAATAATTAAACTGACGCGCCAACCCTAGCGTCTTGTGCAAATCTCCAATATGTATGTATGATGCGTCCAATATTGACAAACCTTGACTTGATTTGTGACTTAACCCCATAAAATATTCATTCAAAAACGACTTTAACACTTCCCTGTTAAGATAAAAAATCGTTTAAATCTACATACGCCATAAATTGCTCAAATTCCAATTTGGGCTTTAGTGCTAATGAATTAAAGTTGGTATCACATGGAATTTGGATGTTTTCAACCTTGCACGGATTTGAGACGGACGTTCAGACCAAATACCACTCCTTTATTTGTAGATAATCATGTCAGAAGATTAATAAAGTATATGGGTTTTTGAAGATTTCAAAAGGAAAAAAAATAAATGGATATAAGGTGTTATTGTTATGTTATAACATTTTCCACGACCGCTTCGCGCAATGTGGTTTGAGCGTTGGCCGCTGCGTTACGGGTTCGATTCCCGCCAGAGGCAAGTTTCGGAAACGGCCTTTTCGTAATTTGCCCTGGTCTGGGTGTCACTGGGATCGCATCCAGACGATTGCATGGTAGCCATAGTACAAGCGTTGCTTAGTTTGGGCCCAACTTTATTTATTTACCTGCCTCGTCCCTAATGGAAACATACTAGATTATTTTCTCAATAATATTATCTTTGGCGATTAAGGCAAAGTGACTGCCCAGCTCTACATATGGTAAGGCCCGCCACATACATACGGAATTCCGGGAATTCCATTTCGAAATATCGAATCGGGGATTCCGAACGCAGTAAATCCATCCAAATGTATAGACGTATCGCGTTCGGAAACCCCGATTCGATATTTCGAAACGGAAGTCCGTATGTATGTGGCGGGCCTAAGTGTCCACTCTCGGAGCGGGGTCCACCTTTTTTATCAATATTCATGAACTCCTGAACTCCCTCCTCCCATCAACCAATTTAAAGACAGCCTCTTTCCTTCCTCCTACTTCTTCCCGGCCGAGCCCTTATAAGGGGCGTCCATAAATTACGTGAGGTGATTTTTGTGATTTTTCGACCCCCCCTTGGTGAGATTTCGTGAGATTTGGCTCGGCCGCCTCCCTCCCCCTCTAATGTCACGTGACATTTTTCAAAAGCCATATTCTACTGGAGAAACATATTTTACATAATTTTAATCCAGTTTTCTCGCAATTTTAGACTGCTTCTTGAAGTAAAAAAAAAATTACGTGAGATTTGCCGAGACCCCCCTCTCCCCCACGTGAGATTAGGTGAGATTTTGCTCGACCCCCTCCCCCCCTAAATGCCTCACGTAATTTCGTTTCTACAACACGCTACACTTCGTGTATGGAAATGACATAAGTCACGTGATCTACTTATCGACTTGTAATTTAATTTCTATACATTTAAGCGTAGCGATTTGTAGAAACGCTTGTAGACAACGCCACTTGTCTAGAGGGGCTGTGTACTGTCTCCACTTCTCATAGGAAAGTACACACTGTGGTTGGTCCATTGACTGGGAATCTAACATTATCTTATATTTCCTCACAATCGCTATTGTCCGTGTATAACACCTATTATGTTAATAATGTTTGTGCATCAGCATACAATGATGACATCCGTGTCACGCCATTGTAGGGTTGCTTGTCTAGCTTGAAATAATACATAGCAAACTGACAACTAACACTAGGTATATACAACTATGTTCCCTGGAGAGGTAGAGCACGTTTATACTTGTCCTATTTGGTAAGCAAAGATGGCGTCCAGCGGGGCGATTGCGTAACTTCTTGTCAATGTTTCAATAACATTGGTTTCGTATATAATTGACACAGGATGAACGAAACCAATTGAAACATTGACAAAAAGGTTACGCAATCGCCCCGCTAGACGCCATCTTTGCTTACCAAATAGGACAAGTATAAAAAACGTACTATAGACACGACGGTTGTTTTACTAAATACTACTTCACCTCCATTTGGATGGTAGAGCCAAGCTGTAGCCGACTGCAGGTCATATACGGGCTAGCTCGATCGGGGTAGTACCACCCTCTCACAGAAGATCGGCGTAAAGCTGCTATTACAGCTGCGTTTCGTACGATGAGTGAGGGAGCCGGAAGCTCAAATCCCACCCTTTTCCTTCCCTCTGTCCCACTCCCCTTCAGGTCGGCCACGTGAGAGCAATGCCTTTCGAATTGCAAGCATCTATAGGCTACGGTAACTGCTTAACATCAGCCGGGCCGTTCGCTCGATTGCCATCTTAGTACTATAAATTGGTTCTTACGTCTATTTGATTGCAAATTACAGGACTCTACTAAATTCAGAAAATTTCCAGAATTTGGTAAAGTTAGAGTCAGTTTCTGGGTCCATTCAGAATTAGAAACATTCTGACTTTACCATGGCCAAACAGAAGCGATATGAAAATGATAGAATTACTAACCTTAAGCACAATAATACTAGAACCATAGTTGCCACTAGCTTTTTCCCGCGACTTCGTCCGTGTAGAAAAAAATCGGATCTCTGATCCCGGATCCCGTATCCCGTATCCCGGATCCCAAAAATATAGCCTATGTTACTCAGGGATAATGTAGTATTCTAATGGTGAAAGAATTTTTGAAATCGGTCCAGTAGTTTTCGAGTGTACTCAACACAAACATCCATACCTACAAACCTTCTCTCTTTATAATATTATTATTAGTATTAAGTATAGATCACAGCAGCACACTATGAAATTGTGGCCATTATTTAGATGGCACATCTGATTATATGACCATCTGACGTTTACGTAACGCCACAAGGTCAAAAACATCATTGTATGGACATCAACGATGCAATGGTTTCCAAACTGGGCGATGTGGTTTAAACGGTGGTCACTAGTGCTAATTTAATAGCTGTCTCTGACTCTATCAAATAGATTAGGTAGTAGGCAGTAGGCCTTCTTCTCCTTCTTCTTGACGGGCCCGTTGGCGTGGTTGGCGCGGAGGCGACATTCACGCTGCAGGTCGTAGGTTCGATTCCTACCCGTGACATGCATTTGTGTGCATGAACATGTCTGTATGTCCGGAGTCTGGGTGTATATGTATATTAAGTATGTATTTACAAATAAAAAAAGTAGTATATGTAGTTATATCAGTTATCTGGTTTCCATAGTACAAGCTCTGCTTAGTTTGGGATCAGGTAGCCGTGTGTAAAAAATGTCCCAGGATATTATTATTATTATATTATCGTATGGTTAATGGCCTACGTATCAGTGTTCAAGCTCACACCAAAACAATACAATACAACATCACACCAAAACAATAGTTCGAAATATTCACCTTTTGGTTTAACTGTAAAGTGGGAGTAGGCATGCACAGCTTTCTAAGCTAATTCTTTTTTTTTTTTTTTTTGTTTATTTAAATACCTAATTTAGTTTTTTTTTATTCACAATGTGTTAATGCCTGCCTGCTCACATAGCGTTGCTGTTTGAAAATGTATAAGTACAATTATTCTTTTGAAAAGAGTAACCATTGAGTTTCTTGCCGGCTCTTCTCAATGGAAGCAACATTACGAACCGGTGGTAACGCTAAAATATTGTTTATCTTGACTATTTATAAACGCTTTATTGAGCTTACATGAAAAAAAACTTTTGATTCGAGCACTCGAAGCACTCGAAGGCCTCTGACAAGGTTTAACGATTGCTGCCTAGATAACAGCCGGGATCGACTTTTTACGTGCCCTCCGAAGCACGGAGACGCTCAGTTCAAATGACACTAAATGGTCACCCATCTCTGACTGATCTTGCCAAGTGGCGCTTAACCTCCGATCGTTTACCGTTCAGTGATTGCAGGTGACTATGAGCGCCTAGTACAGTAGTACCGTACTAAACAAGACGCAGCGTGGGTAGGCCCCCCACAAGGTAGACCGACAACCTAGTGAAGGTCGCGGGAAACCGCTGGATGCAAGTAGCACAGGACCGGTCCTTGTGGAAAACCTTCGGGGAGGCCTATGTCCAACAGTGGACGTCTTTTGGCTGAAATTATGATTTTTTTTATAGGACTACGGTGGCAAAAAAGCGTACGGCCCGCCTGATGTTAAGCAGTTACCGTAGCCTAAAGATGCTTACAATACCAAAGGCATTGCTCGCACATTGCTGACCTGAAGGGGAGTGGGATGGAGGGAGGAGGGGGTGGGCTTTCGGCTCTCTCACTCATCGTACGAAACACAGCTGTAACAGCTGCTTTAAGCCGATCTTCTGTGAGAGGGTGGTACTACCCCGGTCGAGCTTTATGAGCTGCAGTCAATTGGCTACAGCTTGGCTCTACTACCTTGGAAATGATACCTATGATACCTTGATGATGAGCGCCTAGTAACGGTAGTTGGTTAATTCACTTCTTTCAATGTCAATTATGGTCCTTTGTCCTTTCTTCTGTGGGAAACGATCATAGCTTCAATGCTAAGTGTTAGGTGACGCATTTAGAATAATAAGTATTAATCTAATAGCATATACTCGTAGAATAGTTATTTATTAACAGCCGAGGGAGAATTAATTCTTATCGATACTACTTCCTTGACAATGTTTTTGTGAGAATTATATTATAATAATAGACTAGCTGTTCCCCGCGACTGCGTCCGCGTAAAATTTAAATTTTAAAAAATCGGATCTCTGATCCCGGATCCTGGACCCCGTATCTTGGATCCCGTTTCCCGTTTTTACCGGATCCTGGCTCCCGTTTATCGGATACCGTATATTTTTTTACACCTTGGGTTACATTATTCAAGTTTTAGTAGGGATCCTTAATTTTTCTAGTAATAAATATAGCTTATGGTACTCAGGGATAATGTAGCATTCTAATGGTGAAAGAATTTTTGAAAACGGTCTATTAGTTTTTGAGTTTACTCAATATAAACATACATACAAATCTTTTCTCTTTATTATATTAGTGTAGACTAGCTTTTCCCCGCGACTTCGTCCGCCTAGAATTTAAATAAAAAAAATAATCGGATCTCTGATCTCGGATCCCGTACCTCAGATCCCGTTTCCCGTTTTTACCGGATCCCGGATCCCGTAGCCTGGATATCCCAGATCGCGTATCCCGGATATCCCGGATCCCAAAAAATATAGCCCATGTTACTCAGGAATAATGTAGCATTCTAATGGTGAAAGAATTTTTGAAAACGGTCAAGTAGTTTTTGAGTTTACTCATCACAAACATCCATACAAATCTTTTCTCTTTATAATATTAGTGTAGATGTCAGCGAGGTGCAGTGGATTGAGCAGGCCGCTCGTAAAGGCCTTCTGGGTGTCACTGGGATCGCCCCCTCTCCATTGTATGGCAACCATAGTACAAGCATTGCTTAGTTTGGGACCATACAGTTGGTGTGGAAGTCCGGCGATATTATTATTATTATTTCTAAATAAAATAATTGACCAAGTGCGTGTCAACCACAGAGTAAAGACTAAAGAAAGAGGTGCCCGTATTAGATATTTGTATGAAACAAAACGTGGTCAATGTTTTTTCATTTTCATTTTACTATTTACCGGTAACTAGTTGAACGACTCGCTTCGTTGTATGTCGATGTTAGTACTAGGCCGACCACTCGGCCGACTTGCTTAGGGCCAGTCCCCTTAGTAACTGGTCCATGATGTCAACGTCGATGACGAATCAAGATCGCATGATAAGAGCCGTTTCTCTTATCAACTACTACTAGACAACAACAACTTAGCTTTTCCCCGGGATTCGTCGAGGGTCAAACCTTAGCGTCATTGTTGGACACCATTGTCGATCCTGGCTTACATGAGTAACAGTGGTGGGAGTGTGTGGGGGGCTAGTCCCATAAAAAGGTACCTTCTATACTGCTGAAAAGTAACCTATGCAGTTTCTCTCTAATACATGAGTCTACTTATTACGGCCTACTCAGATTTTAAGCTATAGCAAGAGGCGTTGTTTTCCAGCATTCTGCCTGGAGGGGTTGCGACGGTGATGTCCACGAACCAAATACGAAGAGGACTAAGCAACTCG
Source organism: Drymonia ruficornis (assembly GCA_947859195.1). Lineage (NCBI taxonomy): Eukaryota > Metazoa > Arthropoda > Insecta > Lepidoptera > Notodontidae > Drymonia > Drymonia ruficornis. Next base: position 9,231,830 of record OX401926.1, on the reverse strand, counting down.
GCCGCGTGGTTCAACTAACCCCCTGACGTCATCACAGTAGGCGTGGCTTAAGTCAGTGTGCTGTTGGCGTTCGTCCTGTGCAGACGTCTTGCCAACGTTCGCATCCCAAATATAATCCTATTCGACACTAGATGGTGTCCCTTTTTACGTCATTTTCATACACGATACACTTAGTGACATCTAGTGTGAAAAAGTTAAACTACGTACTAACATCGACATAGAACGAAGCTAATAGTTTTGCTATTGACCGGTTGATTGAAATAGCGTTACACCCCTTCACCCGTGCCTTCACCCGTGCCTTCACCCGCGCAAATTGTTAAGCGTCGTTTCGTAGGGAAATCTAATAAGAACACATCTTTCTTCGTATTTTCTCTGTGGTGATGTCAACGCATTAATACATTGCCTTTTCAAGCAAACAGGCTGCTCATGAGCGAACGAAACAAAAATTCAAGTCGCTATTAATAAATCGATCTCAACTCTAAAACCGGATTTGAGTGTACTCTATAATTACCAACCTCCTGCCGCACACACGGTAATGGTCACTTAAATCGCTCCTTAGGGCCTCCGCAGACTAGCTACTTTTAGCATCGGCGACCGGCGATTTTGTGACGTATCGATGCTGCGTCGCGTTTCTTCGAGCGCGAACGAGCGAGACGCAGCATCAAAATTGCCGATCGCCGATGCTAAAAGTAGCTAGTCTGCGGAGGCCCTAGAAACGATCTCCATTAGAAATATACAAGAAGGACATATAAATATACATATCCAATATACAGGGTGAATTTGAAATCATGGGCATCCTTTAAAACGGTAATTGTACACATGATTCAGAATATTAAGCCCAAAAATATTGCCCAGGTAAGGTATAACAGGCCGAGGTAACTGGTTTGCTTATTTGCTTACTCGAGCAAGATTTATTTATCAATAGATTTTATTTTTATTTTTTAAAGGTTGCCCATGATTTTCAATTATAGCCCTGTTTATTTACTAAGGAAGAAGATCCTTCAAGGATGGAAGTAAATCACCTGAGTGCGTCAGGACTCCTAACTCATAACTAATCCAACTACAGGGTGAAATTGAAACCATGGGCAGCCTTTTAAACTATGGCTCTACACATGATTCAGAATATTACGGGCCCGTTAGCGTGGTTGGCGCGGAGGCGACTTTCACGCTGCAGGTCGTAGGTTCGATTCCTACCCGTGACATGCATTTGTGTGCATGAACATGTCTGTATGTCCGGAGTCTGGGTGTATATGTATATTAAGTATGTATTTACAAATAAAAAAGTAGTATATGTAGTAATATCAGTTATCTGGTTTCCATAGTACAAGCTCTGCTTAGTTTGGGATCAGGTAGCCGTGTGTAATAAATGTCCCAGGATATTATTATTATTATTATTATATTGTGCGAAAATAAATAAAAAAATCTATTGATGAAAAATTATTGCTCGAGTGAGCAAATAAGCAACCCCGTTAACTGTTATTCCTTACTTGGGCAATAATTTTTTATCAATTGATTTGTTGATTAATATTCCCTAAGTATTATGTATCATGTGTACAATCACCGTTTAAAAGGATGCCCATGATTTCAAATTCATCCTGTATAATAATTATATCGTTATGAAGTGTATGAGGGTCACCAAAATCCACGACTTTCAAGTTTCTACGTCGAGTACGTCGAACGGTTTCTTATGGTGGCTAACAACTCTAACAAATTCCAAAACTGGAGCCAACACGATCGGTCGACGACCACTCTCGAGTAGTCTCCCGGCCAACGCAACCGGTTACACACAGGAATTCAACCATTTCGTAATAATTGTGTCTTCGATTCACGGGTGGCAAACGACTTTAATTTGTTTTAATGTTGTACCTTTTGGATCAGTTCTTAATGCATTTTTGTTTTTGGTGCGTAGAGCTACATAGTCTTTTATTTAAAAAAATCTTTATATTTAAAAATATATTTGCAAAGCTTTTGAGCCTGACTGTACGTCAGCTATAAAAAGCTGGTACTTATTTAAATTAGCTTTTTGATTAAAACTGTGTGGAGTACTTTGAGAATATTTCAATATTATCATGGAGTAGAATGAAACTTAATTAAAAATATATTAAACATATTTTTGTTTGGTAACTCTTTTTGGAGTACTTTGGGAATAAGCCCGAGCAATTATGACATTATGGCCCGTATTAATAAATCGATCTCAAAGTTGAGTTCGATCTTAAGATGCAGTTTTGACGTTTAATGTATGGAACATCTGTCAAAAGCAGTATCTCAAGGTCGATCTCATCTTAATCTATGCGTTCCGACGTCAAAACTGACTGCTCGGGCGCGGCATGCGCCTGATGTAGACACAGCCCATTTATAGGGTGTTAAAAAATGAATGATCAATATTTTCACGGACTGTTCGATACCTAAAATCGAATAAAAAACACGTTTTTTACTGTCACAATGGTTAAAAGCACTTATATTTTTAAGTAAATTAACATATGGGTAGGTAATTACCAGTTATTTTTAATTATTATTGGACTTCGTTCCGCTATAGAACTGAAAAAAAATTGTTGGTATATATAGGTAAAGTACAAAAAAATCTTTTGTTAACCTATCCTTACTTACTTACTTACACCCTTATCCATCTGCGTATTGGACCATGCATATCTCTTATACCCATGACGTCAATGGAGGGTTTAACCCATGGACCAGTTACTAAGGGGACTGGCCCTAAGCAAGTCGGCCGAGTGGTCGGCCTAGTACTAACATCGAGACTAAGATAAGACTAAAGAAAGAGGTGCCCTTATTCGATATTTGTATGAAACAAAACGTGGTCATTGTTTTTCATTTTCATTTTACTATTTACCGGTAAATAGTTGAACTACTCGCTTCGTTTTATGTCGATGTTAGTACTAGGCCGACCACTCGGCCGACTTACTTAGGGCCAGTCCCCTTAGTAACTGGTCCATGGGTTTAACATTGATTCACTTTTTTTTAATTTAGTTTAGTTGATTTACGTTAAGTGGTTTTTGCGCGGTTCGAAATAGAATTGAATGGCGGCATCCGCTATTTGATGAATTCGTTTAGCAGATATGGTACCTTTAAAAATTGCCTGGCAGTTCGACATGAGAAGGCATATTCACCAGAAGATGAGCCGTAATGGAAACCGACATGTTATCTACATTATTTGCCGAGCGGCTGAGTCGTTTTTTTACCCGACTACGGCGGAGGGTTATGATTTTGACCGGTATGTATGTATGTATGTGCGTCTGTTCCCACCTAACTTCCAAACTACTTGTCGTAATTTGACAAATGAGGTATCGTTAGAAGCGGCTTAATGGCGCGCTGGTTATAGGCTATGTGACATCACATAAAATTGCATGTGGCGCCCTCTAGAGGACATAATGTCATGAACTAAAAAAAAAACATTTTTTAATAAAACCGTGTGGGATATCAAATGAAAGAGCTTGATGATCACATTTCAAAAATATATATATTGTTACCTATAACTCCAAAATAATTAAATAAAAAGTAAGTTTAAAAACTAAAACCCGACTACTGAAAAATCGCGCTCTAAAAAGTATGAAACAAGAAAATATTCTCATCTAGAGGATAGCCGTGGTCCGTGTTCATATGCCATTTGGCCCTAAAGGACCTACACGGACCACGGCTATCCTCTAGATGAGAATATTTTCTTGTTTCATACTTTTTAGAGCGCGATTTTTCAGTAGTCGGGTTTTAGTTTTTAAACTTACTTTTTATAGGACTGCGGTGGCAAAAAAGCGTACGGCCCGCCTGATGTTAAGCAGTTACCGTAGCCTATAGATGCTTACAATACCAAATGCATTGCTCGCACATTGCCGACGTGAAGGGGACTGGGATAGAGGGAGGGGGAGGGGGGGGTGGACTTTCGGCTCTCACTCATAGTACAAAACGCAGCTGTATAGCTGCTTTACGCCGATCTTCTGTGAGAGAGTGGTACTACCCCGATCGAGCCAGCGCGTTTATGAGCTGCAGTCAATTGGCTTGGCTTGGCTCTACCACCTTAGTCGTACTGTGTCTATGGACTCAGTTTAGTAGGACAAACTAGTTTGGGCAGTCACGCGTCTCCCACTTTATTGGTAATGTCTTTGTATATTAATACTTTGTGTATATTGTGTACAAATAGTTTTTTGACTCGTCGCATACTGTAAATGCATATTTTCCAAGATCTTGAGCCGAAATAATGAAGTACACAAATAAATCCTGTGTACAGACAAATAGTTTTCGGCTAACCATTTTATAGCCATTTTATTTTTTTGGCTCGCAGATATTATACTTGTAACCATACACTGTTATTTTAAGCTGTTGGTCTTCCCATAGAGTAAAGACTAAAGATAGAGGTGCCCTTATTAGATTTCCCTATGAAACAACGCGTGGAAATTTTGCGCGGGGTGGCGCGGGTGGTGGGGGTTAAAAGCTGAGAGGCAATTTACAAGCTCCGCCCCCCGATCTACCGGTAAATAGCAGAACTACTGGGTTCGTTTTATTTCGATGTTAGTACGTAGTTTAACTTTTTCACACTAGATGTCACTTAGTGTAGGTTCATATAAAAAACGTACCGAGGGTCGCCATCTAGTGTCGAATAGAATTATATTTGGGATGCGAACGTTGGCAAGACGTCTGCACAGGACGAACGCCAACAGCACACTGACTTAAGCCACTCCTACTGTGATGACGTCACCGGCCGAGCTGTGCGATGTAATAGCAACGCGGCCTGGTAGCTTAGACCCAGTCCTTTATTTGGTTCGTCTATGGGTCTTCCTTTCAATATAAATAAATAAATAAACAAATGCATTCGACATGCTATTCCCCAAATTAGTTTTATCCAATAACTTCCCTGGGCCAGTGTGGTTTGGCGAATTTCACACGTCTCTCGCACGTGCAGGTTTCCTCACAATTCGTGAACTGATTTGATAAAATGTATTAAAGGATGCATTTAATGATGATTTCTGTTGCAAAATCATTTCCTTCACAAAATCACGCGAACATCCAACATAGGTTATGTGTTGCCCAACGAACGAGCGGCCATTATACACGGTGGGTGAACTTAATCATATTACACCATTTTCGGAAACCTTCGAAGTTCCTACATGGAATCTGAAATTCCCAGAAGTGCGACCCGTGGTCTGACTGAACTTTCACACTGTGTTTTCCAAAGCGTGCGTTCAAACTCGCCACAGATTTTTCGCTTACCAATATTTCAGTGCATTAAGTGCCTGCTTATTATTCTTACTTTAATTTATCGTTAAGACGATACAAGAAAAAAATGAATTTTAGTTTCGGGGTGTGGCTAGCGTCGCGTGAGCTGCCGAAGGATATATCCCTCTCGCTTAGCTAGGACAGAACAGCTATGGAGTAGACTATAGTATAGTTATTTTTTGAAGGAACAATATTGTTTAATTCGTACAATTAAAATAATATGTCCCAGTGCACCTTTTAAAATAGATGAAATGGATGAAAATATTCAAATATATTTTTTTCGTTTTATATGGGATTTTTATGTCGAGTGTATTTGAAAAAAATAATTTAATTTCTATGTTGTTTTTATTGCTGAAGACAAAGTAAGTCAAAAGAAGACAAACGATACCTACAATATGCTGATAGATACGTATAACAATATTTCGATCGTATAATAGCCTATAACCAGCGGACGATCCAGACGCGTCCAACGATATCTCATTAGTCAAATTATTATGATATAAAAATAGTTTGGACGTTATACGGGAGCAGATGAACATACATACATATCGGTCAAAATCATAACCCTCCGCCCACCGTAGTCGGGTAAAAATTTACATACTCTGTGTCAGTGACTGACTGCCGGATATGAGTATCTTTTTCATGTTTCGTAGGCAAAGGAATACTTTGGTACTTAACTTCGATGCCGATCATGAAGTCATCAGCGGTGTCATAATATTTTTTTTTACCATATTTAATTTATTTTTTAATGTATTTTCAGTTTTTATTAATTTTATTGATTTAACCATGCATTTATTTTTTGTTTATCTTTTTATCTTTATTTTTTTATCTATCAAAATCACCCTTAGACTGGTTACCGCCACAGGTGACAAGAGGGCTGGCTCTTTCCTTGCTCAAAAAATTCGCTTGACAACAGGAACAGCTTGAATACAGGGAGGACATGCAGCCAGTATCCCACGCGGACGGTATTTGTTTAATTAGGGGTAGGTTTTTATTTTATTGTATTTTATTTTAATTTATGTTATATTATATTGTATTTTAATGATAAAACATGAAAAATTTTTTTTTTTTTTTTTTTAATTACTTTTACTTTTATTTATTGTTTTATATTTATTGTGAAATTATAATAATTTTAATAATCAATATTGGACTATGTCTGAAACAAATACATTGAATTGAATAATTTAAATACAAAAATTATCACATTAACTCGTTAAATCACGGTTTACACCCCTAGAACGAAAAAGATCCTAACATGGTAGGTAGGACCTGAGGGTTGGCCAGTTAATTACTTAAAATACACTATATTTATTTCAAGAAAACATTCATAAGATCTGAAGGCGTCGGACTCGCACATAAAGGGTTCCGTACCACCGTAGAATAAACACATCAAAAATATCAAGTTTGAGACTTGATATTTATTTTTAAATGTTATTATATTTTTAGTATTTGTTCTGCACCGGCAACAGAAATACACATTCAGTGAAAATTTCAACTCTCTACCTGTTACGATTCGTGAGATACAGCCCGCGCTGACAGACGGACAGACAGACAGACGGACAGCGTAGGCCTAGTAATAGGGTTCCGTTAGCACCCTTTGGAACCCTAAAAAGTAGCCTATGTTCTCCGCCAAGACCCAGTCTATCTCCATACCAAAATTCATCAACATTGGTTCAACGGTTTAGCCGTGAAAAGGTAACAGACAGAGTTACTTTCGTTTATAATATAATAGATTGAATAGGACGGACAAACATTTTCCTATCCATATCTGTAATGTTATTTTTTTACGATAATTTATTGATGTATGATATATTTATTACTTGCCCATCCATACCTACAACAAACGCAATAAAGCGACTCCATTGTTTTGACAAGCAATGTATTCCCACTGTCGGCCCAAGACCATGCTGCAAGTATATAACAGTAAGCGAAATAGGGAGTTTTTACAGAAATGACACGAATAACTATGAAATGACAAGAGATGACACAAAATGACAAGAGATGACACAAAATGACAAGAGATGACACAAAATGACAAGAGATGAAAAGAAATTACACAAGACAAGGAAAAGCAAACGAAAATCACGCTGCAGTGCAGGTCGTAGGTTCGATTCCTGCCCAGGACATGCATTTGTGTGCATGAACATGTCCGCATGTCCCGAGTCTAGGTGTAATTAAGTGTATATTTAGTTTGTATTTACAAACAAAAAGTAGTATATGTAGTAATATCAGTTATCTGGTTTCCATAGTACAAGCTCTGCTTAGTTTGGGATCAGGTAGTCATGTGTAAAAGAATTTCCAAGGATATTTATTTATTTATCATAGGCGTCGGCGGACTGTAAATACTGTACTGTACCTGTAATGTGGCACGACCGTAATATTTTTTCGTAATATTTTTTAAAAAATCCTTCACAGGTCCGGCGTCGAACAAGTCCGACTGGACACTGACAATACAAAGTTAGAGAGAGACATGGTTAGTTCAAGTACTTAAAATGTGAGATGGCGATATTGTGCGCGCGCTCGGAAATAAACAACGTAAGCGCCAAACCACATATTCTTGAATTAAAAAAAAACTACTTCATGAATTAAAATATGGTTGAAGGGTAGTTTAGATATCATTATTTGCTATGTTTCAGAAATAATTTCGTGATCTAAATCGTAAAAACATCGTGGTAGCAAGGAAAATTGTAAATAATTAGAGCTCATTTCATAATTTTTTTTTATCGAGAAAATTTCATCAAATCGTGATTTGGATTTAAAGATACTCAAGATAATATAGTCAAAAATCATACATCTAAATATAAGATTCCTAGTCCACATACTTACTTAAAGAAACAGTAGAATAGAAAATCAACCAAATTTCGAACCCTCCTCTTAAAAGCGACTGTAGCCTAGGGGTGAACAGGTTGGGATAGCAATCGAAAGGTCCCAAGTTCGATCCTCGGTGGGGCATACACCAATGGATGAATTTTCATCTATGTGCATAATTTACAGTTCGCTGACTGTGAGGGAAAAAATCGTGAGGAAACCTACCTATCCCTCGGGATTAGGTAATAGTCAGTTCCTGTATACACTGCGACAAGGTTCACCACCTGTCACGTTGGGTTCTGACTATCTGGTGAAACGTGGGCTTTGAGTTGGTTAATACCTCCACAATGCGGTGGTGTATGGCCACTCAAGCCTCTGACTACCCCCGAATGGGGATAATAGTCGTGACGTATGTGTGTGTGTGTAGATTATCGTTTTTCTCGATTGTACCTACGTGCATACATATAGCCTATAATACGACGTAATCTCATCTACCAAATATCAAGGCTAGGTCATTAAATTCGTAGACCTTGCGGTCAATGAGAACCCACTGAAAATGGCTAGAAGGTGAGCCGGTAGTAAAACGCGTCCTCCCTTGCGGTAATGTCAGGGGGCACAAGATGCCTTATTTCGATTGTTTTATAGACTGTTGGATCGCAAGACTTAAATTATAATTACTATCTTATGAACAGGTATTCAGGGTGATGGATTGTGAAAAAAACTACATTTACAGTTTGCTAAAAGTAGATATTAGCTTGCTTACTTATTGGTTCTCACGTACTTTAAATAGGAAGGTTATGTATTTTAAATTAAAAATTTCATATGAAGGAAACAACCACGCCATTATACTACTACGTTTTAAAATAACACACATATTACGCTACACTACAATTTTCCTTAACCATAAAAAACTAGAATAACAAGACGCCATTTTTATTTTTCCACAGAAAAACGGCGCGAAAATGACGCAATGACCACAGAGTCACAGACAACACACGGCACAGATGAAAAAGGACCAGAGATAAGTGAAAGGAGTGGTGTGTAGTTATTACCTTACATAACATTTGACCGGTACCGAACCAGTCCGCAACTAGGACGCTGGGAAATGGTACGCACAGAAAAATATATGAGGAAAAATACATCGCATACGGATATGGTGACCTGGGGGCTTACCACGACCTCTTATCGCCATTCAATTATAGGAACGTTTTAACGTTTCAGCGACTTTTTGTGCAATGACGTACCTTATTGTCATTACAATAAGAAACGTCATTGCACAAGAAGTCGCTGAAACGCTAAAACAATATTGCTATAAGAGGTGGTGGTAGGGCCCCTGATCTGAGATCATAGAAATACATCTGTTAACAAATTGTAGATACCTGCAGCTTGGGGCTAGAAACGTTCATGGAAAATGGCAATAATCACTCTATCGCATAGGATTATTCCATCAGCGAAAAATGACCGACGGCGTAGGACCCAGATTGATTTAGGTGACGTCATTGAGGAGGAGGAGGAGAAAGAAATGGAGAATTTTGATAGTAAACACTATATCACACTGCCTTTCTATCCCTGAGGTATATTTAAGGGTTCCGCAATGGTTTAATAGTAACATACCTGGCTGAAAATCTTTAAGTGAATTGGGTTCAATTTACAAGTCGGGAGGACGGGCCTACAAATTTATAGAATGTTATGATGGACTTACACTGGCATTACAAATCACTTTTGTTCCTAGTAATGCTTTTTAAACCCGTTGTAAACTGGCTAAAATCTCTATGGATTTGGTGGTAAGTGTTATTAACGTCTACAGTGGAAATTCAGAGCAATGCAATGCCCTTTTAAGTTTAGAGTATAGAAATGTTATAGTAAAGACAGCAATAGGCACACTTATTTATGCTTATATCAGGGAGTGTGTACTTCTATAGCTTCTAAAGGCTATCCCCAGAGCATACAAGTGATGCACAGCTTGTAGTATTCTTACAACACACTTTATTTCTCAATTAACAAGCCCTACATATGCACTGTAAGTCCTAGTTAAAACTCGTTCGAGTTACGAAAACAATTATTTTCCAGTAAGCAAGTAGCGCGTGAACTAGTCATATGATTATTTGTACTACTTAAATCATTATAACCATTATCGAAACAGCAAAAGGAAGTTTTCAATTCGACCTGTGTTTTTACAAGGTGACTTACATTACTATGACATTTTGTAATGATCCTCAAAATTGAGAGAACCAGGATGAAAAAATAATGAGAAAACGCCAGGTAAAGCATCTCGAAACGCCAGACCCATGCCCTTTATTCACAATTTTCTATAGTTTTCGTATCGACATCGAGAAAGCATGTTGCCACACGTAGTCACGTAGTAGCACAGACATATTGAGCAGACACTAAGCTAACGTTAACGTTAATACATAACAACAACAACGTGTCCAGATTATGCTTTGGCCACCGATTTTCCTCAGATATAAGTCGATAAGATCTTGCCAAAACCAAATGAAAGACTAAAACACATTCAAATCAGTTCACCCATCTTGGAACTGATGCACAAGGCGTCAAACGTGTCGTGACAACTCATGTTTGCAATAGTCATGTCGTCCACTCTAATTTATTTTCCAAAATTTCTCTTTGCCTCGCTTACGGGAATACTAATGGTGCCCTGGAAAAGTTACCCAAGAGGGTTTATAGCCAAGCAAGTGGAAAGGTGTCCCTTTGGTCTTGCCCCCTCAATTTATGTACAGTGATTGCATTCGGGTTCAACAGATAATCTGTGCTACAGTCTGATCTGCACATGCTAAGATGGGTTCATTTTTATTCTGACTCATCACTAGGTAGTACCACGTACCTAGTATGCATAACCAGAGAGTACTTCAAGTAGATACTGTAACTTTTTTTGCTAGGGTGAGGTATTTTTTTTCTCATCATTGTCAACTGTTATTTTTCCTTACCTTGGTACCAGCAGCTCTGATAGAACGCAAAATAACTGCGGTATATCAGGCATACTACCAAGACAATATAACACAGTAGGAGGTTATTACTGTCTATAGCTTTATACGCCTTTCGCTTGGTCTGTTTTTTTCCTAGATTTTTATTCTTAGGCTTCCTTTTCCTCTGGTCTACAAATACATATCTATTTATTTTATTATTTACACGGATTTTCTGCTTTGCTTCGAAAACCTAGTACATCTACCGGTAACTAAAGGGTTGGATGGTGTAGGTATTCAGACATTGCCACTGTGACTGTAGTGTAAGATGTTTAAAATTCCGACGATTACTCGTAGTTACACCGACATCCGGAATAGCGTGCACACTAAGGAACAAATCCATCGCACACAGCTAACATCGCAGCTGGGTCACTTTCTCTCGCAACCTTGATTCCGTACGAACGTTAACACTAGCCAACGTAAAATGATGACATTTTCGTCAATACACTGTTAAACTTTTACTTTTGCTATGATCTGAATGAAAGTATTGCAATACATGATATTTTCCTTCTTCGTAACCCTGTTGGGTTATATAAACGGTTATTACCTATTGAACATACACACTTGCATGTTATTATCTAGGTATCTACAATACCTGCGTACAAATGTACAAATCTTGTGTAAAAACATTGTTTTAATTCTTTTACAGAAAATATTGTTCGCCAAAATGTTTACTTACCAAAAAAATCCGAAAATTAAAAACTTAAAAGTCACAGATAACACAAACTTGTCACTGAATTTTGGCGCGAAATCGCGCTTGTCACTACACTTTCTTCTACCAATTTTTATGATCAAAAATACGAAACGGAATATAATAAAACACACGGAGTTACCACGGATAGCCACGTACGACACGGTCAATGGCTACACCGGTTGTGGTGGGTAGATACTTGTTTACACATCAAAACGAGAAACTCAGGCTAACCGATCGGCGGGAAAAGCTATCGATGGAAATGCATTTCCGCGTAGAAGCTGCATCGTTTCAAAATGGCCGCGTTATAATGTTAGCAATACATTAGTGTCGCAATACTTGTCTTGTCCGTTTTCGCAATTATAAGTGTGGGTAAGTAAACATTTACAACTGTGTTCGGTAAACCAAATGCGTTATTAACATAGTTATGCGAATAACGTGATATCTTGACCATTATTATCTTCTTACGTAGAGGTGCCTACTTAACTACTACGTGTTACGTGAGCTCAATTTTATTACCTACCTAGAAGCATTACTACTAGCTATAACTTGAGATTTATTTGTTGTCTCACTGAGTCGGTAACTCTTTTTCTCCCCATAGGGCCCCTACATACTATTTTTAGGGCACCTACCAAAAAGGACCTTTACAACGTACCTATCTTTCTAGTTTTAATTGAATGAATAAATCATGTGCATAAATTTCATTTAAATCGACGAGCTAATTGGCAATATCTAAATCATTCTGATAATATTATTCTTCTTCAAGACACGACACTGGACTCGGGGCATAACAAATAGGTACCTACCTAGAAGACAGGTTTCAAGAAATGTTCCATCCGCTAAGTTAAACATTCCATGAGGTACGACGTAGTTTTAAGGCTTAAGACAAAAACTGATGGTAAACAATTTACCGTAAGAGCTATTTTGAGATACTTCGATCATGACAGAAAAAAATAACTAAGGCAAAAAAAACGTATTGTACCTACTTACGTTCTTCCATACGAGTGTTGGTGTGTTACGTACCTACCTACTTATGGATAGATTTAGCACGTCCGAAACGCTTACAGAGCAGTTTTGAAAATGGGCGCATCATGACAACAGGCAAACAAATTTGCACAAAAATATCCTTCCATGACCCAAAACAAATAGGTACCTAATCAAAACGCCTAGGTACCTACGCAAAGGTAGGTACTTTTGTCACCTGTGTTTGACCATGTTATTATCGCCCTTGCTTTGCACGTTTTTATGTCCAGCTACTACTATACCAAGCCAACTAGGCACTCGGGTATAAATATCAAACGATAATAAGTCAATGATTTCGCGATCCGTCCACAACGTAGCCTGGCCTGGGCCAATGCTTGGGCACTCTTGAGGCAGTAGCTCCCACTACGTGGTGGACGGACCGCGGAATCATTGACTTATCATTTGATATTTATACCCGAGTGCCTAGTTGGCTTGGTGGAGTAGTACCCATAAAATTACCTGCTCGTTCATTTACGTGCAGTTGATTTCAAGTTCTTGACCTTCTTGTGACCTATTCTGGCGTCCATGTTGGGTATTATTGATTTAATAATAGTGACTCGTAAGATGTTAATCAATATTAATAATATTCGACCTCTAAAAGCAGCAATAATATTCGCGTAGCCCAGGACATTAAAAAAACGTGGTTGTTGGGTTCGTTCTGCCCTCTATTTTAACAAAATACAAAATTATAAAAACATACATGAACCCTAAACACATATACATTCCTTTGCTTGGGCAGTCGTGTAAAAATAGTCTATAAGCAGAGGAAATTTTAATTCGAAATTTGAATTTTAAACTATTAAGTTTAAAGAAACAGACTTTCAGACAATGAGGATCAGTAATAGGTCGACAAATCAACTCATAACCAACACTAACAGTTAAAACTAAGCTTTCTTATCAATATAGTTTTTAAATCATCGAAATCGGACCATCGGTTGCGATTTCCTAACACATTTTATGTATCCAAAATTTATCGACGGGCGGTAAGTGCGGCCAGCGCGCGTGACGTCACCGGGCGCGCCTCGTTGATTTCGCGCTGTGCCCGGTTTCCCGCTTGCGCCGCCATTCACTATTTTAGGTGTTATTCATTTAAATTACATGCTGTAAAGGGCCATATTGATCTATATTAAATGCACAATGTATTTAAGGTACTTAATTGGTTAAGGATTAATGCTGTATTGCTTAAAATCGCTTCGTAAATAAGCCATTATTTCTCGTAAAAAGTAAAGGAAAAAAATGGTTATTGTGGGTTATCCCTAAGAGATAGACATAAATACCATCGCGGACTTTTTGTATACCTTTTTATGGTGTACAATACTGTAGTACATTATTTTGATCTATCTCGTAGGATTCAGCCAGCGTTTGCAATTTAAGGGCAAAAAAATATATTTATTTACGACATCACATTAGAAACCTCTAAAATTATCAGTGTTTCTCTACTATATTAAGCATGTATTATACATAATAAACCTTCCTCTTGAATCACTATCTATTAAAAAAAACCGCATCAAAATCCGCTGCGTAGTTTTAAAGATCTAAGCATACCTACATAGAGACAGACAGCCAGAAAGCGGGAAGCGAGTTTGTTTTATACTAGGTATGTAGTGATAGTGAATCCTTAGCTACCTAAGGATTCACTATCACTACATATGGGTAATATAATATTATGTTAATAATAGATTATAAAGGAATAATAAATAATAATAATAAATATCGCCAGACTTACACGCCATCTGTATGGTCCCAAACTAAGGGGGCGTCCATAAATTACGTGAGGTGAATTTTTGCCTCCCCCATCCCCCTTAGTAAGATGTTGTGAGATTTTGCTCGACCCCCTCCCTCCCCCTCTAATCTTAGGTGAGATTTTTCAAAAGCCATATTCTAGTGGAGAAACATGTTTTACTTAATTTAACCCAGTTTTCTCGCAGTTTAAGGGTGCGTTTCCATTGAAGCGGAGCGGGGCGGAGAAGAGCAGTGAAAAGCGGCAACTTTTTCCATTTAAGCGGAACTGGGTGGAGCAGAGCGGGGCGGAGCGGAGCGGGGTGGAGTGGAGCGGGGCGGAGCGGAGCGGGGCGGAGTCAAGCTGAGCTGCATTGAGCCGTGTTCCGATCAGTCAAATTTGAGTCAAATTCAATCTCATCGAGTGATCATACGTCATGTTATCGGTTAAGAAAAGAACAGCGCTTTTACATCTTTCTCTACTAGAAGATGAAAATTCGGAAGCTATCCGCCGCGTGTTCATATACTGTATTCGAAAGTCCGCTCAGCTCAGCTCCGCTCAGCTTCGGTTAGATCCGCTCAGTTCCGCTCAGCTCCGCTCAGCTTCGCTCAGCTCCGCTCAGCTTCGCTCAGCTCCGCTCAGCTTCGCTCAGCTCCGCTCAGCTTCGGTCAGATCCGCTCAGCTCCACTCAGCTCCGCTCCACTCAGCTCCGGTCCGCTCCGCTTCGTGCCCACCACTCGGCACCACAGCCTGCTCGACTCCGTTCTGTCCGGCTCGGGGCCGCGTGTTCATTTGTTTTATTCGAAAGTCCACTCAACTCCGCTCCGCTCCGCTTACACTGTTTCCACTGATGCGGAGTGGAGATTTCGAGCACTGTGATTGGCCAGTTCACGGTCCGCTCCGCCCAGCTCCGCTGCAATGGAAACGCACCCTAATTTTTGCGGAGAAAAAATTACGTGAGATTTGCAGAGACCCCTCCTCTCCCCCACGTGAGATTTGGTGAGTTTTGGCTCGACCCCCCTCTAAATGCCTCACGTAATTTATGGACGCCCTCTAAGCACCGCTG
The DNA here is from genome assembly GCA_947859195.1 of Drymonia ruficornis. Classification (NCBI taxonomy): domain Eukaryota; kingdom Metazoa; phylum Arthropoda; class Insecta; order Lepidoptera; family Notodontidae; genus Drymonia; species Drymonia ruficornis. The sequence goes on along the minus strand of OX401926.1, from coordinate 9,216,318 downwards.
ATACTTGGCTACCATACAATGGACTGGGGGCGATCTCAGTGACAACCAGACCAGAGTAGATTACGAAAAGGCCATTTCCGAAATTTGCCTCTGGCGGGAATCGAACCCACAACCACCCGATGCAGTGAGCCAAGCGGCCAACGCTCAAACTACAGCGCCAAGCGGTCGTCAAAAATAAACAGGAATAAAAATAGTACTCAATAGGATAAACACCTAATCTACCTACTTATGACAGGATACTACCTACCTTCCTAGGTATCTTATATATCTTATAGTACTTTGGGTAGGTACACCGAACCTTTCCATGCTTAACCTAGTGGTAAAATAATAGGTTTCTTTGTATAAATAGTATTCATAACAGAAAAGGTAAGTGAAAAGGTACCTAAGTATACCTTTTCCGTTTCCAACCACGTGTCTCGGCGCTGGTGTATTTTAAATTATTGTTTAAGTAGTCGAATACCATAAAAGTATCGACTTTTGGCAGGTTATCCGACTTAGCTTGTTGAAAACTTTCCTGTAAACTCATTTTGAGGCTTAAAACACGCTGCGCGCGAACAAGACAACCGAACCCTAGCGCTAGCCGAGCGCGTATCAGCCCGCGTGACGTCACAGCGAGTGCGGCGGCCGGCGCGGCCCGGTCAGGAAACTTCGTTAGGAAATTAGTCGTATCTTCGTTAATTTTTGTCGTAGACCAAAAATTATTGAGCTGTATGTTATAGAATCCTTAGGTCTATAAATCTGCAGTTTCAACTAAATTCGTTACGGTAATTCATTATGCAGGTACATACGATCAGCTATTTGTAAGTGCCTCCATAGGCCTAATAAAATAAACGCTTTCACTCCATTATTAGGTACTTAGTTATTTATCCGAGACTGAGACCAACATATTATTGCTAATATTTTTAAACAGGCGTTGTGTATTTAAATTCGTATTAGCACACCAACTCAACTAGCTTAAGAAGTAAGTAATTACATACGAATAACTGATTGGATTGGTTCAGAAAAGCTGTTTGAAACTTTTCTATACTTAGAAATTAGGTAAAACATAGACAAGAGTATACTAATGCCAGGCTCTAAAGGGCTTGTACCCAGGGCCGTAAAACAAACTAAAAAGAATACTGTCATGAACGAACATTTATGCTTTCTGTATTGATATTGAGGTTATGTTTCTAAAATATAGGTAATATATTGCTATTAATAAGTTTTTCAAGTAACAATGGCTTTATTGAGGACATTTGTATCGCGATTCATACGTAAGTAAATGACTATAACATCTATGTAAACTGTTAATTAGTTACGTTTTCAAAATACACTATAAACCGATGCACCAGCATTGATTATCAAAGAACTTTGTGTGAATATCATTATCTTAGCATTTAATCAATGTATCAGAGAGTTGCGGATGTTTTTTTACCGGGAATAAGCTATTCTCAGCGACTATCAGCCAAAAAAACGTTACAAGATCTATGTACGTTTTTTTTTTTTCAGTAAACAATGCGCCGCAGTCTATGGCAGTAAGGCTTTCATCCACTGATTCAAAATTAACCAACAATGACGACGCACCCATCGAAATCGAAAACCCATACAAGAAGGAACGGCGCCAATGCATACTATGCAAATTAAACATAACCCCAGACTATAAAAACTACAGACTATTATCCCAGTTCCAGAGCCCATACACTGGCCGGATATACGGGCGACACATCACCGGCCTGTGCAAAGACAAGCAGGACTTGGTAGAAAATGAAATCAGGAAAGCGCAAAACTGTGCATACATGCCTTATTATTACAAGAATAAGGATTTCCTGAAAGACCCCAAGTTGTTTGATCCTGAGAATCCGATCAGACCTCACAGATTTTAGTTTCATGCACCTATAACATGTCTGTGCGGAACATTACCTATTATTAAAAAGTTGTAGCATAATGAAATATAAAAATTGTAGTTTTAAAACTCGAGTCTGTTATTTTTGTATATTTCCTACTAGTTGTCCCCTCAGCATCATATGCATAGAATTTAACAAAAAAATCAGTTACTCCTTATAACATCAGCTATCTGCCGATGAAAGTCCCTTCAAAATCAGTCCAACAGTTTTGGAGATTAGGCCAAACAAAATATGGACAAACAAAAATTTATATTAACGTCACGACTTTTACCCCATTCGGGGGTAGTATTTATATTTTCATACACATTTTGTAAAAAGCTGTTATTTTATCATTAGAAACAGACACTTCAATTTTATTAATTTGTATAGATGTAACCTTGTAAAAGAAAGACATTCATTATAACAAAGTTATAATTATTTAAAGTTAAATAAACCTATTGAATAACATTTTAAATTATAAATCATTGAACTGCCCTAAGATAATATCTTCATCATTGGGTGTATTAAAACAATCATTGTCAGAATCATAACCAACTAGTGAAGCTGGTATTTTCAGTGTTTTCAACATTTCAGCAAAATCCATATTCTGATCGGGGAATTTGCCCTTCATCAACTCTAGCAGCTCTGTCAATGCATCTTGGCAGCCTTTCTGCCACCTTTTGATGAGGCACCTCAATTCTGCAGTCTCTGGAGCTACAGATTTTGCCAAAAGGAACTTTTTCTTGGCCTCTATTCTAGCTTTCAGTTCATCTATATCTTTCTGTGTTATAGATCCTGTAGACTTAGCCTTCTGTGGTTTGTGTATTTTTTCATAAGTTTTTCTAATTAATATTGTTTTCTTATCATCAAAATCATCGTCGTCATCATCATAAGAAGTCTGTGATGGTTTTGGTTCTACAACAGCTTTTACAACTATAGTTTTGGCGGTTTTAGATTTCTTTGGTTTATCTTTAGGGGATTTAAGTTCTTTTGTTGGTTTAATTTTGTTTGTTTTCTCAATAAAATCGTCATCTTCATCGATTGCTTGGTCTTTATTGTTTAAATTACATAATGGGACTTCATCGGAATCTGAATCAAATATTGTTTGTGAAGTGGAATTTTCTTTCTTATCTTGAAATATGTTAGGATCAGTTTGACTTGAACTATCTTCAGGGCTTATTAACTTTTTAAAAATTTTCTTCTGTATAACCACTATACATTCCTTGGTTAGATCATTAGGACATCTTTCTTCCGTGGAAACAAGATTTTGATCAGTTGTTTTAGGCGTAGTATTATTTTCATTTAGTTCACATCGTTGAACATCATTTTCAATTTCTATTCTATTGGACTTTTTCTTAGATGATATCTTTTTAATTTTCTTAGATTTTGTCCGTACAGGCGTAAAAACAACATCTTTACACTCAGGGCTCACTATTATTACCGGTTCCTCTGTAGTTTCCTTACTTATTACATCAGTGTCAGCACTTTCTCCCTGAGATTTACTTAAAGTACTTAACAGTGTTTTAGATTTCTTCTTGCGAGGTAAATCAACGTTTCTAGACGGCGTTTTATTAACAGTGCACTCAGTGTCCAGATTTTCACTAACCTTGTTCACAATTGAAGTTTCAGGCGTTTCAATATCTTCGTCCACAACGCGCTCTTTCCTCTTCCTAGTCTCTGTTTTATCTTCTTTGACTTCTCCACTGCTAGCTAGGGGCGATCTAAATGGGGAAGGACCATTTTTCTTCCAATTGCGCGAAAGACCAAGCCTTCTGCACGGAGTCAACAATGACTTACTGATTCCACCAGGCGTCTTTGGTGATGGAGTATTATTAGACTTCAATGTGGAAACATTCTTCATATTTAGACGCTGAGATTATCTCATATTACGATATTTTAATCTATTTCGTTCGACTGCAAAACAAAACAAACAAAAACATGACAGGACAGCTGGCTGGCTGTCAAAATAATTTCATTTCGAGTTCCCGCCAATAAAAGAATGAATGAATGAACTAACAAGAGAAAAGAAAATTGCAGCCCATAGACATAGGATGCTGTAGATACACGTATCATGTAACCGGTGATAATGCGTTTTCATATCTGACATGTTTATGAATATAATAATTTTTAAATAGGACGATACTATTATTATAATAAATAGTTTAGTAGTAAAATAATATTTCAAAATTTTTTCTCAACTTTTTTACCGAAGTTGAGTATATTAATAACATTGTTGACGTTGATTCTAGAGTGCATAGGTAATTATTAACCTATTCAAGTCTATTCTATAAACGTGATCCGATTAGTAGTTCATCCGTACTTGTTGAGTTAGCATTGAAGCCATTCATTACTAATGTCAACATAACTACTCTCACATTATAGTCTAAATTAATGACCAAGGAGTGATATAGACGCAGCAACATGCTTGCGTGACATAGCTCCAACTGTACGCTTCGAAAATCCTTCGATATGTTCGCAATTTTATTTATCATACATATTATTGTTACAGTTATGTAGTGAGAGGGATGCAATTATGATTTGGCCTATGCTTTCCTTTGTCTACGCTAAGAAGGGAACGGGGAACCCGTTCAACCATAGACACGAAGCACTGGATAGCAATTCTTCATTCATTCTCTATGGCCCCCCTCCCTTCCCTTGTCATTTGCTAATCTTTCAAAATAATAAAAAAAAAAAATCCGCTGCCTGCCGTGCCCCGTGGTGTTATCGATACGGCTGCTTGATTATTTGAATTTAAATTATCGACTCGAAAGCGAACAATTAACAAAGCCATTAAATTTTAGAATATAAGTGCTTTCATCTTCGACGGTGTGAAAACTGTTTTTTGTGTGAAAGAAAACATTACATAATGCCGCTGCTGAGGTTGACAACAGGCACTTTCGGCCAGCTACGCACTTTCGCTACGTCACAGGCCCTTGGAAAGAGAGTGAAGACCTTCGCGGTGTACCGCTGGAACCCCGACGAGCCGGACAAGAAGCCCACCACGCAAAACTATGAGGTAGACCTAGATGACTGCGCGCCGATGGTCCTCGACGCGTTGCTGAAGATAAAAAATGAAATGGACCCGACCCTCACGTTCAGACGGTCGTGCCGCGAGGGCGTGTGCGGCTCCTGCGCCATGAACATCGACGGCGTCAACACGCTCGCCTGCATCAGCCACATAGACCAGAATGTCTCGAAGCCGTCAAAGATCTACCCATTACCTCACATGTATGTTGTCAAGGATCTGGTTCCCGATCTAACGAACTTCTACCGTCAGTACCAGTCTATTGAGCCGTGGCTGCAGCGCGACAAGGAAGCAGTTAAAGGTAAGGAGGTGCAGCTCCTTCAAGACGTCGAGGACCGAGCTAAGTTGGACGGTCTCTACGAATGTGTCCTGTGTGCTTGTTGCTCAACCAGCTGTCCCTCGTACTGGTGGAACGGTGACAAGTACCTCGGTCCCGCGGTGCTGATGCAAGCGTACCGGTGGATCATTGATTCTCGTGATGATGCCACACAGAAGCGTCTGTCGAAGCTCAAAGACACGTACTCAGTGTACCGTTGTCATACGATCATGAATTGCACCAGAACATGCCCCAAAGGTCTGAACCCTGGCCGCGCTATTGCCCAAATCAAAACATTGTTGTCTGGTATTGTGAAGAAGCAGCCACCAATCATGGACCCCTCAGGTCTTGAGAAGCAGGCCGCTCATAATTAAGATAGCTAACTCAGTTCAGTGTAGAACGTACTTAAGTATTAGTTCCAGGGTGTTTGCATTGAAAGCCTTAGCAAAATGTTACCATATAAAAGATTTACGGTTTAAGTCAGATGTATCCGTAGAGCCAAAAACATTTAAATCTATATTGCAGTAATTATACAAACCATTTCATTTATTTTACTGAGAAACGAATCTTGTTCTACGTTTTTTTTATGTGCTGTAGAAACTACGTAAACAACAACTTGTGAATGTTAAAAAAGTTAAGCTTTGTTGTACACCGTTTAGACAATTAAGTAAAAATTATTGACTACTATTTTATGTAATAGTATGACATACAATTTTTGTGTAAGATCTTACATTACCTGATAAAAGCAGGGTTGATAATTCAATATCCTGTCGTACCCAATTAAAAAAACAAAACTGACTCCCACCACCAATACTGAGTTAAAATTAAAACTCCATGTTATTGACACAAATACAATAAAGTTTTGATGACATTGAATGTTCGGCTTTAACTGTTAAGCATTTTTTTTTCTAGAAATAATAGTTGAATCATGCCTTTTTAGTATCACCATTTTTGTTCAAACAAAAATAAGTAAACAAACCTTAGGTACAGTCAGCAACTAAAGTCGCTGAACATTCTGAATTTTTCAAATCGGTTATACTCTTTATTCTACAAACGTTGGTAACCCTTTATAAAACCAAACTTTAGCAACATGTCTACATTTTGTTTCGATTACGAAAATGTATGGATTTGATGCAAAACAAAAGTGTGCAAGCTATTTGAATAACTGAGAATGTTCAGCGACTTTCGTTGCTCACCGTACTTATTAGTAATTGACATTATTTTATCGGCACTTGACTGCTATGCCGTATATAATTCTGGTCAAGGAAAATTTGCCCATTTAATATTTTTACTCATTGCCTCTCTCGAAAAAAACACAAAAGTAACCTTCCTTGCGGGAGTATGACTCACTCTGACCCGGTTTTTACCTTCATACAAATAAATAATAAATAGGAAAATTTTCCAACAGTTATCATGAGGGGTCATAGATTAATTAAATAGCACTCTTGACGTGATGAAATCTAATACATTTAATGGACATGTGAAATTAATAAAAGTATTAAAAGTTCAAGTATTTTAACGTAAATGCCATTATCATTAATAAATTATGTTTTACATTGTACCTATTTATTGTTCATTGTGGTCGCATCGAATTGTATTAAATGTTGTTAATAAAATAATCATTTTGAATAAGTTGAGTTTTATTTGATGAGCGTGTTTATCGGAATTAACAAACTTAGGTCGTGGGAGGGGCTTGAACTCCGATGTTTACACGGAAAAATACCACGCGTAGGTAATCCTGAATACCTTGGCGTCATCGTTGGATACCATTGTCGATCCTGGCTTGCAGGAGTGACAGTGATGGGAGTGAGTGCGGGACCTAGTCCCAAAAAAAATTTACTGAATACAGGCTGTCCATTCCTATTTTGGGGAGGTAAGTTAAAACAAAAAACCGGCCAAGTGCGTGTCGGACTCGCACTTAAGGGTACCTACCATACCTGAGAAAAAAAACGTAAAAAAATATTTTATTTTTTGTATTTGTTGTTGCGGCAACAGAAATACACATTCTGTGAAAATTTCAAGTCTACCTATTACGGTTTGTGAGATACAGCCCGCTGACAGACGGACGGGCAGCGGAGGCTTAGTAATAGGGTTCCGATACAGAATAGACCCTTGGGTACGGAACCCTAAAAACGGTAGTTACGCAACAAAACAACAGTGATCTCACGATATACCCAATATTAAGGGATATGTGTGTTAATCGGTCATTCTGGACAAATAACTTGCCAGTCTTGTTCTCTAAAACATTATTATAAAACTGGAAACTTCCATTCGATAAGGCAACCAATTCCAGTTTTGTACGCGCGAGCTATAGCTCACTAAATAGTTTAAAATTGTACAAATTGAATAAACACAGACCATTATCCACGGTCGTACGTTTCTAGAATGTAAACTTGTCCACTTCATTGCCAATTTTCTTTTGTGCACGCGAAATGACTCGTCACAACATAATAGCTGATTAAAAAGCAATTTACTATGATTGTCGTTAGATTGTAGCGCTACCTACATGGTATAGATGCATGTAAAAAGCTATATACACCCCTGCCTACCCTTTTAGGGAATACAAACGTAATGGCAGAGGATATGACTGGATTCCTAAATAAAATAGCTTGATTCCTAGCTCCGCAACTGCAGTGTGTCATCGAGTACACTAGGTCTTCCCGATTTCGAACATTCCCAATGTATGGGTACTACCACATTTTTTTACTGATGAAAATATTACCACAGTGTAAAGAGGCCAGTATTTACTAGGTACTCAGTACTCCTATTAGGCTCTTCTTCCAACTCATATCCTCAAGGATCATATCCTTTCTTTTGATTAAATTCGTGCGGGTTCCAAGACAAGTTTTCCCCGGGACTCGTCGAGGGTCAAACCTTGGCGTCATCGTTGGACACCATTGTCGATCCTGGCTTACAGGAGTAACAGTGGCCTAGTCTAGTCCCTAGTCCCATAAAAAAGGACTTACTAGGCCGGTCTATTGTGAGTATAATATCGTAAGGGGTGTGTCACTATTTCGTCACACAGCTATAAAATCTCAAACGGGTTTTTCTTATAGATAAGACAAGTTATCAAAGGCAACCTGACCTACTGTGACATTCACTCGTGTCTTTCGTCATCAGCTTTTATTAAACTCAGCTCTGTTTATATATCAGCGTTCTGCCGCTTGAACGTAGCAGAAGCTTGGCACGCCACCAATCGATCTATGGCTACCTATGAGCTAGACGTATCGACATCGATCAACAGACCACAAAAAAATATAAACGATACTACCTTTTTTTGTGTTATTAGGTTTTGTAGGTACTTAACTCTGTATCAGCCCCGCTAGATACCTTCAAATGCTGAGCACGAGAAGTTCGTGAAACGCCCAAGTCAGCCAACGTTGAGGGGGCGGATTCTAGCACAGTCTAAACAGGCCTGTTCAAGCTCATTATGTTGACCGTAGCCGGTTTGAGACGGACGCAGATAGTAACATAAAAGGTGAAGGAAAAAAAGTTTAAAAATAAACCATGTCGATATTGGTATTTGTTGGAATGGAAGCGAGTTTTTTAAATTGGTAATACTCGTGGAGAGAATATAGATACAATTAGATCGTTTTATAACTAAGGTTTAAATAAATGGCGGCGTCTTCATCAGGCGCATGCCTCGCGCGAGCACTCACTTTTGACGTCGGAACGCATAGACGTAATGTCATAATATGAGTGCTCGGGTGAGGCATGCGCGCCATATGGACACATCTAATTAATATCCCTAGACATAGGTACCTACACACCAACTGTTTGGTCCCAAACTAAGCACCACTTGTACTATGGCTACCACACAATGGACTGGGGGCGATCCCAGTGACACCCAGACCAGGGTTAATCACGAAAAAGCTGTATCCGAAATTTGCCTCTGTTGGGAATCGAACCCGCAACCACCCGATGCAGTGAGCGCGGCCTACGCTCGAAACTGCGTCAAGTGGTTTTCAAAAGGTTAAGGCCGCGTTTACTTTGGATGCGTTTTCGTCCGAATTTTACTCGTGCATACACGTACGAACAACACGAATGATCCCGACCTTCCAAGTACTACGGGAGTGCGCACACTGGTCGTACGTGTACGTAACTCGCACCCATAATAATAACCTTATCTTGGTAAGAACAAACCGACCATTCAATACTTAAAACACTGCTGATAATGACCTATGACATTGATAACAAACTGTTTTACAGTCAGATATCATTTATTTAGCGAAAATTATTTAATAAAATATGCAATTACATGACTTGACTTAACCCCGCCCTCCACACTAATTTGTACACCTTTCGACAGTACAAACCCCTGGTTAGTATAAAATATCGCCAGACTATCACCAGCTACCGACTATGGCCACCGTACAATGGACTGGAGGCGATCCCAGTGACACCCAGACCAGGGCAAATTACGAAAATAACGTTTCCGTTTGCCTATGGCGGGAATCGAACCCGCAAACCCCCGATGCAGTTGCGACGTAACTGAGTTGTCGAACATAGTGTAAAAAAAGCTATTTATAAAATCACATCACGGATTTAAAATCGGCTTTTATAGCTTAAGATACAGTAGTATACGGATAAACTCCATAAATATAAAGAGATAACATTCATTGCAGTACTTATCTTTCTTTTTAAACCTCGTACTTTACCTACTTGTGGGTTATAAAAACCAGAAAGATAACTCCTATGAAGATTTATTACTTCAGGGCCTGATTGAGCTGCTATATATAGCATAGAGATATTCTTGCTCCTAGTGCTATAGTGAGACTCACAGAGTAAGTAAAGGCTAAAAGAGGTGCCCTTATTAGATTTCCCTATGAAACAACGCGTGGACATTTTGCGCGGGTGAAGGGGTGTAGATAACGCCTACATTGAAATTTGAATCTACCGGTACATAGCGGAACTACTGGGTTCGTTTTATGTCGATGTTAGTACGTAGTTTTACTTTTTCACACTAGATATCACTAAGTGTATGTTTATATAAAAAACGTACCGAGCAGCGCCATCTAGTGTCGAATAGAATTATATTTGGGATGCGAACGTTGGCAAGACGTCTGCACAGGACGAACGCCAACAGCACACTGACTTAAGACACGCCTACTGTGATGACGTCACCGGCCTGGTTGTGCGATGTAATAGCAACGCGGCCTGGTAGCTTAGACCCAGTCCCCTAAGTGATAGGTCCATGGTGAGACTATTATGCTATGCTATGCTATGAGTGCTATAGCAGCTTAATGGCAATGGCAGTTCAATGGCTAAGCGACTTACGGCTCAGGCTTATTGAGTAGGATAAAATGAAACAAATTGTGGAATAAATTATTTTAATATAATTATAACCATAACAAATTATTAACCATATCTGTTATTGCTGCTCTCTTATACATAAATATGTGCAAACATCTACATGAAAGTAATGTGAACACAACTTTTAATACAATATATACATATACTTATCAGAAAATTAACACGAAATCAGACATTTATCAGGAAAAATAACAAATCATTCCATTATTATGAAGTTAAACATTATGAATAGTAATCTATAGAATACATAGAATCATACCAGCAAAATAAATTCGGGTTTTACATTTGAAATAATGAAATTTTATTTAACTACTTTAAGAAAACTGAATTTAAATTTAAATCTAGTTTAATGCATATTTTAGTAGGTAGTTTTTTAATTACAGTCCTATAAGTTTAAGTTGGCAGCCGCATGCGCTATACGAGTGTCTGCTGACCTTTTAAATAAAAACGTTTGATTTTTTAATCTTTATGCAAAGTAGTATAAAATCCAACAAAAAATCAAAACATATGTCCATGTAGCAAGAACTAAACTAATTTATACTTTAACTCGATTGTATCGTGAACGCAAAGTATTTTTAAAGCATTTTTATTTTGGGTATTTAATGCAGTTTGTAAGGAACACTGCACTGGTGACAACTGTGCATGCGGTGGCAATCTTTAATAAGCCTGCTTTTATAAAATGAGCTTTGCCATGTTTCAACATGTATTAGTCTTATTGGTTGTCCTAAAATGAGTAAAATAAAAATAAAACATTCCAAGATCCAAATTAATTCAACGCCAACTTAAAATTGTAGCACTGTACATCAACAGAAGTTATACGGATAGATAACAGGCAAAGCTGTTTTTAAAACAATTATTAGGAAATTACCACACTTTTTCCGGAGTCTTGGCCCGAAACATCCATAAACTTAGGCTTGTATTAATAAATCTATCTCAAGACTGAGATCGAACTTGCGATGCTGTTGTGCTGTGCGTTACTGTTTGAAAATGTATACAATTATTCTTTTGAAAAGAGTAACCATTGAGTTTCTTGCCGGCTCTTCTCAATGGAAGCAACATTACGAACCGGTGGTAACGCTAAAATATTGTTTATATTGACTATTTATAAATGCTCTAATGAGCTTACATGAATAAAAACCTTTTGACTTTGACTTTGTTTAGACAGATGTTCCATATATTAAACGTCAAAAATGCATCTTAAGATCGATCTCAACTTTGAGATGCATTTATTAATATGGGCCTCAATCTACCCCTCGGGCCCTCGAGTGATTCGGGCACATACGCATGTGCATCAATTCAAAAGAAAGTCTTTTGACCTTTTTTTTGGGATCCTTCCACTGGAGTATACTTCTACCTTCTGGTAACAGAAATGATGGAAGTATAACAAAGATTATCACTTGCTGAACGGTGAAGAAAAACATCGTAGAACGTGTGGACTGTGGACTACGGCCCGAATCCCCCTCGCATTGAGGGGAGACCAATTTACCATCGGCTTACCCTTTAAGGCAGGGGTGCTCAAATAACCATCGCGGGAATTTACGTAAAGATAAAATACTGAAGTCTCAGAGAGGTGATCCCTTATACAACGACAATAATGTAGTCTATTTTCACTTTGTACATTGTTAAAAGTCATTTCATAAACATCTTGGGTGTTATTTCAAAAAGTTACACTTGTTTTGAACATATATCTAACTAGCTTCCGCCCGCGACCTCGTCCGCGCATGATTAAAAAAAAAAGTAGCCTATGTGCTATTCCAGACTATGATCTATCTCTGTGCCAAATTTCATCTAGATCCGTTCAGCCGTTCTGGCGTGATTTAGTAACAAACATCCATCCAAACTTTCACATTTACAATATTAGTGGGATTAAATTCCCCTTTTGAAATTGTTATATCATCATCATCATCATGTCAGCCAAAAGACGTCCACTGTTGGACATAGGCCTCCCCCAAGGTTTCCCACAACGACCGGTCCTGTGCTACTTGCATCCAGCTGTTTCCCGCGACCTTCACTAGGTCGTCGGTCCACCTTGTGGGGCCTACCCACGCTGCGTCTTCCGGTACGTGGTCGCCACTCAAGAACCTTTCTACCCCATCGGCCATCAGTTCAGGTTGAATACAGGTTTGATATATCTATTTATCTATCATCATTTCACTTAAAATTGAAAATAAAACCCGCCTATTCGATTGTAGAACTTAGTTGATATTATTTCGTCCGTTTATTTGAGTGTAGAACTAAGCTGATATTGTTTCGTCCGTTTCATTGAGTGTAGAACTTAGCTGATATTGTTTCGTCCGTTTCATTGAGTGTAGAACTTAGCTGATATTGTTTCGTCCGTTTCATTGAGTGTAGAACTTAGCTGATATTGTTTCGTCCGTTTCATTGAGTGTAGAACTTAGCTGATATTGTTTCGTCCGTTTCATTAAGTGTAGAACTTAGCTGATATTGTTTCGTCCATTTCTTTGAGTGTTGAACTTAGCTGATATTGTTTCGTCCGTTTCTTTGAGTGTAGAACTAATCTGATATTGTTTCGTTCGTTTTTTTGAGTGTAGAACTTAGCTGATATTGTTTCGTTAGTTTCTTTGAGTGTAGAACTGATCTGATATTGTTTCGTCCTTTTTTTGAGTGTAGAACTTAGCTGATATTGTTTCGTCCGTTTCTTTGAGTGTAGAACTAAGCTGATATCGACCGCCTATTTGTGTGTAGAACTTAGCTGATATTGTTTCGTCCGTTTGTTGAAGTGTAGAACTTAGCTGATATTGTTTCGTCTGGACAGATAGTGTAACTTGGGCTTGTAGAGGTCTGCGGTGTCGTAGCGCTGCACGGCGCGCGGCGGCTTGAGCTTGCCGTTGGGCGGCGCGGGCGCGGGTGTGGGCGTGTTCTGCGCGTAGTTCTCTACCGACTTGTCGCTCGACGGACTGTTGGGCAGGTCTGGAATAATAAACAATTATTATTATTACATGTTGCTTGAAATGGCCAATGACAGAGAAAAGTGGAGAGTTGTGGGGCCTTTGGAGCCAGCAGTGAGACGACGTGGGTTATAAAAAAAATAGGCTTCGTTGGACAACGTAGTACCGACATTGTAGATCTTGAAATACAGGACCAACAATGGTGGTAGGTATAGTGGCGGTTACGGATTAGGGGGCGCCATTAAGGGCGTAGGCATTACGTGAAGCGTTTAAGGGGGGAGGGGGTAGAGCCGAATCTCACGAAGGGGAGAGGGGGTCTCCGCAAATATCGCGTAATTTTTTTTCTGCAAGAAACACTAACATTGCGAGAAAACTTGGTCGAATTAAGTGATATATGTTTATCCACTAAAGTAATTATGGCTTTTTGTAAAATCTCACGTAAGATTGGTCGAGCCACATCTCTCGACATCTCACCGAAGGGAGGACGGGGTGGGGAAGTTTGGTTTGAAAAATCACTAAAATCGCGTCACCTAATTAATGGACGCCCCAGTGCGCCAGTGTGAAATGCCGAGTCAACGGTGGACCATGAATCCATCTCGCATTACTACAGACGGAGAATTTCAAAACTTTTCGATAATATCGCTGGACCAATATCGAAATGTAGCGACTGTAGCCTAGGGCCGAACACGTTGGGCTGGCAATCAGAAGGTCCCAGGTTCGATCCCCGGTTGGGCATGCACCAATGGATGAATTTTCATCTATATGCATAATTTACAGTTCGCTTACGGTGAGGGAAGACATCGTGAGGAAACCTACCAATCCCTCGGGATTAGGTAATAGTCAGTTCCTGTATACACGGCGACAAGGTTCACCACCTGTCACGTTGGGTTCTGACTATCCGGTGAAACATGGGCTTTGAGACGACTTAATACCTCCACAATGTGGTGGTGTATGGCCACTCAAGCCTCTGACTACCCCCGAATGGGGATAAAAGTCGTGACGTTATATTATTATATTATCAATATCGAAAGTACTAGTACGAAGATGGCGATTTTAGACCGCCTTATTTATAGACATTTATAGCCAGTTTAAAATAGGTTTACAAAGAGTTTCTAATAACAAAGGTGCATTGTAATGCCAGTGTAAGTCTTATCATAACATTCTATTGGGGCTTAGATTTTCTATTACAATTCCAACTTACTAGCTCGTCTAGGTCTCGGCAGGCCGACCCTCCTCGCTTTGCCTAGGTATTTAGACCGAGTGCTATTAGCCATCCTATTGTTGTTCGATATCTCTTCGGATTCTGTAAACACAAAATAGTATATTTATTGTAGTAAATATGCAACCAAGTTTCATAACCAGTTGCGATTCGGGAAATAATATTCTTTATCCGCAACTAGTTGCTACAGTCTGTTTTTTCTAAAATGTCTTAAACTCATAACAAACCGTCCTGGTTACGAAAATCATGGGTTTTGGCATCAATCACAACCTTTACCTAAGTTATGAACGTCTTGATTATTAGAAGAAACACATATGGTATGAATTACACCAAAAACTGCTTCAAATTAACTATTCAAACACATAAATTTTCATAAAATCAAAAAAATATCAGAATCCATTTCAACAGATTAAAAATGATCATCACAACTTGACATTTCTAAATGCGAGTTTGTCTTTGGATTGTAGTGATGCGATAAGCGGATGAATGATTCGACCAGTGTGAGTGAACTGTACCTATAATTTTTAGAACAATAATAAAAATTTATTTCGAAGAAAAAGAAATAAAAGCGCAACTTTTAAGTAAATTTAGCAAAAACAATTATAATAAAAAAGTTGTGGACGAAATGGCAGCCCGCAAAAATATTATTGTTTTACGCCTTCCGCCCTATCATTGCGAATTAAATCCGATCGAATTAATATGGTCACAGTTAAAAAGTCATGTCGGCAAAAATAATAAAACCTTCAAAATGGCTGAAGTCAAGGAATTGATCAAAGAAGGCTTAAGCCAAATTGGTAGGTGTCCTGGAACAACTGCATTAGTCATATAATAAAAGAATAATATAAAATGATGCAGCTTGACGGATTAATAGATGCTGCATCAGACGCGCCGACCCCCAGTTTTATTGTTCACGTATCCGAAACAGAAGACTCGAGTGAAGTAACTTGTAGTGAATCAAATTAATAAAAAAGATAAAAATATCTTGTCGTTTTATTTCTTTACTAGCTGTGCCCGCGACTCCGTCCGCGTCCAGTCGGTGAAGCCCTTAAATATAATTTTGTCTATCGTCTAATCTGTATTACGTCAGTCTGCATCAGTCTGAGTTCGTCCGTCCGTGGCTGTCTATCTGTACCAGTCTATACCAGTAAGGTGGTAGAGTCTGACCAGTAAGGTGGAGATCGGCATTCAAGTAGCTAATTTACCTTCGTTTCGTATGATGAGGGAGAGAGCCGGAAGCGCAACCCAGCCACCTCCCCGTCCCCTCCCACTAACCCCACTCCCCTTCAGGTTGGAAACGTGCTACCGATGCCTTTGGTTGCAAGCATCTATAGGGTACGGTAACAGCTTAACAACAGGTGGGCCGTACGCTTGCCTGGCGCCTTAGTTGTATAACAAAAGTTTGACTTTATTTGTCTGTGTGTATCAGTTTAGCTGTAAGCATCTGTCTGTCTGAATCGGTCTGTCTGTAATCTATCGGTAGGTGAGTATCTCTGTCTGTACCAGTCTATCTGTATCCGTCTATCTTTATCTGTAGTTACTCACAGTATCACGACTGAGCGGTTGGACTCCAGAGCTCAATGTTTAAGTTTGTACTTGATACCCATGTTCCTTATTTAAAATGAGTGCGTGCTCCAGACTCACGGCTTAGGTAAGAGTCACTTCGCAACATCGTGCTTAAAAAGTTAGAGTCCGGAGTTTATCGTCTAAGTCAGTAGTCAAAGCGTTTATTTTGTTTAGGCCTAGGAGGGCACTTATAAGTAGTCATTTTACATGTTTTCCTTAAATTCTAGCGCCGGATCGGAAACGCGACCTCGCCTGAGAAGTTTCTACATTGCTAATTCAAAGTTAGCAGGTCCTCCAGATTTATGTTTTAAGCAGTCAGTTACCCAGCAGCATCATTCCTGAGGGGTTGGAGTTCAGAGTTCAATGTCTATGTTTCTATTACTACTTAATTCAAAATGAGCAGCTCCTCTAGACTTACTTCTTAGGTAGGTAGCTTCCCTACTGCATTAGTACTGTTGAGATGAATTCCAGAGTTAACGAATCGTCATCGTCGTAATCGAATGTCGTCACGAATTTACAATAAGATACCCAAGCAAATAAGAGAGTTTGATGACCTCAATACTTTCAAGAAAAGGTTAAGATAATTTTTGGTTATTAGACCGTTTTACTATGTACAGGAATTCCTTTCCGACAGGTCTGGATTTCTAACTTAGAACTTCTACTTTATGTTTTAATGCAATTAATTTTTATTTTTCTTTTATTGTCATTTTATCTTAATGTTTCAATAATCTAATGTAATTTAATAATTTTAATTAAGTTTATATATCTAATTTTATAAAAATTATGTACATATTGTATGCCTACTACGGCGGGACATAGCGGAACCTCTATAAATAACGAATGTAACATCTTATAATAACTATGTTTCCACAATAAAAAAAATGATTGATTGATAACGTCTAAGATTCCGCGTGATACAAAGACCCGCTTAATGTTTTTTATACGTAATTAGGAATAAAAAAACTAAATTTCTTGAAGCAAGGAAGATATTAAATTTTGACATATGGTGCAAGGCAGGTATTGTCTGATTTTAAGTATAGCGACATCTAGTTAAGAAAAACGAAACTTAAGATTGTAGAACGCAGCAATAAAATATTTATTATTATTATTAAAATTAAGATTATCTATTCCAAATAGTGTCGGATCACACACAACGTAGGGCTCCGTAGGGCTCCGCTCTAAATAGACGTATGTCTAACTAACGTAAAACTTATTTTTTGCTAGAATTTCTGTGTGGTCTTAAAAATTTACAACCTAATATTTTAGAAAAAAATATCCTAGATGTTAAGTTGGACTATTTGTCATATCCATGCCAAATTTCATTGAAATCAATCCATTGGATTCGTAGTTGTGCGTGTTCGAATATTTAGGTAGTTTTTGAATGTTTTGTGGCAACCCTAAACTTTACCGAAAAAAAAATATGCTAGATGTTAAGTTAGACTATTAGTCATATCCATGCCAAATTTCATTGAAATTAATCCGGTGGATTCAAAGTTGTGCTCTTTCAAACATTTAGAATTTTTAAGTAGTTTTTTTAATTTTCTGTGGCAACCCTAAACATTTTCGAAAAAAAAAGTATCCTAGATGTTAAGTTAGACTATTAGTCATATCCATGCCAAATTTCATTGAAATCCATCCGGTGGATTCGAAGTTGTGCTCTTTCGAAAATCTGAGCAAACATACAAACATACACACAGACAAAAATTTTAAAAATGATAAAAATGAATTCTGCTGGTCCATCTAAGTCCCCCCCACTATTTTTTTTCCAAATATTTTGAATGTACAGACGCGACCAATTTTACATTCTTATTATATGTATAGATGTTGGCTAAGATTGTTTTGAGAAATTATTTCTTTGATCATGATACTGAAGGATATTCTGGCAGCTTACTACAAAAATATTACTGTCAACGCTATTAATTCCCATAGTCATAACCACATTGTCAGGAAATCTCACATCATGAAAAGCATTCAGTTACAAGCTTCCTGAGTATATTTGTTCACTTGTTCATTCGATAATGTCCCAACACTATCAATTGTCTTTGGTTACTAGGACGCCATCTTTGTTTACTATTTAAGTCATTTAAGGAAAAACGGACTGTAAATAGTTTTACTTCTTTCCCTATATCTTTTTTATTCATGAAATAGGCAAAACTTAACGGATTCCTTATGATGTTTTACCATTTAGCAAGTATAATCTTTGTTTGAGGAAATGAGATCCGAAAATTCCAAAGATAAGATTTAGGCGACCGCTTAGCGGAGTGATTCGAGCGTTAGCCACTCGGCTCACTGCGTCAGGTGGTTGCGAGTTCGATTCCCGCCAGAGGCAAATTTTGGAAACGACCTTTTCATAATTTGCCATAGTCTGGGTGCCACTGGGATCGCCCCCAGTCCATTATTTGGTAGCCATAGTACAAGCGTTGCTTAGTTTGGGCCCTTACAGTTTGTGTGGAAGTTCAGCGATATTTATTTTTTACTAGCTGTGCCCCGCGGCTTCGCCCGCGTGAAAACGGATGTGTAAGATTAACCTAAGTCTTATTCCAGAGCCTACACTCTACGTTTCTAATTTATTTATGGAGATACGTGGTAATAAACATTTACTCAAAAAAGTTTATAATGTTGTCATTATTTCATAAACCTTCTTCGAGCAAAATCGGATTTGTCGTACTGCAAGAGCTACTAGACATACAATGTATTATTACCCGGTATTATCGTCATTATATTTGTTATTCGACCGTTGCCATGGAAACGTAACAAACAGGTATGTTTATGGGTCGTAAAAAAACTGGTTGAAGGTTAAAAACGAGTTGGTCCTGCCGTTGCCATGGAAACGTAAACAGAGAAAATACACAACTATAGATATAGTTCGTAAAATATAAATATAATTGTATTAATTTGTATACCCACTTAGCTAGTTTTGTTTAAACTAATAGTCGCATTTTTTAGTAAAGCACTGTACAAGCCTTGGTCTCTAGTGAGCGTACTGCTGACCACGCTATAATGGCCTCAAGCTAAGCTTCGCTACCCTCACGGCCTTCAAGCTTGGTCATCATAGCTACCCTTGCTGGCCGCGCTATAAAGGCCTCGACCTTTGGTCTCAGCCTTTATTTTAGCTTGTCCATCAAGGGTTGCAATGCTGACCGCGCTGTGAAGGCCTGGAGCTGCGCTGCGCCCCGCTTTCGGCCATCAATAACGCGGTCAACAACACACTCATTAGAGACCGCGGCAGTAATGTACTATCACTCACATACACTTTCGCATTTGTAATATTAGTAGGATTTAAATATGAATCTTACCTTCAGTAGTCGACGAAATCAGGTCCGATTCACTCAGCTTCCTAATCTTCGGGATCAACACTGGCCTATTATTATTCACAGTTGTCTCGGCTTCCATCTTCCTTTTCAGACTCACATCACTATCTATACTTGACTCGGTACAGTAATCTATAGTAGGCCGATCTGTAACACTGCCGAGTATAATCTCCATTACTTCTTGTCGAGACGTTTTATTCACCATCTCTTCTAATTTAGCATCATAATCACTGGATAATTCAAAAGAACATTCCGATTTGACTGGACTGAATACTGGTGACGATTTTTCATTATCACAATCTACTGGTAGTGTGATTTCTGAGGCTAGATTGACGACGTTTTTGGCCGGTTTTGGCAGTGTCAGGTGGCCGTTTCGATAGTAATTTATGATTTCGTAGCTACCAAAGCTGGTAGAGACTTCTTTGATTATGTTTTCTTCATATGTATCGCAATTGAACAGGTAAATTTTGTCTGTATTTTTGTCCATGAAGGATTTTAAGAAGTTGCTGTATTGATGGCGTTTTATATCTGCGTCATACTTCTCGTGCTCAGCGAAGTAATGTAGGTCCTCCTCGGGTGATACAACTGTAGTTTCAGGGGCTTTGTCTGTTTCAGTATCAAGTTTTACATTCTCTTCATTGTTATCTTGTTCTGATTTTTCAGGATCTTGTTCTATTTTAGTATCTTGTGTTGAATTTACAGTTTCAATGATATTTTCAGTTTTATTTGCAGTTTCCGGTTCTTCAGATTCAGACAACTCTTCAGTAATTATAGTGACTTCGAAGTATTCCGTGCGTATTTTATTTTCGTCGTCATGAAGATTCTCGAGTCTATCGTTACTCTTATTGCGCTCTGATATTTCGTTGACTAACTGTGAGAACGGTTTGTTTTCATTATACGTTTCGTTTCCAAGAGGCTCTGTATTCATACTTTCATCATCATTAACGATTTCAGTGTTTTCATCATTAACTTCATCAGTTATTGTTTCATTATCATCATTATTGATTGTTAAATCATTTTGCTCATTAGAAACATCTGTTTCGATAGTTTCAGCCGTATTTTCAGGTTCATAAACCTGATTTTGTACATGACCAGCATTTACTTCATTAGTTACACACGCAAATTCTAACTCTGGACCTGGTATACTAGAATAGACTTGGCTCAAACTAGGCCTAACGTTGGCCTGAAATTCTAGCAGCAATGCTGCTTCTTGATTCATTCTCTTCTGTTCTTCGTCCAAGAACTTTCGCATCCTCATCATTTTCTTAGCTTCCGCTAAATTTGCGGCGAATTTTGGCTTTTTTAATGTCACATCGGGTACGAAGGGTAACCTCGGAGGACTGGCTATAGGCATTTCTAAATGGTTCTCAACCCTGATAGGTTTCTGTTGCGGTTTATCGCTAGCGTTATTTATAATAACCTCTTTGTCGCTAGGACTTGTCGATTCGCCGCTAGTCGATGTGTTATCAGATTTAGAGCTGGAATCTTTGCTTTCTTTCTTAGCTTCAGATAATTTGGAATTCGTTTGGTTGTGAGAGCCTTTGGAAGATGAGCTGCCGTCGTTTGAATCCCTATCTGTAGACCGCCTGCTATGATTCCCTCTGCCTGATAAACTGTAATGGTCGTCAGTGTCTTTTTTCTCTTTTTTCTTATCTTTATCTTCGTGTTTACTCTTGCTACTGCTGCTGCTGCTCTTCCTGTCCTTATCTGACCGATGAGAACTAGATTTAGAATCTTTTCTATCTCTCTCTTTTGAACTTTTATCAGAAGTCTTTTCAGAACTCCTTTCTTTATCTTTATTGCTTGAAGATTTTCTGTCTGATTGCTTGCTCGTATGTCTCTGACTGGAACTAGAGCTTCTATGTGACTTGGAGTCCTTATGACCTGAACTTCTATGCGAACGGTGTTTCGATGAGTCCCTGCTATCTTTCTTATCACTCTTGTCTCTAGATCTTTCTCGTTCTTTATGGCTGGATTTGGATTTGCTACTGTGATCGTCTTTAGGCTTCTTGTCGTGTCTACTGCTGTCTCTAGAGGTAGAGTGTTTGGAATCCGATCGTTTGTCTTTGCTACTAGAATGTCTATGGGAATCTCTGGATCTGTGCGAGCTTTTGTGACTACTTTTCTTCTCCTCAGTCTTCTTTTCCTTCTTTGAATCTTCAGAATTGTGATCTTCTGGCACTTTCTCTATATTCTTGCTATTTACGTCACTTTCGTAATCAATATGTAGATTATTGCTATTCGAACTGTCTTCATACATTGGTGTGTTGAATGTGTTTATATTAACTTGGCTGTTGAATTGGTAAGCTAGGTTGGCATCCTCTTTTTTTTCTTGTTTTCCTTCCAAACTGTTTTCTGTAGACTTCAATTCTATCGCGAATCTGAAGGTACTGGGTACCTTTTTCTCATCGCTTTTGCTGTCCGAATCGTTGTCGAACCCTTGCTGCGCATCACACGAGTTCTCGTTATTATAATTCCTGATTGGCGTCAGCGGAGACATGTTTCTTCGCAACGACGAATCACTGCTCGACTCATCATCACTGTTCAAATTGATTGGTTTAAAATACTGTTCTTTAGGCACATCATCCTGAGGTAGCGGTATTTGATCCGGTAACGGTATTTCCTTAGGTATATTAGGTTCTTTCGGCAATTCAATATTTTCGAGCTCAATTTTAGGAGGACTGTTTTCTGGAGCTGGTATATTCTCTAATCTAATATCTTCTGTCGGCAATGGAATATTGCTTTTATCTATACTGACATCAGAGTCTAAATTCACTTCAATAACTTCGGCTATCTGTGTTTCCTCTTCTTTGGGCTTCTCAACTGGTTCAGACGGTAATGAGTCTTCTTTCACGTCTTTTACTTCTTCCACATCCATATTAACTTCTTCTGGTAAGTCTGTGTCCATCTTTTCATCGTTGTCGTCATTACTCTTGACTGATCCAGGACTGACTGCTTCCAGATCTGTTGGTAACAAATCCTCGGTACTGACTTTTCCATTAGAAGTTTCAGCTGTGGCTATACTCTTCTTCCTAGATATACCGAGGTAGTTGTACACGAGGTCTTCCACTTGTGGGATGAAGACGGACGCGACTTTCGGATTGACGACTTGGTCGACTATTCTTTCGACGCCTTGCTCTAGGTAATTGCCACTGTGGAGCACAAATAACATCATGTTATAAATCTTAAGATGACAAACAAGCGTACGGCCCACTTGATGTTAAGCAGATATATAGATGCTTGTATACCATACGCATAGATCGCACATTGCCGACCTAAAGGGGAGTTGAACTTCCAGCTCTCTCACTCATCGTACGAAACGTAGCTGTAATAGCTACTTTGCGATCTTCTGTGAGAGGGTAGTACTACCCTGGTCAAGCCAGCCTGTATATGAAAAAACATTTAGCAACAAGTCTATGGACCTATGAAGAAGGAAAGGGGGGCTTCTGTCCAGCTGATACTTACTCCAGGATATGTTTCCTGAGCTTCTCTCGGAGCTGGTTCTTGTTGAGGTCTGGCTTCCAGCACTGGCGCGACAGGAACGTGGACACGGAGTTCTCCACACGCTGCCGCAGGTTCTGGTACGCGGGCCGGGTGTCCACGTCTGCTATGCATTCTTTGCGGAACTGGGGTGACAACAGAATAATCAAGGTTTATACAGGAACTAAAAAAAAAAACTCCCTTCAGCTCGGCCTGCTCAACCAGTTTATAATTTGCAGGCAGACTCAAAGACCTAATGCTCAATGCATGTACCTAACCAATCTTGATAAATTTCAATAAATGTCAGTAGAATGAATAACACATAATAATTCAATGAGTTATGTAAGTAATCCCAGAAATCGGATTTGATTGGTCAAAATACAGAAAAATATTTAAAGAAAAACAAATGGACCTCAAAAGAGCATGAAAATAATAAATTCATCTATATCCGACACCTCAAATATATTTAAATAAAAATATATAGCTTGCAAGTGATACAAAATTGTGCTGATTTTTTATTATTACATAAAGCTGATTAATAATTCAGTGGAGTAAAATGACAGCTTTTTATGTCAAACATAAAATAAATTTGATCCGTTCATCATGAATAATGTTGTTTTTATGATTCTGGTTCAAATGAATTCATTTTTATTTGATAAGGAATAACAAAAACATAATCACTCATAAAAAATAGATACAATAAAAATATAAATTCACAGTTATAGCTGACATTTTACTCCACTGAATTATTAATCAGACTTTAGGAAGGCACACTGATGATGAGTGGGAACTGCCACCCCATGGTCAGTGGAAACCGTTGCCCAAGACATCTGCAACTTAGGCCTAGGCCGCACCGCGGTTATATCCGCACTGTTAAAACCGCGTTAAATCTGTGTCCTATGGAATCATATGAACCTATCCGCACTTGCGGTTCTTGCGGGTTGACGGCCCGTTAGCGTGGTTGGCGTGGAGGCGCTTTTCACGCTGCAGGTCGTAGGTTCGATTCCTACCCGAGACATGCATTTGTGTGCATGAACATGTCTGTATGTCCGGAGTCTGGGTGTATATGTATATTAAGTATGTATTTACAAATAAAAAAGTAGTATATGTATTAATATCAGTTATCTGGTTTCCATAGTACAAGCTCTGCTTAGTTTGGGATCAGCTAACCGTGTGTACAAAAATGTCCCAGGATATTATTATTATTATTATATGATTCCATAGGACACGGTTTTAACAGCGCAGATATAACCGCTGTGCGGCCTAGGCCTTAAGGGGACCAGATGCAGTCCCTTTTAAGGACCTGTAAACATGCCCTTTGAAGAACCCCCTGTTGTCTGTTGTTGATTCTTTTATAAACCCAAATTCAACTTGAATAAACTTGTACAAGCAAGTCAAGTATATTTTTTGTCAAGTTTACTATAGCTATGATTTGATGACTACAGAATCATCATCGCTCCCTCTAGACAAAGTGCTTGAAGCCAGTTTAGGCGTTATAAGTGAACGAACATGGCACCACCCACGGTCAGGCTAGAAACTGTAAGTTACCCATAGTTACCTTACATATTACTTAGGTTGCTTAGGTAGGTTTAGTAAAAAAAATAATTTCCATGTTTTCAATAGCAATGAAAATGAATTGAATACACTGGAAGACAAATATTATAAGTAAATTACAAACAAATAATTTTATTGTAATTTTTTTAACATTCTGACAATGTAGCAAGGGATAAGCAAGGTCGGTCTGATATGGCATTTTATTGCCCTTCAGGTACATAAAGGGCTAAAGGGTGACAATAATATGCGATAATTGACTCACCTGATCGAAAATACCCTTAGATTTCAACTCGTATACCAGTTGGTCGACCAGACGAGGATCACCGGGCATATACTGCAAATGCGCCATTGCTATGGCATGAAACTAAATGAATATTTGCATAAATATTGCTTACGATACCCGAAATTAAATTACTAATTCAACTGAGTGTTTAGAATTCAGAAAAATAATTAAAATTAAAATCAATTATTGCTCCAACAGAAAAGGCAGTCAATATTTTAGAGGTGAGATATTTTTTTTTTGTGACGTTTATCGATTTGGTTATAGATTTCGATTGGAGTGGAAAGAATCGATTCTAGAGAGAAAAAAATATTATAAAAATAAAAATAATTGTTTTTGTAATATTTTCACGAACATAGGTCCATGAATACAAACTATTGAAGATCGTTGATGAATACCTATTGCACTAAACATTAGATCACACTTTTTTGCCAATAAAGGAATACCGATCACCAGCCCCCAACTTGGCGCCACTCTATAGTAAAGTTTTTTTGGTGGTCTATGGTAGACTTTTGCTGTCATCATGACAGGGCTTTTTGGCGGGAAGTGGAAAAGTCATGTTGTCATTTTTGTTTTAATTTCCAAAACTTGTGTTTTCGTGTATTATAGTGTGTAATATTGGTGGAATATTAACCATTATATGGTCATAAATGTGCGTGAGTGTGGGCAATTGGAACAAAAGTGATGAAACATGATTTTCGGCTTCTCACAAGATGTCTAGTAATTTGTCAGTAAAGTATCCGCCACTTTACTGATAGGGTTTGGGGGGGTAGAAATAAGGTAGTTATAAGGTAGAATTAAGAAAAAAATGTAATAAAAGTATACTGATGTTAGGCTCCAAAGGGCTAGTTCCCAGGGGCCGTAAAACTAATCTTATAAAAAAATATCATCATGACAGTGTCACATCAATGTCTACTGTCAAGGTGTCAGGAATGTCAAAATAGTGTTCAAAATTCAAACGGTCTGGCTGTTGTGTTGTTTGGGTTTTAAAATAAATACCAAAACAATGAAGACAATTCCATTAAATAACGAGAACCATGAAAGATTATACTCATGTTTAATTCACAGAGAAAAGCAAGAACGTCTCGCTGCAGGTAAGTCAAACCGCAACAAACTAAACGGTCAAGTTTAACCCGACGCAACTAGAAATCCTTTTTTGTGTAAGACCCTAGTGAACGCGTGGGTATTTTTAATTTAGTCGCATTGACATCAGCTGTGCAGTTTGTTGATAACCTAAATCGTGAAAATTATCTCAACGAAATAATATTTATAAATAAAAACATGAATAAATTAACGTCATACACCATTAAAGAGATACATAAAACGTATATGGACAAATTATTAACGCCTACAAGCTTCGTAGACCTGTGTTTGCAGAAAGCTAAACAGACGAGTGAATTGAACGCATTTATCACTTTAACTAATGATGTAGCCGAAAACCAGGGTATTGAGAGTGATAAGAGGTTCTATATAGACAAGAAAACTAAGCCTTTAGACGGTATAACGGTGGCAATTAAAGATAATTTCTGTACAAATAATATAGCGACGACATGCGCATCGGAGATGCTTAAAAACTTCACACCGACTTACGACGCGACTGTTTACGCGAGATTGAAGGCTGCTGGGGCCTGTCTGATCGGTAAATGTAACTTAGACGAGTTTGCCATGGGGTCAGGGACCGTGGACTCCATATTTGGACCGACCAGGAACCCTTGGATGTATGATAAAGACAAATGGAGGATCTCTGGTGGTAGTTCAGGAGGCAGTGCTGTCGCCGTGTCCTCTGGGTCATGTGTAGCAGCCATGGGGTCCGATACAGGTGGTTCTACTCGAAATCCGGCCGCTTTATGTGGTATTATCGGTCTGAAACCTACGTACGGACTCGTTTCACGATACGGACTTATCCCACTAGTAAATTCCATGGATGTGCCTGGAATACTGGCTAGAAACGTTGATGATGCTACAGCCGTACTTAATGCGGTTGCTGGACCAGATATCTTCGATTCCACAACACTAAAAGAAGATTTCAATCCAGTGAAAATTAATGATATTGATCTATCCAACGTTAGAATCGGTATACCGAAGCAATATCACTGTGAAGGCATGAGTAAAGAGGTGATAGACACATGGAGTTATGTTGCTGATCTCCTTGAGAACGAGAAAGCAATAGTCAAGTCTGTCTCACTCCCCCATACGTCAGTCTCCATAGCTGTCTACTCGATTCTAAACCAATGTGAGGTTGCAAGTAACATGGCAAGGTACGATGGCATTGAATACGGCTATCGAGCTAACGAGAATTACTCTACTGAAGAATTATACGCGTCTACAAGGCTGAAAGGCTTCAATAACGTTGTCCGCTCCAGAATACTAGCTGGAAATTACTTCTTGCTTACGAGAAACTACGAGAAATATTTCATAAAAGCTTTGAAGCTGCGTAGATTGATCTCTGATGATTTTAAGAAGGTTTTTAATGGAGAGAATGGTGTGGATTTGCTGTTGACTCCAACTACGTTGACTGATGCTCCGTTGTATGAAGAGTTTTCGTCAAAACATAACAGAGATCAATGTGCGTTGCAGGATTATTGCACGCAACCAGCTAACATGGCCGGTATACCAGCTGTGTCAATCCCCATAAGGTTATCCAAGAATAACCTGCCACTCTCCCTGCAGCTCATGGGCCCCAGCTTGTCGGAAGAGCTAATGCTGAATGTAGCCAAGAGAATAGAAAATATTGTAAATTTTCCTGGATTGTAAATTAAATTTTTGTGTTAATAAAATGTAATTAAGATTGTTTTAGATTATTTACTGCAGTTTTATTTACTCTTTTATGTTATAAATAAATGCCATATAGTAAGCAAAGGAAACACGATAAATAAGTTCAAATTACTTCAGAATGGAAAGCGAAAAGAACTATTTAACCATAGACAGTAGATTACTTCTATGGATTAACCATCCACTCAGCTATCAAACAAAGATAACCGCTTTTAAATCGGTCCATTCGTTCCGGAGATCCTCCAAAAACTAATAACTAACTTCTAGCTTGTCAACACCAATAAACTAATCCATTTCTTGATTTCACAGCGACACTCACATCAGAAATACTATCGAAACTCAACATATCCATTGACGGCTTACCACAGAAATGCCAGCAAGCACTCCAGCAAACAGCCGAAGCCCAGCAAGCAGTGAATATCGAACAATTAGACCCTATCGCAATCTCACTGCTTCAATCCCGAGAACTATCCCAATCCCTGCAAGAAGAATACGAAATACTGAAACTTAAGCAGAAGAATCAGGAGCTGCAAGCAAAAATAGACCGTAATAACAAGATGATAGAAGGTTTGAAGACCGAACTGCAATGTTCGAGGGACTCGTTGGCCAATCAAAGTCCGAATCCCGATAATATTCAGGATGCTATAAGACAGCTGAAGTTGAAAGTCGCGTCGTATGAGGAGAGTTGTGAGAAAGCTAAGGTATACTTACTTATAGTACGTTTTTTTATACTTGTCCTATTTGGTAAGCAAAGATGGCGTCAAGCGGGGCGATTGCGTAACTTTTTGTCAATGTTTCAATTGGTTTCGTATATAATTGACACAGGATGAACGAAAGCAATTGAAACATTGACAAAAAAGTTACGCAATCGCCCCGCTTGACGCCATCTTTGCTTACCAAATAGGACAAGTATAAAAAAACGTACTATAGTATCTATGTTTCGTTCCATCACTTACATCTTACCAGATACCAGTGAGCGAAAATGAGACGCGTATATTACACTATGTCGCCTGTGTGTTTGGTCCAGAGGCGAAGTTACCGCCCCGTATCAATGATTTAGGGGCCCTCCTGAACGTGTGTGAAAATTATTTACCCATCATTTGGGCCCCCCCAATGTAATAGCGAGCTTATTGCCATTATAGGTACTGGATTTTTATGGTACTGAGGTGGCAAACAAGCGTACGGCCCGCCTGATGTTAAGTAGTTACCGTAGCCTATAGATGCTTGCAATAATAAAGGTATTGCTCGTTGACGATCTAAAGGGGAGTGGGTCGGAGGATGAGGGGGGGTGTTGGGCTTCCGGCTCTCTCATCGTACGAAACGCAGCTGTAAAAGCTACTTTACGCCGATTTTCTGTGGGAGTGTGGTACTACCCCGGTCGAGCCAGCCCGTATATGAGCCGCAGACAATTGGCTACAGCAGCAACTAAAAAAAACTGTTATAATATTGTTTCTTTTCCTTTTCAGTCGAAGTACACCAAACTTGCAGTGCCTGATGCGATACTGCCGACGTCATTGGAAGCTCTGGCGACGTCGCTGGCGACGCTGCGTGAGGAGGCAACGTCGCTGAAACAACGCGCCGATGACGTAGCACTCGCTAGGGAAGCGAGGGACACGTTCAT
Organism: Drymonia ruficornis; assembly: GCA_947859195.1. NCBI lineage: Eukaryota > Metazoa > Arthropoda > Insecta > Lepidoptera > Notodontidae > Drymonia > Drymonia ruficornis. The sequence continues at coordinate 9,187,093 of OX401926.1, read as the reverse complement.
TAGACTGAGGAGATAATGAGGGTAGTTGGATATTAAAATGTCGTACTACCCTCAAATCATAATTAAATGGCAGTCTTCTGAATCTTTTTATACGAACTTTAAATAAGCTCCTAAACAATTAAAACTCATTTTATAAGGCATTAATTGTAGAGGTAAATGTGGATAATTTGAAATTAAAATGTTGGACTACCCGCATATCTGCACATTACTGCAAATGTATCATACGTGTACGTTTAATAAAATTATGTTTAAAATACTGCATCTTCTGAATCATACTTATAAAATACTCCAACTTTTATTTTACACTGTTCTTAAATTATTTCATGAAAAAAAATTTCACTTTCCAGACAGCCATAAGTATGGTAGAATGTGCCAATATGAAGAAAATAATCGTAAACGGCGTCGGCTCTCGTTCCTTCTCACTTGCACAGTTCAGCTTGTCCGTGCGAGAACAAGGGACCAATATCTTTTAGTTTATCATACAATGCCTCAATGCATTAAAAAAATATATTGATATCGATTAGGGCCACCGCATTGCGACTGTATCGATGCTGCATCGCGTTTTGCCGACTCTCTGCGTTCGATCGCAGTATCAGAATCGCGCGATTTTGCGACTGGTCGCTTCTAAAAAGCGACTAAATCGTCGATCGCCGATGCTAAAAGTAGCGTGTTTGCGGTGGCCCTTATCTATGGTGCCCTTAACTATAATAAAACATGAACATATTCAAATCATATATAATTATTTACTAATAACAAACGTTTACAATGAGAATAATTCTAACTTGCCAATACAATTATTTTCACGTTTAACACAAATAGTATTTTTGGCTTGCTCACACGACAATGAAATAGATGTCAATATACAGTATGTTAAGAAAACCATGTCCGAACCGAAACCGGTATATGGGTTTCCCAATCACATGACCAAATAAAATAAAATAAAAAATATATTCATGATAGTTAACATTTTAATGAAAATTTAAAATGCCATTTTTTGCCTTTTCCCCCAAAATGTAGCAAATTTAAAAAAAAAATATAATACCTGCAGTAAATATGTTAGATCGTTATTTTATGTGTAATGTAATGTAACGTCACGACTTTTATCCCCTTTCGGGGGTAGTCAGAGGCTTGAGTGGCCATACATTGTGGAGGTATTAACCAACTCAACGCCCACGTTTCACCAGATAGTGAGAACCCAACGTGACAGGTGGTGAACCTTGTCGCCGTGTATACAGGAACTGACTATTACCTAATCCCGAGGGATAGGTAGGTCTCCTCACGATGTTTTCCCTCACCGTCAGCGAACTGTAAATTATGCACATAGATGAAAATTCATCCATTGGTGCATGCTCCACCGGGGATCGAACCTGGGACCTTCTGATTGTTAGCCCAACCTGTTCACCCTTAGGCTACAGTCGCATTTTATGAAGAAAAAAAAATGTAAACGGGGTAATTGTTTTCCAAAAGAAAAGGGGAGGCCTTTGCCCAGCAGTGGTAAAGTTAATATGCAAAAAATAAATAAAAAAAAAACAATTATTTGTTGTTTTTTTTTATTTATTTTTTGCATATTAACTTTTTAGATATAAAGAAATTTTTTACGTCATTATAATCTAATCTCGATACCTAATAATACCTTTTCGGGTCGGACAGGGTTTTCTTAACACACTTTAGATTAGTTTAGTTCGTGGTATCGGCTCTCATCACTCCGACCAGGAATACATTTTGGCCGCCTTATACAGAGGTGTTGCGTTCTTGCCTTCCACGCACGGCCACGAGCACGTCGACACCGGTTGAGCTAGAAACGGACAAAATAGGGCCCATCCATAAATTACGTCACACGGAAAGGGGGAGGGGGTCGACGAAATGTGACATTGTGTGACAAGGGGAGGGGGGAGAGAGGAAGTTAAGCGACGTCACTGTTAACTGTTAACGAATAATTTGGAAATTTTCTGAAATAGTAAAAAATATGTGGCGTCACACAGGGAGGGGTCTCGGAAATGTGACCAGCTGTGGCAAGGGGGAGGGGTCTAATAATCATGAAATTCGTGTGACGTAATTTATGGATGGCCCCTTATACATGATTACTTTTCTTATACGACTGCGGTGGCTATAAGCGTACGACCCGCCTGATGTTAAGCAGTAACCGTAGCCTATAGATGCTTACAATACCAAAGGCCTTGCTCGCACATTGCCGACCTGAAGGAGTGGAATGGAGGGAGGTGGAGGGGGGGTTGGGCTTTCGGCTCTCTCACTCATTTTACCAAACGCATCTGTAATAGCTGCTTTATGCCGATCTTCTGTGAGAGGGTGTGACGTTAATTGTGACGTCACAAAACTTAGGACCCCTCCCACCCCTTGTCATAATGTCACATTCCGTTGACCCCCTCCCCCTTTACGTGTGACGTAATTTATGGTTGGCCCCTTAATAAAAATACGCTTCTTGGGTTACCTTGCGCCTTGTCCGGCGAGGGTTGTACTGTGAGGTCCATGACGTGCTGCCCGCACCCGAGCTGAGACCGCAGCGCCCAGAGGAAGGTGGCCTTGCGGGTAGTATTGACGCCGCACTCCTTGCGGGTCTGCTGGCACTGGTCGCGCGGCTCCACGGTCTGGCAGTGGATCTCGGTCCGCAGGTGGCTATACCGGGTCTGGGTCGAGTGGGTCTTGCACTTCACTATTGACGCCTGTGAATATTTAATTCATGGTTTATTCGTGGTTTTTCTGCTTACCCCTTGAGTGCAGGCATCCTCGTGGTCCTGATTAAATAACTAACTCTGCCCGCGACTTCGTACGCTTTTGGAAAAGATTACTCGCCACTACGCCCGCTTCAAAGGACATTGACAATCTATGTATGGATGTTGGACCAAGTGCTGTCCAGAATGAACACATAGTGCATTGTGTTCCATACGTCAATAGGTACTAACCTATAAACCGAAGCGCTTCAAATTCTGTTCCGGGAGTCAAGAGAAAAACAAGTTTTTCGTTGTGAATTATGTATGGAAAAAATGAACTTGAAAAGAAAAAATCGACTATTTGTTTGTTATTATTGATAATAAACTAGGGGAGAAAAGGGGAGGCTTTTGTCCAGCAGTGGGGCAGTCCAATTAATAGGATATTAAAAAAAAAACTAGACAAAATCCTACCTAAAATAAAATAAAATCCTAGGGTGTTTTTTTTATATATTTTTTTTGTTGAGTAAATTGATCTAGGAAATCATTTGGAAACACTCCCATGTCTGGGCAGCACTTGGTCCAAACCCTGTCAATCTCCTTTAATGCTTATTTTTTTGCGCGGAACCGTTTTTCTAAAACGATAAAGTTACTCTTCATAACATCAGCTGCCAGTGAAAGTAAAGTCCTGTCAAAATCGGTCCAGACGTTTCAAAGATCAGTCAGACAGAGACATAAAAAAAATACATAACATACTTATTATAAGTATCGTATATACTTTTACTCAAAAATGCTTATAATGTTGTCATTATTTTGCAAATTTTCTTCTAGCAAAGTCGACGTTGCTGCGCTGCAAATAAAGGCGCCATCAAATTTGTATGAGATTTCATATCGTATTGAGGAGCTCCTCGCTGTGCCTGCCGCCGCGCTGGAGCGCACATGTTTCGGACGCCATCAAAAAAAATTCTGGATGGGATTTTGCCGCCAGCAATTTATTTGAAGGCGCACCAGCGCGGGGGCCGGCACAGCGAGGAGCTCCTCACTCTGCCCCGCGCTCCGGCACAATCAGTCGTGTTTTTAAATTAATATGAGATGACATCATGATTATGTGATGACATGTAAGGTCATTTTTGAGTAAAGCACTATAAAAGCCTTGGTCCGCAATGACTGTACTGCTGGCCACGCTATGATGGCCTCAAGCAAAGCTTAGCTACGCTCTCGGCCTTCAAGCTTGGCCATCATTGCAGCCCTTGCTGCCCGTGCTATAAAGGCCTCGACCTTCGGTCTCGGCCTTTATTTCAGCTTGTCCATCAAGGGGCTGCAATGCTGACCGCGCTGTGGAGGCCTCGAGCTGCGCTGCGCTGCGCTCTCGGCCATCAACACCGCTGCCAGCAATACACTCATTACAGACCGCGGCAGTAATGTACTATATGCATTTGGTAAAAAACTGTTATGACATTACAAATACCCTTCAATTTTATTTATTTGTTTGTTTGTAATGGCAAACATACCCATTGGCAAGCCCTTCGCTTCCACTCCCACAGGTCCCACGTGTAGTCCTTCTCGATGAATTCTTCGTAAGGGTGCACCACCGTCTGTACCTCGGAGTCGATCAGCTTAACTGGCAAATTAAACCTTGTATTATTAAAACACCAGCCTGTATATCCCCAAGGGGTAGGCAGAAGCAATACACATACATATACAGGATGGTGACGACATAGTGACAATAAATTAAAACACGACCCCTGCTAGTCAATCACAACACATTAAAATTATAAAATTAGGCTTACATCAAAGTCCAAAATTTCAAATATTCAAACAAATTAAATGCGGAAATAGTCTAAACGAAACACAACATCCTTTATAAACGTCTACCGACCTCATAGACTGACCTGTAAGTACAAGCGTGGCAACATCGCATCAGTGTCGGTGTTTTTAGCGGTATCTTTGTAGGCGTAAAATTAAAATTGTCAAAATAAAAAAAGCAATCCCGTGGCAATACCTTTGAATATAATTTAATAATATTTTATGTGCGAAGTACTAATGTGATACCCAGTATGTGGTTTCAATTATTGTCATGATGTCGTCACCAACCTGTATACAGGGTGAAATTTTTCAAGCCAACTGGAGGGAAAGTACTCTAAATACTGGAGATAGCAAATTTTACTCAAAGGATACATTCCTTTATTTTTAAAAAGAAACAAATTTGCATTTAAAGATTTCCGAAAACTCGCTTGCCACTCAGGAATCGAACCGGCTAAAATCCGAAATGCATGCGGGCAGCGCATAACCGGTCATTGTGGCGAACCTTGGAGGAGGCCTATCCAACAGTGGACGTCTTTCGGCTGAGATGATGATGATGAGGAATTAACGAAGATAATATCAGAAACCAGTGGTTTCAAAATGACAATGGACAATTGTTTATATATAGACTCGAGTAGGCGTGAGCGTTATTTCACGTCACCGGTTACATTAAGGTGATACAAATGTTCAACTGGGTGGGTCTAAGTAAATGGTTTGATGAAGCAGCTGGCTTATGTGCAATATAAAGTATACAACATTAAACCTCATATGGTCGGGAATAAAATGGCTTAGCCGATTTACTTTAAATGTTACCAAATTTTGTAGAAATCGATTTCAAAATATGAAATTGTCAACCTTAATCGTAAATGTTCTCCATAGCAACTGAACAGATTTACGTGGAACCTATACCAGAAAAATTGTCAAGACTTGTCTAAGAATCCGTGGATCCAAGATTTAATATTAGTCATTTTATTTAAAAAATAATCAATAATAACCTTAAATATGCTACAATCGTCATGGGTCGTCATGACTTGGACTGCAAAATGTTCGTCGCAGATCCGCGATGGCGGCCTCCAAAGCTGGACGTGCGCGCAAATTTTTGCGTGAAATTCGTAAAAAAATTACGTCTTCTTAGCATTTTATGAATTAAATCACGTTTTAAATAGTTTAAATATAATATTGAACATAATTTTTAGGATATTATATGATTACAAATATTTTTAAATTAATATTTATGTCAGTGACGCGTTTTGTTGTCATCATAGATTATGAATAATATAGAATGATGAATAGGTATCTTGAACAAAGTAACAAAATGGACTCGCAACACGCATAATTCAACGAACAAAATGTTCTGTCAATTCTTGGGGGAGGGGAGGTAACCACTACATTAAAATTGACGCACACTTACTCAAAACATTTTGTGTCATTATAAACGCACACGTAAAGAAATGTGCAACACTAGTATATTTTACGCACACTAAAAGATTTAATACGTCAACATACAAAATTTTACTACCGTAGGACCATCGGTGTAATAGGGTGAATACCACTATCGATATTTCTAATTAGCTATATCGATAGTTTCATATACTCATTATTACATTTATAGCTGTCATTATAATCTACTGAATTATACTGAATTATCTCTACTGAAACAGCTGAACAAGAAATAATGAGTAACTCACGAGGCGTAAATATTCAACGGAAACACGATGATTCCGGGTACATCCCAATTCAGTTCCTTGAAAATGAGATTATCTAAAAAATAAGTACCTAATGTTCCCAAATAAGCTGTTTCATTCCCCCCCACTCCCACTCGACCAGCGCCATCTGCTGCCACTGGCCTGGCTGATATCTTTTGTTAGGTAGGTACGTATAAACGTAATAGGTATTATTATACAAATGTCATCATCATCATCATTTCAGCCAAAAGACGTCCACTGTTGGACATAGGCCTCTCCCAAGGTTTATTATACACTATATATATTATATTTTTATCGATACCGGTCTGCAATCATAAATAAACACTACTACAACACTGTTCAAATCAAAAAGTATATATGTCGAGATTAATTCTTGCAACACTGACTAATACGACTGAATAATTTTGATACTTGATTTATTATTTTCCATATTATTTATTATTCATAATGCAAGCGCAAGCACTTTTAAGTTTTCTTTGATGTTGTTCAATAAGATAATATTTGTTATACATATATTTATGCCATATGTGATTCATCGCCTCAGTAGCAGACGCTGCCTGCTTCTGGGTCATATGGACCCGGAGCAGTGTCAGGTTCGATTCCGTTTATCAAGATCAAGAATTTATCGAGATCGTATTTATCTGAATTGTTTCGATAGTGGGTGTTTTTGTTTCAACATGAGTTAGTTATTTTTTTTTGTATTTTAGGAAAATAAAACAAACATATCATAGCTACTGCGTTTTTTAATTATTTTTTTATTTTAATCTTGGTCTAAATATTCCACTCCTGATAAATCCATATATTGGCGTGGGCCTGCCGCTGCCTCATCAACTCATCATCATCAGTCTCCACACTATTGCTGTCATCTTGAAGATTTATTATTAATCGATTAATGTCATCGTAAAGAGCAATTTTCGACTATTCTTCTAACGGTACCTGAAAAATAAAATAATTCAATAAAAGATAATTTCTTTAATGCTTTAAGATTATTTGTTTATTTAGTAATTTAGTAACGATGTTAACTGACAAGCAAACATAGAAAAATAAAGCAACCTTAGTTTATGTATTGGTCGAGATGAAAGCAACACATAAAAATAATACCAAGTATCAAGTGTGTTCAATCGAATGTACCTCTAAACGATCAATGTATATTTACTGAAAAACCTGTAAACTGAAGCTTTGAGCCTGCCTTTGTATACAATAAACACATTATTTAACTTAAAAACTGTAAAATAAACTGCTTATATACCTATAATATCAGCGGTTCTTTGGTAAACATGGTCGAGTTCTGACAAAATATTTTGCACCTCAAATTCCGCGAGACACCGCCTGTAAACTTTGTGAATCACCTCTCTTGTTGAATTACTAATGATTTATTCATTGTAAATCGTTTTTAACGTCCTGCGACTGGTTTATCACCGCGTAATTCAGTATTTATCCGTTTGTTTACAAAGTTCAAATACTTGACAATTATTTGACAAATAAAAAATACAGTTGCCAGGGTAGAAAAGATTCGTCTATGGTCACAGTAGACTATTCGATTAATTCGTACTCGATTAATTGTATCGATAATGTTTTCGATTCTTATGACATTTAATATTTTAATGAATTTAATAGAAAAATTGCATTAATTACATCAAAAATACTTACATATGAAATGTTACCCCATCTTTTTGTATATTACTATTTTTTGTAATTTCTTTGCACATGTTTAATGGGACAATTCGGCATTTTTCACGGAGCACCTTACACCGCGAAAACGATACTTACTCTGATCAAATCGATTTCGAAAACAGTTTTTATATACGTGTCAGAGATTTTTGGTCTAGTACCTATAAAAAAAAGCTAGAGGGGAAGATCATGCGATGCGCATCCTGAGTTAATACATCCATGATAGGTATATGATTAAAAAGCATAATCGTCCTCTAAAAACCGCTTACCTTCTTTCTAATCTTATTGTCTTGCCTAACAACAACAACAGGTTGGGCTAACAATCAGAAGGTCCCAGGTTCGATCCCCGGTGGGGCATACACCAATGGATGAATTTTCATCTATGTGCATAATTTACAGTTCGCTGACGGTGAGGGAAAACATCGTGAGGAAACCTACATATCCATCGGGATTAGGTAATACTCAGTTCCTGTATACACGGCGACAAGGTTCACCACCTGTCACGTTGGGTTCTGACTATCTGGTGAAACGTGGGCTTTGAGTTGGTTAATCCCTCCACAATGTGGTGGTGTATGGCCACTCACGCCTCTCACTACCCCCGAATGGGGATAAAAGTCGTGACGTTACATTTTATTTTTTCATATTTTTTGTCTTGCCTATGATATCTTTTTATACCACTGAGTTGCTAGACAAACTTGTTTTTTTTTGGCGGGAAGTGGCGAAGTGCAACATTGAAAATCTATATTATTATAGGTAGGTACTTGACACTGGCTATATGCGACAAGAAAAGCCAAGACAAAAAAACATGCGTGCGGCCCGCCTGATGGTAAGCGTGTTTCAGTTGATGTTATTCATACTACTTAATATTAGTAATACGAAATTATTTTTGTTTGCTTATTTTTAAGTTCTCATAGAAGATCGGCGTAAAGCAGCTATTACAGCTGCGTTTCGTACGATGAGTGAGAGAGCCGTAAGCCCAAACCCCCCCCCCCCCCTTCTCCCCTACCCCTTCCCTTCAGGTCGGCAATGTTTACTATATGTTTAGTTTTATTGAGCATCAGGATTAAGTTGGGAGACCGGAGTTCAATGCTCTACATTACTAAACCATACATCAAATAAACATCACAGCTTCTTAGGGATGGGTCCAAATTTAATAAGTCGCTAAATTAGCAGTGCTAAATTTATTTAGTGTCATCACCTGTTAAATATTTTTTTAGAAATGTAACGTCACCACTTTTATCCCCATTCGGGGGTAGTCAGAGGCTTGAGTGGATATACACCACCCCATTGTAGAGGTATTAACCAACTCAAAGCCCACGTTTATACAGGTGAATTTTTCAAGTGTGCGTGAATGGCCAAATCCGAAACTATAAGGAATATCGAAAGGTACTCAAAGAAGTCTCGGGGCCGATTTTGGTGAAAACTAAAACTGCATCATTGGATTTTTGAAAAAAAAACTAAATTCGTAGCCAGGAATCGAACTAGTTGAAAAAAACCACTTACTGTATTATTACACCATTCGATAGTGTCGCTGATAAGGAACGAATTCTGGGAAGTAATGACATACGGCAAACTTAAAAAAAACGGTGTTTTTTAATAAACTGCTGCATATTTTCAAGTTGACTGTAATAAGTCATACGTACATTACCTTTACCTTGTTCGAAATTATGCTCAATATTTTTATTTATTTACCTTCGCAGCGCAGTCATCTTCACAACATTATGTTCTAATTACAAATTTTCAATAATTTTTGAACAATTAATCAGTTTAGGTTAAGATAAATAAAATACTATTTTGTTTAAAATTAGCTCTTTCCTTAAGTTTACCGTAAAAACAATATTCGTAGCCAGGAATCAAACTAGTTGATTTAGAATAAAAAACCAAATACTGTATTATTACACCATTCGATAGTGTCACTGAATAGAAACGAATTTTGAGAAGTAATTACAACTTCTCAAAATTCGCATGTGTGTGTGCATAATTTACAGTTCGCTGACGGCGAGAGAAAACATCGTGAGGGAACCTACCTATCCCTCGGGATTAGGTAATAGTCAGTTCCTGTATACACGGCGACAAGATTCACCACCTGTCACGTTGGGTTCTGACTATACAGGGTGAATTTTTCAAGTGAGCGTGGATGGCCAAATCCGAAACTATGAGTGATATCGAAAAGTACTCAAAAAAATCTCGGGGCTGATTTTGATGAAAACTAAAACTGCATCATTGGATTTTGGAAAAAACAATAGTCGTAGCCAGGAATCGAACTAGTTGATTAAGAATAAAAAACCACATACTGTATTATTACAGCATTCGATAGTGTCGCTGATAAGAAAATCAGCCCCGAGATTCTTTTGAGTACTTTTTGATATCACTCATAGTTTCGTATTTGGCCATCCACGCACACTTGAAAAATTCACCTGTATAGTCAGAACCCAACGTGACAGGTGGTGAATCTTGTCGCCGTGTATACAGGAACTGACTATTACCTAATCCCGAGGGATAGGTAGGTTTCCTCACGATGTTTTCTCTCGCCGTCAGCGAACTGTAAATTATGCACATAGATGAAAATTCATCCATTAGTGCATGCCCCAACGGGGATCGAGCCTGGGACCTTTTGATTGTTAGCCCAACCTGTTCACCACAGTCGCTTGCAGTGCAGTTGTTATCCCGAGATTCGAGTCTTCATGATTTTCCCTGTTTTCGGAACAATACACACTTAGGTGTTGTAATTATTATGTATTGTTCCGAAAACTAGCAAAGTGGAAGCTCAAAGAACCCCAGCGAGACAGTGGAGCACATCTTGCTTCATTGCCCTGTATTTGCACGCCAAAGCACACACAAACATAATAAAATTTGTACGGAAACCTCAGAGCACGAGTCCTACTTGCACTTGTCCGGTTTTAATTTGTAATGAGTAGCCCAAATACAAATTTTCATGTCTCTAGCTTCAGAAAAATTGGGACGCCTATACAAACTTGCACTCCCTATTTTACACCGTTAGAGGTGAAATGATCAAAAACGCTGAAATTACTATTCTTAGTTAATAAGAAGCCTAAATACAAATTTTATTGTGCCTAGCTTTAGAAAATTTGAACCCCCATATAAACTTCCACCCCTTATTTTACCCTCTTGGGGGTAGAATTTTCAAAAGCGCTGAAATTACTAATTTGGATTTGTATTAGTAGCCTAAATAGAAATTTTCATGTTTCTAACTTCAGAAATGAGGGAATTCCATACAAACTTCCACCCCTTATTTTACCCCCTTAGGGTAAGAATTTTCCAAAATCCTTCCTTTGCTCTTCTTTTACGCTATGAAAGGTACTTACTGTCCAAATTTCATGTTTGTATCACCAGCGGTTTGAGCTGTGCACGTTTTGACGGACGGACAGATAGACAGACGGACAAAAAGTGATTCTATAAAGGTTCCGTTTTTTCCTTCTGAGGTACGGAACCCAAAAAACTCCCAAAACGAGGCGTTTTGTGGAGCCAGTATTTTATTTTTAATTATACCATATATTATTATTATCATGGAGCTGCTCCAGACCCATGGCTCTGGCTTGAAAATCTTGACCTTACATGAAAATTAGTATTTCGGCTACTCAGCCTACAAATACAAATATTCACGTCTCTAGCTTCAGAAAAACTGGGACTATCCATAGATACTTTCTCCCCTTAATTGTTGAATTCTCAAAAATCCTTCCTGTGGTCTTCTTCTACGCTATAAAAAGTTAAAATTTCATGTTTCTAACTCAAGCGGTTTAGGCTGTGCACGTTTTGACAGACGGACAGATAGACTGACGGGCAAAACAGTGATCCTATGAGGGTTGCATGCATGCCCGGCATGCGTTGCATTGCCACTCCATCCGTCCGTCATCCTCCATCAATCCATCAGTCAAATAAGGGGTAACCTTTTCCAAAAATGTGCGCGTACTAGGTCGCAGGCACAGCTAGTAACTAATAAGGATTAGTACTATTTTTATTTCAGTTATTACCCGATGTTGTCAACAATTTTTCTTGTTTTCAGTTATTTAGAATTTTAAGTTGTTTTAATTTTACTTATTTTGTCCTATAATATTAAACATTTAAATTATGTACTAGTCTTTTTTTAAGTAGTACTACCTATTACCCAGTGTTGGGCAAAATTAATATTCAGAACAATTAAAAATTAACAGTTAGTGAGCTTTTATTTACAATATCAACAAAATAACAATAAAAAAGATTACAAAGAAAAAATAACCTACCCACCTACCTATTAATAAAAATGTAGTACTTAAATTGTACTTAAGATTTAGTGAAAATTTTCCTTTACGAAGTTACCCTTATACGACTAAATAAAAGTAGGCAAGATACGAGTTTAGTATATGAGTCACTTCTGTTTTTGATTTATCATGTCGTCTTTTTGATGTGTCGTGGCGTATCGAAAATTCTAAATTCAAAAAATTCAACTCGCGGTCCTACGGCATTGTTTGAGCAAAAAGCGGTCAACCTCGAGCTGTCAGTTGCAATGGTTCCAGCCTTAACTGGTTACGAGCTAATTCACCGAATCACTGTTTACGCGACGAACGAGTAACTGGTGATTTTTGTAACAGGTTATTTAGCTGTAGCCCGAACTACATCATAGGTATTATGTCACCGGTCACCCATAGACATCTAAAAGTAACAAATAACAATGTTTGTATTTTTGTATACAAGAAGCTAGTAGTGACGAAAACCATAGGGTTACAAAAATAACCAGTTACTAAAATCACCTATTAAATAACCGGTGACGCCCTCGACGTAACCGGTTACGTTACGTTTCGTGAAAATAATGTAACGACACACGTCTAGACTCGAGGCCCAGTTGGTGATGTCGATGTACTCACTCTTCGGTGTGCGTTTCTCCACGAGTTGTTCGTCGTCCTTGACTTGGTACACTTCTTCGATGATGTTTAGTAAGTTGATGAAGTGCGGGTTGTTCCTCGCGTAGTCCAAGACCTCGTTGATGTACCTGGATACCATCACTTGTTTCTTTTATTTTATACCAATATATGGCATCGGAGTCAAGTTGACTCGCGCTGTTATGTTTTTGTAAGCGCCGTTTAATGGCCGGCGCACAGTGAGAACGCAGGGCATGGCATTTTAATTTTTATCAATCGAATTTAATACTTATCCAATCGAAATAAGGTGCTCCAGCGGGTGCACCGAGAAAATACTCCGCGATACTCCGAGGTCGATCACCGAGCATTGAAATATATACCTTATTTCGATTGGATAAGTATTAAATTCGATTCGATCTGGTGAAACGTGGGCTTTGAGATGACCTAATATCTCCACAATGTGGTGGTGTATGGCCACTCAAGCCTCTGACTACCCTCGAATGGGGATAAAAGTCGTGACGTTATATTTAATATTTATAAATTCGATTGACAAAAATTAAAATACCATGCCGTTCTCACTGTGCGCCGGCCATAATACTCAGGCAAAAAGTTGATTTTAAAGTTTTCCTTGGACCAGTGTTTTATTCGCGATACGAACCACTGTATTCCCCGAGGGAGTATTTTCAAGGTTTCCGTCATCGCACCCTTGACGTTGGGAGAGATTTCACCCACACCAATCGGATGCCTGGGCCCTATTTAATAAAGCTGACAATTCGACAGTTGCGACATATGTCAAAAAGTGACAATTCGACAATTTATCTGTTTAATAAAACTTACAGGTGACAAAATTGTCATGGTCAACAAAATTATTTGCGAGTAAGTATTTCAAAAGTTGACATAATTTTCATAATTTGACTGTGGTTTTTTGACATATGTCGAGTTTTATTAAACGCGTTTTTCACTGACAAATTGTCAAGAATTCACCTGTCGATTTATGACATATTTGTCACTAAAAACAGCCTCAGCTCGACAATTCGACAATTTTGTCAGTTTTTGACATATATGTCGAGTTGTCAGCTTTATTAAATAGGGCCGTATTCCACAAATGTACGTGCATCGCGAGCATTCCTCCCGTGCACGTGCAAGTTGTAAAATAATCGTACGACCCACCTGGGCGCCGAGTCGCTTAACCATTGAACTGTCAGTGTAGCGGTTTGCTATTGTGATCGACTCTCTGATTGGTCGGTTGATTCTGACCGAACAATCGGATGGTCGGTCACAATAGCAAAACGCTAGAGTGGCAGTTCAATGGCTAAGCGACTTGGGGCCGATGTTAAGCCACCACACCACAGATTATCACAGAGACCACAGATCTCGCCACCGCGCCTTGACCTTGGGGGCCATCCATAAATTACGTCACGCGAATTTTTACACAGGTCGACATACACATATCGTCGACAGGTCGACGATATGTGACAATCGTCGACCTCCCCCCCCCTTTACGTGTGACGTAATTTATGGATCGCCCCTTGGCAACGTCAGCTACACGATTCAGGTTTTTCTAGTGGCTTTCGCAGATTTCACGTCGGTGGAGGGGAGCGGGTAGTCAAGTGGTGTTCTCCCTCATGTATAGTACTGACCCATAGAGTAAAGACTAAAGATAGAGGTGCCCTTATTAGATTTCCCTATGAAACAACGCGTGGAAATTTTGCGCGGGGTGGCGCGGGTGGTGGGGGTTAAAAACTGGGAGGGCAATTTACAAGCTCCGCCTCCCCGATCTACCGGTAAATAGCATAACTACTGGGTTCGTTTTATTTCGGTGTTAGTACGTAGTTTAACTTTTTCACACTAGATGTCACTAAGTGTAGTTTCATATAAAAAACGTACCGAGGGTCCCCATCTAGTGTCGAATAGAATTATATTTGGGATGCGAACGTTGGCAAGACGTCTGCACAGGACGAACGCCAACAGCACACTGACTTAAGCCACGCCTACTGTGATGACGTCACCGGCCGAGCTGTGCGATGTAATAGCAACGCGGCCTGGTAGCTTAGACCCAGTCCTTTATATGGTTCGTCTATGTACTGACCTCTCCGGTTCCTTGCTAAACCGGGCCGCCATCTTCACGGTGCAGAACCCGAACCGCTGCCCCTTGCACTTGATGAGCCCGACCTTCGCATTGCTGGGCACCAGCGCGCCCACGCTCAGGCACAGCGCACAGAAGCCCAAGTACTGGGGGCAACACCCATCACATCATCTCGCAGGTTCGATTCCCGCCAGAGGCAAATTTCGGTAACGGTATTTTAGGGTTCCGTACCCAAAGTGGCCTACGGGACCCTATTACTAAGTCTACGCTGTCCGTCTGTCAGCGGGCTGTATCTCACGAACCGTAAAGGAAGAGAGTTGAAATTTTCACAGAATGTGTATTTCTGTTGCCGCTACTACAACAAATAAACAACAAAATGAAATAAAAATTAAAAATAAAGGGGTCCACGAAACTTGATATTTTTGACGTTTTTATTCTACGGTGGTACGGAACCCTTTTTGTGTGAGTCCGACACGCACTTAGCCGGTCTTTTTATATTGTTTCTAATAAGGCGCTCATAACCAGCTGCAATCACTGAGCGGTAAACGAGAGGATAAGCAACACATGGCAAAGTCAGTCAGAGATGGGTGACCATTTATTGGCACTGGAACTGAGCGTCTCCGTGCTTCGGAAAACTCTGACACGTTGGCCACTAACCATACGATAAGTACATTTAGCTTAATAACTATAAGTAATAGTAGGTACTTACTTGAACGTGTCTTTCCTTCAAAGTACCGGCGGTCTCATTATAAGCGACATAGTTCTTTAGAGATCCCATCGACACACGCTCCTCCATGCTCACTCTGTAACTCGTTCTGTCCTGTGCACAATTCAATGGGTAAAAAAGAGAGAGAAGTATATCAATTCTGTAGACGTCAAATGCAACCACGGACCAACCATCCTTTGGACTCCGCACTCTAGGATTCCCGCAAGTCGATTTAAAAAATAATCAATCACGATATATTATTACTTACGATAGACCAATTACAATTAGGTACTGGTTAATATTTTTTCCTGTATTGACGTATTTTTTTATGTGACTATAAGGTGGCAAAGCGGCTTACGTCCCGCCTGATGTTAAGCAGCAAGGATCTATAGGCTACGGTAACGTATTCGATGCTTGCAATACCAAAGGCATCCCTCGCACTGAAAGTAGAATAGACGGAGAGCATGGGGGCTGGGCTTCCGGCTGTTACTCATCGTACGAAACGCAGCTTTAATAGCTACCTTCCGCCGATCATCTGTGAGAGGGTACCAGCCCATATTTATTCTATTTATTTATTTATTTCATAAAAACATACAAAAATAAAACATTAAGCCATAGTCCCACAAAACCGAGCAGTCGGTTTGACTGTGCAAAGAGTGGTTGGTCGGTGGTGTGACCTGGTCCGTGAGCACTTGTCTGCCGCTGAGCATCTTGTCGACCACGTGGTAGGGTATCTTCATCTGGTCCTGGATGGCGGCGAGCGCGGCCACCAGCCGGTTCACCGTCGACACCAGGAACATGATGTTCTGCATGCCGCGCCACACTTGCCACAGCTTCGCGAACAGCGGCTGCTCGCGGGGCAAGTTACGACCAAGTTCATTTTATATAGGCTTTACCATGAACTTCTTAAATTTGATACTATACATTTCCGGACCAACGCAGCTAATTGTTTCTTTTCATACCATGACAACGCTTGAACTTAACGCAATTGGTCCGCAAACGCACAAATAAATTCGATCTTAGAATCTCTGCGTCGTAATGAAAAATACCACCCTGGTCCTTTAATAGAGGTCGTGGTACTAGATTAAATTTAGGTCTGCGATTGAATCGCAATAAGGTCATGGTAAGGACACCGACGGCAGTGCAAGAGAAGATGAATGTGGATCACGCAAAAGAGGTGTCAGAATTGTAGCATGTGGAAATCAGTAGACAGTGCCTACCCCAGTAGGTAAGATAGAGGCATGAGTGTATGTATGTATGTACTCCACGCACTCAGCGGCGAGCAGCAATTAGTAGACTGTGCCTACCCCTGTGGGATACACGCGTGAGTGTATGTATGTATGTATGTACTGACAAAGACAGCGACGACGGGCACGGCGGCCTTGTATCTGACGGCGGCGTGCAGCTCGTCGAGCACGAGCTTGACGCGCTCCACGCACTCGGCGGCGCGCCGCACCATGTGCTCCACGTCCAGCAGCAGCTGCCGGATGAACACCTCGTACTGCCGGTTGAACGCCAGCAGGTCGAATATCAGCGTGTAATCCTCGCTGCGGCACATCACAACCGGTTATTTTGTATAGACGTATGTTCGTTTGGACGAGGGCATCACTATCAGAGGCAGGGGGGAGGCAGCTGACTTCACATCCGGTTAGGGCCGCCACATAGAAACGGAATTCTAATTCGAAATATCTAATCGGGCTTCCGAACGCAGTAAATTCATCCGAATGTATGGCCGCATCACATACGTACGGAATTATTCCGCTCAAAATTGTTCTGTTTCTGAATTCCGAATGGTAACCTGTGCGTCCGGAATTATTCCGAACGGAAATATACGTATGTGTGTGATTAGGTTACGGAATCCCGATTCAATATTCGGAATTCCGTATGTATGTAGCGGCCCTAATAGACGTATGTTCGTATGGGCGTGGGCGACACTATCGGAGGCAGGAGGGAAGGCAGTTGCCTCCCTAGAGACTCTGTGACTTTCACGGACGAACCTACACCACTTTGAACTCTGCACTACAAATTACTTGTATCAAAATAATTCCGAAAAAAGTTGATGGAGCGGAGGCATAATAATGGAGAGTGAGATATTGGTCGTTAATCCCAATACAACCCAACTCTCTTCCTTCTGGCCCACTCCCCGTCAGATAGGAATCGTGCGAGCGATGCCATTGGCACCGCAAGCGTCTATAGGTTACGGTAACTGCTCAACAACATCAGCTACGCTGGTTTGCCGACTTAGTTACTATAAAAAATCGTGTTTCGCAAACTTATGTCTTAAAGTGCGGAGTACAAAGGGTGGTAGGTCCGCGGTGACTCTAGTTCAACTTCTAAAATTGTTTTTTTTTTACTAGTTCCACTGCTAAAATGTGTTGGTTTGACTAGTTCCACTGCTAAAATGTATTATTTTGACAAGTTCCACTGCTAAAATGTATTGTTTTGACCAGTTCCACTGCTAAAATGTATTGTTTTGACCAGTTCCACTGCTAAAATGTATTGTTTTGACCAGTTCCACTGCTAAAATGTATTGTTTTGACCAGTTCCACTGCTAAAATGTATTATTTTGACAAGTTCTACTGCTAAAATGTATTGTTTTGACCAGTTCCACTGCTAAAATGTATTGTTTTGACCAGTTCCACTGCTAAAATGTATTGTTTTGACTAGTTCCACTGCTAAAATTGATTGTTTTGACTAGTTCCACTGCTAAAATGTATTATTTTTAGTTCCATTGATAAAATGTGTGTTTTAGGTTCTACTCCACCAAGCCAACTAGGAGCCTGTCAAATGTGACGTCACCCGCACAAGGCGGCGGTGGCAGTGTACGGGAGGTGTGGCGGGCGGTCTTATCGCAAACTGCGATCGCTTCCAGACAACCTTTGGATGGAGAGGATTCCGTGTTTTAATAGGGTAGTAGTCAGCGGTGTACCTACTAGAATAATTTGGGAAACATATTACTAAGCGGGGAGGCGCAGGCGGTGGCGGGTTAAGTTGGCGAGCTCCTAGTTGGCTTGGTGGAGTAGTTACTAACACGGTGACATCAGCGTTCCTGGTGAGGTCGATGACGACGCTGCCGGTCTCCTCGCTGACGACGAGCGTGTCCTCGATGGCGGTGGTGAGCGTGTTCACGCGCTGCATCACCGCGATCAGCGAGTTGGAGAGTAGGGACAGGCAGGCCTTGCCCGCGTCCACCAGGTTGAACGGCACTGGGGGGCGAGGGGCGGGGGGCACATTTGAGGGCTTAGCTTCATCATCATCATCTCAGCCGAAAGGCTGGATATAGGCCTCCCCCATGGTTCACCACAATGGCCGGTCTTGTGCTGCCCGAATCAAGCGAATTTCCGCCAGTACATTCCAGTTTGGGCACCCATTACACTCAAACCCCCCCCCCCCCCCCCCCACCGCCTGTACTTGTCTTACCAGTAGTAACTATGCCAAAGCTTGATTTATAAGCATTACTATACTTCGAAGAACACGCTATAATTCAGAATTCTGCTTAGAATTATTAAGCTAAGTCTGAGATCTTTGGGCGGGTCTGATAACTCCGATACCAGATAATAAATAACACCGCCAGACTAACACACCAACTGTATGGTCCCAAACGAAGCAACACTTGTAGGTACTATGAGTACCGGGCAATGGACTGGGGGCGATCCCAGTGACACCCAGACCAGGCCAAACTACGAAAAGGCTTTTTCGAAATTTGCGTCTGGCGGGAATGGAACCCTCAACCACCCGATGCAGTGAGCCGAGCGGCCTACGCTCAAACCACTGCGCCAAGCGGTCGCCAAAAGGTCTAGCTTAGACCCGTATTAACAAATCGATCTAGTTGAGACTTTTCTTAAGACGCAGTATTGACGTTTAATGTAACATCTGTCAACAGCATCTTATGTTTGATCGCAATCTTGATATCGATTTATTAATACGGGCCTTACGGCCGAATACTGGTACGCAATTTAAATTTGAGAGCTGCTTAACTTCGACGCGTCATACAAAACATGACAGTTAACGACGTCTCAAACTGCTAAGTGGGACTTAAATATTTAAGTAGCCTTTGAGTATTCGGCCATTAGTCCTTAATACTCACAGTCCGGTATAACCTCGCCACCTTTCTTGCAGTCTCTATTGAAGAGTCTCACCCCAGACACGATCTCCATCAGGTCTTCAAGCTGAGCCACTTTCTCTGACCGCGGTAACGACACAAATATCTTCAGGTCGTCCATACCGAAAACACTCTCCAAAGCCGCCATGCCCTCTTTAAGTGTCTAGAAATAAGTTAATACCTCATAAGGCAGGGGCGAAGCTACGCCGTATCAATGACACGGGGCCCCCGGGCTACAGGGGGCCAAGAACGTGTGGCCCCTAACAGATTTTGATACAGGGCCCGTCTAAGGCGAGCTACGCCACTGCTATATTGCTATTAGCTAGCATTAGCTAGCAGACTCGGGGGCCGTGGTGCAGTAACCTACTTAGATTAGATACAACGTCGTCGTGACTGATTGCTCGGGTGTGACTACTCGGTGCATGTGGGCGCGCCTTTTATTGATTACTTGCTGTGCCCCGCGACTTTTCCCGCGTGGAAATTGATGTGTAAGATTAGCCTATGGCTTATTCCAGAACCTACACTATCTACGTTTCAAATTTCATTAAAATTGTTTAAGTAGCTATGGAAATACGTGGTAACAAACATTCACACACACTTTCGCGTTTATAATTTTAGTAGGATTATTAATACAAGATACAAACCTGTATCGTCCCGGGGTTCCCCAAGCCACTCGAGAGTATAATATAAATGGATATCTTCCGGAACAACTTCTTGTACTCGGCCTCATCGTCCGGGTCGGGGTCCTCCTCGAGGATCTCATTTATGAGGGGCTTCAGGCAGTTGCTGATGGAGTCCAGGTGCTTGTCGATCAGACTCTGCAGCTTGTCATAGTTGGTTTGCAATATGAACTGCATTTTCAATGTGTTTATTGATATTCCGCCGTCTATAAATGAAGACTGATTTGAATTGTAGTCATTGAGGCTCTTGCACTGCAGTAGTTACCTAATAGTCGTTAGTAGTTAGCTAGTAACTAGTAATAGCTAACTAGTAATCGTTAGTAGTTAGCTAATAACAGCTAGCTAGTAATCGCTAGTAGTTAGATAGTAATAACTAGCTAGTAATCGCTAGTAGTTAGATAGTAATAACTAGCTAGTAATCCCTAGTAGTTATCTAGTAATCCCTAGTAGTAATCTAGTAATCGCTAGTAGTTAGATAGTAATAACTAGCTAGTAATCGCTAGTAGTTAGATAGTAATAACTAGCTAGTAATCCCTAGTAGTTATATAGTAATTACTAGCTAGTAATCCCCAGTAGTTAGCTAGTAATCGCTAGTAGTTAGATAGGAATAACTAGCTAGTAATACAGGGGCGTAGCTACCCACGTATCAATGATACGGAGCCCCCGGGCTATAGGGGCCCCGAACGTGTGTGAAAAATCTTTACCCTTCAATTGGGCCCCCAACAAATTTTGATACAGGGCCCGTCTAAGGCAAGCTACGCCACTGTAGTAATAGCTAGCTAGTATTTAGTTCGAAATAACGAGTAAAATAGTAGCGAGCTGGTATTGTCTAGCTATACTAACTACTCACAATTTCTTCTTTAAATAATAAATTAGTATATCATAAAATTCCATTAGCCAAGTGTGGGTGCGGTAAATAGATGAGTAACAAAGGACCGGCCGAATACTCAAGGGCTACTCAAACGGCTCACATAGCAGTTTGAGACGTCGTTATCTGTCACTTTTTGTATGGGGCGTCAGTCTCAAATTTGAGTTTCGTTCGAGTATTCGGAGCTAAGTAACATGTATCTGCATTAACAAAGAAAGAAGAAAGAAAATACAGTTATAGGAGACACAGCACAAAATGAACATACATCAGAAGAATAAGTCTAGTGATGCCCCGACACTAGATCCTGGCGAGTTTCACGAAGAACGGATAGAAATGAGGTCCTATTCGTTGACGCGTTGTTAGTCATGAACGTATGGAATCAGGAGACATAAGTCACCTGCATCCTGATTCCATACGTTTAAGACCATAAACACTATGTAGGTGGGCCTACCACCAGCGCAGCGTCACCCTACTCTTCTGTCTTCGTCAATCCTGTACATCCAACAATATATTAAAATTTCGGTTTTTCTTGATCGTATACCTCATCCCGTGAGTCATAAGTCCTGTCCTGTGACTCCATTGAATTTCTACCATCAATATTGGAGTCGAGAGAAAATCATCTTGTTAGAATCGAGAGTGGTATTAAATTATGCAGTTATTACTGTACAATTTAATAACAAAGTCAAAGTCAAAGTCAAAGTCAAAGTCAAAAGGTTTTTATTCATGTAAGCTCATTAGAGCATTTATAAATAGTCAATATAAACAATATTTTAGCGTTACCACCGGTTCGAAATGTTGCTTCCATTGAGAAGAGCCGGCAAGAAACTCAATGGTTACTCTTTTCAAAAGAATAATTGTATACATTTTCAAACAGTAACGCTACGTGAGCAGGCATGCATTAACACAGTGTGAGTAAAAAAAGAAAATAAGGTATTTAAATAAAAAATAATAAAAACTAGCCTAGAAAGCTGTGCATGCCTACTCCCACTTAACTGTCAAACCAAAAGGTGAATATTTAGAACGATTGTTTTGGTGTGATGCCTTCCGTGCTTAGGTCTTGTCTGTAAAAGTTTTGGAACAACGGTGTCAAGTGGAAAATGGGCGGACCAGTCCCCGCAAGCAGCGCCCGGAACCCGAGCATGACTTGAGCAGCGGCATCACCCTCCTCAACCATTTTAGAGGGAAGAGGGTGACCCGCTCCACAGAGCCACCGCAAGCAAGGACATTAGAGTGAGCATGACCGATCCATTACCGCAGCGACATAGTTCAACAAAGCTAAGTAAGCGTACGGCAAGACAACATCCGCTACAATTGACATACAAATGCTTGTCAATGGCTACATGATACATGATTTCCACAACTTAAAAAGGTGGTAATTGTGACTAATATGTCAATAGCGCTAAATTAAGAGAAGGAAGAGGAAAACAATAAATAAATAAGGAATAAATCAAAACAAGAAATTCTGAGGAATTATTCCCGTTCCGGTGGAGCTGGACCAGCACCTAGCCAAGCATCTTTATCTTTCAAATAATCATCTAATGTGTAGTAAGCCCGCTTACAAAGCGTACGCTTTACACAAGTTTTGAATTTAGTTTCACTAAGACTAAGTATGTTTGGTGGTATTTTATTATAAAACTTGACACAGTATCCCATGAAAGATGTGTGAACTTTCGCAAGTCGAAAGCGCGGTTGATCTAATTTGTCTTTATTTCTAGTGTTATATCGATGACTCTCACCTAACTTTTTAAAGAGATGTAAATTTTTCCTAGTGTACATTATGTTTTCATAAATGTATTGGCATGGTACAGTCATAATGTTGATTTCCTTAAACCGTTCCCTCAAGGAGTCGCGACTTCCTAAATTATAGATGGCCCTAACGGCCCGCTTTTGTAAAATAAAAACAGATTCGATGTCAGCCGCCCTACCCCACAATAATATACCATACGACATGACACTATGAAAGTAACTAAAATAAACTATTCTCGCGGTGTCGATATCGGAAAGTTGTCTAATTTTCCTAACAGCGTAGGCGGCGGAGCTGAGCCGCTTCACGAGAGCTCTTATATGTGGGCCCCACTGTAATTTGGAGTCGAGCGTAATACCTAAGAAAACAGTATCATTAACGAATTCAAGTTTTTCTTTATTTAGTACTACATCGCATTCATTACTTCTAACATTAGGTAATGAGAATCTTACACATTTAGTCTTATTACTATTCAATGCTAAATTATTAGTATTGAACCAGTTATGGACCTGAAGAATAGCATTATTCACGTTGTCCAAATTATTTACATGTCTACCTACTTTAAAAATCAAAGAGGTATAACACTCTGGATTCCAACTATCTCATTTTCATTATACTTGTGTAGCGTTCCTTCGTGTTGACTAATACTACTTCAGCGAATATACAGGCTGTTAGGCAAGACGAAGGATGTATTGAAGGAGGGTATTCAGTATTCGATTCTCGCTCCAAATATGTAAAAAATATATTTAATAAGGTATAACGTCACGCCTTTTAGCCCCTTTCGGGGGTAGTCAGAGGCTTGAGTGGTCATACACTAACCACATTGTGGAGGTATTAAGTCAACTCAATGCCCACGTTTCACCAGATAGTCAGAACCCAACGTGACAGGTGGTGAACCTTGTCGCCGTGTATACAGGAACTGACTATTACCTAATCCCGAGGGTTAGGTAGGTTTCCTCACGATGTTTTCCCTCACCGTAAGCGAACTGTAAATTATGCACATAGATGAAAATTCATCCATTGGTGCATGCCCCACCGGGGATCGAACCTGGGACCTTCTAATTGCTAGCCCAACGTATTCGCCCCTAGGCTACAGTCGCTCCTATCATATGTAAAAAATACCTGTATTTTTATCTAAACATGCAATAAAATACGTATAATTGAAAAATGAATTAATAAAGTAAAGTACATATGAAGGGATAACTAATTAAAATCATTGACCAGTTTTATTTTACTTTCATAATACAGCTCTATTCGCTTGCTAGGGTAAAGGTGACCCACGTTGCGATACTTTTTGCAATATTTTTGTTTAGTTTTCTCTGTCGATTATTGGTGTTGTTAGTTACGTGTAAGCATAAATCATGGGCTTGAATATATCCCTCATCTAATAACCTAACATCCTGTATATCACACAAATAAATAAATAAATAAAAACAAATAAATAAAACATATAGGTACATATTATTACAAGGCATTGCTTGTATGGTGTTGAGTTGTATTAGGGCTCCTTGTCGGTGTGGGCGGTGGCCGGCGGTGGTCCGCGGAGATGTAGCGGAGATCCATATACTTCTATATGGATCTGCGCGACGTCTCCGGGGAAACTGTATGATGTTGAGTTGTAGTAGGGCTCTTTGTCAGTGTGGGCGGCGGCACGGCGGTGGTCCGCGGAGATGTAGCGGAGATCCATATACTTCTATATGGATCTGCGCGACGCCTCCGGGGAAACTGTATGATGTTGAGTTGTAGTAGAGCTCCTTGTCGGTGTGGGCGGTGGCCGGCGGTGGTCCGCGGAGATGTAGCGGAGATCCATATACTTCTATATGGATCTGCGCGACGTCTCCGGGGAAACTGTATGATGTTGAGTTGTAGTAGGGCTCTTTGTCAGTGTGGGCGGCGGCACGGCGGTGGTCCGCGGAGATGTAGCGGAGATCCATATACTTCTATATGGATCTGCGCGACGCCTCCGGGGAAACTGTATGATGTTGAGTTGTAGTAGAGCTCCTTGTCGGTGTGGGCGGTGGCCGGCGGTGGTCCGCGGAGATGTAGCGGAGATCCATATATTTCTATATGGATCTGCGCGACGCCTCCTAGGAAACAATGTATTTGCTGATATAAAAATGTTCTGATCCATCTGTCATCTGTTGACCATTGTCGATCCTGGCTTACAGCAGTAAGTGGTGGGAGTGTGTGGCTAGTCCCAAACAAAATAAACTGTTCTGATTCGGTTTTCTAAACTTATAGATAGATATTAATATTACGTTAGTTTGCCATAAGACCTGTAAATAAATGCGAGCAAGCACACACGCACATACATTTTATTGCCACTGCGAAGAGAAATTGTGAGTAGATAGATAGTAGTTAATTAGTAGTAGCTAGCTAGTAGTAACTAAAAATTTAGTAATATATAATAGCTGCTGAGAGGTTCAAAGTCAATTTAAGGTGGTAGAGCAAAGCTGTAGCCATGAGCCTGCAGCTGTGGCTGGTTCTACCGGGGTAGTACTGCCCTCTCAGAGGAGATCCCCATAAAGTTGCTAATTTAGCTGCGTTTCGTGCGATGAGTGAGAGAGCTGGAAGCCCAATCCCCTCCCCTTCCCTCTATCCCACTCCCTTCAGGTCAGGTCAAAGAGTATCTTTAGGGGTGCTAAAGAAAACAGCACTTAAAAATGTCACCCTAAAATAAGGCCTAATCATACATTCGGGATTCGGCGGGATGTGCAAGTATCGGGAGGGTTAGCGGGGAAAAGGACGCGGGTTGACTTTGACCTTTGACCCTCTAATGACCCATGCGCAAAGTCATCTCCATACTTTCCCAAAACGTTCAAGAAGGATCATGGAAGTCCCTACTTACGTATCACCATCTTAACACACTCATCGACGAAGAACTGCAAGTTGTTTCTGTTGATCGTCTTGGAGAACAGTTTCCCATACTTTGGGTTCAGGAGCAGGAGGTCTATCAGGTATATCACGAACTCTGGGTTCACAGTCACGTTGTGCGTCTGGCAGTTCCTCGTTATCTCGTTAGCCATGTTTTTCACGACGTTTTCGTTACACGCCATGATCGATTTTATTGATATTTATCGTAGTTTCAGAGACTTGTAAAATAGACTTGCTTGTAAAGATGATGTCAAAATGTAGAATTTATTATTTTTCTCGCTGTTCGTGGGCTTGTTATGTCAATGTTGCTATGGCAACTTTGTTTTTTAATAAGCAGTGTAGTGTTACCATCATGGAGGTTTTAAAAAGCATAGAGAATACCATCATGGAGGTTTTAACGCGCATTAAGAACGCGTTTAATGACCATTATAAACGCCTGTGAAACCGGGTTCTTACTATTATAGCTTTTATTTTATGACTTTGGCGAATACCTAGGTACCTAGTACAACATTTGTACTATGTTGGTGTCTAAAGTAGTAATAACCTGGGTGTGATTTCAAATCATCGCAAGAAATTCAAATAATCATCAGTAAATTACTTGGACCTAAATTACTGATATCAGTAACTTACTAACTACTATTACTAATTTCTGTTTAGTAATTAGCTTTAGTTCTTACATCCTACGTAGTCATTGGTTAAAAAGTGTAGCTTTTAAATAATGTAACTTGGTCCTAAAATACAATTAATTTATTATTGAAAAGAAAAAAACTGTTTTTACTTCATCCATTTATTGATAAGTACACTAACCATCCATAAAATTTTAAAACAATAAAATAAATATATTCGATAAAAAAAAAACAAAAATGCCATTAAATACTGGTTCAAAACCACAGATAAAAGGTTTTTTGGTACCTACCGAAAATACTTATCAAATGCAATTAGGAATGCTTAAACTTAATTGTGCTTTCCAAAGGTCACTTTAAGACTTAAATCTAGGTATAGCGTAACTTAAGCTTGTATTAATAAATGCATCTCAAAGTTGAGATCGATCTTAAGATGCTGTTTTTGACAGATGTTCCATACATCAAACGTCAAAACTGCATCTTAAGATCGATCTCAACTTTGAGATGCATCTAATAGTAGGAGCCTTCGACTAAAACAACAACAAATATTATTCATATTTTTTAGCACTGGCCACTTTAAAATGTGTTAAGACTGATCATACCTATAGTCTGATTTTTAATAAGACGAAGCCAACTGACAGCTGAAAATGTCACTGCTCTATGAATTTGAACCTTATTTGTTCTATTTATATTGAAAAGTGACATAAGCACCTGTCAGCCCACTTCGTCTAATTAAAAACAGACTATACTTGTTATTATGTGTACTTAACGCATAAAAATTGCACATTGAATATGCTTGCAAGATAGAATATGCATCTAAAACTAAGACAGTTTGTTCGTGGACCGAATAACAGTTGTATTTAAAGCGTATTTCTTATTGTACCTGTAAAGAAAGAGATACTAAGTAAAAAAAAAAAACTAGTGTCAACAGTGGGCACTACCGAATGTCCCCCTAAAATCTTCCACAGCGCCCCCTAACGACTTTCGTCAACGATTATTTAGCAAGCAATAAATCAATTATATTATACATCTCAGTGCCTAGGGGGCGTCCATAAATTGCGTGAGGCATTTAGAGCCGAATCTCACCGAATCTCACCCAATCTCACGTGTCGTTGGGGGTGTCGGCAAATTTCACGTAATTTTTTTTCCGCAAGAAATAGTATGAAATTGCAAGAAAACTCCACTAAAATATGGCTAGGCCCCATAAAAATATGGGGCATTGAGGGGTTCGAGCCAAATCTTACGTCATCTCACCAACGGGGATCGAAAAAACACCAAAATCACCTCACGTAAATTATGGACCGCTACCATAATCTCACTATGCCCTACGATTCTGATAAAGCCCTATAAGATGTCATCTAGTTCTTAGCTCTCACTAACCATGGCAGTAATGCCCCTTTAAATCTCAACGCCCACTATTGACTCAAGCCCATAATTTCGACAGCGATACCACTTACCTTCTACTGTGCTTTGGCGTCCTTGGGCGGTTGAGGGTTGTTCTTCCAGATGTAGTATGAGAGTGAGCTGGCGTAGCCCAGCCACGCGAGGTACGGAAGCAGCAGCAGGCCGGCAGTCTTGTTCACGTTGCCGAACGCGACGGTCGTGGCCACTGCGGCGCCGGAGAGTACCGAGATCTCGATGAAGGCCTGGTGGCAAAGCGAATATAAAATCAGGAAACTTATCGAAGAATCGTATTGATGATTTCCGTCGAGAAATGTTAGCGATTGCGGAAATCGGACTCAAGAGGTTTCCGAATCTTTTTCCGATATTGAAATCATTCGAAATCGAATGATTTCAAATACCGATACAACATTTTATGGTGGTAGAGCCAAGCTATAGCCAATTGACTGCAGCTCATATAAGGGCTGGCTCGACCAGCGTAGTACCACCCTCTCACAGTAGATCGGCGTAAATACGTACGATAAGTAAGAGCTGGGAAGCCCAACCCCCTCTTCCCTTCCTTCCTCCCCATTCCCCTTCAGGTCGGAAACGTGTGAGCAATGCCTTTGGTATTGCAAGCATCTATAGGCTACGGTAAGTGCTCAACATCAGACGGGCCGTACGCTTGTTTGACACCTCAGTGTTATAAAAAAATACCCGCAGTTATCGAACAAACTAACGATTAAACATACAAATCGTTATTGTAATGTAATGTAACGTCACGACTTTTATCCCCGTTCGGGGGTAGTCAGAGGCTTGAGTGGCCATACACCACATTGTGGAAGTATTAGCCAACTCAAAGCCTACGTTTCACTAGCTAGTCAGAACCCAACGTGACAGGTGGTGAACCGTGTCGCCGTCAAATCGTTATTGAATGTCCTAATTGAGAGTATTTTGATCGTTATGCTCACCAGTTTGAAGTCCCTCATTCCGAAGAAGATGGGCGTCCACGCCCAGTTGAGCAGCAACTGACCTCCGTACAGCGAGAGCGGTAGGACAGCGTCTTCTGCAAATAACATACCAACTTTACTTGTTTACTTACTAATACCGTCATTTATTTATTTATTTGTTTATGTAGGCTGAACGGCCACAGGCCAATTACAGAGACTACGAACAATTATAACATTATCCTCCTTTCGGGGCAGTTGGGTAAAAATAATAAAGCAGCTATTACAGCTGCGTTTCGTACGATGAGTGAGAGAGCCGTAAGCCCCCCCCCCCCTCCCCCCCTCCATCCCGCTCCCCTTCAGGTCGGCAATGTGCGAGCAATGCCTTTGGTATTGTAAGCATCTATAGGCTACGGTAACTGCTTAACATCAGGCGGGCCGTACGCTTTTTTGCCACCGCAGTCTGATAAAAAATTGAAAAAAAAAAACCAGTCATGCATCTTTCTCGCAAAACTTCAAACATACTATCAAAATTCTCGCCCATTCATCCGCAAACAAATCTATCCTTGCGTCCGAATCCAGGAGCCCGTTAAGCGCTGAGGGTGCGCGGTACAGGGGATGTAGCTGTCATGTTATGTCATGTACATGTCGTTGCCGGCGCCGGCATATCGTCGACAGCAAGTCTTCTACTAGTGTCGCGCCGGAATGTTATTTGTGTTGTAGTTTCTATATGGGAGTGAGAGTGTGAGTCTCTGTGGAACTACTAAGTCGTCGTGTCGTGTCGGTCAAAATGTAGCTGCCGGTGTCGGTGCCTGGTCGGCTAATGAAGAAACGCCCATTGACGTCACTGAACCCAACCCAATTCTGAAACCTTCAGGGGGAATTAGCCTGTCACGAATGGAACTCAAGTGCAGTGTATAAGTACTGCTACGATAAGTGTATTGACACAAATAAGTGATGCGTCTTAGTCACAGATAGTGAGAGATTGTGTTATCAGCCGGTAGTGATATGTGATAATCGAACGTAAATTATATAACCGTTGACATGGAAATTAGTATTTCGATGATATAAAATTGTTGAAATATAAGCATGACGGAGTTGTATGGTCTGGAAATCCTGCTGTCTATGTGTGATTGTCTGGAACTAAGGCCCGTATTAATAAATGCATCTCAGAGTTGGGATCAATCTTAAGATGAGTTTTGATGTTTAATGTATGGAACATCTGTCAATAAAAACAGCATCTCAAGTTCGATCTCAATCTTGAGATTGATTTATTAAGACAGGCCTAAGACTGGTATAAATAAATTTCAAATCTTAGATTTGATATGCCGACGAGCCCGTTGGCGTGGTTGGCGTGATGGCGCTTTTCACGCTGCAGGTCGTAGGTTCGATTCCTACCCGGGACATACATTTGTGTGCATGAACATGTCTGTATGTTCCGAGTCTGGGTGTATATGTATATTAAGTATGTATTTACAAATAAAAAAGTAGTATATGTAGTAATATCAGTTATCTGGTTTCCATAGTACAAGCTCTGCTTAGTTTGGGATCAGGTAGCCGTGTGTAAAAAATGTCCCAGGATTTATTATTATTATATTGATACTTTGCAAAATTTCTTATTTTTAAATTTTATTAAGTTGCTATTAGATGACATGGCCGTACATGTGTAATGTAAAGGGGCATACACAATTTATTTACTATCATGCCAGCATTCATGTTCAGTAAAAAACTCACCTTAACTCTGACACCTGCTAGGCTATTCTGTAACGTCATACTCACTTCGCACGCGTGAATTTTCTAGTGAAATGTCAAATTTCAATACCAAATTTGGCATATCACCTGCAAATTCAAGCGTGCGAAGTGAGTTTGTCGTTACATAATAGCCTAGCAGGTGGGCCACTAATACTAATCATACAATCAGAAATAAAAAATATTAAAAGAAGTGTCTTGGTTGAGAAGCCTACTCCCATTGACATCCTAAGCCTACAGTCCTAGCACTGCTGGCTGTGGCATTACTTTAAAGAATTAAGACCTTCATATGAATAAAAGGTACTAATACATTTACGCATAAAAGTGCTTTGTAATGCCACTGGAAATGGGTTACAACTATCTACTGTGGCGGACAGATTAACAATTTTTTTACCTGTCAAACCTCCGCACTCTTCGTACACCAAGTACGAAGCGTATCCCATGCCACTGTACAGCACGGTCCAGGCAGGCCCGAACACCCACTTGGGGGGGTTCCAGAACGGCTTCTTCAGGTCATCGTACCACGACTTCTGGCCTTCCTTACGGATCTGACCAGCGAAGTAGATGCCGCTGACCCACCCGCCAACATTGGGCAGGATGATTGAACCAATAGCTGGCCAGTTCGCCATTACGAAGTCTTTGATACTGGAAAATAAAATAAATAAATAAATAATTTAGCCCTTTTAACGTCCCACTGATGGGCACGCGCCTCCCCTCAATGCGAGGGGGATTTAGGCCATAATCCACCACGCTGGCCCACTGGCCGCTGGCTGACTGGAAAATAAGTTATTAAATAGTTTTTAAGTATATCTTTGGCTTTTAATAAGCTCAATGCTCATACTTGGAGTAGACTCACTTCAATAGTTAAACGGTCAGGGTTTGGATTCAAGGGTTCAATTCCCACCGGTCTAACTACCTATTTATGTTTTAATATGGATCCGGAAGAGATAGAATTGATATCCACTGGCTCTGGGGTTGTTTACAAGGAGTACACAACCGCTGTATGGTTATAAGTATGTACGTACATACGGAGTTCAAAGTTCAGTCACTAAGAGCCATACAAATAAAAATGTTTGAAATAAATTCTGTAAACATTCTGCTTACCCTAATAATATCATATTGGAGTATTTTACCTTTTTTAACGTCTACCCACCACAAAGATAGAAAATACAATGAATTATTTTTAAAAATTACCTTTCTAACTCCATCTCTTAAACCACTTAAGATAAACTCAAAAAAAGTACTTTATTGTGTCTATAACCACACTTAACGAGTATTACGATAGAATGAAATAAGAATCGTTATCTACATTCGATAATTTGTTATAATTTTTGCGTGAGATAAGACGGTAGAATATAATTTATTATCTATACAAAAACTCACCCGAGAATAAACGAACTCGGATATCAATTAATTAATATAATGACGTAATAGCTAGCTTATTATCGGCGCTGATGCGGCTGAACTATAGAATTCGGCTATTTATTCAGCATTCGTCATTACGCAATGTAGGTATTTACATTGGTTCATAATTTCGCCGGTAAAGTTCTCGAAAAATGGAGCTACAATGTACTTGTTTACTTTGAATACTTACGTATTTTATGTAAATTCGCCTAAAACAGCTGCCGATTGCAGAATAAGTTGTAAAATGTAGAAATAAGTTGATTTTCCAAAAAGAACTCCGCTTCCCGGAACCGAAATCAAAAAGCTACAAATTTAAGAAGTATTACAAAGCTTGGAATATCCTGTGTAAAATCTGTCAAATACTGTGCTTCCTAAATCTGTAGTATAATATTTTATGACGTCAGCGCCATATTGTCAGATGATTCTGTCGTTCCGTTCTACGAAGAATTTACCTTAGTTTGGCATAATTGTGGTTACAACCATCCTCTTTGGTTACACCAAGGTGAAAACCCTCAACTAATCCGTCCATATCCATATCCTCGACAGTCTGCCAGCTCGCATTCAGTTACACATCAGATTTAAAATATCGTCAGACTTACATACCAACTGTATGGTCCCACACAAAGCAACACTTGTACTATGGCTACCGTACTGTGGACTGGAGGCTGGGGGCGATCCCAGTCACCGACCACGAAGGTGACAGGTTCAAAAGCATGATACAGAAGAACTGCTATAGTACCACCAGTAGGTGGGGATAAAAAAAACGTAAGTGCCGATGTGGTCGTCACATAGTACAAGCATTTCTTAGTTTGAGTTCTTTGCTCGATGCCATACAGCAAGCATACAGCTGTTGTTGTGTTTGTCTGGCTATATTTATTTACTATCACGACTGTATTCACTGCAGGGGTGGGCACAGGTGCATCTAATGCATTTCGCAGAGTATTTTGGTCCCATTGTAAAATCCTAGTGGCAATATACTGGACATCCAAATGCGAGGAGAAAATACTCGTGGTGTATGTCGCTTAGGCCACTGGACCGAGTGGGTATCCGAGGTTTGATTCCCATGCATGATACATTTTTACATCCATAATATTTTCATGTTTCACTTCTTACCTCATACTGAGTTGTTTCTGCAACTGAAAATTCCTTGTATTATATTATATTCATGAACGTAATTGATTATATTATATTCTCATTCACTCTCAGCCTTGGTGTCAACTTGGTTGGCAGCTTGCAGCCATGGATGTATTAGCTGTTGTTTTGTTCGAGCTTGCAGCTTTCATTAACTTTTTCAAAAGTTCTATTCATTAAGCCAATGTAAAAAATAAATTATACATGTTTTAAATGGGGGAAAAATTAACTGATATCATATATGTGTGTTTTTCAATCAATGTGAAGCTTTATAGCAGGAAAGCCCTTTGCACTCACGGAAAACATGACCAAAATATGGTAAAAATAATAAGGCTCAATATCTTTGTACATTTTTTTAATTATTCAGTACAAAAATCACTTCATGCGTTTAAATTTGTTGAGCTCGCCCTGCTGGATCGACGCGTCCTTGTATATCTGTTTCACTTTCTCCTTTCTGATGTTATCACTGAAAATTAAAGCAAATTTTATAAGACTTCAAGTTTTAACGACACAACGTGTGTTGTTACACAGATTATTATTCAAAATTAAAATTAGTCTGGTTTCTTTGTTATAGAAAGTTGAAGAAATAATGACGCGATCATGTAGAAGATATGGAACTTAAAACAAGTGCGTGTCGGACTTGCACATAAAGGGTTCCATACCACCGTAGAATAAAAACGTCAAAAATATCAAGTGCGCTGCGTCGTCGCAGGTGTCAGCGGGCGAAAGACGAAGCGGGGAGGTTGACGTGCCAGTACAAAATCTTACGACGCCGCAGCGCAACGCAGCGCAGCGCGTAGATGGAGCCTCGCCCTTACTTGTATGGGGCCCCCCCCCCTTTAGTTTTAAATGTTATTTTATTTTTAGTATTTGTTGTTGCAGAAATACCCATTCTGTGAAAATTTCAACTCTACCTATTACGGTTCGTGAGATACAGCCCGCTGACAGACGGACCGACAGACGGACAGCGGAGTCTTATCAATAGGATTCCTTTGGCACCCTTTGGGTACGGAACTATAAAAGAATGCTTCGTAGATAACCAAAGCTATGTTAAAAGTTGCAATAAAACTCGAGTTTACTTCCGCGATGTCGGTGTCAGATTTAACAGTATAGGGGCCATACATAAATTACGTCACACGAATTTCATGATTTTTAGACCCCTCCCCCCCTTGTCACAGCTGATCACATTTGGGAGACTCCCCCCCTCCCTGTGTGACGTCACATATTTTTTCAATTTTAAGAAATTTTCAAAATTTTTCGTTAAAAATTGAAATTTCTGTTTTAATAATTAGATATATTAGATTTTTAAATGTGACTTCACAAAACTTAGGACCCCTCCCACTCCCTTGTCACACAATGTCACATTTCGTCGACCCATACGAGTATACCCCATAAATTACTTACTATAAGAAGTATAGACGCTAGTAAATAAAGTACCTGTGTATCTTCTGCCTAATCTTGACAGAAGCAATGTATGCCTTATCTCTTCTGATCTCCCGCAGCGCTCCCTTCATTTCCTTCTTGTACTTGCCCTTTAGCTTCTCCCTTTCAGCCTGTTCCCGCGATAATTTGGAACTCTTGCTGCCTGTGAACCTGTGGACATCATAAACATTATATTATCTTCGGTTCCCCACAAGGACAGTTTTTTTTGTCATTAAGCTGGGAAAAAAGCGTACGGCCCACCTGATATAAAGCGGTAATAATAGTACTAGTTACTCTACTAGTTTTCCTATTTTCTTTTAACTAATTTTAATTAATTAATTAAATTAATTAATAATTAAATTCGATCCCACAGACAAACCGCCTGCTCGATTTTGTGGGGCTATGTACTATTTTCTATTGTAATTTTATTGTGTTTTAAGAAATAAAGAATGCAGCAGTAATGCTTGTAATACCAAATGCATCGCTCGCACGTTGCCGACCTGAAGGGGAGTGGGACAGATGGAGAAGAAAGGGTTGGGGGTAGGGCTTTCGGTTCTGTCAATCTGTAAAACGCAGCTGTAATAGATACGTTACGCCGATCGTCTGTGAGAGGGTGGTACTACCCCGGTCGAGTCAGCCCGTATTTGAGCGGTAGTCAATTGGCTACAGTTTAGCTCTACCACTAAATATGCGAGAGGCGGAGGATTGTGATGTGTGGAAGTCTTTGGGGGAGGTCTATGACCAGCAGTGGACATCTTAGGCTAGTATTCATGTATCTCAAAGTTGAGATCGAACTAGAGATGCTGTTTTTGACAGATGGTCCATACATTAAACGTCAAAACTGCTATTTAAGATCGATCACAACTTTGAGGTCGATTTATTAATACGAGCCTTACGACCGAATACTCAAAGGCTACTTAAATATTTAAGTCCCACTTAGCAGTTTGAGACGTCGTTATCTTAAATTTTTTGTATCGCGTCAAAGTTAAGCAGCTCTCAAATTTAAGTTGCGTACGAGTATACGGCCGTTAGAGTTGCGTTTGATACTTACACTTCTTGGATATCCGGTTCATACAGCCTCAAAGCTTTAGGCCTTTTCTTCTCCCTACATAGCGGAGTGAATGTTTTTACTTCCAAACTCTCTTTCATATACTGCGCCGAGCCTGATATGATGCTAGCAGCTTTCTTAGGATACAAATCCAGATCTATCCTACCTATCAACTTCAAGTGGGGCTCGAACAAACATCCCTGCGCCTCAATATCATTAAAATAATCGAAAAACTCTTTCAAAATAACTACGGAAGTAACTAAACAACGTATTCTGAATTCATCGTTTATTTCAGACGCGACCAAGTCTTTAGCCGCCATTTTGTTGTCGACCGCCATTTTGGAACAGTCGGATTCTAAATTCAAAATTTTGGAATCTTTATGCAATTTGAAAGGTGGCACCACTTGCACTGGATTTAAAATACTCGTGTTTGCGCTCAAATATAAAATCCCTCTTAGAAAATTTATAGCTGGAGGCACTAATCTTTTGGATAGCGTTGTGTACTCCAAAATTAGTGTTGTGACGAACAATCCTCTAGATATCGAGTAAATATCGTTAAATTTGGACGTCGTCAAAATTTCCGACATGAAAATCAAAGATGGCGTCGTAACTGGATGTCGGAAATCAGAAGTGGGATACAATAGTGAGACTAATTTGAAGAATATCAGCGTGTCTAAATCCGGAATGCGTTTGGGTCGTTTTTTGAAGTCAGTGTACTTTTCTTTGAGTAACTCTGTGAAGTATTTCTTGGTTGATACTTTGTTCGTGTGAGCTAGATCGTAGAACAGTGGGGTTAGTCTATCGAAGATTAGAAACGATTTCATAATGTCAGCTTGATCTTTCAAGTTGGTGAATATATCGTTGATATGTTGTAGCATGTGCGCGAACAGTCTGCTTAGTTTGTCTTTATTATTTTCTGATAAACTAGGATCGTAGCTCTTCATGAGAGTTTGTAGCGCACTGTATTGTTGCGCTGGGGTCTTGTCTGTGAGTAATTCCTGAAACAAAAGCAATAAGGTTCAATTCAAGTTAGCCTTAAAAACATCATGTTTTATCCCTAAGAAGTAAATTTACTAGGAAAAGTGTTCGTACCTTCAAATTATCTCCTTCTGAAGTCTTAAAATCAAAGAATGATCCAATTTTTTCTTCATCTTCTGGTACAATTTCATCGTCACTCTCAACATCAGACTCTTTCAAATCTTTCAGATCATCGAAATCATCACTTTTTTCTTCAGCATCATCAGCCTCATCGTCATCTTCAGTTTCATCATCACTCTCTTCTTCAGAATCATTACTATTCTGGAAAAGACCAGCTTTTTCTGTTTCTTTATCTTTCTTGTTCACTTTATTGTCATCATCGCGTTTGGATGTGGAAATAGTATCATCTTTATTTGGTTTAGTTTTTGTATGTTTTGCTTTCGATTCTGTTTCATCATCGGAGTCTTCACTTTCATCATCATCATCGTCCTCATCTTCATCACCCTGTGAAATGCTTGCTTTATCTTCAGTAGTCTTATTGTTTGAACCAGTTGCTTTAGTTTCTGTTTCATCATCAGATTCCTCATCATTTTCTTCATCATCATCAGATGATGTATCTGATATACCGTCGTTGAATTTTGGTTTGGCGTTTGGAACTGGAATAAAAAACGAATATTAGTATTCATGCTTACGGTGAAGAAAAACATCGAGAGGAAACCTGCATTAACAAAGACATGTGTCATCCACCAACCCGTACTAGGCCAGCGCGGTGGATTATGGCCTGAATCATTCGCTATGAGGGCAGGCCCGTGCCCAGAAGTGGGATAAAAAGGGCTAATAGTCATACTAATAATAATTATATTACTAGTAATCATGAGTAGATAGACTAGATAGTAGATAAAAAGGGAATGACCTATGCAGAACTGGTAACCCAAGGTCTCAACAGGCCATCCAGGCTAACACTAGATCAAGGCTTTCAGGCTTACCTGAATAGTCTTTCAGCACATTTTCAGGCACCAACGGCTTCCCATCTTTGTCGTACGCCAACATGAATTCTTTTTCATCATCCAGTTCGAAGTTATCATCCAAATCCTCTGCTGATCTGGAAATAACAATAATTTAGGAAATCCATAATTTATCAGTTTCAAAATTCAGTCAAGGAATTAGTCTTGCGAGGTTTGAAATTAAAGGTCCTCGCAAGACTTGGATTTAACAACTTGGACATTAGTAATTAATGGTAGTGGCCATCAACCACTACCATTAATTACTAATGCACATTATCTTTTAAATTATACAAAGAGATAAATAAAATAGATTTTTATAATTGTAAGAAATTAAATTATAATAAAATTGATAATATTTCCAAAAGCTGATATACATTCGTAAATTAACTAAAGTACCTGTGTTTGGGAGCACTCTGTTGCGG
This sequence comes from Drymonia ruficornis, assembly GCA_947859195.1. NCBI lineage: Eukaryota > Metazoa > Arthropoda > Insecta > Lepidoptera > Notodontidae > Drymonia > Drymonia ruficornis. The sequence continues at coordinate 9,149,223 of OX401926.1, read as the reverse complement.
TTTTTTAGTAACATTCACTTCCTCCCCCAACATCCTCTGTTCTCTCTCCTTTTCTAACATCTCCAACCTCTCCCTCTCTTCTTTAGCTTGTTTTTCATCACTTTTCAGACCGTCTGATGGCTGAAATTTAAAATAACAATTGGTCAGGAATGCCAACTGAAAAATTCGGAAATGGCCACAAAATGACGAATAGGAAATCACCACAAAAAATAACTGGTTCAGAAATGGCCACAAAACATACCAAAGTCGGAAATGCCACTAAAAATGACAAATTCGGAAATGGCCACAAAAATACCAAAGTCGGAAATGGCCACTAAAAAATGACAAATTCGGAAATTGCCACAAAAAAATTACATACACGGGAAATGGTCATAAAAACACCAATCAGACACAGAAAAGTCCCAAAATCCAGTTTAAACTCACCGTGCCTCTCTTCTCGAACCTCAGCTCCCTCATCATCTTGTCATAATCCATATTCTTCTTTTCCCCTTGACTCAACAGCTTCTCCATAGCCGACGCTTCCTTCTCTTCTGTTCTCATTTTCTTAAACACAACGGGTTGAAGGTCCTTCCATTCGCTGTCCAACTTCTCCGTCAAGTCCAGGGTCTGCTCTTTCTCTTTCTGTTTCTCCGCTTTCCTCTTCTTCGATTCCGCTATCAGTTGTTCTATGAGGTCTTTGTGGGACTTCGCGCCGTCTTTCGAGTCCGTTTTTGATAGGACTCCACCACCGAAGTGGCCTTCTGATACGAAGTCATCTGAAAATTAATTATGTTGAGTTTTGAGTACTGCTTAACACTACAGTTCATGATTATTGAATAAAGGCTGCAACCAACTGCCGCGGACAATTCGCGTGAACTATTCGCACTCAAAATAGTGAAAATGCTATCATACACTTCAAACAGTCAAAATTTTCCGCGACAGTCTATTGCAGCCTTAAAATTTACATAAAAATTATATTAGAGATATTTTCTCTATTAACAATGTAAAGCAATGTAATATTAGGTTAAGTGTTTTGGAAATAAATAAATGAATGAATGAATGATCTAAGTTGAATTTTAGGGACCATTAAATTAATAAAAAACACATACCACCTAAGCCACCAAACTTCCTATCAGCATCGTCTTCATCATCGGACCGAGGATCATCGAATTTCTCTATTTGCTCCAACGTTTGACCCCTGAGAAGCGATACATTTAAGTACAAGTGTAATAAATATAAATAAAGTAAAATTAATGGTTCCAAACTAAGTAACGCTTGTACTATGTACCATGGCTATCGTATGGACTGAAAGTGATTCCAGTGACACCCAGACCAAGCCAAATTACGAAAACACCATTTCCGAAATTTGCCTCTGGTGGGAATCGAACCCGCAACCACCTGATGCAGAGTGCCAAGCGGCTTGTTTTTCATGGTTAAGGGACATCTGAAAATCAGGGCCTGCAAATTTCTATTGTTATTTTCTCAGGGTTAAGGTACGAGTTGGATCAACGCGGCAGACGGCAGACGTCAGTCGGCAGACGGCAGACGTCAGTCGGCTAAGTCAGTCGGCAGACGTCAGTTTCATAGAAATTGTAGTGCCATCTGCTATCACAGCACATGTCATTGTGACAATTTGTATGAAACTGATGTCTGCTGTCTGCTGCGTTGATCCAACTCCCACCTTTAGACTCAAGGCTGTTACTACCACTATGATCATACCTGTGTGTCAATATTTCATCATCAGCCAGATTGTAAATGTTCTTCTTGCTGTGCTGCTTCGTCCGTTCAGCCGCAAACCTGGCTATCATGCGGTCTTCGGCTGACAACTGAGTGTTCTTCTCACCGATACGACGGTCGATGAACGTATTAGTTTTGTTCATCAATTTCATCTCTGTCCCTATTGTTTCTTTTCTCTGTTTAGAAAGTAAACATAAATAAATATTACCAGACTAACACACCAACTGTGTCACAAACCACAATGCTTAAGGATAATGTGCACAATGTGGTACCTCCGAATAGCCCGGAGGCCCTACTCTTTTACAGACGAAAACGAAATTTCGGACGAAATTCGCATATTTCCTACTACGTTTCTCATTGATTCCGACATTTCTTACGAACGAAAATGTTTGAAGTCTTCATCGTCATCGAATCTAAACGTCAGACAATTTTCGTTCGTAAGAAATGTCGGAATCAATGAGAAACGTAGTAGGAAATACGCGAATTTCATCTTAAATTTCGTTTTCGTTTGTATAAGAGTAGGGCCTCATCGCTCTCGCCGTCACACCCCCCCACCCGTCATCGCTCTCGCCGTCCCACCCTCCCACCTCCCTGCGCATACCTAAGGCGCGGCACTGCGGTTGCGGTAGTACTATAGTAATGTAAGCATTTTCAGAGTTGCATATTGCTAGTCCATTCGTTCTGAGGTTTTACATGTTTTATTTCACTGTTTAATAATAATAAGTACTAATAAATGATTTAACTGATGGCAACTCCAGCTTGTCCTCTGACATAGGCCTCTGCCAATATCTCCTCCTAGGCCTAATCATTAAACTGCTGACTGAATACTACTCAATATGGCAAGGGAAAGTTGTTAATATACAACATACAAATACTATTCAAACGAAGCAAATTAACAAAATAAAGTCAATCAAACCAGTTAGTTACCTTTTGGATAGCTTTAGCTCGTGAAACACCGGGCAATCCTCTATCATGTTTAGATTTTTTCCCCAAAACTTTTATCTTTTCTTTATTTATGTGCACTTCGAACGGATTTAACTTTTTCTTGTTGATTTCCGATTTCTTTTTATTGTGAACCTTATCGGCGAGTCCTGAATTTCGCTTGTTTTTAACTTTAGCCATTGTTTAAATTTAATACTTTAGTATTTTGAAGTTATTCACACTAAAAGCACAACTTTCTATAAACTTGTAGGTTAGATTAGGTATGTTGAAGTTAGGTTAGGACTGGTTGACATTTATGACATTAGAGAAATGCATTTTATTCTGGGTCTATGGTTTGGTCCAAACCAGCCAAGTGTATGTCGGACCACACGCAAAGTAAGGTTCCGTAGCTATTTCAATGACGAAAACTTATTTTTAGCTGGCTAGGTTTTAGGATTAGCTCGTCGAGGGTCAAACCTTGGCGTCATCGTTGGACACCATTGTCGATCCTAGCTTACAGGAGTAACAGGGTGTGTGGAGGGCCTAGACCCATTTAAAAAAAAATATCTAGGATTTCTAGGTGCTGATAAAAGTCTATAACCTAAGCAACATTAAGGTAAGCTTTATAATACACCGTGGACAGTCCGGTTAAGTACTACGATACTTTTTTTTCGATAATACTCATGAGTATAGTATCGATACTTTCTATTAGCCCGTTAGCGTGGTTGGCGCGGAGGCGCCTTTTACGCTGCAGGTCGTAGGTTCGATTCTCTACCTGGTAGGTCTACCCGGGACATGCATTTGTGTGCATGATCATGTCTGTATGTCCCGAGTCTGGTTGTATAATATGTATATTAAGTATGTATTTACAAATAAAAAAGTAGTATAATGTAGTAATATCAGTTATCTGGTTACCATATTACAAGCTCTGCTTAGTTTGGGATCAGGTAGCCGTGTGTAAAAAATGTCCCAGGATATTATTATTATTCCATACCGTGTCTCTAGAAGTGGGACAAAGAGCTAATATATTTTTTACAGTGCAACATGAACGAGACTGTAGTACCTAATAGAGTTGAGTTAACCACTTGAGTTTTTGGTTAGGAAGAAATTCAACTTTATTATCCTGCCTTTAAGGTCTATTATACCTTGACAATTCTGTAGATAGAAAAACAAGCCGAGTGAGAGGCCCCACGTGGGACCAGGTCTCTCTCACTCCGACTTGCCATGCCAAAATAATATTATCGTTGGGTAATGATTGGTAGTTTTTAAATCAACCAAATAAATTAATTTATTATTTATCGCGACAATTGTTTTATCAATTGATTCATAATCATTATTTTTAATTTGAAGTAATATTTTTTTTATTCTAAGAAATATTGAAGATTACATTATTTATACTTTGTAAAAGATCGGATTTTCGTTCGTGAGTAATAGAGACTGGCGTACGATTGACCGTACGACTATGTTGCTGGAGAAACAGCCCAATCAGATTATGAATGCCATAGGTGTGCTCGACAAAAGGTTATCATCAACATACTTAACTGTCACAAATCTTTGACACATGCATGGCCACTCTTTTAAAAATAAATTTATTCACACAAAGTAATGTATAGTTACGTACAAGAAACAATTCCTACGAGTGAACGAATGATTTTGCTACTAATATGAATTAGTAATAACTGGCTATCATATAAATCTAGCTGTACCTAATCAGCCTCATGTATGTACCTAGGAGTCCTGCGGGAAGTTACCTAACAAAAAAGTAATATTTTATAACATTTTATATTTCTCAAATTGAAATCCACAATCGAAGAATTTTTGTGCCAATTTTCAGCAAATTCCGTCAAAAACTGTAGAAGTTACAGGCACTGTGCCAGATTGGAACGGACGGATGAAAACGCACTGGATAATCTTATAAGATTTCTTCGTAGGGACTACGAAACCCTAAAAGTGAGACAGCTGGTTTTGACTAGAGATGTGCCGAGTACAGCCTTACTCGAGTACTGACTCGAGTACTTAGTAAGTACTCGAATACTCGAGTACTCAGATTATAGGACTCGAGTACCGGGTGGTACTCGAGTACGGGTTCCGAGTACTTCATGGTTTTCGAATCCTAAGTCGGGTACTCAAATCGCGACCTATAAATTTTGGCGAGCTCCCCGATTTATAACGTATTTTCTAAAAAAACTACAACTGTTAAGGCAAATAAAAAAAGCCTGTATAAAGTCTACTTAAATATGTACCTATTAATAATTACCTGTTTTTCCAATTATTTTTTCGCTGTAGTCTGGTAAAGATAGACTTTAAGTTTGCAGTCATAACTACAAATTAAGTAGACTTTATACAGGCTTTTTTTATTTGCTGTAACAGCTGTAGTTTTTTTTAGAAAATACGTTATAAATCGGGGCGCTCGCCAAAACTTTCGCCATTTTCGCGAATTTTCACGAGTGGACGTACAATACAACGCACTAATTAGATTAGATGTCAAACTCGGACGTTTGAGTGGGTAAAAATTACATCATACAAAAGTACTCGAGTCCTATTAAGTACTCGAGTACTCGTACAAGTATTCGAGTACCTGTCCGAGTCCTCCGACTCGAGTACTTACTCGATTCTTTTTTTAACGAGTACCAGAATACTCGTGTACCAAAAATAGCGTACTCGGCACATCACTAGTTTTGACGTTTTTATGGATTTTATACATCCATTTCAACTACTGTCAATATGTTATTGTCATTTTCTTTCTTTTGATCATTCATTTCATTCATTCGCGTCGTGAAATCCCACGGAAGAAATCCATGCGAAATCCATTTATAAGTTTCGTACGCACGCAAACACAACATTCTCTTTGACGCACACATGCACCGATAGTAGGGGTAGATGGGGTTGGGGAGCCCAAGAGCCCAAGAGGGGATTATGGAATTTACTCGAGCGAGCGCGGCCCATTTATCTTTCTTTCGTCATTGAGCGCGGCAGACTACCTATCTAATCTGTGGCAGATCAGATATTGATAAGTATAAAGGTTGGCACTCATCTATCAACTCGGCACCCGACCAGCATCATTGCCTCGCCCACGCCAACTATCTAATCTGTGCCCACGCCGCTCGGCGTCCACTCGTTGTCGAAAGGTGGTCCGCGGGCGGACGCTGCTTTTACACCATAAATGTCACGTGATCAACCAGTCGACCGCGCGTGGTCAACGAGTGGTCCACTTATTTCCGGTTCGGTTAGTGGAAGCCGACCGAGGAGGCGGTGCTGATGCTGGTCGGCTGGTCGGATGCCGACAGGTCGAGATGACATTTTTCTAGTGATGTGGCATCATGTACCAGGTAGTTTATATCGATATTTTTTTAAACGTAACAAAATAAAAGTAAAATTAATTAAATAAGGCTTATTATAAGTGGAATGAAAAAATATTTCAGTAATAATATTTTATTCATATTTACTCACAGTGTAATTATAATAATTATTTTTCCGTTCAATGTTACAATTTTTTAATACTTTTCTGGCTAGTTCTCGTGTTTGAGAATGAATGATTGGTTTTTGGGTTTTAACAAGTGGCGAGGAAGCGACCAAAGTCTGTTTAATACACAACAACAACAACAAAGAACAATGTGAGTGCGATCGAAATTGATACCTAACTATCGATAGCGAGCGATATACGTACTCGTGCAGCGCTAAGGCTAGGATCGCGCAGGCGATGCGCGGGTATGCGGGGTATCCCCTCCCCCGCGTCACAGCCCCGATTGCCATCTCGCTCGAACTGTCGCCTGCTATACCTATCTCCAACCAATTTAGATAAGCTCTTAATATAGGGGAGTACGCTCAGGGGAGCCCGTTAGATTAGAAAAAATCGATCATTTGAAATACTCGAGCGCGAAAGATTTAGATAAGGGGAGATTAATTACTAGCTAAGAAGTGTCAATTTTGCTAATCTGATGATTTGAGCGTAACCTACGGGGGGGTGGGAGGATGACAAAATTGCAAAAAAAAATCGATGGCTTGACTTACTAGACGGTTACGGTTGTTTTGTTATATTTTTTAAAGGTAATAATACTAGAATAACGAAAAACATAATAATATGTTATTATAATCTGACGATTTCCGCAGGCCGAAAGATACATAAATGCAGATAGGGAGCGTGTTTTCCCCACTCCGCGCCCGGCGCTTCTCTGTCCCTTTCACTTTTCCCCTATTTCTAACTCTCTCGCACCTTCCCCACACTGCTTTCCAACGCCCAATAACACCATTGCAGCTGTTCTTAAACCACGTACTTTTGGTATGTACGACGAGCCGGCTTGTTTGTGATAAAAAGTTGGTTTTGTAAATAAAATTTGGTGAATTTAATATAATATTCATATTATAAGTGCTAACGATATGAATTGTGTTTTCTGTGAACAAGATCTATCTTCTAAAATAGTGAAATTTACATGTGAAACATTTAAAAAATGTAAAACAGTATCGGAGTACCGTCGCAGTAAGCCGCGACAAAGAAGATCTCACACTACGTATGATAATATTAAATTGCCACCAGAACCTTCAGTAAATCAAGGTTATCACGCGAAGTGCTACAAGTTATTCACTGCCATCAAAGTCCCTGTCGATTTTCAAAAACCAGAGCAACAACAAAGTTATAATGCACCGGAAGTTTCGGGGCATAGTTGTGAATCACACGTTCCTGTGATTTTCAAAACTGAGGCTGCTGATGTATCGATAGATGAGTAAGTGCTAATATGTATAATGCTCTTGGCTCAAGAATTTGTTAAATGGATTAAAATAATTTTTACATAATTCAAATGAAATTATTCTCTGGTTTATCTTTTATTCAATGATCAATATTGAGGGAATTTTCTTAACAAATTGATAATAACAGAACATTTGATTGTCAACGAATTTCTTGAACCAAGAAATTCTTATTTGGGGTAAAGTATTTTTTTCTCAGTGTATTTTCGGGAAATGTTTTTTATAGATATACAGGATGTCCCACGACTTTGCCACATGGAGGGAAAGTATCATGAATACTGTAGATAGAACATTTTACTGAATGGAGACTTCATTTTTATTTTACAAACAATACGAACTGCATTCAAATATTTTCGTAAACTCGCTTGCCAGTGCTCGTAAACCGGCTAAAATCCGAAAAAATAACACCCTGTACTTTTATGGCATCAATCGATAAGATCAATCATAAGGACCAAATCTCTCTAATAAACATGGTAAATTAAATGACACGAAGACCTTGAAATCTAATCTTATAAATTCAAGAATTCAAAGATAGTTTATCCAACAAAATGGAGCTAATTTCGAGCAACAAATTAGTTAGTTTACTGCTTTTTTCGTCCAATTAAAATAAGTAAAGATTTTATGGTTTTCCTTTCATTTCTAAAACTCGCTTGCCACACTCGGGAATCGAACTGGCTAAAATCCGAATAATAACACCCTGTACTCTTATGGCATTAATCGATAGGGTCAATCATAAGGATAAGGTGTCTCTAAGAGACATGGTAAATTAAATGAAAGGAAACCCATAAAATAGTTACTTATTTTAATTTTAACTTCTTTGAATTTTTATAAGTTAAGATCGGTCAGGTCGGTCGGTCAGGTCGGGCTAACAATCAGAAGGTCCCAGGTTCGATCCCCGGTGGGGCATGCACCAATGGATGAATTTTCATCTATGTGCATAATTTACAGTTCGCTGACGGTGAGGGAAAATCATCGTGAGGAAACCTACCTATCCCTCGGGATTAGGTAATAGTCAGTTCCTGTATACATGGCGACACGGTTCACCACCTGTCACGTTGGGTTCTGACTATCTAGTGAAACGTGGGCTTTGAGTTGGTTAATACCTCCACAATGTGATGGTGTATGGCCACTCAAGCCTCTGACTACCCCCGAACGGGGATAAAAGTCGTGACGTTAAATTTTTTTTTTTTTTCAAGTTAAGATATCATGGATTTCCTTTCATTAAATTTACCATGTTTGTTAGAGAGATTTGGTCCTTATGATTGAGTCTATCGATTGATGCCATAAAAGTACAGGATGTTATTTTTCCGGATTTTAGCCGGTTCGATTCCCAAGTCTGGCAAGCGAGATTTTGAAAATCTTTGAATGCAGTTCGTATTTTTTTTTTTTTAATAAAAATGAAGTCTCCATTCAGTAAAATGTTCTATCTTCAGCATTTAAGGTACTTCCTCTCCATGTGGCAAAGTCGTGGGACACCCTGTATAGATCGTGAAATAAAAAAATTGCTAAAATCGCAATAAAATATATAAAAACATTGATAAAAACACTGATTTTTAATTCCAATTTTTAAGTCTATGTTAATTTAGCTGGTTTCTTATTGGTAAAATATTTTCAGGGAAGGGGAATCAAGCAACTGTGAGCGGGGCTTGAAAGCTTTTGATAGTGACACAAACGAGCCTGCTGGTGACAAGTCTTTACCACCAGTTAAATGTTTCATTTGCGACAAATCACACAAACGATTACGCGGTCGTGAAGTTCCGTTAGCTGTTTGTAAAATCCGAACCATCGAACTCTTGAAAAGTGCAGCCACGGAATTAAATGATGTTGAAATGTTAGAGAAAATCAGTTCCTTCAATGATAATTCCATCATTCCATATCATAAGTGCTGCAAATACCAATATCTTCGAGACATTTCTAAAGGTGATTAAAGTGAATTTACAAAAAAAAAGAAAAGCATCTAACACCGCTTATACTATGCTGTGTGAGATGATTGAAGAGTACGTGATCAAAAATCACGAATGTCTGTTTTTTAATCTGATTTGGTTCCTTCTCAGATCGTCATCTTGAGAGAAAATTAATGGAGAATTTTCACCAGAAGATGAAGATAATACATGCTGAAATTTTTTTTTTTAAATAAGTTTCTTTTCATGTTATCAGATTATCCATACCCCTCAAAAAAATCGTCAGATTGTTGGTCACTATGGCTAAGACATCATGATGAACCTTCAGAATGCTTATTTGACGCGCTCGAGTATTTCAAGATGGCGATTTTTTTTACATTTTCAGGAATTCACAGCGAGCTGCGTCACTTCCAAATCGTTAGTCTAAGAAATGGGAGCGTCTATAGGGTTCACTGAACACCCCCTCTGAAAATCTGACGCGCTCGAATTAATATTTTTTTATCCCTCCCGCATGGCCACCCCCACCACGCAAATCGTTAGATTAATATTATGTAATATTTCATATCTGAGACGTGTTGGAGCATGAAAAATATCAATATCTGACACGCTTGAGTATTTCCATGTCAGTTTTTTTTACAATTTTGAAAATCTTTAGACGCTTCCCGACCGCTGAAAGTGGAAACATTATAGGACCATTTATTATTGTTATTATATTCTAATCTACCAAATCTAATAGTCCACGACACTCGAGTAAATCCACATTTAGCATCATGGCATTTACTATTCGTGTATTTTTTACATTTAACTCATTTCTTTATTTATTAATATTGCATTTTTGTAAATAATTATGACAGTTTTTTTAAAAATAAGCATAGTAGGCAACAGGTTGGGATGACAATCGGGGTATAAGCTGAGGCGCGGGCGAGGTGACACCCCCCAATACCCGCTCATCGCCCGCGCGCTCCTAGCTGCCGCGCTGCACGAGTACGCATTATCGCTATCGATAGTTATCGATTTCGATCTCGCTCACATTGTTCTTTGTTGTTCTGTATTAAAATGACTTTGGTCGCTTCCTCGTCACGTGTTGAATCAGAAAAACCAATAATTTATTCTCAAACACGAGAACTAGCCAGAAAAGTATTAAAAAATTATGACATTGAACGAAAAACAATTATTATAATTACCATGTGAAAAACATTAAATAAACATTGTATTTATTTATAAACCTTATTAATTATGTTTACTCTTATTTTGTTACGTTGCAAAATAAAATTATCGATATAAACTACCTGGTAGTGATGCCACAGTACTAGAAAAATGGCATCCGAACCTGTCGCCTACTATGGCTGCGATCTAGACGACGTAATTTTCGTTATGTTCTTTCATAAATTTCGTTCCACTTGAACCAACTTGTACCTACTGAAAGTGATCACTATTATCGTTTTCAGAGTTTTTGTGAACGAAAATAACAAAAATTACATCGAATGGAACGCAGCATAAACCTATCAGTCACCAATGTCATCATTTCTTTGACAGATTAATGAAAGTTTGCTTTTTTCTGAATTTCAGTAATAGTCGAAACTGTGGACTTGCGGAAAGCCGGCATCAAGCATGTTATACAGCAGTTGGAGAAACCACATGGGATGGACTTGTCCAGCCAGAAGAAACTGATAGTGCCGGTGGCGATGGTCTATGTAAACAATATGGACACGGGCATGGAAGAAGACGAGAAAGTACTGAAGAAAGAGCCTTCTGACGAAGCGGAGAAACTTGACATCGAATTAGAGGATTTGGACGTGAGTAAAGTCTGACTTGCTAATCATAAAGTGATTGTGATTGCGAATACAGGGTTATTGGAAAAACACTAACAACCTTGCAGGACTATTACTGACATCATAAACAACAACTTTTGTTTTATGAGTTTTTACAAAATATAATACATTTAACAAAAAATCACTTTCTAAAATGTATAAAACAAGAAAATATTCTCATCTAGAGGAAAGCCATGGTATGTGGTTACATTCCACTTTGCCCTAAAGTACCTAAACGGACCACGGTTATCCTCTAGACAAGCTTATTTTCTTGTTTCATACATTTTAGAGTGTGATTTTTTGTTAAATTTATTATTGTTTTGTAAAAAGTCATAGAACAATAGTTATTGTTTATGATGTCAGTAATACAGACCTGCAAGGTTGTTAGTGTTTTACCAATAACCCTGTGTATTGAAAACACTTCGGAAATCAAATATTTAGGGGTTATATTGGACCCTTATTTGAATTGGCAAACCCATATCTATGCCGTCACAAATCGGATGCGCAAACTTATTTACATATTTAAAACCAGACACATTTATGACATTAAACTATTAAAATCAGTATATTATGCTTTATTACAATTTGTAATAACCTATTGTATCCCGTCTTGGGGAGGAGCAACCAAAACTTATTACTCAGCATAGAACATGCTCAAAGATAAATCTTAAAAATATTGTATAAAAAAATATGTGAACCGACCCAAATTAATTTTCTGAAACATTTAACATTTACAGCGCACTGATGAAATATTTCCCCAACGTGCATGGGCAAATCCGGGAGCAAATGGGCAAATCGGTGATCTGGTACAAGAATTGACTCCCACTACACATTATAATGGTAAATAATTATAAAACAAAATTAAAAAACACCAAATTTCCAGTGTCATGGGAAGTTATTCAATTTTCATTTTTTCAGCTGACTCTTCGGTCTCTGATGCTACAGCCTGTACATCAGCTGCTAGCACAATAAAAAGACCTGCAGTAGAAGGTTATTATCTTGTTCCGTTGATTCATATCACTACATTATGACATACTACTGTCTATAAGTTTTAAAGAAGAGTTTATATACTGTATTATCAAAATATAAAAATGTACAGTAAATTATAACTTTTGGAAATACGAAGGCAAAGAATGTTCAATTGTACTTATAATCCGAAACATTTTTTCTGCTTCTTCATGCCCTTGCTGTACTGTGTGAATTAATAATTTCACTTACCTACATACTTACCTTATATTACCTTTTTTTTTTTTCAGAAAAACTGGATGTTGTCGTGGAACTTATGAAAAAAAGAATGGAGCAGAGAGAGGCTCACGAAACAAATAAAGAACGACGGCATAAGGAGCTTTTAGTGGTTTTACAAAGTATTTTAAATAAATAAGTTTTCACAAGATATAAATATTGTAATTTTTTTATATTTTTAATCTTTATTACTCTAAAATTGTAACCTAAGAGCAAAGAATAGTAAGATGCCACACAAGGCGGAACAGGTTGATAGATATTAAGATGAATGTTATCGTAGATAGAAATAAAAATAAATGTTAATAATTTAAATTCATTTATTTTATGAGTCATAATAAAAATCAGATTCTAAAAATTCAATTTCTAGTAAGGCATCCGAATCACTGCTATCGTTACATGCATTTATGATGAACCGCTTTATAGTTATTATTAGGGTACCGTACCCAAAGGGTGCCAACGGGACCCTCTTCCTAAGCCTAAGTTGTCCGTCTGTCCGTCCGTCTGTCAGCGGGCTATATCTCATGAACCGTAATAGGTAGAGAGTTGAAATTTTCACAGAATGTGCATTTCTGTTGCCGCTACAACAACAAATACTAAAAATAAAATAAAATTTAAAAATAAAGGGGGTCCCCATACAGGAAACTTGATATATTTGATGTTTTTATTCTACGGTATGTGCGAGTCCGGCACGCACTTGGCCGGTTTTATAGTTTAAGTATCAAAACTTATTCTGGTAACTTTGGAAAAAGTGGACTCATCGCTCATGTGGGCATTATTTACGAAAATGTTGTTCATAAACAAATGGAACGTCAATTTGTGGATAAAAACGTTTTGTGCGTTTTTAGCAAAATTTGCAACTTATGGAACGCACCACATATTATGTCATTGTCAATGTCATTTCATTTTCTTTTTTGTTTTGATCATTCATTCATTCCATTCATTCGCGTCACGAAATCCGTATTATTTTCGTAAGCACGCACGCATGCACCGAAATAAATCAACATCAACTCTCAATGAAATAAGAAATAAATAAAATGGCAGATATTGGGAAAGAGGAACTTAATAAAGCTATTTTGGGTAAGTAACACGTACAACCTCTAACTGCAATAAGTTTAGCGCGGGCTTCTAAAAATGGCTTCCATAAACATACGGAATATCGAGAAAATAAATAAATCTTTGTAACTATGAGGTTATAGACAAATTAGTGTAACTAAAATTATTGAGGTTCCAAGGTAGGGTTTAATTTGTGTGTGTTTCGCTATCTGAGCTATACCTGCGTCTCTATAATGGATTGTTTATTATTGTCACGCTTTTTGTAACTGCGACGAACTAATATTTTTGTCAATGAAGCATCTACGCCACGCTATGTTCCGTGTATTGCATGTAGTATTCGTAAAAGACATTGATTTTATAGTTTAGTATGAAATGTTTTCACCCCGCACTGGGTCAGCATGGTGGACTGTGGCCTGACTCCCCCTCGCATTGAGGGGAGGCCCGTGCCTAGAAGTGGGACGTTAAAGGGGCTAATATTATTTATTGTCTGGTGTAACCAAAGACGTTCCTTACTGGGATATTGATGAGATCATGTGTTTATTTAACTTTTCCGACAAATCGTCATGCATAACATACAGTGGCTATGTTCTATGATGCTGTTCAAACTATTTTTTTCACATTTAAGTTGTCTTTTTTATATTTAATATAGCCTGTTAACTGTCCCACTGCTGGGCCTCTGGGATAAAGAAACAAAGTAGTAAAAAGTATTTGTAAAAGTCTATTATTTAGCTATTCATATTGCATGCATAAATAAATGGCAGTTTCTTTTTAAAAATCTATCAGTCATAATTTATTTTTCAATGAGAATTTTCTTTCTTCTGAATTTCAGAAGTGCTCAAAACTGTGGACTTGCAGAAGGCCGGCATCAAGCATGTTATACAGCAGTTGGAGAAGCGACTCGGGAGGGACTTGTCCGGCCAGAAGAAACTGATAGACGAGCTGGTGATGGACTATGTGAACAGTATGGACACGGACGAAGAAGAAGACGAGGAAGTACAGAAGAAAGACTCTTCTGATGAGGAACTTGACATCAAAGAAGAGGACTCAGGGGTGAGTAAAGTTTATAATGACTATATTAGCGGGACACTATGATGGCCGGTTTGACATGTGGGAGGGGGAGAACCTTAAATAAAATAAAATAAAAAAGCCTTTATTTCCCTAAAAAAAAGTGTTACATTTATAAAAGTAGTAATATAAATTATGTTAAGGTCATCCATTTCTGGATGTAGGCCTCCTCCATCCCATCCCACTTGTCCCTGTCTTGTGCCACTCGGGTCCAAACTCTTCCTGTTACTTGCACAATATCATCTTTCCATCCTTGTTGTGGCCTTCCTCTTTTCCTCTTATCCTCCCGGGGGTACCAGTGTAGTATCTTCTCACTCCAGCGGTTATCTTTTAGTCTCGCTGCATGTCCCGCCCATTTCCACTTCAGTTTGGCGGCCATTTGGAGTGCATCTATAAGCTTAGTTTTTCTTCTTCTTATATATATAAGAGGATGAACCTTATCATAACTGAATAAGATTCATTTTCACATTCATTTTTTGACATTTTTATTTTTTAAACTGCCAGTCTTATTCTGTTATAATAAGGTTCATTTTCTTCCCTCCGCACATGTTAAACCGGCCATCGTAGTCTGATTCTTCTATGGCTAATAATTAAGGGCCGCCGCAGACTTGCTACTTTTAGCATCGGCGGTCGGCGATTTTGATGCTGCGTCTCGCTCGTTCGCGCTCGAAGAAACGCGACGCAGCATCGATACGTCACAAAATGGCCGGTCGCCGATGCTAAAAGTAGCTAGTCTGCGGAGGCCCTAAGACTGTATAAGTGACTCTCATGCACGTTTTGAAGCTGTTCATGCTAAGATCATGCTTCTTAAATCGTAAGGGTATAATGCACTATAGATGAATAAATAATAGGACTGGGAGCAATCTCAGTGACACCCAGACCAAAACAAATTACGAAAAGGCCATTCCCGAAATTTACCTCTGGCGTAAATTAAACCCGCAACCCGATGATGCAGTTTTCAGCTTTGTTTCATGACACATTATATTGGTACCATAATATTGGTTTTATTTGTTTTCAGACTAAGAGAAGGACGCGCGGTGACGATAAGAAAAAGGCTGATGGAAAGAAGAAGAAGACGCCTAAAGCTAAGAAGGTAAGTCAAACTTTTTTTTTATACAGCTAGGCGACTTAACAAATTTGAAACTAATAATAATTTAAAAAATTAAAAACATTTGCCCTGCAAAAAACGAACTAAAAAGTATAAAACAAGTGCAGTGTTGTTGCAGTCGGGGGACCGTTCTGTGGAACACTTTTTAATCTAAGAGGGCCCCCGACTGCAATGACACTGTACATGTTTTATACTTTTTGGTTGTTTTTTTGCAGAGCAGTTGTGTTTTTAAATTTTTTAAATTATTTAATTTTTTTTATTTGTTAGTCGCCTAGCTGTATAAAAAAAATTACATACATACATGAAACATAAACACATATACACTCCTTTTTTTGGGCAGTCGTGTAAAAAAACCGGCCAAGTGCGTGTCGGACTCGCACATAAAGGGTTACCACCGTAGAATAAAAACGTTAAAAATATCAAGTTTCTTTTTTGGGTGCCCCCTCTACTGTTAAATTTTATTATATTTTTTGTTGTAGCGGCAACAGAAATACACATTCTGTGAAAATTTCAACTCTACCTATTACGGTTCGCGAGATACAGCCCGATGATAGACGGACAGATGGACAAACAGACAGACAGACAGCGTAGGCTTAGTAATAGGGTCCCATTGGCACCCTTTGGTTATGGAAACCTAATTAAGTAATAAATTAAGCAGTCACCATAGCCTATAGATGCTTGCAATACCAAAGGCATTGCTCTCACATTGTCAACTTGAAGGGTTATGGAATATAGGGACGAGAAGGCAGGGGTGAGGGGTTTGTGTATCCGGGTCTCTCATTCTATGAAATGTAGCTAAAATAGCTACTTTACACCGAAGTTCTGCAGTCTATTGGCTACAGCTTGGCTCTACCACCTTAAGATCTCATGAGAATTACCCGGAGAGTGGTATTTTAAGGCAGATAACTTATTGACTGCAGCTCATATACGGGCTGGCTCGACCGGGGTACCATACTCTCACAGAAGATCGGCGTAAAGCAGCTATTACAGCTGCGTTTCGTACGATGAGTGAGAGCTGAAAGCCCAACCCCCCTTTCCCTTCCTCCATCCCACTCCCCTTCTAGTCGGCAATGTGAGAGCAATGCATTTGGTATTGCAAGCATCTATAGGCTACGGTAACTGCTTAACATCGGGCGGGCCGTACGCATTTTTGACACCGCAGTCTTATACTGGGTGAAATCGAAATCGTCGGCAATGTTTTAACCGGTGATTCTACACATGATTCAGAATATTTAGGGAATATTAATCAACAAATAATTGGTAAAAAATTATTACCCAGGTAAGGTATAACAGTTACATGGTTTGCTTATTTGCCTACCCGATCAATATTTTTTTATCAGTAGATTTTTTTATTTGTTTTCCTAAAATATTTTGAATCATGTGTAGAATCACTGATTAAAATATTGCTGACGATTTCGTTTTCACCTGTATAAAATATATTTTGAGGCAGTTGTAGATTTATTAACATTATTATTTCGATCTCCAGGCAGGAGTTACCAAGAAGGGCAGTGGCAAAGGGAAAGGCAGTGCGTTCACGCGGCCCTACAAGCTGACCCCTGAACTGGCGGGACTGATGGGCGCCGCGGAGCTCCCGCGCCACGAGGTCGTCAAGCGCATGTCCGCTATCATCAAGGAGCGCCAACTCCTCGACCCCAACAACAGACAGTTCACCATCTGTGACAAGGAACTGTATGGCATCTTTGGCACGCAACGGTTCCACACGTTTGGCATGATGAAGTACTTGAAACATCATTTCTTGAAAGACGAGTAAGTGTTACTCAGGCCCGTATTAATAAATCGATCTCAAAGTTGAGATCGATCTTAAGATGCAGTTTTGACATTTAATGTAGGGAATCAGAATGTCCCAGGTTCGATCCCCGGTGGGGCATGCACCAATGGATGAATTTTCATCTATGTGCATAAATTACAGTTCGCTGACGGTGAGGGAAAACATCGCGAGGAAACCTACCTATCCCTCGGGATTAGGTAATAGTCAGTTCCTGTATACACGGCGACACGGTTCACCACCTGTCACGTTGGGTTCTGACTATCTGGTGAAACGTGGGCTTTGAGTTGGTTAATGCCTCCACAATGTGGTGGTGTATGGCCACTCAAGCCTCTGACTACCCCCGAATGGGGATAAAAGTCGTGACGTTACTTTTACATTTTACATATGTAGGGAACATCTGTCAAAAACAGCATCTTAAGTTCGATCTCAACCTTGAGATCGATTTATTAATACGGGCCTTAGTTTGTAGTGTAAAAGTTAAACAGTCTACGTACTAAGCGCGATATCGCACGAGGCCACCATGGTGGCGCCACTAGTTGGTAATTCGGTAAACACCGAATTGGTTGCGCTACCAAGCGGACACCAGATGCGATATCCTCCATACAGCTCTATGCATTTTGTTGGTGGAGCGACTGGTTGCGCTACCAGTGGTGTCCTCGTGCTATATAGCCCTAAAACTCGGGTATACACAACGACGATTTACACTAATACACTGACCCCCGAATTCATAGTAAGTTATGATCGACTTGCAGCGGAACTACAAATCACATTTGTTCCTAAAATGCTCTTCAAAACCATTGTAAACTGGCTAAAATCTCTATGAATTTGGGGGTCAGTGTATATATTGAGTGTCTGCGTGTGTACACCACCGCGACACCTTATTAAAGTTGTAGTGGCGGTGTCGGTACACTGAGATACACTGAGTGTCGAGTGTCGCCGTGTATCCCGAGCATTAACTATTTTTTTAGACGTGGTAAATTGTTAGGCGCTATTGTCAATTTGTGATTGAGGTCCGAAGTGGACGTTCACTTATGGCCGGCGCACAAAGAGCACGGCATGGCGTGGCATATTAATTTTTATCAATCGAATTTAATACTTATCCAATCGAAATAAGGTGCTCCAGCGGGTGCACCGAGAAAATGCTCCGCGATCCTCCGAGGTCGATCACCGAGCATTGAAATATATACCTTATTTCGATTGGATAAGTATTAAATTCGATTGATAAAAAATAAAATGCCATGCCACGCCGTGCTCTATGTGCGCCGGCCATTATTCGTCATTTTTGTTTTGTATTGTTATTCATGTGTTTGTTGATGCTATTTGAATTGACCACTTCTAGCAATGACCACTTCCTAATCTAACTAGCAGGGCTAGCATACACGCCAAGACAACTTATGTCACGCATTAGGTCGCACCGAGTCACTATCTCTTACTTAATGTATAGGAGTGAATGAGACAAAATTAATTTATCTCGCTGTTTGTCTTGTCTTAAGTCTTGTGCTACCCATTGCTTTTAAATTTAAAACTATAATTTTAAATAAAGAAGAAATTGAACAAGTACTACTCCACCAAGCCAACTAGACACTCGGGTATAAATATCAAATGATAATAAGTCAATGACTCCGCGGTCCGTCCACAACGTAGTGAGCCTGGGCCAATGCCTGGGCACTCCTGTGGCAGTAGCTCCTACTACGTGGTGGAAAACCGCGGAATCATTGACCTATTAATTTTAGATATTTATACCCGATTCAGGCCTCTGTCACTCCATGTTTAGGTCGAAATAAATGCGATCGCTCCGCGCACCGCGGGTGTACTAAATTCAGTATGTCGCTCGCGTCGCGTGCTACAAAATGTACTTTTTGTAATAAATGTGCGTGTGAACTGACTGATTTATTGATTTATTATGAGTGAAAATGACAAGTCGGGTAAACTGTTGCGTGTATGGATGTTTAATTACATTTAGAAAATGTAAATTCTCTTTTTTTAATTTACCAACTGATTGAAATTTTTTAAACTGATTAGTATTTTAAAATTATTTGTTAGATTTCGCATTTATGCTGCTATTAATTTTAACAAGTTATTTAAGAGAAGGGAAGAAATATATGAGACATTATAATTAAAGTAAAACAACTGTAATTATATTAGTTTTAATTAACATTTACATAATACATTAAAATACAAAAATGTTGGTAGTATTTTATTTTTAGTACTTGTGGAAACCCTGCCGATTGACCATTAAGCAGCCGGACGACGAATAACATACGCTAACGCGTGGCATCAAGGCACAATTTAGATCGCGCGCGGTCGGGCGCGCCAAGTTTCGGTATTTAAAATGTCGGCATTCTTCAAGATCAAAGCAGTGCAACTTCTGTACGTTATCTATTCTGTGCCCGAGTGTCTAGTTGGCTTGGTGGAGTGGTAAGGTTAAAATTCTCAGAAACGTTATAATTATAGCTTACATTTATTTCATATAATTTAACGACCAATCCGGTGCGACAAAGCCTATAGCTTTCTGGTTATAAGAGTCCTAACCGAGAGGTTCCACATTCGATTCCCATCCTGCCATTAAACTATCGCGTCCACTCCTAGCCCAATCATATCCAGAGTAATGATTATGTAAATGCACCTTATTATTGATGATTAGTAACTTGCATTGAATAATGCATTTTTTATATTATTCGTTATAAGTTATTATTTGACAAATCTGATCATTTTGTTTGTAAAAGTTGAAAATCGTGTGCGAGCAATGCCTTTGGTATTGTAAGCATCTATAGGCTACGGTAACTGCTTAACATCAGGCGGGCCGTACGATTTGTCACTGCAGTCCTATAAAAACCAGGCCAAGTGCGTGTCGGACTCGCACATAAAGGGTTCCATACCACCGTAGAATAAAAAGGTCAAAAATAACAAGTTTCTTGTATGGGGACCCCTTAATTTTTAATTATTATTTTCCACTCTTAATTTTTAATTATTATTATTAAATTCCATCCCTAAGGGGGTAAAATAAAGGGTGGAAGTTTGTATGGGAGTCCCAATTAGTACGGAATCCTCAGGGCGCAAGTCCTACTCGCACTTACGGTTTTTTTTTATTATAGCTGGACAGTGTAAATTGTATTGTGAATGGCGACTATCATATTTATCATTTTAACATAAGTTAAGGAAACTAGGTTAGCTAACTGTAAATAGGTTTAAATGTTAAACCGTGTCGAGTGGCGTTACTAGTTATCGCAAAGCGGGCGCTGGTGTAAATACCTCTAGCGCGATTCAGGCTTGCACTAATTAGTATGGAGGAAAGCATTTTTAAATTAAGCGCCATCTGTCTCCTAACTCTGAACTTAATTTAAGATACATAGAGGTCGCTACATGTGATGGATCATGCAGTTGCCCGTTTCGACTAGAGCGGGATTCGCCTGCTTCCATCGTCTTTATGATAGAATTAAGGTATCAAAAAAATACAAACAAATTTTATACTGGGGTTAAGATTTGGGGTCAGTTGAATTTAATAAAATTCCGCAGAGAGACGAGAATTGCGGATCCCGCTTGTGTCTAAATAGTGCTATAAATTAGATATTTTAGCAGATATTCTGAACATATTTCTACTGTTAGTCATAATCGTAGATGTATAATAAATAATGCAAGAAAATTAATTTGTCCGACATGTGTGCTATTCATAAGTATATTAAATTAAGAGCATGTTTTAAAATCGCCAAATAACTCTTATTCACCAAATAAAAATTGGATAACAGTTAACTAATGATTCTGAAGCAGGCCCTAAGTCATATTTCTAATGAAAAAAAGCCAATTGGCTATAACCTAATGCATCGGTAATATTGTAAATATTCTTCTTTATTAATTACGTGAAACGTTTCATGGCCAATCGTCTATAAAGTTGGGTTTTGTCGGCTACTGGCTTTAGCCAGACGTCTACTATAGCCAGTTGGCTTAAGATTTTTTTCGTCACCGGGCGACAACAGACACTTTTTTCGTCTAATCTATTTTATAGATTCTATTTGTTTGATGGCTAGTCGGGTATGAAGCCAAGCTATAGAGCCCGTTTCTGTAGCCATTCGGCTAATGAAACAGTTTGGCCAATCGGCTTATAGATTTAAGTTGTGATGAGAATAAAATGATTATTATGTATCAAATGATTAGTTAATTCTTGTTCCCAACTTGATCAAAACTTGATCACTTGTTCTGGATCACGCAGTGGATCCCAAACAACGGGAAACGACAACGCGGCAGGCCCAGGAAAAGATGGCGGGATGAGCTGGACTCCTACTTGACGGATTGGTCCCGGGTAGCCATAGACCGGAGCAAGTGGAAAAAGGGAGGGGAGGCCTTTGCCCTGCAGTGGGACAGTACAGGCTAGAAATGAAATGAATGAAATGAACTTGATCAAAAGCATAAGCATAAACTATAAGTTCTACTCAATCTTATCTATACTTACAAAAATAAATAAAATTGTAGTCTCTGTAATGTCAAAATAACAGTTGTTTACTAAATGCATTTGAAAGCATACCGTATACTTAGGGACCATCCATAAATTACGTCACACGAATTTCATGATTTTTAGACCCCTCCCCCCATGTTACAGCTGGTCACATTTGCGAGAACCCCCCTCCCTGTGTGACGTCACATATTTTATACAATTTTCAGAAATTTTCAAAATTTGGCGTTTACAATTCAAATTTCGGTTTTAATACTTAGATATACATATTAGATTTTTAAATGTGACGTCACATAACTTAGGACCCCTCCCACCCCCTTGTCACACAATGTCACATTTCGTCGACCCCCTCCCCCTTTATGTGTGACGAAATTTATGGATGGCCCCTTATTTAAAAAAAAATGTCTGGTGTTTGTTCCGGCTAATCTCCGAAACGGCTGGACCGACTAAGAAAACTCAGACAGTATTATCTTTGATTGTATTCCAGGTATTTGTACAAGGGTCTGGCCATATCGGATTTATAACAACTTGAACCCTAGGTTAGGCAATAGGCAGTTGAACCAAAAACCCGCTATTTATACGGATTACCTTGAGCGATACGCCACCGGTTACTTTAAAGATAGATTTGTCACTTTGATTTATTGAATGGACGGTGACCCTACTATTTGTTTCCGAACACTTAAAAATTTAGGTAACCTATTTTCTCGACACCAACTCGAATTGTGTTCGTGAAAATTGGTGACGAGATAGCTTCAGGGTTAATTGGAGCCAGTATATTCCCGGATCTCTTTTCTCTGTGTAGATAATACGCAACTACGTCTCGGTTTAGTTTGAGTAAAAGAGTGATAAGGTTTTCAAAAAATATTCATTAGGTGCGTTCAGAAGAAACAAGCGGCGTGTTAGAGCAGTGAGTTTTAAAGGACGCTGTGGGGCGGCAGCTCGGGCTGTGTGTACGCATCCATTTACAGGTTTAGCGCGCTCCACATTCACGCCGTGAACAATGCGTTCGCGGGTGTTCACGGCGTGAATGTGGAGCGCGCTTTTGGTAATGGGGCTAACGTGTTCGTGAGTTTGCCAGTCTGTCTGGCCACCGATGTAAATCATGATGGCGCGACTAGGTACCTATTTCAAGTGGATAACTTGCACAGGGGGCTAATAGCGACGCCGACGCTATGCAACATTGTCAATGCAATTATTTTTTCTGATTTTCTGAGGAATAGGCTATTCCGCTGAATTTCTGTAAAATAGTCATACACTACGCCATTCGTGACTGTTTCACGGAAATTTTGCGGATTTTGCTGGAGGGTCGGAAAAATGAATTGCCTTTGCAGAATTGCTGCAAGCTCCGCAGGTATTTGGTTAGCCAAACAAACCCACGCATCTAGGCATACAGAATATACTTTGCGTGAGTTACGTTCGAGTGGCTTCGCTCTCGAATTCCAATAGTATAGACGCTCAGATAAGGGGATGACTTGTTGAGAAAAGGATTACAGCTATTTCTCCGTTAGAAGCGTCGGGTTTTTAGAACCCATTGGTATTAGCATTCTAAATTAAACTGTATTTTAGCTAGATTTTAGCATTTTCATCTATGTGCATAATTTACAGTACGCTGACGGTGAGGGAAAACATCGTGAGGAAACCTACCTATCCCTCGGGATCAGGTAATAGTCAGTTCCTGTATACACGGCGACAAGGTTCACCACCTGTCACGTTGGGTTCTGACTATCTGGTGAAACGTGGGCTTTGAGTTGGGTTAATACCTCCACAATGTGGTGGTGTATGGCCACTCAAGCCTCTGACTACCCCCGAATGGGGATAAAAGTCGTGACGTTATATTTTTTTTTTTTATTATTTTTATTTTAGCAGTGTAATTACGGCTTACCTGGCTTATCCTATGGCTTATCGTACAATAATTAAAAGAACCTACTTACCTATTATGCATCTTCTAATAGGTATCTATGATGTTCATAGCATGGCACTACATAAACCTATTCAAAGTAATAGTATTTTTGAATTTGGGGACTGTTTTGGGACTGAGGGAATTTAGTACTTACCAGAGTTGCAAAGAACAGGAAAATTAAAATAAAAACTGTTTAAAACGTGTTTAAATCATTGATTTAAAACAGGAGGAGAAAAAAAGCATTGTTTTTAAATGTTTAAAACAAGATGATTTTTTCGTAACTACCCTGGTAGGTACTTAACTACTTACCTATTTCACAGAAGATCGGCGTAAAGTAGGTAGTTATTACAGCTGCGTTTCGTACGATGAGTGAGGGAGCCGGAAACCCAATCCCACCCTTCCTCCCCCCCCAGTCCCACTTCACTTCCATTCAGGTCGGCAACGTATGAGCCATGGCTTCGGTATTGCAAGTAAAGATGTGATAAACGGCTTTATATTAAAAGCACGTTGTTACGCTTGTGCTTGTTTTTAAAAGTCGTTGTAAAAGTGCTTTTCTGCTTTTCTGCTTTTTTGCTTTTTTAAATTAAACAAAAATTCGTCCGTCAATAAACGGACAACAAAAGCAAAATGCTTACTAAACATAAGTTCAAGCAAAAAGCCAAAAACTTACGCGCTGAAAAATTGATAGTGAGTCTTATGTGCATGGAAATATGGTTTTTAATCTAATATAATGTATTATAAATTATTGCTTTTTATGGGTAAAGAAATAAGGTTAAATTTAATTAAATATTGATTTGAACTGTATTGTCATACAAATAAGGTTACTTTTTGTAATTTTTTGTAATTTCTTTCTCTTTCTTGCCGTCATTGCTTAAAAGCAACACGCTTAAATTTATAAGCGCGCTTAGGCGCTTACTTAAAAAAGCGAACTTTTCAAACGGCTTTTCGTTTAAGCACCCACTTCTAATTGCAAGCATCTAGGCTACGGTAACTGTTTAACATATTTTAGGGCCGTACGCTTGTATGCCACGTTAGGGGGCGTCCATAAATTACGTGAGGCATTTAGAGGGGGTCGAGCAAAATCTCACCAAATCTCACGTGGGGGAGAGGGGGGGTCTCGGCAAATCTCACGTATTTTTTTTTACTGCAAGAAACAGTATAAAATTGCAAGAAAATCGGGTTCAATTAAGAAAAACATGTTTCTCCTCTAGCTTTAGGTATAGCTTTTGAAAAATCTCACGTGAGATTAGAGGGGAGGGAGAGGGTCGAGCAAAATCTCACGAAATATCACTGGGGGGGAGGGGTGGTCGAAAAATCTCAAAAATCACCTCACGTAATTTATGGACGCCAATAGTCACAAAAAATCATCATGACTTACCTTACCATCAAGGAGATAAGCTATTCATACCCAATATACTTACATGTACTCAGTTCGTTACATTTTATCGAAGTCCCACCCAAGGCCCCATTTTTAAGTGCGGCGTAAAACCCGAGCTGTAAACTAAATGATATCTCGTGTACTTGTAGCGCGGCCATTTTGTTTTATGCGTTTATTAAGATGGCGGGTTATGGCGCGTGTTTACATGATGTCAACTTACATTGGAATTATAAAGAAAGATGAGAATGTGATGAGCATACTTATTTGTGGTTTATCATAGAATATTCATACCTTCTCATAGGTAGGTAGCTCGAACGATTGTCTAAGGTAGGTAGGTAGGTACTACCCACAGAGTAAAGACTAAAGAAAGAGGTGCCCTTATTAGATATTTGTATGAAACAAAACGTGGTCATTGTTTTTTCATTTTCATTTTACTATTTACCGGTAAATAGTTGAACTACTCGCTTCGTTTTATGTCGATGTTAGTACTAGCATATCTATTCTGTGGTACTAGGCCGACCACTCGGCCGACTAGCTTAGGGCCAGTCCCCTTAGTAACTGGTGCATGGTACTACCTATGGATGTAGGTACATATAGGTATTTCTAAGTAAAGCATATTATTTACCTACTGTTTATAAGTAACAGGATCAAGACTGTCTACTTACTTAGCCAAGCTGTAGCCAATAGACTGCAGCTCATATACGGGCTGGCACGACCGAGGTAGGACCACTCTTTCACAAAAGACCGGCGTAAAGTAGCTATTAAAGCTGCTTTTCGTAAGATGAGTGAGAGAGCCGGAAGCCCATCACCTCCCCTCCCTTTCTCCCAGTCCCCTTCACGTCGGCAACGTGCGAGCCATGCGTTTAATATTGCAAACATCTATAGGCTACGGAATCTGCTTAACGTCTCGCCGGTTAATTAAAAAGAACGAAAATATTTAGTGTCCGACCGAAGGTTCGGTTTCGGTTTCGGTTTCGGCCAGTTTCGGCTCAAAAATCTAGTTTCGGCATCAGTTTCGGTTTCGGCAGAAAACCCACCGAACCTTTCGGCCGCGCCGAAACTCTGCGTTCGTGAATTATCGCGCGTCACTCGGTTGATTTCGGGAGAGTTCGTGTCTCGCGTTGTATCCGCCATCGCGCATCGTCAGATCGCCGGCCGGTCCGGCGTGATTGTTTTGTGAGTTTAGTGTTATTTCTCGCTTTAATGGCCTTTATTAAGCATTGAAGTTCTTTCCGTTGAGTTATTCACTCGGACTTATGAATGATGAGAATTAAGTATGTAAAAGAAAGAGGTTATACTTATTATATTATATTTGATTCACACATTCATCATTTATTTATTACTTATGTTACGGCACGTTTGTTTTAGGTTATTGTTGTAAGATGAGGTTTTAAATTACCCAAACAACTACCAGCTATGATTTAGCTGTGTGTGACCTTCAGATACATATTTTTTATTGGTAAAATAATTTCCTGTTAGACCAGTGGTAGCCGATCGGTTAAGCACGCGTCTTGCGGGCCTAAGGTCCTGAGTTCAAACCCTGGCTCACACCTCTGGATTTTTCGAAATCAATGTGTGAATTATAACTTTAATATGATTATCACTTGCTTGCGGTGAAGGAAAACATCGTGAGGAAACCTGCATGTCTTAGACATGTGAAATCCACCAACCCGCACTGGGCCAGCGTGGTGGATTATGGCCCGAATCCCCCTCGCATTGAGGGGAGGCCCGTGCCCTGCAGTGGGACGTTAATAGGGCTAAATTATTTAAAAGAAACCTGTTGTTCGTATATTTGTTTTTGAGAATCGATCTGAACGTGACATATCTCTATCTACTTAAGTAGAAAATGAAAACGGGGATTTAATATATTACAATTACGATTGCCACCCTAAATTATAAAAAAATATGAAAATCCCACAAAAACCCTAAATTACCAAAACAAATTAAAATTTAAATTGATCTCAATTAATGTTAAATTTAGTCTTAAACATGTTGTGATTATAAACGCAATCGAATGAGGT
This sequence comes from Drymonia ruficornis, assembly GCA_947859195.1. Classification (NCBI taxonomy): domain Eukaryota; kingdom Metazoa; phylum Arthropoda; class Insecta; order Lepidoptera; family Notodontidae; genus Drymonia; species Drymonia ruficornis. The sequence goes on along the minus strand of OX401926.1, from coordinate 9,122,128 downwards.
CCTTTACGCAATGATAATGAGGTCCTTTTTTATAATGTAAGTGTTGAATATTGAAAAACAATTGTTTTAAGAAATTTAAACATGATTGTTATTTTGTGTTTATTTCAATCAGAGCAGTAATATTAAAAAATAATATAATAATATTATTATTAATAATTATGTTTTCACATACTTCAATTATTGTTTTTTATTTCATTTAACACATTCTAACATTTCTAACTGTCAATACCTATAAGGGTATAAAATAAGCCAAATTTCAGTTAAAAAAGATTTTTAACTTGTCTGAAAAAGGTTCGGTTTCGGTTTCGGTTTCGGCCGAACCTAAAACAGATGCCGAAGATTCGGTTTCGGTTTCGGTTTCGGCAGAAAATCCTGTTTCGGTCGGACACTAAAAATATTGCCTATTCTTCTAGAGCTTAGAATCTAGACCAATTTAAATGTTGAAGGTATTTCCTCTTGATGTAAATACCTGAGTAGGTACCTACATTGACTTATAAAGGTTGCCTGACTACTTGAGTAGGCGCTTCTGACTAAGTAGGTAGTTACTTATAGTACGAGATACGCTTAAGGACGACCTTCACCCATCGACTTACCGGAGCAACCCTATATTTTATCAAATAAAATATGTTTCTGAACATATACCAATAGGGTTGCCGTAAAAAATATGGTCATGGCTATGATTAATTAATATTATAAAAACCATTTTTTTACAATTTTCACCGCCTTGCGTGCTAAATGAAAATTATATCAAAATAAAGGCAATTTTATTGCGAATACAGTGTATAGTGTTGCTTGCGAAAATCTAGTCAAGAATAACGGTAGCCGGGCTTTGAAATTGAAAAATTGATTGACAGAGAAGCATTGCGCATCCGAGTACTATTTCATGCGATAGAGGAGGATGCAGTACAACAACTGCGCGCGACGAAGCCATGCATGCTTTTAGCTTTTAGCTTTTTTTATCCTTGACCATATTCTTTATGGCAACCCTATTGGTATATGTTCAGACACATATTTTATTTAATAAAATCCAGGGTTGATCCGGTAAGTCGATCGATGAAGGTCGCTCTTCAGTGTGTCTTAGACCATTAATACAGACCGCACAGCACGTAATAGTTAAGTTCTATGTTGCCACAGTACGTCTGTGGTTCCCATACTCCTGCCCACTAGTTTCAATTACTTTTCTTGCAGGTAAAGTCCACCGATCCCCAACAGCCGTCTCTAAGGAGCATATAGAGCTCCCCAGGGCGTGAATAGAGACAATCAACGCTCCATAGCACAAACAATGGTGTTGTTAGAGCAAAACTTTTTAACTGGAAGCCGGCAGACTCATTTGAATAATCCGTGCAGGCGGTGATCTGTCCGCGTCTAATAGCGAGGAGGCCGTACGATGTAACTCAACACGCTTGACGGTTGGATTCGTAAGACAAAGTGTCATATCGCACGAGGACTCCAGTGGTATCGCAACCAGTCGCTCCACAAACAAAATGTATAGGGCAGTATGGAGTGTATCGCACCTGGTGTCCACTTGGTAGCGCAACCAATTCGGTGTCAGCTATCGAATCACCAGCTGGTGGCGCCACCATTGTTGACTCGTGCGATATCGCACAAATAGGTACACCTGTCATAATTTTTTTATGATAGGTTACCGTAGCTATACATCCTTGCAACACGAAAAACATCGCTCGCACGTTGTCGACGTAGAGTGGGTTAGAGGGAGAGAAAGTGAGTGGGAGGAGGGCTACCAGCTCTCTCACTCATCGTAAACGCAACAAATTTTTGTATTAGTCCGTAAGTCTTCTGCAAGAATAAATAAATAAATAAAATACTTAACTACTTTACACCGATTTCCTGGTGGAAACGGTGTTACTACTATGGTCGAGCCAGTTTGGATATGAGCTGCAGTTAATTGACTACAGCTTGGTTCTACCACCGTTATTCATGTGCGCGGGAGGAATGCTTGCGATGCACGTCATATTGTGGGATAGGACCAGGCATCCAGATGGTGTGGGTGAAATCTGACGCAGCCTCAAAGAATAACCGCTACCGCTAACGCTGCTTTAAAGTAATCACTCAAACGCACCCAGTTACGTTCTAAGCCATAAGAAATGTTACGTAATTGACTTAAAAACTTGGGTGAAGCAAGTTTTCCACGAGACGGAGCGAATTAACATGGGTAATGGGACCGCCCGCGCCCGGCCTACCCATGGCGTGTTTAGGCCCTTGTTAACGATTATGGACCATAATTAACATGTTTGGCCTGATGGCCATAATGTGCGGCCACGAGTTATGATGGCATGGGTTTGATTGCCAGATTTTGTACATAGTTTTTTTTATAGGACTGAGGTGGCAATGAAGCGTGTGGCCCGCCTGATGTTAAGCAGTTACCGTAGCCTATAAATGCTTGCAATACCAAAGGCATTGCTCGCACGTTGCCGACCTGAACGGGGGTGGAACCAAGGTAGGGGAAGAAGGGGGGGAGTTGGGCTTCCGGCTCTCTCACTCATCTTACGAAACGCAGCTGTAATAGCCGCTTTACGCCGATCTTCTGTGAGAGGGTGGTACTACCCCGGTCGAGCCAGCCTGCTTAACATCAGACGGGCCGTACGCTCGTTTGCTCGTTTGCCAGCTCAGTGCTATAAAAAAAACAAACAAAGCGGGTCTTCGGATAGAGGCTTGATGGCACTAACTTATCAGCACTTTCATTCAATCTTCAACTTTAACAAAGCACTTGAATTCAGACAAGTCCAAAGCATTCGAAGTCCAAGTTGTGATTTCAAGTGTTTTTGGAGTCTCCAAGTATTTTGGAGTAGCGCTTTAATTACTTTTGTCCTTCAAATGTTTACTATGAAAAAAGTTTGAAACGTTCCAGGGGCTGATGAGAATTCTTTGAAAAGGTACCTTTTTGCATGGGTCGATGGTAATAGGGAAATCGGCAACTGTTTTCCGCTTATTTACGGCCTGCGCTAAATTATAATATAATAAAAAAATAAGTACCTATAATATAATAAAATAAAGAAAAATAACAACAAAAAAATATTATTATTGTATAGTTTAATGCATGTGTTAGTTTAGTAGATATGTTACCTCCTAACATTGCAATCACTATGGTCTGATTTTTAATTAGACGAAGCCAACTGACAGCTGAAAATGTCGAATTTGAACCTTATTTGTTCTATTTATATTGAAAAGTGACATAAAAACCTGTCAGCCCACTTCGTCTAATTAAAAATCAGACCATAGACTTGTACTCAGCACCACTACAAGCAGCAAAATATCATACATCAGTTATCGTACTCGCAATTCAGCAATCAACTTTAATGTATTATTATTGCGTATTTTTCACCAGAACCCGTATTGGCAATGCTGACATGTTTTCAACATTATTTTCCACGAACGACTGAGTCGTAATGATGGGACTCCGTTTAGTAGGGCATACTTTTGTGGACTGTCACATATTTCCCTCTTGGTAAGTAGGTATAGGATGGATTTTAGTCTGCCTTGAGCGGATACCGACGCCCCGCTAGCTAATGGAACCAGATAGAAAACCACGATTGGTGTGTTTCTTTGAGGGAATCACGAGTAAATACTGCGGACCTAAGGCGGTCGCTATGCAATATTGCCAATGCAATTCATTTTTCTGATTTTCTGAGGAATCCTTAGCAATTCCGCAAATTTTCTATAGAATAGTCACGCATTTTACGCCATTCGTGACAGTTTCACGGAATTTTAGCGGATTCTGCTGGAGGGTTGGAAAAATGAATTGTTTTAGCAGAATTGCTGCAATTCATTTTTGTGACGGCCTTAGCCCCCCTGGACATCTTTTCAGGCAAAATGTAGCCACAATATTAAGACGTAAAGTGGGGCGTGTAAATACTACCTTTAAAGCTATCCCTGTTAAATTAACTTGTGAAATTTCGTCACAGATTTAACAAAGTCATAGCAGCTAAGTAATAATAGAATAAATTGACTAAATTGTTCTTACAAGTTCATTTAAAGCTAACAAACCTCGACAAACCAACCGACTGACATTTATTTTGAAAGATAAACATTGATTCGTCTGCAACATGGCTTGATTTGATGGCGACGTGAATAATATCCTTTAATTATTATTGACGATCCCTTGGCGCAGTGGTTAGAGTGGAGGTCGCTCGGCTCACTGCATCGGGTGGTTGCGGGTTCGATTCCCGCTGGAGGCAAATTTCGGAAATGGCCTTTTCATGAATATCGAAAACATTGAGTCGGTATTGCCAATACGGTTCATCTTGTGGTGAATAATTACTTATGTATTTAATAAGTGAATTTTATTGTCGAATTGCGAGCGCGATAACAGATGTGTGAATTTTGCTGCATGTAGTGGTGCAATCAACACAAGGTGTGATTGCTATGTTAGAAGGGACCATATCTGCTGAAATAATAAATCAATGGTATTCACAATTATTCTTATTTGTTTTGATTCGAACAATTTCACCGTGTAGTGTGAAGATTTTGACACGTCGTAAAAGTGATAGAAAAAATGCCCTCTTTTCGAATATCGTCTTAGAGCTCGGCTCCACTAGTGCGCTGCGCTGCGTCGTCGCAACGGATCAAAGGGTCGACGGGCAAGAGACGAAGCGGGGGAAGGTGATGCGCCAGTACGAAATCTTGCGACGACGCAACGCAACGTGCTAATGGAGCCCGGCCCTATAGCTTCGAGCTTATTAACGCAACCTCACGTGCCTTTAGAGGTCTAAACAAGGCTATATACATAAAGCTACTTAAGCTTCACTGGACTTTATTGGAGAGTGATTGCAACCTTAACCCAACCTTGAATTAGCCGTCGGTAATAAATTAAACTAGACCCAATATCTAGAAGACACCTGCGTGACCTAGACACAGGCAGTTAATAATGTACTTACAGTCTAGGATATTGAGATAGCAATATTTGGCCTTATTTTTAAAGGGATTATGCGAGATTATACGTTGAAATAATAATAATATATATAGGGTAACGGCACCCAATATTGGCACCCCCCCTTATCCCCCTTATCTTTAAAAAATAAGAAAACAAAACATGGAAATAGTGTTTTTTTGTTGAAAGTCATAAATTTCACAGTTTTTCACACCTAACTACTATTCTATCCGCTGAACTAAGAAATCCCATAGAAATATGTATGGACAATAATTGGGTCCACCGGTGCCAATAATTGGGAGTTTTACCCTATATAATAATAATATCCTGAGACATTTCCTACACACGGCTACCTGATCCCAAACTAAGCAGAGCTTGTACTATGGAAACCAGATAACTGATATTACTACATATACTACTTTTTATTGTAAATACATACTTAATATACATATACACCCAGACTCGGGACATACAGACGTGTTCATGCACACAAATGCATGTCCCGGGTAGGAATCGAACCTACGACCAGCAGCGTGAAAGGCGCCACTACGCCACCACGCCAACGGGACCGTCAAACATACATTGAGAACACTGCTTCCAGATTTTGGTTGAAGGCTTAGGCCGTGGTCTCCTATTAAATGCCATCGGCCGCTTACAGCGTCACGCGTACGCCGCGTCACAATGTTCCTATAGTGACGTCGGCGTGGATGGAGACCACAACAGTACATTTCTATAGTAAGCATTGTGACGCGGCGTACGCGTGACGCTGTAAGCGGCCGATGGCATTAATAGGAAACCACGGCCTTACTCTATTTGCAGTCCGTAGTGTATATTATCATAGGTGCGCAAAGATGCAAATTTTCGCCAAATATTTACTGGCTGATGTTCGTGTAATTTACAATTGATTGATTTTATTGTTGTTATAAGCTCTGCTTTTTATAGCGTGAAGTCACAGGCAAAACCTAGTATGTAGCTATTGTAAGACCTCCATGACTAAACTATACCTACCTACTTCCATGATACTCCAATTTTCACCCCCTTATTCATAGAGATTTTAGCTAGTTTATAATGGGTTTTCAAAGCATTTTTAGGAACAAATGTGTTCTGTAAATCCACTGCAAGTCGATCATAACTTTCTATGAATAAGGGGGTTAATCTTTATGGACGTTTGGTGGACTATAAGTCGTATCCTCGCGCGTCGATAGTTAACTCTCCTGGGAGTGTGCTAAGTGTTATGGTGATAAGCTCGCCTATTTAGACTTGATATCGGACATTATGGGTGCTATGCAGCCAGCCTAGGTAAGGGCCTCCGCACACTTGCTACTGCAGACTTGCGATGCTAAGCATCGGCGACCGGCGATTTTGTGACGTATCGATGCTGCGTCGCGTTTCTTCGAGCGCGAACGAGCGAGACGCAGCATCAAAATCGCGGATCGCCGATGCTAAAAGTAGCAAGTCTGCGGAGGCCCTAAGATATTTCCGGATGCCTCGAAAGACACGGACGTACTAATTGCAACCGCCATCAAGGATATCTGTAACTTAAAGGGAGCCGACGCAGTGCTGAAATTTTAGGGGCCCGTAAACATTTCCTTTGAAGAAACCTCATATCGTAGTGCACTACTTCAGGAGAGATTACAACTTGTCATGCGCGGATAGAAGGCTCACGATGCACTTACATTAGTAGGAATTAAGGTGTTTCTTTTATTTAAAAAAAATGTAAATGTAACGTCACGACTTTTATCCCCATTCGGAAGTAGTCAGAGGCTTGAGTGGCCATACACCACAACATTGTGGAGCTATTAACCAACTCAAACCCCACGTTTCACTAGATAGTCAGAACCCAACGTGACAGGTGGTGAACCTTGTCGCCGTGTATACAGGAACTGACTATTACCTGATCCCGAGGGATAGGTAGGTTTCCTCACGATGTTTTCCCTCACCGTCAGCGAACTGTAAATTATGCACATAGATGAAAATTCATCCATTGGTGCATGCCCTACCGGGGATCGAATCTGGAACCTGATTTTTTTTATTAAATTCTTTATTCAACAGTATCAATGGTTGAGGTATCTCTTGGCCAGGATGGCCCTGCTCCTGGGCACCCTGCACTCGGCCAGGGTGTGCACTCTATCGCTCCTCACGTACGCCGGCTCAGAGGCCAGCTCGACCAGCGCTGCGACCGCCATCTTCCGGTCGAATGGCGACTCCGACGCGTCATTTACTCGGGACAGCCACCGAGTTTCCACACACCTGAAGATGGTTTAAATAATAAATTAGTTTTTTTTTAGTTAAGTTATTAATTTGGGATAGACACAGGACCGTTACATATCAGAAGGACAATCTCTGAAAAACACGTGATGTTAAAATATTCGTTCATTCATTTGAACCCCTAAGTCTTTAGGGGTCCACCAAAGAATTTCGAATAAATAGAGAGATCCTGGGACATTCTTTTACACACGGCTCCCTGATCCCAAACTAAGTAGAGCTTGTATAGTTCGCGACAGGTCGAGATGACATTCGGGTTATGAGCTTTTTGCAGAATAAAATCCGAATCAAAATTAGCAGGACCCGCAACGCAACAGAATAATGTAATTTAATAATTTTGTGGGCGATTTTAATTGTTTATCGGGTCCTGCTAATGTTAATTCGGATTTTATTCTGCAAAAAGCTCATAACCCGAATGTCATCTCGACCTGTCGCGCACTATACTATGGAAACCAGATAACTGATATTAATATTACTTGCTTTTATCTGTGGAGATTAGTGGAATAGCAAAACTATGCAATTGGTTACCTGCCTCCTCTCAATTTGCGAGAGGTTCTGAGGTCCTACTATGAGCCCTGACAATCTGGGGGCCGACTACGAACCAGGATCAAATATTTCGTTCGTCTATTCGAGATTTTGACACATTTCCGTGACAAATTAGTATCTAAATCACGAAACAAAGCCAGAACGATACAGATTGTGATTGGAATCGTAGAACCTACTATATTTTCCTTTATTTGCCCTTATGTAAAATCTTAAACAGGTAGGCTCATCAAAGGTCGGATTGATGATGACAAGGCGGTACATACGAAGGGCAAGGGTCCGCCGGCACCAGGATGTTAAGGGGCAGAGACGTGAAGAACTCTGGCGGCTCGCAGTACACTGTGTACTTCTTCAACCGAGATGTACTACTGATTTTATCGCCTTTCTTCTGAATGAAGCGTTCCTGTAGCGAAAGTTCCAAGGTTAAAAGTAAGTCAAGACTAAAAATAAACTAGGTCTTAAGCCAAGTCCGGACTAAATCTAAGTCAAGAATAAAAATCACTCAGGAATAATCCAAATTCTGGACTAAATCCATATTCGGAACAAATAATTATGCTTAGACTAAAGATAGGCCAGTCAAACAGTCAAGACCAAATAATAAGTCAGGACTAATCTTAAACTAAAGATATTTCTGGATTAAATTAATTCAAGACTAAACCTACGCCTGAATTAAACAGTTTAAAACCCCAAGACAACACTAAAACGAAGTCAAGACTATAACCAGGACTAGACTAAAGACTAAAATAATCAGGACTAAAACCACGTCAAGACCCAAACTAAGGCCCGTATTAATAAATCGATATCAATTCAGATGGATCTTAAGATGCTGTTTTTGACAGATGTTCCATACATTAAACGTCAAAACTGCATCTTAAGATCGATCTCAACTTAAGATCGATCTATTAATACGGGCCTCAAGTCAAGATTTTTACACACACGTCATGATATCTTACATAGTAGTAAACGTTTTGAATCAGCTCCTGTATCTTGTCAGTGATGAGCCGTAGGGACAGGTTGAGCTGACGCAGCGAGGGTTGCTTGTCTCCGAGCAGATTCTGGAACGGCTCCAGGCTGCACTCCAGCATTCTGAAAACATTATGGTATGTGACGTGACAGCGATAGATCACGTGACCTTCGGACTAAAGTCGTAGGTATTCATAGGGCGTTCTCCACTAGTCGACACCGGCAACGGCACGGCGCGGCGATGGCTTTTTGCGCAGTTGTCGAACCTATATCTACTGGCCAAAGACAACTGCGCAAAAAGCCGTCGCCATGCCGGCTAGTGTAGAAACCATAGGTGAAGTATACTGACAGGTGCTAATGTCACTTTTTGAAAGAAATAGAATAATAATAATAAGGAACGGATTTGTTTTGACTTGGTTTATTAGGACACACTATTTTGGACAGTCACGCATCTCCCTCTATCTTGGTAACGTCTTTGGTCTTACCCACCACTCTGAATCAGGGGACCTTGAATAACGGGTGTTTTTTTAAGGGACTGAGGTGGATAAAAGCGCACGGCCCGCCTGATGCAGTTACCGTAGCCTATAGATACTTGCAATACCAAAGGCATTGCTCGCACGTTGATAACCTAAAGGAGAGTGGAACGAAAGGAAGAGAAAAAAAGGGGGGGTAGAAGGGCTTCCGGCTCACTAACTCATCGTACGAAACTCAGCTGTAATAGCTACTTAACGCCGATCTTCTGTGAGAGGGTGGTACTACCCCGTTCGAGCCAGTCCGTATATAAGCTATAAGCAATAGATAGTGTTGTAAATTTGTAATAGGTTTAAAATTGGCGTGATAAATATGTTTGACGTAATCAGTCGATGATTGTCGACCAATAAACGGGCCCCACATATCCGATAGTATCGGTTAACAGCTACATTGTCAGCCTAATCCAATTTAATCGAAATTGCATTGCCCCGTGTACTATCGATACCTAGTTTAGCATCGATATGCCGATATAATAGGGATCGATTTAAATAGCTTATTTTGATTTTAGATTATCAATGTAAATTACTTATTTTTGTGGAAGTGGAATATCTTCTAACTCCTCCTACCCTTTCTTTTGATTAAATTCGTGCGGGTTCCAAGACAACTTAGCTTTTCCCCGGGACTCGTCGAGGGTCAAACTAAGACGTCATCGTTGGACACCATTGTCGATCCTGGCTTACAGGAGTAACAGTGGTTAAAAAAATACTTAGAAAATGTACCTAGACTCCAAATTCCAATTTATGTTTAAGGCAGGAGTTCGATGCAAGCGGCAGACGGCAGACGTCACTCGATCTCATAGAAATTGAACGCCGTCGTGCCGTCGCAGCATGTCATCGCGACAATTTGTATGAAACTGACATCGACAACTGACGTCTGCCTTCGTGCCGCGTTGATCCAACTCCTACCTTTATTCGTCTGGTTCCTAACTATCGACAGAGGAGTCTCTTAAGGTGGGAGTTGGTTGCGAGCGGCAGACGGCCGACGGCAGGCGGCACACGTCAATCCCATAGGAATTGAGTGCCGTCGTGACGTCGTTGTGACGTCGCGACGGCACGACGGCACTCAATTCCTATGGGATTGACGTGTGCCACCTGACCTTTGAAACAATTGTCCATTGCGAAAAAGCTTCGTAAATTCTTCATTGTAAATCGCAAATTCTCGCCGGTCGGCATGTTGTCGGCCAAAGGACTGCTAACAGATGCCAACAAGTTGACCGTCAATAATTTACGATTTATAACGAAGAATTCACGAAGATAATTTATTAGAGACTATCGCAATGGACAATGGTTAAAAGACTCGAGGCCCAGATAGAGAAGCTTTTTGAAGACGTCAGGATTCTAATCAGTTGGTCATGAGGTCTTCGGTTCGATTTCCGTGTCGTTACTAAACTATTAACGTTTTAGTAGCTACTTAAGTAACTTCCGGGAATTGAACCCACGACCATCGAATGCCTTGACCACTGATCTATGAGACTAATGATATAATGATGCATATAAATGGGCGCATGATTAATGATCGAGTCATCAGCGATCAACAGATGGCGTCGCTTAACGATAGTTTAATGACGAACTACATGTGGAAGGAGGGACGGGATAGTGTAGACCTTTTGGCAAGTTCAGATGTAAGAGGTATTCGGAAAGGGGAAGATGATGGCAACCGCTGCGCCCCAATGGTGGTCTTCTAAATATATACAGGCTGACTGGTTAAACCAGGGCTCGGAAACCGGTTAATTTTTCAAACCGGTTTCGGCCATTGAACCCAGACCGGAATGGATTGCGGTTAAGGTTTTGGTTTCGGTTTCGGTATGATGAAACCGGTTTTACACAAATTTCGGTTCTATTAAGCAAAATTAACCGGTTAAATTGAGATTTGGCTGTATTAGCGAGCGATCGAGTTATGACGTATGTATGCGTCATCTCTTTCCAATAAAAATCTCTCGCGCGCTGCAAACGAATATTATTATTATGCTTTCGGGCAGTAGTGAAGCCAAAATATCGATAGTACACTATCGATAGTTAACCTTGAAAATCACTTAGGATATCGACAGGGCTATCAATAGCATAATAATAAATGTTTTTAGCAGTTTTTATGAGACAGGTAGCAAACGAGCGTACGGCCCGCCTGATGTTAAGTACTTTTTATGGGACTTAGGTGACAAACAAGCGTACGGCCCGCCTGATGTTAAGAATTTTTTTATGGGACAGATGACAAACAAGCGTACGTCCCGCCTGATGTTAAGAACTTTTTATGGAACTGAGGTAACAATCAAGCGTTCGTCCCGCCTGATGTTAAGAACTTTTTTATGGGACTGAGGTGACAAACAAGTGTACAGCCCGCCTGATGTTAAGAACTTTTTTATGGGACTGAGGTGGCAAACAAGAGTACGGCCTGCCTGATGTTAAGCACTTTTTATGGGATTGTGGCAAACAAGTGTACAGCCCGCCTGATGTTAAGAACTTTTTTATGGGACTGAGGTGGTAAACAAGCGTACGGCCCGCCTGATGCTAAGCTCTTTTTATGGGATTGTGGCAAACAAGCGTACGGCCCGCCTGATGTTAAGAACTTTTTTATGGGACTGAGGTGGCAAACAAGCGTACGGCCCGCCTGATGCTAAGCACTTTTTATGGGATTGCGGCAAACAAGCGTACGGCCCGCCTGATGTTAAGCAGTTTTTATGGGACTGTGGTCGCAAACAAGCGTACGGCCCGCCTGATATTAAGTAGGTTTTTACGGGATTATGGTCGCATTCAAGCGTACGACCCGCCTGATGTTAAGTACAATACCAAAGGCATTGCAAGCATGTATAGGCTACGCTATGGTAACTGCTTAACATCAGGCCAGCCGTACGCTTGTTTGGCACCTCAGTTCCATTAAAAACTGCTTAACCTGATGTTAAGCAGGCCTGATGCGAGCCGTACGCTTGCTTGCCACCTCAGTTCCATAAAAAACTGCTTAACATCAGGAGGGCCACACGTTTTTGCCACCTCAGTTCCATTAAAACTGCTTAATATCAGGCGGGCCGTACGCTCGTTTGCCACCTCAGTCCCATAAAAACTGCTTAACATTAGGCGGGCCGTACGCTCGTTTGCCACCTCAGTCCCATAAAAAAATCTTAACTTTAGGCGGGCCGTACGCTTGTTTGCCACCTCAGTCCCATAAAAAGTGCTTAACTTTAGGCGGGCCGTACGCTTGTTTGCCATCTCAGTCCCATAAAAAAGTGCTTAACATCAGGCAGGCCATACGCTTGTTTGCCACCTCAGTCCCATAAAATAGTGCTTAACATCAGGCGGGCCGTACGCTTGTTTGCCATCTCAGTCCCATAAAAAAGTGCTTAACATCAGGCAGGCCATACGCTTGTTTGCCACCTCAGTCCCATAAAATAGTGCTTAACATCAGGCAGGCCATACGCTTGTTTGCCACCTCAGTCCCATAAAAAAGTGCTTAACATCAGACGAGCCGAACGCTTGTTTGCCACCTCAGTCCCATAAAAAAGTGCTTAACATCAGGCGGGCCGTGCGCTTGTTTGCCACCACAGTCCCATAAAAATAACTGCTTAACATCAGGCGGGCCATACGCTTGTTTGCCACCTCAGTCCAATAAAATTGTGCCTAACATCAGGCGGGCCGTACGCTTGTTTGCCATCTCAGTCCCATAAAAAAGTGCTTAACATCAGGCAGGCCATACGCTTGTTTGCCACTCGGCCGCTAGCCGCCCCAGCAAGAATAATGAAAAGGTTGCAATGGAAGATGCTAACTCGGTTCCCTTTGCGGCGAAAACGAAAGAAAACACCAGAAAGCGTGTGAATGAGACAAACGAACCAAGCGCGCATGCTAGAAAAGGATAGTGAGCGCATCTTATATGCGGAACTCAACCTTGATCGCTAGTCGGCAGTAGCATGCGTCTGAGTTTAACCGGTTAATTGAGGTCTTAATATCGGTAAGCGTTCCGTTCGCTGCCATAACCTCTAACCAAATTTTTTTCGGTTTAGTTAAAACCGGTTTCGTATTTAACCGGTTAATCAACGAACGGAATTAAACCGGTTTCATGAACGATATTAACCGGTATTTCAAAACCGGTTCCAAGCCCTGGGTTAAACACTTTACATATTGAAGGAAATGATAATTTATGGTAACATAAAACGTTAAATAAAATAAAATTAAAAAAGTACCAATGAACTACAGAGAAAACCTTAATTGAATTAATGTGCTAAAACTCGGAAATTGTGGACACCGCTATCGCTAGTACGCGTGTTCTGCGCGAACGGAGTTAATGACACTTGATAGGTACGTCAAATTAAGGAGGTGCGATCGTTACCACGCTTATTGTTTTGAGTGGATAATTAAAGATAAATTAGGCAAATATTAGGCACCTATTTTTTTTACATAATTAGAACGAGAATCGAGTACTGAGCACTCTATATCAATATGTAAAGTGTTCAACCAGTCAGCCTGTATAGCGAAGTGCCTCGTGATGCCGTGGTTCAGGATTTATATGCAGGCTAAGGTCTAATATTCATGTTAAGTATCTATTACTTATAATGTAGCAACATTTGGCAAACATTTGCCCCAAATTTATAGTTTTTAGACGGTTTACAAAGATTTTAAAAAGCATTTTTAGGAACAAAAGTGATTTGTAATGCCAGTGTAAGTACATCTTAACTTTCTATGAATTGGGGGTTGGTCTATGGCTCAACTCTATGATTGTCTCTAGTCATCTTTTTTTCTTTCTCATATTTTTTTCCCCCGGTCGTGCGGTTAATTAAAAAAAACAATCTATCATACGCCTGTATCCCACGGGGGTAGGCAGAGACTTTTGATTGCCACATGCTACGAATTTGACACACCTCTTTTGTTTCATCCACATTCATACATCTTCTCATGCATTGCAGTCGGTTGAGGGTGCTACGGACTTGACCTTTCTGCAAAAGACCATTAATTTGGTCGTGAAAAGTTCTCCTTGGGCACCCTCTTCCGACGCATCCACATTCTTTAAACAATCTATCATCGGGTTAAAATATCGTAAGACTGCATAAACGGGCTGGCTTGACCGGGGTGCCACCCTCTCACAGAAGATCGGCGTAAAGTGGCTATTACAGCTGCGTTTCGTAAGATGAGTGAGAGAGCCGGAAGCCCAATTCCCCATTCCACTCCCTCTGTCCCAATCCCCTTCCGGTCAGCAAAGATCGAGCAATGCCTTTGGTATTGGAAGCATCTATAGGCTAGGGTAACTGCTTGACATCTGGCGGGCCGTACGCTTGTTTATCACCTCAGTCCTACAAAAAAAAAAAACTATTTATCAATTTGGGGGTTGTTCTATGCAACTGGTGTCATTAAATGTTTCTCTCGTGCGCAGGGTTAAGATATCGTAAGATGTACAAACGTGAACATATCCCCAATCTTGTGCATAGCCTGGTCCAGGAACTGATCGATCTCCTCGTTCTTCCTCCTCATCGCGTCGGTCTTTGCTCGCTGCTCCTCCACGAGGGACTCAAAACGAGCTATTTTGTCGGTTCTCCTACATTCCATCATCTCATTCCAGTCGCGTCGGTCCGCTGAAATTTTAAGGGTTAGAAACTGTGTGATCTACTTAATTTCTTACTTCTAGAAAATTGTTATACTGTTTTGAAAATGTACACAAAATAATATCCTTCTTCTATTGAAAAGAGTAACCATTGAGTTCCTGGCGTTCTCAATGGAAGCAACATTACGAACCGCTGGTAACACAATATTTATGTTGACTAATCATAAGTGCATCCTTTCATGACTAAAAATATTTTGACTTTGACAAAGCTAATTTATATTTCTTGCTATATCACGACGGACCCGTTAGCGTGGTTGGCGCGGAGGCGCCTTTCACGCTGCAGGTCCTAGGTTCGATTCCTACCCGGGATATGTATTTGTGTGCATGAAAAGGCCTGTATGTCCGGAGTCTGGGTGTATATGTATATTAAGTATGTATTTACAAATAAAAAAGTAGTATATGTAGTAATATTAGTTATCTGGTTTCCATAGTACAAGCTCTGCTTAGTTTGGGATCAGCGGGGTTACTCCGAAATACGTCGCTGACGGATCGTCCGAAGTACGGATTCGATTTACGATCAAAACAATGTCAAATCGTAGAGAAAAACGAAAGAAGAAATGTCAAATCCACGATAATCCGTCAGCCGAAACGTTAGGTTCGTATTTCGGAGTAGGCCAGCAGGTAACCGTGTGTACAAAAATGTCCCAGGATATTATTATTATTATTATATTTAGACCCAGGGTAGAGTCCTTGCTATTTCAAAATTTTACTGTATATCGTTTCGCGGAGCAGGTGTCACATAAATTAGATTAGAATTTCGACTACGTCTTGGGTGGTGGTGAAGAGTATTATTTCGATTTCAGTGTCTGTCTACCTTGATCTATGATAGCTATTGATAAGCACCGTTCATAGCCACCGGTGGCGACAAGCAGTTCACAGTCGCAGACACTGTTTTGGAGTGGCCGTCACCGGCCACACGTATGCGGCGAATTTCCTCAAAATGCATGAAAAAGCGTGTAACTGCTTGTCGCCACCAGTGGCTGTGGTAGGTGGCCCGTTTGCGCCTAACCTTAGATGTGATCAAAGTCAAATTTGCGACGAGGTTTTCATAATTTTTAATGAACTGATATATTTGTGCTTCATTTGGTATTACCTACGTCTTGACGCATCTTCTTCAGGTTTCGTCCAAGCACTTCATTCTCCGCGCAGTAGTCGGTGAGGAGTTTATAAATGGAGAAGTTGTCTTGTTCCTTGTGCAGGAATATGTCGATTATCTTCTCTATGTCTGTTTCTTGGGTGTACTCCTGAAAATATAAATGAATATATGTCTTGTGGACGACCTTGGTTCTGTAGAATGTGTAATCTTGTTTCGATATTGCATTTTCTTTCATTCTCATACAGCTGCAATCACTGATCGGTAAACGATCAGAGGTTAAATTAAAAAGTCGGTCCCGGTTGTTGTCATCTCGGCAGCAGTCGTTAAGCCTTGTCAGAGGCCTTCGGGCGGCTTGAACAACTCTGACACCAGGTTGGTCACTAACCATACGATAAGAAGATATTGCATTGTGAAATTGTAAATAGTGAGGGTCCTACCAGGGTTTCAGAAGGCAGACGGCAGTTGCGCTTGAATATTGGTAATCAGATGGAATGGAATGAGAATCAATACTAGGTCAACAAATCAACTCATAACCAATACTGTAGTTAAAACTAAGCTTTCTTATCAATATAATTTTGATATAATCGAAATCAGTCGATCCGTTGCGATTTTATAACACATTTTATTATAATGTGCGGCATGTGCGTGTGACGTCACACGGGGCCGTCGGATTTAAGGCGCGCCACCCGCACCGCCGTTCATTACACAGCGCGCGTGGCCCAAATGACGTCACAACAACCGCGCGTGAACTTCGCTAGTAATTTGGTCACAACTTCGTAATTTTTTGTCGTAGACCGAAATTTTTTGCACTGTATGTTATGGATTTCTTAGCTCTATAAATCTGCATTCTCAACTAAATTCGTTACGGATCTCCATTGCGAAATGGCTAGACTGATATGATATGATATGATATGGTAGACTGTTCGTGTTTACGCTAATATCGTCCAGTATCTTGATATGGTCATTGAAACGACTCTTGGTGTCCTCTTCGTCCTTCTTCTTCGCTATCTCTTCCCTCAACTCCTGCTTCCGGTTGATCCTGGTGATGCCTTTTGATGCCAGGAAGTTGTGCAGCGTCGTTTCGTGGTCGTAGGCCTTTTGAAGATCGCGCATCTCCTGAAAATGAATGGACGTTTGGAGTGTTTTCTCGATTTTTTTGCAATAATGTCGTTACGGAAAACAATACCACTAATAATATTATTTTAATAGGGTATTTTCAGAGTCACGGTATGAGTTATTTACCAATGAACAGCCTATTTATTTGTAAAGGTAGCTAGATAAAAAATGACTTATCTGATGAAACTGTTGAAAATTTCAATGAACAGAGGGAGGTCTTATTGCCAGATGCGATTTCTTCCAGACCTTCGGATGGAGAGGATACTACTTATTCAAATTAATATAGGAGATATTTCAGATTCCCCTGATACTTTATCAAATAACTGTAAGTTCTAATGCTCTAATCCCAAGGTACTACACCACCAAGCCAACTAGGAGCTCGGATGGAATGCGGCTACCCCGCCCGCATACCGCCCGCACACCGCCACCGCCGTAAGGTGCGGGTGACGTCACATTTAACAGGCTCTTAGTTGGCTTGGTGGATTGGTAGAAGAATGACTTCACAAGTTATTCTCACCTGAACTTGCATCATCTGGTCCATTTTACCCTTCTCCTGGACTGACCGCAGCTTCGCGCACCATTCGTCCCGCTGGTCATACGCTAGGGTCGACGACTCGAACAGATCAGTCAGGAACTTCTTGCCCTTACCCAGTGCTGTCAGCATCTTGTCCCACGACTGGTTGAAGAGTACCCTGACGATGAGGAATGAGACATGGTGTTGCTTTTATTGTGTAATCAAGAAAATACACATATTATAGGCAGATACCAATATGGTTGGGCTTCCGGCTCTATCACTCATCTTACAAACGCAGCTGTAATAGCTACTTTACGCCGATCTTTTGTGAGAGTGGGTACAACCCCGGTCAAGCCAGCCCATATTATGAGCTGTAGTCAATTGGCTTCAGCTTGGCTCTACCACCAGAAAAATAAATAAATAAAATATATATCCTGGGACATTCTTTACACACGGCTACCTGATCCCAAACTAAGCAGAGCTTGTACTATGGAAACCAGATAACTGATATTACTACATATACTACTTTTTTACTTGTAAATACATACTTAATATACATATACACCCAGCCTCGGGGCATACAGACATGTTCATGCACACAAATGCATGTCCCGGGTAGGAATCGAACCTACGACCTGCAGCGTGAAAGGCGCCACCACGCCAACCACGCTAACGGGCCCGTCAAAGGTTACTAACCGGTCTTTAAGCATATGCTCGATCTTCGCCCTGATCTCCTTGTTCTCACACTGCACTGTGTTGAACCTCAACATGGCAGCTTCCAGCTTGTTCTCGGCCGACACCAGCCGGTGCTCGCTCTGCGACCGGCGCTCTTCGAGCTAGGGGATATAAGCTGCCTAGCTGAATTCAGACGTAAACGCTGAAAAAAGCTGCATGAGGTATTTCAAGTTAGAAGTGGGTGCTTAAACGCAAAGCCGTTTGTTAAGTTCGTTTTTTTACGTAAGCAGACAAGCGCGCTTACAAACACAAGCGTGTAGCTTTTAAGCAATGACGGCCAGAAAGAGAAAGAAATTCCAAAAAAAAACAAATAGTAACCTTATTGTTATGAAAATACAGCTCAAATCAATATTTAATTAAATTGAACCTTATTTCTTTACCCATAAAAAGCAATACATTGATACTAAATTATATTAGATTGACAACCATATTTCTATGCGCATAAATAAAGCTCACTATAATTTTTTCAGCAGATAAGTTTTTGCTATCTAAAAGTTCAATGCACAAAAGCACTAAAAAAAAGTAGAAAGCAGAAAGCTAAGTAAAAAAGTAAAAAGCAGAAAAGCACTTCCACATTTTGCAGCGACTTTTAAAAACAAGCACAAGCGTTACAGCGTGCTTTTAATATAAAGCCGTTTATCACATCTTTATTTCAAGTGTATTGCCTTCTTCGTGTTTAAAGGAGCTTCTATTTTACGTGGCTAGCCACGATAACACACCCCGAGCAGCCGTGACCGAGCAATCAGTTACGATGTCTACGTGATCTGACGTCAAAACTTAGCTCGGGCGCACCTCTCGGCACATGGGAACGCATCTAATAAGGGGCCATTCATTAATTACGTCACACGAATTTCATGATTTTTAGACCCCTCCCCCCCTCCCTGTGTGACGTCACATATTTTTTATAATTTCCAGAAATTTTCAAAATTTTTCGTTAAAAATTCAAATTTCAGTTTTAATACTTATAGTCTGATTTTTAATTACACGAAGTGGGCTGACAGGTTCTTATGTCACTTTTCAATATAAATAGAACAAATAAGGTTCAAATTCGAACTCTTCAGCTGTCAGTTGGCTTCGTCTAATTAAAAATCAGACTATAGATATATTAGATTTTTAAATGTGACGTCACAAAACTTAGGACCCCTCCCACCCCCTTGTCACACAATGTTACATTTCATCGACCCCCTCTCTCCCTTTAAATGTGACGTAATTAATGGATGTCCCCTAAGGAAGTATACTTGCGCGGGATTTAAAATGGTTAGCGAATACCAAAGGTTAAGCTGAATAAAGTCCTGAGTCATGGTAAAAGGTTGGCACTGCGTCTACTCCCTTGGATGGATAGCTACTGATTGTAATAGGCTCGTTGCTTCCTCGTCGATATTACCTGGCCTTGACTATCTGTTGCTAGTTTCCTCAGATACAGCATCTCTTTATTATTCCGCTGCAGCAAGCCCTCCAGCTGGTCCATCATGGTCACACCGGCTGTAATAATAATATACTTCGAGTGTGGAAAGCTAAAGGGCATAACGCCACGAGTAACTTTGAAGAGAGCGCAGCACACCTCTCTACACCCCTGAGGCGCCCACACCAGTCTCGCCCCTAGCCGTCTTTACGATGGCAATTTTAGGGGCCCACCTAGTGAGCGGTAAGTCACCATCTGCCAACCATGATAAGTTTTACACTGATCATCGGCAGGTGTCCGGTCCTTTGCATAACCAAATCCCCAGTCCATCCAAACCACATGCAAAAGACCCAACTTTTATTTTCACAAATTTGAAATAGTTCTTGCACCGGCTGGGGTTAGGGGGCGTCCATAAATTACGTGAGGTGATTTTTGAGATTTTTCGACCCGCCCTCCCCTCTCGGTGAGATTTCGTGAGATTTTGCTCGACCCCCTCCCTCCCCCTCTAATCTCACGTGAGATTTTTCAAAAGCTATATTCTAGAGGAGAAACATGTTTTACTTAATTTAATAAAAAAAAGTAATAGTAAAAGTTAGAGTTAAGTTTAGTTTAAAAAAAAACTTAATTTAATCCTGTTTTCTTGCAATTTTACACTGTTTCTTGAGGTAAAAAAAATTAGGTGAGATTTGCCGATACCTCCCCCCATAAACGCCCCCTTAAGTCGCTGTATAAGTCTCATCATGAATAGCGGTTGACTCCAGCAGGTGCCTTCGTAGCATCAAACTTATTTCTAAGGAAACAATTATAGAGAGGGACCCACCACTCACCCTCGGAATTGTCAACCTCCAATATTATAAACCAAATGAATTGATCGATAATAGAAGAAGCCAACAAGACCTAACTCCCTGTAATTGTTTAACAATGGATTTCCGCAAAGTTACGCCTGATTCCATCAATTATTTCTAAGGGCCTCTACGTGTTGCCACATGGACGAAAATAGAAACATAATATTAAAAAAAACACTATCACGCCTGTATCCCCCGAAGGGTTAAGCAGAAAGATATCAATAAAGTTCAGAGAAGTTCACCTTCACAATCCATTTCTGTTTTGATTCTGAACATCAAAGATCTTTTCAACTCTTTCTTCATCATCCTATCTTTCTTCTTGTGAGCACCAGATCTTGCTATCTGTAATACCACTTCATTTTGATGCTTATTCATAAAATGCCTCGAAAATGGGGCGATACCTTTAAAGTTATACTTGGGGCCAAGTTCTATAACACACTAACGGGCTGTTAGAGCCGTAACTGCATGTTTGTTTTACTAGTGACAGTCCTTTAGTATGGTGGTGAACTCAGCCCTAAGTAGTTATTTTAGTGAGAGAGCCGCAAAGTTAGGTAATAATAATAATATCCTGGGACATTTTTACACACGGCTACCTGATCTGATCCCAAACTAAGCAGAGCTTGTACTATGGAAACCAGATAACTGATATTACTACATATACTACTTTTTTATTTGTAAATACATACTTCATATACATACACACCCAGACTCGGGACATGCAGACATGTCCATGCACACAAATGCATGTCCCGGGTAGGAATCGAACCTACAACCTGCAGCGTAAAGGCACCACGCCAACGGGCCCGTCAAGGTAGGCAGTTGAGAGAATCTTGCTCAAGTTTTTGGCAAATTTTATCAGCTATATTTCAACAGTATCATAGTGTACCTACATGTAGTTATAACTTTTAATAAAACTTAATATGTTATGAGTACACATCAAAGTTTTTTTATTAAAGTAATGTCTTGAACCGAAGCCCTTGCAAATTGGAGATTCATGTTTTTATCGCGCTATCGCCTATTTTATTCAGATTCTTCTTTATGTCCAATTTTATCAGCCATTTTTCTATTTAAGGGTAGATTACAATGGAGTGATATGCGATAATATTAGGGCTCTATCTCACCGGGAAGCCAAACGCGTCGCCAGCCACCGTCGCCAACGAATTCGTATTGAATTTGACAGGTAATACCAATTGTTTGGATACGTGGCCGGCGACGTCGCTGGCTACCGTCGCCAATAATTCGTATTGAATTATGACAGGACTCTACTTGGCGACGGTCGCCAATCCCGTCGCCATGTGTGATACAGCCCTTATATCGCGCATCTACGTAAGTAAGGCCTAGGCCGCACAGCGGTTATATCCGCGCTGTTAAAACCGCGTCCTATGGAATCATATGAACCGCAAGTGTGGATAGGTTCATATGATTCCATAGGACACAGATTTAACGCGGTTTTAACAGCGCGGATATAACCGCGGTGCGGTATAGGCCTAAGCAATATCTGAAAGTATATAGTAATAATAGTTATTACCGTAATAAAACACATCCTAGTTATAGGATATTGTAGGCCTATTATTTTTGTTAAAATTAATAAATGCTACCTCTAGCTTACATGAATAAAAAAAAAGACTGTGACTTTAATACTGCAAGTAAGTATTTTTTTTACGTATGTTTATACATAAGTATTTTGTTTTTTTATATAAGTTTAATTACAATATTGATACACAATATAAATAAATGTTAATTAATTCAGTATTTTCAGTACCTAATTGTTATTCGATTGTAAATTACGATGCTATGAGCCCTAAAACTTGAAGTCGCCGATACGCGATTATTTGTGATCTAATGTGTCGTAACCTTAAGTTAAACGGCCGTGTCTAAAGACACGTACAAATTGTTAGTTAGATAACATGCCTTGTTAAACTGTTGATTAATGATCGACAAAGATTCAAATTGGTTGATTGGTGGATTGGTTGGTTGGTGGATTGGTTGAGCGATCGATTTATCTTTTTACATTAGTGTTGCCCTATCAGTAATAGTATGTTTTTGTATTATAATATGTTTTTATACAGGGTGTTAGGTTAGACGAGGAAGTAGTTTTAACTTTTAAGGCGTCTTGTAAAAGGAAATATACTTTTTTTATCTACCTATGATAATTATTCATGGTTTAAACGTGAATAATTATCCAAAAAAATATAAATTAAAAAATAATCCTACTAATCCTATCCATGTTCGATGTCCTATCCTACTAATATTATAAATGCGAAAGTAAGTGTGTGTGTGTGTGTGAATGTTTGTTACCACGTATCTCCATAACTACTAAACCGATTTTAAGGAAATTTGAAACGTAGATAGTGTAGCCTCTGGAATAAGGTATAGGCTAATCTTACACATCAATTTCCACGCGGGTGAAGCTGCGGGGCACAGCTCTAGCTAGTAACTTAGAAATGACGGAAAAAACTTAAAAATATTGTAAAAAGTTTTGCGACATGGGCCACCCGCCGCCTTTACGGTAGCGAGCGCCGTCATATCAAAAGGAATTTACCGGTGTAAATGACCTTAAGAGGAGGGTTCGAAATTTGGTTGATTTTCTATTCTACTTTTTCTTTAAGTAAGTATGTGGACTAGGAATCTTATATTTAGATGTATGATTTTTGACTATATTATCTTGAGTATCTTTAAATCCAAATCACGATTTGATGAAATTTTCTCGATAAAAAAAATTTATGAAATGAGCTCTAATTATTTACAATTTTCCTTGCTACCACGATGTTTTTGCGATTTAGATCACGAAATTATTTCTAAAACATAGCAAATAATGATATCTAAACTACCCTTCAACCATATTTTAATTCATGAAGTAGTTTTTTTTTAATTCAAGTAAATGTGGTTTGGCGCTTACGTTGTTTATTTCCGAGCGCGCGCACAATATCGCCATCTCACATTTTAAGTACTTGAACTAACCATGTCTCTCTCTAACTTTGTATTGTCAGTGTCCGCTCGGACTTGTTCGACGTCGGACCTGTGAAGGATTTTTTAAAA
This sequence comes from Drymonia ruficornis, assembly GCA_947859195.1. Lineage (NCBI taxonomy): Eukaryota > Metazoa > Arthropoda > Insecta > Lepidoptera > Notodontidae > Drymonia > Drymonia ruficornis. The sequence continues at coordinate 9,098,611 of OX401926.1, read as the reverse complement.
AATATTACGAAAAAATATTACGGTCGTGCCACATTACAGGTACAGTACAGTATTTACAGTCCGCCGACGCCTATGATAAATAAATAAATATCCTTGGAAATTCTTTTACACATGACTACCTGATCCCAAACTAAGCAGAGCTTGTACTATGGAAACCAGATAACTGATATTACTACAAATACTACTTTTTGTTTGTAAATACAAACTAAATATACACTTAATTACACCTAGACTCGGGACATGCGGACATGTTCATGCACACAAATGCATGTCCTGGGCAGGAATCGAACCTACGACCTGCACTGCAGCGTGATTTTCGTTTGCTTTTCCTTGTCTTGTGTAATTTCTTTTCATCTCTTGTCATTTTGTGTCATCTCTTGTCATTTTGTGTCATCTCTTGTCATTTCATAGTTATTCGTGTCATTTCTGTAAAAACTCCCTATTTCGCTTACTGTTATATACTTGCAGCATGGTCTTGGGCCGACAGTGGGAATACATTGCTTGTCAAAACAATGGAGTCGCTTTATTGCGTTTGTTGTAGGTATGGATGGGCAAGTAATAAATATATCATACATCAATAAATTATCGTAAAAAATAACATTACAGATATGGATAGGAAAATGTTTGTCCGTCCTATTCAATCTATTATATTATAAACGAAAGTAACTCTGTCTGTTACCTTTTCACGGCTAAACCGCTGAACCAATGTTGATGAATTTTGGTATGGAGATAGACTGGGTCTTGGCGGAGAACATAGGCTACTTTTTAGGGTTCCAAAGGGTGCTAACGGGACCCTATTACTAGGCCTACGCTGTCCGTCTGTCTGTCTGTCCGTCTGTCAGCGCGGGCTGTATCTCACGAACCGTAACAGGTAGAGAGTTGAAATTTTCACTGAATGTGTATTTCTGTTGCCGGTGCAGAACAAATACTAAAAATATAATAACATTTAAAAATAAATATCAAGTCTCAAACTTGATATTTTTGATGTGTTTATTCTACGGTGGTACGGAACCCTTTATGTGCGAGTCCGACGCCTTCAGATCTTATGAATGTTTTCTTGAAATAAATATAGTGTATTTTAAGTAATTAACTGGCCAACCCTCAGGTCCTACCTACCATGTTAGGATCTTTTTCGTTCTAGCGGGTGTAAACCGTGATTTAACGAGTTAATGTGATAATTTTTGTATTTAAATTATTCAATTCAATGTAATTGTTTCAGACATAGTCCAATATTGATTATTAAAATTATTATAATTTCACAATAAATATAAAACAATAAATAAAAGTAAAATTAAATTAAAAAAAATAAAAAAATATTTTTTATTTTTCATGTTTTATCATTAAAATACAATATAATATAACATAAATTAAAATAAAATACAATAAAATAAAAACCTACCCCTAATTAAACAAATACCGTCCGCGTGGGATACTGGCTGCATGTCCTCCCTGTATTCAAGCTGTTCCTGTTGTCAAGCGAATTTTTTGAGCAAGGAAAGAGCCAGCCCTCTTGTCACCTGTGGCGGTAACCAGTCTAAGGGTGATTTTGATAGATAAAAAAATAAAGATAAAAAGATAAACAAAAAATAAATGCATGGTTAAATCAATAAAATTAATAAAAACTGAAAATTAAATTAAAAAATAAATTAAATATGGTAAAAAAAATATTATGACACCGCTGATGACTTCATGATCGGCATCGAAGTTAAGTACCAAAGTATTCCTTTGCCTACGAAACATGAAAAAGATACTCATATCCGGCAGTCAGTCACTGGCACAGAGTATGTACATTTTTACCCGACTACGGTGGGCGGAGGGTTATGATTTTGACCGATATGTATGTATGTTCATCTGCTCCCGTATAACGTCCAAACTATTTTTATATCATAATAATTTGACTAATGAGATATCGTTGGACGCGTCTGGATCGTCCGCTGGTTATAGGCTATTATACGATCGAAATATTGTTATACGTATCTATCAGCATATTGTAGGTATCGTTTGTCTTCTTTTGACTTACTTTGTCTTCAGCAATAAAAACAACATAGAAATTAAATTATTTTTTTCAAATACACTCGACATAAAAATCCCATATAAAACGAAAAAAATATATTTGAATATTTTCATCCATTTCATCTATTTTAAAAGGTGCACTGGGACATATTATTTTAATTGTACGAATTAAACAATATTGTTCCTTCAAAAAATAACTATACTATAGTCTACTCCATAGCTGTTCTGTCCTAGCTAAGCGAGAGGGATATATCCTTCGGCAGCTCACGCGACGCTAGCCACACCCCGAAACTAAAATTCATTTTTTTCTTGTATCGTCTTAATCCTATTTCGCTTCATACTTCATTTTATTTATTCATGTTACTGGATAATTAGGTCAAAAAATAAGGTAATATTTATTTTTACAGTAGTATGTAAAATAAATATTACCTTACATTGACTACAGCTTGGCTCTATCATCCATAACCAATAATATATTATTATTGGTACCGGCTGTAGCCTAGGGGCGAACAGATTGGGCTAAGAATCAGAAGGTCCCAGGTTCGATCCCCGGTGGGGCATGCACCAATGGATGAATTTTCATCTATGTGCATAATTTACAGTTCGCTTACGGTGAGAGGGCAAACGTCGTGAGGAAACCTACCTATCCCTCGGGATTAGGTAATAGTCAGTTCCTGTATACACGGCGACAAGGTTCACCACCTGTCACGTTGGGTTCTCACTATCTGGTGAAACGTGGGCTTTGAGTTGGCTTAATACTTCCACAATGTGGTGATGTATGGCCACTCAAGCCTCTGACTACCCCCTAATGGGGATAAAAGACGACACGTATATTTAATTTTTTTTATTGGTATCATCGTGGTTTTCAGTTTAGAACCTTACTGCCCTTCCTGCCGTCGGCTGGGGTAAGGTTACCTTAAGGTCTTTGATCAGGTTGATGTACTCCTTCTTGAGGGTCCTCATCAGCTGGTCCTGGCTCCTGAACTGGGGGTGGACTCCTGATGTGCCGTTCTGGCGGTCCGCTTGGATCATCCGGACCTGGAAGAAATAGTAATTAATGGTTCTGAAGATAACCGATACTACTTTACCAAGCCAACTAGGAACTTGGATGGAATGTGGCTTCCCCGCCCGCCAAACCGCCCGCACTCCGCCACCGCCTTTTCGTGTGGGTGACGTCACATTTGACAGGTTGCTACACTAGCGACACGCTATGATGGCCGGTTTGACATGTTGGAGGGGGAAATTATGAACCTTATTATAACGGAATAAGATTCATTTTCGCATTAATTTTTTGACATTCTTATTTTTTAAACGGCTAGTCTTATTCTGTTCTAATAAGGTTCATTTTCTTCCCCCCCACGTGTCAAACCGGCCATCGTAGAATGCCGCTACTTGGCTTTGTGAAGTAGTAGGGTTAGGAACCTTATTGAATGAACGTATCTTGCATAAAAATGTGGATTACAACGTTACAAACAGCATTGGCTACGTTTACACTAGGCGCATGCCACGCCCTAGCACTCAGTTTTGACGTCGGAACGCATAGACACAATGTCATAACATGATTGCTCAGGCGAGGCTTGCGTGGTATCTGGACGCACCAATGGGGATAGCGTAGTCGCGTCTGCTACATACTACAACGACTTGAGATACGTTGGGCCCAAGGTCTATTCTGCTAATGAATTCACCTGTCTCTGTAGCCTCAAGTGTTCGTCCTCCATCTTCTTCAAAACCTCAATATCATTGACTTGATTTTCCGTCTCCATTTTAAATTAATATTTTGATAAATTGCGTCGAAAATTTTAAATTTGTTTTAGCAAATGTGCAGTCATGGTCCGTGGCCCACTGGTGTTGTGTCCGTTTGTTATTTTGACACAAGTAGAGGGGCCAATGTTAGATATAGTCATATTATTAATAGGTATAGGGCCGTAAGTCACTTAGCCATTGCCATTGAGCTGCTATAGTGACCGACCCTCGGCTTGATTGCAGTTGATTGACTATAGCAGCTCAATGGCAATGGCAGTTCAATGGCTAAGCGACTTAGGGCCCAAAACGCGCGCTACAAGTTGGCCGGATTGAAGTAAGCTCTAAGGCCGTTCGTCCATGGCGCTACTTAAAATAACTAGTTCCTAAAATTAAACTAATAACCACAGAGTAAAGACTAAAGACAGAGGTGCCCTTATTAGATATATGTATGAAAAAAAACGTGGTCATTGTTTTTTCATTTTCATTTTACTATTTACCGGTAAATAGCTGAACTACTCGCTTCGTTTTATGTCGATGTTAGTACTAGGCCGACCACTCGGCCGAGTTGCTTAGGGCCAGTCCCCTTAGTAATTGGCCATGTTTGGGACCATATACACTGGACCGCAAAGAAAAAGGGTCGGTTGGAAAATCTTCAATAATATCTTCAATCACATTTTATTTATTTTACATTTTTTAATAATAAAAAGCTTCAATTCATTTTTTAGTCTTACCCAAAGGGTGCCAACGGGACCCTATTACTAAGCCTACGCTGTCCGTCTGTCCGTTCTTCCGTCCGTCTGTCAGCGGGCTGTATCTCACGACCCGTAATAGGTATAGAGTTAAAATATTCACAGAATGTGCATTTTTGTTGCCGCTAAAACAACAAATAGTAAAAATAAAATAAAATTTAAAAATAAAGATTTTATATTTTGACGTTTATATTCTACGGTGGTATGGAACCCCTTTATGTGCGAGTCCGACACGCACTTGGCTGGTTTTTTATTTTCATTTAAGCATATTAAATTCATAAAGCTAGGTCAGGTACTTTTGAAGATATTGAAGATTTTATAACCGACCCGTTTTCTTTGCGGTGCAGTGTAGTTGGTGACGGTCTTTACTTCTTTATTTTATTTACTTTTTATCCTTCGCCATTTGTGAGTAATTGGAAATTAATAATTATTGCATGATCTAGGAAATTTTAGACCATACCGTACTTAAAACTACAGATCAAGGCAATCTTAGCTTTGCGACGAGAAGTAAAGGACTTAAGTACTACTTTTCAAAGCTACTTCACCTATTGTAAAGTAGAAAATACAAAGCTACAAGCTAAGCACTCCCTGCTTACGACACCAAGTGCATTGTTGCGATAAACATCCCCATTGTTCAATTGTCACTGTTCTGTTCACAGCTTTAGCTTTAGCTTTAGCTTTAGTTTCCTTTGAAAGGAAATTGTAGATTATTCTATTTTACAATTTCACCTATAGTCGGGCCGTTATGAACTGAGTCGTCGGGCCATAAATAATTTCCTTATGTCTATCTCGCTTGCACTTACGGGCCTTATGGAGCCTCTTAGTGAAGGGCGTAACAATGAAAGAAATATATCGATTAGTAAAGTTTATTATCGTATCTTGTTCATAAACTTTAACGAGTTAACAAAGTAAATTTAAATGCAGTAAACTCATTTATAGCATTAAGAAAAACATACTCTGCAATTGCATTTGGTAACGACCAATCATAAGCGTACAGAACGTTTGTGACTCATGGACACCACGTGAGCAGGTAGGCGTTTATCGATAACGGTCCCGGCGCGGTGCACATTCCTATCTCTATTGACATTTATGGCCTCACGACTCAGTTCATAACGGCCCGACTATAGTTCAGGAGATAGGAGTCAATTCATTTTGCTGACTTCTGCAACGACCACAATTACTCTAAATGTTATTTTTTGGGTTTAGTACCCAAAGGGTGCCAACGGAACCCTATTACTAAGCTTCCGCTGGCCGTCCGTCCGTCCGTCCGTCTGTCAGCGGGTTGTATCTCACAAAACGTAATAAGTAGAGATTTGAATTTTTCACAGATTGTGTATTTCTCTTGCCGCTACAACAAATACTAAATATAAAAAAGGGGGATACAACAAACTTGATATTTTTGCTTCTAACTTATTTCTTTGACGTTATTCTCATACATTCTACGGTGGCACGGAACCCTTTATGTGCCAGACCGACACGCACTTGGCCGGTTTTTTTATTTTGTATTTTTACATGTATGCTTGGGTTAAGTGGTAAGAAATATTTATTTTTTTCCAAATTACAATTTGGATTCTTCAGTGATTTTAACGGATAAGCCGATTAAAAACAGTTATTTGCTGAAACAAATTTTCAGTCCTTTTCATTTCCTTCAGTGAGCTTTCAGAATCAGTGCGCACACTGGAAGCGTCGATCACTGAACGGCGGGACATCTCAAAGGCATCGGCGAGATGAGAGGATTCCGTTCAAAGGAGCCGCGTGACGCGGTTGACGTCAGTGTTTTGACGCGAATATCTTTAGCATTTCAGTCTAGGAAGATGGATTCAAATTTTGGAAAAACACTAATAATAGCTGGTTACGCCAACGGAGACTATATTATGGTATTTTAAATAGGTTACCATGTAGCATTACCATGAGATCAGACATTGAAAATCAAACTCGATAAGTCAGAAAGGGTAGAAAAATGTCCGTCGTAGATAGTTATCCAGAAATAAATAAAAATGGAGTGTCTGTTTTTAATGTCAACATAACAGAGTTTTACTAAATGCACGTTTTTAAAAAAAAAATACTAAATACTTATAACAAAAAAGCATATTAGAAATTTTTGTCTGTCCATTTGTCTGTGTATTTCGGCTAATCTCCGAAACGGCTGGACCGATTTTGACGGGCCTATTTTTAGGTTAAATTTCACGCGTAAGAAGTCACACACACGCGGGCACGTCTAGTTTTAATATAATTTTGAGACAAAAGACATCTCAAAAACGCACCGAAATTCTGTCTCAGATTTGAGATTTGTTTGTTAATACCGGCTAAATACTAACATCAGAATCCCCAAAGATCTCCCTTGTAAAGTGGTATCTCCCTCAGTACAATATGGTCTTATACTGCAGAATTCCTATAAACATACACTCAGCATTTCTTACTGGTCTAACAAAACTAGCAGTATATTCATGAAACTGTTGAAATATTAACTGACAAAGTAAAGGTAAAGTTACTGCTGAACTATTTCTGGACTTAAATTAGTTCGGAAACAAAACCTTTCATAATGAACGAGATACTATCTGTCTCTATTCTCCGAAGAGGTAGAGAACTATAGAGTTCCTAGCTCATTCCTCTTTATAGGAATCGATTTTCGAATAAGTAGAGTCCTATCATAAAATGATTTTGTAGTCTATTGAAGAAGAAAAAAGTTTATTATTTATTTTTTATATATTTCATTTAAAATATTAACCTCCATAATAAGTTATGATCGACTTACAATGGCATTACAAATCACTTTTGTTCCTACTAGTAACGCTTTTTAAAACCATTGTTAACTGCTTAAAATCTCTACAAATTTCACGGTTATTGTATTGTATAGTTCTTAAATATTTTTTAGTGATTACGTTACATAAAAATTATGGTAATATTTTCATTAATTATTATTTTTTGAATAGAATGCATTACAGCTAATTTTTCAGTTCGATTGGCGGTAAGTTTCGCGACGGCTGCGGACGGCGGCGGGGTGTTCGCGGGGCGCGGGGGGCGTTCACGCAGGCGCCACTTCCCGCCATTTTCTCAGACCGGGGATACCAGGGTGGAAATCGATTGCAATTTTCGGGGAAAATTTGGGGGATTTTCTTAATCGATATGTTATTTAAGTTGAAAATGGAACAAAAATAAAAACGATAATTTACCGATGCGCACGAGTTCGCTGACACACAATTATTGATACCTACGTAGGGCCTATTATAATTATCTCTAAATTAAATTAATAGCATAATTATTTCCAAGTGATAATAGGTACTCCTTAAATAGCTGCAAGTTACAATAAAAAAGTAAAGGTTCAAAACATGCAGATTTGTTTAAATCTCACTGTAATTCTGGAAAAAATACCATAGAATTTCCTAGAAATGTATTCTTTAGTAAATAAGTAGGTAGGTAAGTCCAAAATTAGTAATTATAAACATTGACTATAATATAAGCTTGTTAATTTAATAGGTTTACTTATTATTCTATTATCAATATCTTCGCTACTAGAATCATCATTAGGTCCTCATTTACTACGAAAAATTTATCCGTCTAATTTAGCCAGTTTACAATGGGCTTATAGAGCATTTCTAGATATAAAAGTCATTTGCAATGTCAGTGTGAGTCCTTCATAACTTTCTATAAATTTGGGGTATATCTCTACAAGCAGTTTTACGTTTATACGACGAAACCAAACAGCACTCCAAAACAATGAATTTACCCTGAATTTTCCGTAGTTTTCCCGGGAGGACTCCAAGCCAACGCTGGCAACATTTGCATCCCGAATGGTCAGTCGTTTTGGCGCGGTCATTGCGTGCGGACGTCGGTCGCGATCGCATCTCGTGTTCCCTCGTGACTAACCAAAAAAAAAATACATGCATAAATTGTGTCAAGTTGCTTTCAGTGCATAGTGTTTCAGTGAGTGTCTGTGAGCTAAGGTACCCACAGAATTTGATATGTAAGTACTATTTAATATTTAAGGGATGCATTTTTGTGGATTACATTGCTGGCCTTGTCAATGTCGAGAGGAATCTGTGCGGGAATCTGTGGCGTATTGTAAATAAGACGATTGGACAGCGACACCTTATTAAGACGATGTTTCAGTCAACTTTATTCGGTGCATGTGCACTGAATACCTCTAGTGATGATCACAGCGTATATTTATGTTATTCACGCCGCGATAATCACTGTTTTATTATATTTAAAATTTTGATATTATTTTTAAATTGTATATAATTGTAATACTTACTTAAACTCAAAAACTTAAGCAGCTAATAAACCCTATCTATAACCTAAGGCACTCTAAATAATAACTGTATGCATTATCATAATCAATTAGTTACTACATTGCGTTGTTAAGTTGCCCCTAAATATTAAACATTTAATAAGGTTACGCTACGTGGGTTCCATGTAGGTTACATGTAATATTAAAGGTAAGTCATCTAATTCCTATAAATTTACAATGAGTGGCAGGTCTTCAGATCGATTCCTGAGCCGTGCGAAATGTTACTTTATTATTTTTTTGGGTTCCGTACCTCAAAAGGAAAAAAAATATCGTTTAATAGGATTACTTTGTTTTCCATCTGACTGTCAATCCGTCTGTTAAGACATGCACAGCCCAAACCGCTGGTGTTAGAAACATGAAATTTTGAAAGTAGACCTTTTATACCGTAGGCATCCACTAAGGATGGATTTTGGAAAATTTCGGGTGGAATTAAAGGGTTCAAATAATGTAAGTTTGTGGGTCCCAATTTTTCTGAAGCTAGAGACATGAAATTAGTAGTTTATGCGTTATAGCAAAACTAAAATAATTTGCAGGGTATTTGAAATTCAAGCCGTATTAAGTGTGTACAGAACCCTCAAGGAGCGAGTCCTACTCGCACTTGTCTAGTTTTTATATTCAAAAATTTTAAGAGGCCCATTCTAAACGGTAAATATCAACTGGCTGGCCTTTATTGTAATGTAATGTAACGTCACGACTTTTATCCCCGTTCGGGGGTAGTCAGAGGCTTGAGTGGCCATACACCACCACATTGTGGAGGTATTAACCAACTCAAAGCCCACGTTTCACTAGATAGTCAGAACCCAACGTGACAGGTGGTGAACCGTGTCGCCGTGTATGCAGGAACTGACTATTACCTAATCCCGAGGGATAGGTAGGTTTCCTCACGATGTTTTCCCTCACCGTTAGCGAACTGTAAATTATGCACATAGATGAAAATTCATCCATTGGTGCATGCCCCACCGGGGATCGAACCTGGGACCTTCTGATTGTTAGCCCAACCTGTTCACTCCTAGGCTACAGTCGCTAGTAGCCTTTATTACATTGACAATCCATCGTCAAAATGTGGGTGCGTAACACTGCACCCCTTCGGAAATACAAGTAAGACACCAGAGTTGGGTAAAATTTAATTGCAATTAATTAATTGCTAATTGCAGGTGATGTCACAATTAACAATTAATTGCGATTTGTTCGCAATTGTTTGCAATATGCGAATAGACAAACAAACCAAAATTAATTGTTAATCGTGACACCACATGCAATTAGCAATTGATTAATTGCAATTAAATTTTACCCATCTCTGTAAGACACCAGTCATCGTTGAGTCTCAGAGCAGTTTGATGAAACTCAACGGTGTAACGGGGCCCTCAAAAAATGTGAGCCGCAAGGGAAATCATACTTCCTCTAACAACTAAGGGCAACTCGTAAACAGCCTTACATGCCTTGTTCTTGCCTATTTTGATCCAACGTAATGAAAATAGGAATGTGTTCCTCCTATCCTATTCCTACTTCCCACTTATATTATAAATGTGAAAGTTTGGATGGATGGATGGATGTTTGTTACTCTTTCACGCAAAAACTACTGAACGGATTTGGACGAAATTGGGAACACATATAGTTTATAACCTGGATTAACACATAGGATACTTTTTATCCCGGAAAAATCTTAGGTTCCTGTGTAACGCGGACGAAGTCGCGGGCAGAAGCTAGTAATATTATAAATGCGAAAGTGTGTGTGTGTGAAAGTTTGTTACCACCTATCTTCATAACTACTAAACCGATTTTGTAAATTCTTTTACCAATAGAAAGCTACATTATTCCTGAGTGAAATAGGTTATCTTGAAGTACCATGCAGGCGGAGCCGCGGGCGACAGCTAGTAGACTATAGCTATAGCTCACATTGGCGGGTTTTCAAACGATGCACAAAGGTAAATATATTTTACAAGTAATTTCACGCCGAAAGAGGTAGAACTCTAAGGGCCTCCACAGACTTGCTTCCTTTAGCATCGGCGACCGGCGATTTTGTGACGTATCGATGCTGCGTCGCGTTTCTTCGAGCGCGAACGAGCGAGACGCAGCATCAAAATCGCCGATCGCCGATCCTAAAAGTAGCAAGTCTGCGGTGGCCCTAAACGCCAATAAAATCAATCAAATTACTATTTTGTGTTACGGATACAAAAGGTGGAAATTCGACGAATATTTGTGTATTTGCGAAGGTTAAGTGGGAGGTGGATTAGGGCCTCCTAGACCCCCTTATGTAGTCTTTCCTCCTCTTTCTAGACTCTACATAAGTTATATCAAGGGTTTCTTATCTACCCTGATTTGGCTGATTACCAAAATTATACGAAGCATTGCTGAAACCTGGGTCCTAGGTCTAAGTTATTTTCAAGCTTCTGCAAATCGACAGTTACTTACTGCTATTTAGTATTTACTGACACCATTTTGGGTTTTTACCTAGGAAGGAATCCAAATTTTATCTCCTCAGGCATTTGCATGTTAAAATTATTTTCCTGAAGAATATCGAGAGCCGTATATGAACCAGATCCAAGAGAAGGTTGGTGTCACGTATTATAAATGATAGAGACTTCCCTAGGTAGAGTAAAATGGAGAGAGCTCCATCAGATAAGAGTCTTAGGATACTTAAATAAGAAGATAAAAATATCAAACCTGAAAATGTATCTCCTGAAAATTTTACAATAAACTACTGCTGACTCCGTCGAGCAGCTAGCCGTAATGTTAATCGCATTTATATGCTGGCCTTTTATAAACGGTTTATAAATATTTACAAATTGACAAAAAGAGCCCCTGAACTCAAGTGTAAAAATTATTAAAATATGCGACGGTTACTGAATTAATTTCAGGGACTGCCTCGGAACTGTCGGCTATGAGGTTTCAGGATTAGATTTTCTATTCAGAAATTCTGTTTGAAAACGCCACTTCAGTGGTAGAGTCGTCCCCTGTTGGGACTTATAGGTATAACAGAGTTCGGAATTATCAATGTAAATATCTCTTGATAATTATTGTGATAATTATCATGATAATTTATCAGATAATTATCAAAGAGATAGTTAGCCACATTTCTTTTGGTAAGGTTTTATGAAAGTGACAATTATCATTTATAACTATCGAGATAATTATCTTTCGATAGATATAATCGAAAATGGGTGGCCAAAAAAAGTAGGTTTCTTAGTGTGCACACTTTTTTTGGCCATGAATATCACCAGATCACGTCTGCTAACCCCATTAGTGAATACAGTCGTGATGGTTTACATTGACAATGATTAAGCTCCATAGTATGTATTATGTAGGTACACTATGTAGGTACTAGTTAGGTGGTAGAGTTGTGAAATCCCGGGCGATACCTAGCACGTCTAATCTACTCCATTTCAGTAGTGCTACCATGAGTTTCACGCGAGCAACTCGCTCATCGTTAGCGTCTACGTAAAAAATATTAAAACTGAAGAACAATCTCAGTGGCAAAATAAAAATGGACAGACTAACTGACTGACACACCAAGTATGGCAAAGATGTATAAAATTGTTAGATGCGCTTTACCACGCATATTTTGCCAACATAAATGCAAGGTAATTGCCTGACATCCATATAGTCACGAACCTCGTAATAGACGTTATTTTTCATATACAGATTACTAGCATTGTGAGGTCATATTACTAGTCCCGTTAGTCCCTCCGACTAAATGCTTGTCCTAGGAGGTCCTCGTCTATATTTGTCATACAAATATTTTACGCAGACGCTATCGATGATCGAGCGCACTCGTGGTAGAGCTCCAGCTCAGTTCGCCTCGTCTCGTGCAGGAGACAAGTTTAGTTTTAATTAACATTCACTGGGTTCGGGTTAGTGGGTATAAGATATATTTCAGGACTTCGAGCAATAGTGCTATAATACTATAATGCTATCAAAATATACTGTAGGACTCGCACATAAAAATAAATGATTGCGACTCCTACAAGTCCCCCTAGCCAACTAGTTTCGTCTACAAGCATTTCTACAAATCGCTACGCTTAAATGTATGGAAATTACATTACAAGTCGATAAGTAGATCACGTGACATGTAATTTCCATACATGAAGCGTAGCGATTTGTAGAAACGTTTGTAGAACAAAATCTTGATGCATTGTGAGGATAGGCCACTCTATTTTATTTGGTTTTCTTTGAATAGAATATAAATTCGTCAATTTCACGTTACATAAAACTGCCACAAAAAAAAAACTAACAAAAACTAAACACAACATAAACTTATTTGACCGGGACATGCATTTGTGTGCATGAACATGTCTGTATGTCGAGTCTGGGTGTATATGTATATTAATTATGTATTTACAAATAAAAAAGTAGTATATGTAGTAATATCAGTTATCTGGTTTCCATAGTACAAGGTCTGCTTAGTTTGGGATCAGGTAGCCGTGTGTAGAAAATGTCCCAGGATATTATTATTATTACTTCAGTATTTTAATGTGTGTCTGACGGACGATAATGTCTGTCGATATATCATATAGCTCTACATCACAGTAATTTTGATCTATAAAGAGAATACTCATGAGATGACTACATATCAGTTTATTGACCTTTATAAAGCTATGAATACTATCTCTAGTGACCGGAGCAACTTGTAGAATTATTATTGCGCGGCAACATGATGAACATAGAGCAGTAGGTATTCATAGTCCACATAGTAAATTAATTAAAATATTTCCTAAAATTACGAAATAGTAACACCCGCTGCTCACAGCTGACATCGATAGAGAGACAGAGAAGAATATACAGTTTAACGGGTCTTATTTCTTTATATAGCTCTCTCTTTCCGTTGCAATCAGATGGCGTGTCAGTCATAAATCTATGTTAGTAAGTGCAGCAGACTTGAAACAAACAGACCAATAGAAACACTTAATTTTTCCGTTACTGGAAAATGCAGCCATCTTATTGGTGATTTCTTTTCACTTGTCAGAGTTAGAGTTTGATGAGATATGGCTGAAAATCAGCGCTGGTGGAAACCCCGCTCCTCTCCAGCATATGCTGTGTCAAATGCCTTTCAGCAAAGCGCACACTAAACCTGATGTTGCTCACTTTAAGTAGCTTATGTTTTTGTAAGGTGGTCTTTTCGGTGAGGGAAAACATCGTGAGGAAACCTACCTATCCCTCGGGATTAGGTAATAGTCAGTTTCTGTATACACGGCGACACGGTTCACCACCTGTCACGTTGGGTTCTGACTATCTGGTGAAACGTGGGCTTTGAGTTGGTTAATACCTCCACAATGTGGTGGTGTATGGCCACTCAAGCCTCTGACTACCCCCGAATGGGGATAAAAGTCGTGACGTTACATTACATTTTCATCTTTTTGTAGTTGTACTACAACATGGGGTCATGTTTTCAGGTCTCGTTAAGGTCGGCGCCGCATCTGGTCTCCTTAAGTTGCAGATGTCCTGGGCGGCGGCTTCCACTTACCATCCATCAGTTGGACCGTCTGCCAGTGCCATCTTTGGCTATAAAATAATATATGTCTGCTGTTCTGAATAAATATTTTTCAATTTATAAAATTGTTACTTCTACAGCTTATATACCCTTAATTATTGGCTAGAACTTCTTCAATGCCCTGCCCAAAGGGCCGACATCCGATATATTTCCATACTATATCCCTTCCAAAAAAGTTGGCTAAACTGTCCCATAAGTACAATTAACCCGGATGACCTAGTTAGGGACGGTCCTGACTCCTGACAAATCGCAGGATCGCCTGCAGGCCCCGGCTTACTGAGATTACAGAGATCAATGATCACGCAGCATCCGAAATATAGACCGATTCATTTGGCGATTATTTGGGATAGAGGTATGGGGGACTCGGAATCAAAGACTAAAGAAAGAGGTGGCCTTATTAGATATTTGTATGAAACAAAACGTGGTCATTGTTTATTCATTTTCATTTTACTATTTACCGGTAAATAGTTGAACTACTCGCTTCGTTTTATGTCGATGTTAGTACTAGGCCGACCACTCGGCCGACTTGCTTAGGGCCAGTCCCCTTAGTAACTGGTCCATGCTCGGAATGTAGCGGGGAAAGAGGAATTATTGACGCTAGAGATAGACAAGGGGCGTACATTGACAAGACATTTGATTCCATCTAGTTATCTAAATCTTGTACTAGGCCTAGCATGTTATTAAAGGACCTAATAGGGATGTGGGTGGTTGTTGGAATGTTTTACTAGGTATAGGGTACAGATTTATTTACAAGTACAAACCTATATAGTCTACATAATAAGTAAAATTATATATCTATTAATAGGCATTTATCTATTATTAAGGGTTTATATTTTTATAATTGAGAATTTCTACTATTAAGTAAGGGTCTCCGCAGACTTGCTACTTTTAGCATCGGCGACCGGCGATTTTGTGACGATCGATGCTGCGTCGCGTTTCTTCGAGCGCGAACGAGCGAGACGCAGCATCAAAATCGCCGATCGCCGATGCTAAAAGTAGCAAGTCTGCGGAGGCCCTTACCCCGTACGTAGCTTCATAAATTTCCGTTAAAAACTGTAAAAGTTATGGGACTGTGACAGACTAGGACGGCCGGACGGACCAAATGATCTTATAATGGACCTGTAAATGGATCTATGAAATGCAAAAACGTGTTAGTTTATACGTTGAGGTTCACGCAAAAACTACGGACACAATTTGGTACGGAAAATAACATATTTAAGGGCCTCCGCAGACTTGCTACTTTTAGCATCGGCGACCGGCGATTTTGTGACGTATCGATGCTGCGTCGCGTTTCATCGAGCGCGAACGAGCGAGACGCAGCATCAAAATCGCCGATCGCCGATGCTAAAAGTAGCAATTCTGCGGTGGCCATTAAGCTAGTTTTCATCCGTCAGTAAAGGCCAAAAACCAAAAAGTTAACCGCCATTAGTTATACGCGGCACTAAATAAAAGCTTTTAATTTACCCAAATAAGTTAACGCCTTTTTCCAATTCTTGGCACCGATACCCGGGAATACTTTGAACATGTAACCCCAATGATTGGAAGTTAATGGTTTTGGCTCACACACTTGCCTGAAATTCAGCTCCAATATACTGGAGCCAAATAGTTTCAATTAGTTACGTGTGGCTAGAATCAGAGGGTATTGATTAAAGCCACGGACTTAACTAATTTTCAATATTATTATCACTTGCTGAACGTAGGAAACATGTAATAGTACATTACTGCCGCGGTCTCTAATGAGTGTGTTGTTGACTGCGTTGTTGATGGCCGAAAGCGCGGCACAGCGCAGCTCCAGTCCTCTACAGCGCGGTCAGCATTGCAACTCTTGATGGACAAGCTAAAATAAAGGCCGAGACCAAAGGTCGAGGCCTTTATAGCGCGGCCAGCAAGAGTTGCAACGATGACCAAGCTTGGAGGCCGAGAGCGTAGCGAAGCTTAGCTTGAGGCCATTATAGCGTGGTCAGCAGTACACTCATTAGAGACCAAGGCTTGTATAGTGCTTTACTAAAAAATGCGACTATTAGTTTAAACAAAACTAGCTAAGTAGGTATACAAATTAATACAATTATATTTATATTTTTACCAACTATATCTATAGTTGTGTATTTTCTCTGTTTACGTTTCCATGGCAACGGCACGACCTACTCGTTTTTAACCTTCAATCAGTTTTTTTACGAACCATAAACATACCTGTTTGTTACGTTTCCATGGCAACGGTCAAATAACAAATATAATGACGATAATACCGGGTAATAATACATTGTATGTCTAGTAGCTCTTGCAGTACGACAAATCCGATTTTGCTCGATGAAGGTTTGTGAAATAATGACAACATTATAAACTTTTTTGAGTGGAATAAATAAATTAATTGCGCCAGACTTACACCAACTGTATGATCCCAAACTAAGCATCGCTTGTACAGGTTGTACTACCATACTGACTGGTGGCGATCCCAGTGACACCCAGACAAAGGCAAATTACGAAAAGACCGTATTCCGAAAAAATACCGAAAGGAATTTTGAGTGCGAGAACAGAAGGGCTAGCCAAGTGGCATGAACGCTAATCGAATAGAATAGAATAAACTTCACAATGTATGGAAATGTCAAACGTCGCTATGTAAATCAACAAGTCACTATGAAGATCACGCTTGAGATCATGTGACTTATGTCAATTCCATAGATGAAGCGTAGCGATTTGAATGAACGCTTGGAGACGTCAGCCACTTGTCTAGCCCTTCTGATGTGTGAATTTAGCTGCATGTAGGTGTGCTGAGCACAAGATAAGTGTTGTGTTTGCAATGTTAGGAGGTAACATATCTGCTTAAATAATACATCTGTTATTATTAGAAGAAGAAGATTATTAAAAAGATTTGTAGCCATCGATTTTCTTCATTGTGTTTTTTAGGACTGAGGTGGCAATCAAGCGTACTGCCCGCCTGATGTTAAGCAGTAACCGTAGCCTATAGATGCTTGCAATATAATAGGCATGGAAAATGCTTGAAAAAGAATGAATACTCGACTGAATTAAACAGAATACCTCTACCTTTATTCTTGTTACCTCTCACCGTCCCACACAGGGAATTATAATTGTCGACGCAATAACTTAGTCCATAACTGGGTGTTCCTCATTACCGCTGCCCAACTGCGGGGCGGATTATACGGAATTACAACACTACTAAAAGCCTTATGAAATTTAGTTAGACCGTGCGATCCGACGGTACGATATTCAAGTGGACGCCGCGCCGTAGGAAGCGGACTCAGAACAGTGGACGATTTTTTAAAGGTTCTTACGATCTTTGATAATATTCTGGGTGATTCGTCACGATATGGGTGCCTGAAAATGGGCGTCATCGCTGAGGTAGGTCCTGCGGGGCGATTGCGTAACTTTTTCGTCATTGTTTCAATTGGTTTCGTTCATCCTGTGTTAATTTATCAATTGAAATTTATTTAAATCGGGAAGAGTGAACTCCAGACTCATCCGGATTTCAATTAATTTCAACTAAAAATACAATACGGGATGAACGAAACCAATTGAAACAATGACGAAAAAGTTACGCAATCGCCCCGCAGGAAACGTTGGTGTGACTACCTCGATGCATTTCGTACCAACTGGCCAGATATGGCCTATGATAGAGTAATGTGGAGAGTTGTGGGGGAGACCTTTGCCTAGCTTTGGGACGATGTGAGTTAGAAAAAATCTGATGTGAAGTGGAATTAATTGGAAAGAAGTCTTCTCAGGCACGAATACAGGCTCAGTCGCAGTCCAGCTTTCCTGAGGATGCCTCGTTTAGAGGCGAAACACGTGTCGAATTTATTTAGGATTCGATTTGTCTGCGGAGAATTGCTAATTGTTAGGGTCCATGACTCATGACAGACATACTCTCGACTGACAGGGAGTTAGGTCTTGTTGGCTTCTTCTATTATCGATCAATTCATTTGGTTTATAATATTGGAGGTTGACAATTCCGAGGGTGAGTGGTGGGTCCCTCTCTATAATTGTTTAACAATGGATTTCCGCAAAGTTACGCCTGATTCCATCAATTATCACGAATACAGGATTTCGTTCAGGATTTTACGTGTTATTCTACCAATCTGAAGCTGGGAGTTGGGCTTCTGGTTGGTAGAATCACAAGGTAGAATCATCAAGAGGTTCCTCCCCCACTCCATCCAAATCCATCCTAGTTCTTTTAGCCAGGACTTTGAGAAGCCTGAAACTTGTCAACAACTATAACCCCTTGGCGACCGAACTAGTTGGGTTTGGACTGAAAGTCGATTCCCACGAGCGAACTAGGGAAAGGCTCTTATTCTGGTTGATCTGACCGATTCCGACATTAATCGTATCGAATCATGTAAAAAGTTTTAATCTACTTAGGAACTCGCTTCATACGTAATTGTTAGTTTAAGTTTATAATACTTTGTGGGGTAATATAACTTAACTTGTAATGTAAGACATTGCTATGAACGTTAAACTCACTGTATTAAGTTTTATTTTATTTATCTCTGAGGAGTAAAAGTTGTTACTTTAATTTGTTTAAATGTAATCTTTTAGCTGTGATTATAATTTTAACTCCACTCAAAAGGGAAGTTGTAATAACGAATTTGTGTATTTGTTTCATCATTTCTGAACAAATAGATGTGTCCATATGGCGCGCATGCCTCACCCGAGCACTCATATTATGACATTACGTCTATACGTTCCAACGTCAAAACTGATTGCTCGGGCGAGGCATGCGCCTGATGAAGACGCCGCCAATGAATCGAGTTCAATGGGGATTTTTTTTCCCACTAAGGCCCATAACACACCGGGTAGCTATGGCGACGTCGCCAGCCACCATAGCCAACTAATTCGTATTGAAATGTATGACTGGTAACACACCTGGCGACGGATTGGCGACCGACTGGCGACGTCGCCAGTCCGTCGCCAAGTATGTTATCAGTCATACATTTCAATACGAATTAGTTGGCTACGGTGGCTGGCGACGTCGCCATAGCGTCCCGGTGTATTATGGCTCTAAAGGCGGCGCCACGGTGGGGGGAAATTCCTTTTCACCAATTCTTTGGGGGTGGAGGGGGAGGGGGGGGGGGGGCTTGACAACTTAAGACATTCGCTCGATCTCTCTCTCTCACTCTATTTCTATCGCAAGGTCACTAGCGGTAATCTTCTTCTTCTCAGTGCGATATCACACGAGGCAACCATGGTTGCGCCACTAGTGGGTGATTCGATAGCCGACACCGAATTGGTTGCGCTGCCAAGCGGACACCGGGGGGTTACTTTGAAAAACGAAACGAAAGCTTCGGCTGACGGATCGGGCGATTTCCTACTCCGAAAGTGTTACGGATCCGAAGTACGGATTCGATAATCGTGATTTGACGTTTCTTTCGTAAAAAGTGAGGTTAAATTACGATCAAAACCATGTTAAACGCTGAAATCGTAAATGTCAAATAACTTTCAGAGTAGGATCCACGAAAGAAGAAACGTCAAATCACGATCATCGAATCCGTCCTTCGGATCCGTTCGCCTGATCCGTCAGCCGAAGCTTTCGTTTCGTTTTTCAAAGTAACCTCCCAGGTGCGATACCCTCCATACAGCTCTATCCATTTTGTTGGTGGAGCGACTAGTTGCGCTACCACTGGTGTCCTCGTGCGATATAGCACTTATCGTAGGGTGAGATGTTGCATTCGTTGGCGCTGGACACCTCGATGAGGAGCCCTTTCATGGTTGAACTCGCGATCTTCATCTCCCACGTCTTTATACCCTAATCACTGGGTCATTGCCCCTGTCACAGCTCAAATAAGTAGGTCGTAGTACACAATGAGAGTGCTAACAAGAATACATTGATAGTACAATCGCATTGACGGACATTGTATAAACGATCTAAATAAATATGATCCCAAACCACAGAGTAAATACTAAAGAAAGAGGTGCCCTTATTAGATATTTGTATGAAACAAAACGTGGTCATTGTTTTTTCATTTTCATTTTACTATTTACCGGTAAATAGTTGAACTACTCCCTTCGTTTTAAGTCGATGTTAGTACTAGGCCGACCACTCGGCCGACTTGCTTAGGGCCAGTCCCCTTAGTAACTGGTCCATGTCCCAAACTAAGCGACGCTTGAACTATGACTACCATATACTCGACTGGGGGCGATCCCAGTGACACCCAGATCAGGGCAAATAACGAAAAGGCCGTTTCCGAAATTTTCCTCGGGAGGGAATCGAACATCGTACGAAACGAAGCAAAATAGGTACTTTATGCCGATCTTCTGTGAGAGGGCGGTACTACCCCGGTGAAGCCAGGCTGTATATGAGCAATCAGCCGATACTATTATTTATGTCACCCATTTCGTAACTACGGGAAGTGGATAATCTTCTCCCAACTCCTCCTATCCTTTCTTTTGATTAAATTCGTGCGGGTTCCAAGACAACTTAGCTCCCCGAGACTCGTCGAGGATCAAACCTTGTCATCGTTGAACACCACTGTCGATCCTGGCTTACAGGAGTAGGGGTGCGTTTCCACTGACGGAGCTGGGCGGAGTGGAGCGGAGCGGACCGTGAATTGGCCAATCACAGTGCTCGAAATCTCCACTTCGCTCCTGGCCCATCACAGTTAGCCAATCACAGTGGCCTTCTCTGCTCCACTCCGTCCAGCTCTGCGTCAGTGGAAACGCACCCTGACAGTGTTGGGAGAGTGTGGCGGGCCTAGTCCCTAAATAATGTACCTACATGAAAACAAATATGATCTCTTCCAGAAAGGTCAAGTCCGTAGCACCTTCAACCGACGGCAGTGCATGAGAAGATGTATGAATGTGGATGAAGCAAAAGAGGTGTGTCAGAATCGTAACATGTGGCAATCAATAGTCTCTGCCTACCCCCTTGGGATACAGGCGTGAGTATATGTATGTATGTATGTATGAAACAATAGACTTTACGGCTGAATGGCAAAGAAATATTCTAATGAAAAAACTTTCACACATTCCGTTTAAGTTGACCTCGGCACCCGGACCCTTAACTTCAGTGGGCAGGTACTGAAGCCCTTTTTGAATAACTTTCAGGGGGCTTACCACAAGGTCTTATTGCGATTCAATTACAGGAACGTATTAACGTTTCAACGACTTTTTGTGCAATGACGTACCTTATTGTCATGGCAATAAGAAACGTCATTAAAACGTCGTTAAAACGTTCCTATAATTGAATCGCAACAAGAGCTTGTGGTAAGCCCCCTGCTCTTTAGATTGCCCTTTTGGTATAAAAGTAAATCATTACTGAGTTTTATCTTGGAAATGGCCATGAACTGGAATATGAAATTTTGATCAAACAGGTACTTTCTTGAGATTGGAAGTTTTGAGTCCATTTTAAGTCCATTTGAGTAATTTAAAAGTTATGCGTAGTGGTGTTGTTAAAAACCGGCAAAGTGCGTGTCGGACTCGCATATAATAGGTTCCGTACCACCGTAGAATGAAAACGTCAAAAATATCAAGATTCTTGTATGGGGACCCCCTTTATTTTTAAATTTTATTTTAGTATTTGTTGTTGTAGCGGCAACAGAAATACACATTCTGTGAAAATTTCAACTCTCTACCTATTACGGTTCGTAAGATACAGCCCGCTGACAGACAGACAGACAGACGGACAGACAGACAGACGGACGGACAGCGTAGGATTAGTAATAGTGTCCTGTTGGCACCCTTTGGGTACGGAAACCTAAAAAGTGAAATATATGTCACGACTTTTATCCCCATTCGGGGGTAGTCAGAGGCTTGAGTGGCCATACACCACCACATTGTGGA
Organism: Drymonia ruficornis; assembly: GCA_947859195.1. NCBI lineage: Eukaryota > Metazoa > Arthropoda > Insecta > Lepidoptera > Notodontidae > Drymonia > Drymonia ruficornis. Next base: position 9,076,539 of record OX401926.1, on the reverse strand, counting down.
CGTATTAAGCCAACTAAAAGTACACGTTTCACCAGATAGTCAGAACCCAACGTGACAGGTGGTGAACCTTGTCGCCGTGTATACAGGAACTGACTATTACCTAATCCCGAGGGATAGTTAGATTTCCTCACGATGTTTTCCCTCACCGTAAGCGAACTGTAAAAAACCCGGTTAAAATCTTCATTAAGCAATTCCATTTCATTTTCAACGTTTAAGACGAGGGTTCGAAATTTGGTTGATTTTCTATTCTACTTTTTCTTTAAGTAAGTATGTGGACTAGGAATCTTATATTTAGATGTATGATTTTTGACTATATTATCTTGAGTATCTTTAAATCCAAATCACGATTTGACGAAATTTTCTCGATAAAAAAAAATTATGAAATGAGCTCTAATTATTTACAATTTTCCTTGCTACCACGATGTTTTTACGATTTAGATCACGAAATTATTTCTAAAACATAGCAAATAATGATATCTAAACTACCCTTCAACCATATTTTAATTCATGAAGTAGTTTTTTTTTAATTCAAGAAAATGTGGTTTGGCGCTTACGTTGTTTATTTCCGAGCGCGCGCACAATATCGCCATCTCACATTTTAAGTACTTGAACTAACCATGTCTCTCTCTAACTTTGTATTGTCAGTGTCCGCTCGGACTTGTTCGACGTCGGACCTGTGAAGGATTTTTTAAAAAATATTACGAAAAAATATTACGGTCGTGCCACATTACAGGTACAGTACAGTATTTACAGTCCGCCGACGCCTATGATAAATAAATAAATATCCTTGGAAATTCTTTTACACATGACTACCTGATCCCAAACTAAGCAGAGCTTGTACTATGGAAACCAGATAACTGATATTACTACATATACTACTTTTTGTTTGTAAATACAAACGAAATATACACTTAATTACACCTAGACTCGGGACATGCGGACATGTTCATGCACACAACTGCATGTCCTGGGCAGGAATCGAACCTATGACCTGCACTGCAGCGTGATTTTCGTTTGCTTTTCCTTGTCTTGTGTAATTTCTTTTCATCTCTTGTCATTTTGTGTCATCTCTTGTCATTTTGTGTCATCTCTTGTCATTTCATAGTTATTCGTGTCATTTCTGTAAAAACTCCCTATTTCGCTTACTGTTATATACTTGCAGCATGGTCTTGGGCCGACAGTGGGAATACATTGCTTGTCAAAACAATGGAGTCGCTTTATTGCGTTTGTTGTAGGTATGGATGGGCAAGTAATAAATATATCATACATCAATAAATTATCGTAAAAAATAACATTACAGATATGGATAGGAAAATGTTTGTCCGTCCTATTCAATCTATTATATTATAAACGAAAGTAACTCTGTCTGTTACCTTTTCACGGCTAAACCGCTGAACCAATGTTGATGAATTTTGGTATGGAGATAGACTGGGTCTTGGCGGAGAACATAGGCTACTTTTTAGGGTTCCAAAGGGTGCTAACGGGACCCTATTACTAGGCCTACGCTGTCCGTCTGTCTGTCTGTCCGTCTGTCAGCGCGGGCTGTATCTCACGAACCGTAACAGGTAGAGAGTTGAAATTTTCACTGAATGTGTATTTCTGTTGCCGGTGCAGAACAAATACTAAAAATATAATAACATTTAAAAATAAATATCAAGTCTCAAACTTGATATTTTTGATGTGTTTATTCTACGGTGGTACGGAACCCTTTATGTGCGAGTCCGACGCCTTCAGATCTTATGAATGTTTTCTTGAAATAAATATAGTGTATTTTAAGTAATTAACTGGCCAACCCTCAGGTCCTACCTACCATGTTAGGATCTTTTTCGTTCTAGCGGGTGTAAACCGTGATTTAACGAGTTAATGTGATAATTTTTGTATTTAAATTATTCAATTCAATGTATTTGTTTCAGACATAGTCCAATATTGATTATTAAAATTATTATAATTTCACAATAAATATAAAACAATAAATAAAAGTAAAATTAAATTTAAAAAAAAAATTTTTTTTTTTTGATTTTTCATGTTTTATCATTAAAATACAATATAATATAACATAAATTAAAATAAAATACAATAAAATAAAAACCTACCCCTAATTAAACAAATACCGTCCGCGTAGGATACTGGCTGCATGTCCTCCCTGTATTCAAGCTGTTCCTGTTGTCAAGCGAATTTTTTGAGCAAGGAAAGAGCCAGCCCTCTTGTCACCTGTGGCGGTAACCAGTCTAAGGGTGATTTTGATAGATAAAAAAATAAAGATAAAAAGATAAACAAAAAATAAATGCATGGTTAAATCAATAAAATTAATAAAAACTGTAAATTAAATTAAAAAATAAATTAAATATGGTAAAAAAAAATATTATGACACCGCTGATGACTTCATGATCGGCATCGAAGTTAAGTACCAAAGTATTCCTTTGCCTACGAAACATGAAAAAGATACTCATATCCGGCAGTCAGTCACTGACACAGAGTATGTACATTTTTACCCGACTACGGTGGGCGGAGGGTTATGATTTTGACCGATATGACCGGTATGTATGTTCATCTGCTCCCGTATAACGTCCAAACTATTTTTATATCATAATAATTTGACTAATGAGATATCGTTGGACGCGTCTGGATCGTCCGCTGGTTATAGGCTATTATACGATCGAAATATTGTTATACGTATCTATCAGCATATTGTAGGTATCGTTTGTCTTCTTTTGACTTACTTTGTCTTCAGCAATAAAAACAACATAGAAATTATTTCTTTTTTTTCAAATACACTCGACATAAAAATCCCATATAAAACGAAAAAAATATATTTGAATATTTTCATCCATTTCATCTATTTTAAAAGGTGCACTGGGACATATTATTTTAATTGTACGAATTAAACAATATTGTTCCTTCAAAAAATAACTATACTATAGTCTACTCCATAGCTGTTCTGTCCTAGCTAAGCGAGAGGGATATATCCTTCGGCAGCTCACGCGACGCTGGCCACACCCCGAAACTAAAATTCATTTTTTTCTTGTATCGTCCGAATCTATCCTCTCTCTGCCAACCTCCCGAAGACACCGTTAAGATACGTCAAAGACATTCAAATCGGTTTTAATTATGCCGGCATTGGGGCGGGTCGGGCGTAAAGTGAAAAAGTTATTAGTAGTAATTGTGCACGGTAAGGCTGTGGCTTCAGGGTAGCGGAGATTCCGCATCTTCATCTCATTCTATTAAAGTCAAAGTCAAATTCAGAATATGTTTATTCATGTAAGAGGAAGCACTTATGAATAGTCAACATTTTAGTGTTGCCAACGGTTCGTAATGCTGCTGCATTGGGAAGCGCCGGCAAAAAACTCGATGGTTACTCGTTTCAATAGAAAGAGAAAAATTGTAAACATTTTAAAAACAGCAACGCTATGTGAGCAAGCATTGTCGCTAGAAAACACAGTAAGTAATTTAATATTATCAAACCAACTGTGTAAATGTGCGTAAGTAAGATTCACATAACCAGGTTAAATGAAATACCAGCTATTAAACGTTGTCACGGGCTATAAAATACCCTTATTACCTAAACCACCTATATTGTATAGTTTCTGTAGAATTTACTTAACTACTCAATCTATATTGCCTTTTCCTGTTTTTTTTTGCCTTTTCCTTTGCCTTTTTCAGGGTGGTTACTTTGAAAATCGAAACGAATGCTTCGGCTGACGTATCGTCCGAAGTACGGATCCGATTTACGATCAAAACAATGTCAAACGCTGAAATCGAGTAGGATCCACGAAAGAAGAAAAGTCAAATCACGACTATCCGTCAGCCGAAGCTTTCGTTTCGTTTTATAAAGAAACCAGATAACTGATATTACTACATATACTACTTTTTTATTTGTAAATACATACTTAATATACATATACACCCAGACTCGGGACATACTGACATGTTCATGCACACAAATGCATGTCCCGGCTAGGAATCGAACCTACGACATGTAGCGTGAAAGGCGTCATCACGCCAACCACGCCATTGGGCCCATCAATGTATAACGTATGTATAACGTCACGACTTTTATCCCCATTCGGGGGTAGTCAGAGGCTTGAGTGGCCATACAGCACCACATTGTGGAGGTATTAACCAACTCAAAGCCCACGTTTCACCAGATAGTCAGAACCCAACGTGACAGGTGGTGAACCTTGTCGCCGTGTATACAGGAACTGACTATTACCTAATCCCGAGGGATAGGTAGGTTTCCTCACGATGTTTCAAACAAACACGGTGTTTCGGTGTTTGATGGGCCCGTCAAATATATATTTATTCAATCAATGGATATTCGTTTAATTAAAAATCAGTGAGACTTGTATATTCCGTGGTTAATGTAACCTCACCTTAACTTGTCGCCCGGCGGGTGCGAAGGAGTGATTGTTATAACTTTCCGACGGCGGCATATTTTGTACAGTTCGGAATTAAAATAAAAAATAAACTCAGCTAGTCAAGACGTTCGGAGTTCGGTTAGTTTGTAGTTCTGTCGACTGGGCTATGACGTCATAAATTATAATGACGTCACCATTGCTGTATTATTTTAGCAGATATGGTACTATCCAACATCGCAATCACTAGACTTGTAGCGCACTAATACATGCAGCGAAATTCACGCATCAGCTAGGCTATTCTGTAACGTCGTAATTACTTCGCACGAGTAAATTTTCTAGTGAAATGTCAAATTTCAATGCAAAATTTGACATATCACCTGCAAATTCACGCGTGCGAAGTGAGTTTGTCGTTACAGAATAGCCTAGCTGTTATCGAATTTTCAATTCGACAAACAACTTAAAGGCATTTTGATTTTTGATACGTATTATTCACCTGAAGATGAGCTATATTGGCAATACAGACATAGTTTCAAAATTGTTTCCGTGAGCGACTGAGTCATAGTGTGTCCATTAAGTAATGATGTGTGAATTTCGCTGCATGTAGTGGTGCGCCGAGCACAAGTTTAGTCTTAGTGATTACGAAATCCGTTCTCACTTACCAAAATACAAAAATCATTCCGCAACCAAATCCAGAACATCCGATCCAAAACTGATGTCCAAAAGGAAAACACGTAACAGCCCAAAATAATGTGTCCTACTGTGTCCTTCGTTGGCAACCTATCCTGAACTATTATTCTTGATTTAGAATATTATAACATCATGTTTAAACCTCAGTGATTTTTTGTATGTTATGTACTTTTTCGATATAACATGTGTTTAAATGATAAATAAAAAAAAAAATAAAAAAAAATGTTGAATTGCGTGTGGGATAACAGATGTGTGAATTTTGCTGCACGTAGTGGTGCGCTGAGCACAAGTCTAGTGATTGCAATGTAAGGAGGTATCATATCTGCTAAAACATCAATAATTATGTTCAGCTCATATTCCATATTCCTTACATAAAAGATGTTATCGTACCGAAACATGAAGAAACAGGCGTACCTTCCCGACCTTAGGCGCCAGCACACATCTTATACAGGGTTATTGGTAAAACACTAAGAACCTTGCAGGACTGTATAACTGACATCAAAAACAACAACTCCTGTTCTATGACTTTTTACATAACATTAGACAATTATAGAGAGGGACCCACCACTCACCCTCGGAATTGTCAACCTCCAAAATCATAAACCAAATGAATTGTTCGATAATTGAAGAGGCCAACAAGACCTAACTCCCTGTCAGTCGAGAGTATGTCTGTCATGAGTCCTGGACCCTAACAAGTAGTAGTTAGGTCTTGTTGGCCTCTTCTATTATCGATCAATTCATTTGGTTTATAATTTTGGAGCTTGACAATTCCGAGGGTGAGTGGTGGGTCCCTTTCTATAATTGTTTAACAATGGATTTCCGCAAAGTTACGCCTGATTCCATCAATTATAACATATTAGGTACATTTACCAAAAAATTACACTCTGAAATGTATGAAACAAGTAAATATTCTCATCTAGCGGATAGCCGAGGTCCGTGGTTATATGCCACTTTGCCCTAAAGTACCTATATAAACGGACCACGGCTATCCTCTAGTTTCATACTTTTCAGAGCGTGATTTTTTGTTAGTTTGTGGTGTTATACCAATAACCCTGTATAGATTGATCCTTTATCTACTAGGTTCTATGGGATTGTATGGGGGTGTATGGATATATGGTTCGTTTCCTTACGGTTATGTATCGAGGGTACGAATTGGGGGTTGTTTTTGATGGGTTCTGCTTGAGGCCTGTTTTTATTTATGTTTTACGGGTTGAAATCTTTTCTGTTAACGTCGATTGCGATGTTGATGGCCAAATATAATAAAAAATGTAGGTAGAGCTTTTTATACACGCTCCGTAAATGGCTTATACAGGGTGGATTTTTGAGACGGGGCAGTAAGGGCAGCTACTTGAACCGTTATAGTTACACGAAAACGTTCTTAGGAGACCTTCCCTAACTTTTTGAGATATTCTGAACTGCATTCACAGATTTTGGAAAAAATGGACAGTCAGCGAGAAAAATGCTAAAATACCAATATATTTTTATTCCCATCGATCCTATTTCATGTAAGGATCAAAAGACACTATCGGACCATTTAAGGTTTTGAGTACTAGAAATGACAGAAATCGCCAAAAACTTTTCCCATACATTTTGTACTGAAAAATGATTAGTTAACTCGAAATATTTTTTGTTGCCAAACGATCCTATTTCTTAATAATGTTTCTTTCTTTATACATTTGGATGTATGGATTTTTCAAAACGATACGATATTTCAAAACGGAATTCCGTATGTATGTGGCGGGCCTTAATATATATTTTGCTGGTGATTTGACTTGATTTTGGTTACAAACAACAACATAACTATAATCCTCAATCAGTTCAAAAGATGTTCAAAGATATCCTCGAAACACCGGCTGTGTTTCCCAACGTATTTTCCACTTGACCTACTTCAACCAAGTCTTTCATTATGAGTCAATAAAAGGACGCGCCAAGTCGCGCCAAGCCTTGGCCAAGTCTGGTCAAGTGTAGGGTTGTTTCGTGCAGGATATGCACGAAGGGAATTTGTTTAATTACTCATAGTTGTTTGTTTTGTTTTCGTGCAACAAGTTTTATAACGTTTTGAACAATAATATTGCAAGGGTCCGGCGAAATGCATGCTTAGAATATAAGTAAGTAATGTAAATGTAAAGGAAATTCGTATAAAAACATAAAGAAAATGAATATTGCCAGACTAACACACCAACTGTATGGTCCCAAACTAAGTAACGCTTGTACTTTGGGTGGATCCCAGAGAACAATGGATTGGGGGCGATCCCAGAGACACACAGACCAGGGCAAATTACGAAAAGGCTGTTGCCGAAATTTTCCTCTGGCGGGAATCGAACCCGTAACCACTCTATGCAGTGAGCCGAGTGGTATACGCTCGAATCACTACAGCAAGCGATCGTCATTTTGTTATTTAGTTTTTTTTTTTAAATTCAGAAATACATATTTACAAAACTATAGTTGCGGCACGCTATGATGGCCGTTTTGACGTGTGGGAGGGTGGAGAAAATGAACCTTATTATAACGGAATAAGAATGGCCATTTTAAAGTTTAAGATTGTCAAAAATATATGCGAAAATGAATCTTATTCCGTTATAATAAGGTTCATCCTCTCCACCCTCCCACACGTCAAAACGGCCATCATAGCGTGCCGCAACTATAATGGCCATGTCCTCCCCCGAATGTGTGGGACATTCTTATTGTATGGGAGAAAAAAGAACTTAGGTATAATAGTAGATAATATTATCTCAATTAGATATAGATAAACTAGTTGAGGTTTGACATGGGTTTTGAGACAATTAAATGCATTTTACGGCAACCCTATAACCCTCCAATGCAGCTAACGGTTAGCAGACATTTATTAATTAAGTCCACGGAACCCATCCAGCCGCCATTTTAAACTAGACTTGCCAAGAGACGTTGATTTATATAGCAATAAAATATAAAAACACTTTAGAAAAGATTGAGCATCGCTGGTGAAGTGTTTTAACGATGTTAGTGCGGGTAGATTAGTGGTTTATGGCAGGGGTTGTCAACTTTGAAGCTTACGGTCGAATATACATTTTATTTGCATACCGAGTGTTTCACAAGTACGAAATAATAATAACACTACATTATACGGTGGCTGATATGTAGATGCTCAGTGAAGACAGACTATACGTAGCTATCATAGTTTTTGAGTTATGGGCCTGTAGCGACTTCACATCTCGCTACCAACAGATGGCGCTAGTTGCACGCGCCAATACAAAAATGGAGTCCTAAACCACGCAAGCAACATTCCCGAGGCACGCAGCATATATACGAGACCCCGACAACATCCATTGGGGCGTAGCGGCCGACCCCGCCAGGCATACCACCCGCCTGGTCGGAAGATCTTCCCTTTACCGCTAAAGGCCTTTCAATATTCGTGACTACTTCCGTGTTGCGGCCTTAGAACATGTCAAATGGCGTAGAAACTAGTGTAAAAGCCTACACACAACCCTAAAATTAGAGGCATACCCCCTTATTCATAGAGATTTTAGCCAGTTTACAATCGTTTTGAACAGCATTTATGAACATTTATGAACAAATACAATGATTTGTAATTCCACTGCAAGTCGATCATTACTTTCGGCTTTCTCACTCATCGTACGAAACGCAGCTGTAATATCTGCTTTACGCCGATCTTCTATAAGGGGGTGGTACTACCCAGGTCGAGCCAGCCCGTTTATGAGCTGCAGTCAATTGGCTACAGCTTGGCTCTACCACCTTAAAACACCTTGAACCTTGGGATCGCCCCCAGTCCATTGTATGGTAGCCATAGTAAAAGCGTTGCTTGGTTTGGGACCATACAGTTGGTGTGGTCTGGCGATATTTATTATTATTCTGGACACGAGTCCAATTTTCAAGAGCGGATATGTTGCTGAAATTTTCTCGTAACCATTTTCCTGTATCAACAAATTCAGTTTCAACACAATATCCTTTCTCATGCATTTTTATTTCAAACGCGCTCAGTGTTGCCATACAATAGCGAGTGCATAATGCTCGGGAATAATTGACTCTGCAGTGTTGCTAGCGTGAATGGCCTTTTGACATTTGACAATGTGATGTGCTATTTTGTTTCAGTATGTGGAATAAACGAGAATAATCTGTTCTCTGGTGCCTCTAGATATCTTGTTATAATAATAACAATCTTTATTTCAAGGTATAAACCCAATATACAGTCAAAAAGACATAGTAAAATCACATTAAAATTGAGAAACAATAAAGATAAAAAATATAGTGTAGAGTGAAAATTGCACTCATTGTATAGTCCGCGACAGGTCGAGATGACAATCGGGGTATGAGCTTTTACCAGAATAAAATCCGAATCAAAATTAGCAGGACCCAATGAACAATTAAAATCGCCAACAAAATTATTAAATTAAATTATTTTGTTGCGTTGCGGGTCCTGCTAATTTTGATAAGGATTTTATTCTGCACAAAGCTCATAGCCCGACTGTCATCTCGACCTGTCGCGGACTATACATACCTAGGTATAGGAACACACATGCTGTATGCTACGTCCACTTCTTGTTCGAAGCCTGATGCACTGAAAGCCAGAACCTGAAGATGGATTATAGTTAAGAATGTTCAACTGCATCGAGAGTAAGGTCTTGTCAATAGTTTAAAGGTTTTACGGCCCGCCTGATGTTAAGCAGTTACCGTAGTTTATAGATGCTTGAAATACCAAAGGAATCACTCGCACGTTGCCGACCTGAAGGGGACTGGGACGGATGGGGGGCAAGGGAGAGGGGGTAGGTTGGGCTTCCGGCTCTCTCACTCAAAAACGACAAAAATGCTACTTTACTCGTGGTACTAACCCGGTTGAGCATTCCAAAAGATACACACATGGAGCCTGAAAGAGATGTGAGCCGGGGTTTGAACCTACACTCCTTGTTCCCAAGGCAAGCGATATACCAACTAGGCTATCAAAGCCTATTAATTCTCAGTAAAACTAGTTCGACAGGATCTATTGTCGTTGGGTTATTCTGGCTATTGTCTACGGTGGCCCGATACTCGGAGGCTGTAACAATGAGAGCCCATTATACTATCTGTAATACATCTTAATTGGTTTGAGAGTCTGGGGATCAGCTGATATTAAGGGTTTGATTTTAATGTTGTGTTATTACGAGGGCAAACAATTCGCATTGTTTAAAATTGTTGAGCTTCGGATTTTATATACTTTTTTTTTTAATATAGTGTGCTAGCTTCTGCTTGCGATTTCGTTCGCGTTGACTTTAGAATCATCATTTTGCCGGGATAAAAAGTAGCCTATGTTTTGCTCCAAGGTCCTATCTATTTCCATATCAAAATTCATGAAATTTAGTTTAGCGGTTTAGTCGTGTAAATAGCAAACAGACAGACAGAGTTACTTTCGCATTTATAATATTAGTATAGATTTTAAGAATCGAAATAGAAGCATAGAAGTTACCAAAGTATTTCCTTTGCCTACTAAACCTGAAAAAATACAATTTTCCGTCAGCAGTGAGCAAAAAAACATAGGGACACGCGGTACCTAAAAATAAAGGATGTATGTTTACATACAAAATTTAAAAACATTTGAGTCAACGTCATATTAGGATAACTTTAAAAAAAAAATATTTGGTTATTTTGTTGACGTATGTTCAAGAATATGTATGTCTGAATCATACGTACGGTTAAAGTCACCCTGTATATTAATATCACAAGACAACTCCGGTCACGTTTCTCCACACACACAGTCTAACCAATTACAGAAAAATAAAGGCACAAATGAGACGCCTCGCTGATACAAGGTGCCTCGTTTATGCCTTTATTTCCGTCGGGTATCACCGGATACCAACCAGAAGGCGAGGCGGTCACGTACAGGATGGTATAGAATATTATTAGTAATAATTAAGTACGTATTATATTTACTAATTCATCTTATTAAATATACAGGGTGTAGTTTTCAAGTGAGCGTGGATGGCATCCGAAACTAGAGGAAATAGAAAAACGCGACCCGAGGGCCCGATTTCTATAAAAACAAAAACTACATCCAAAGAGATTGGACTACATCATAAAATAAAATATGTTTTTTGAAGAAAATACATAACTAAGGAAGAGGGAGACACGTGATTGTTCAAAATAGTTTGTCCTACTAAATGGAGTCCATAGACCCAGTACGTCTTAATTAAAATTGTAAAATAAAAGTTAAAATTCTATTCAATAAATAATTATGAAAAGGTAATTTCTCCGAGTTAAAAAATTCTAAACAAAAACGTAATCGGTCCGGATATCCAAAAGTTTTCGCCGCACAATTTTTTCGCGCGATCCCTTAATAAAATATCCGGAGCGGGACGTGTCCGGCCGGATTAACCGGATTAACGGTGACACGTCGGCTCAAGGACACCGGTGACGTCACACAGACGTCGTTTAAACCCTCGCTTCCTCCAATCTTCCTTTCTCCATCAAGTTGCTAATTGGGTACTGAAGAGGTTCATGTTTTGCCAATAGTACCTACATGCGTTTTATGTTACTTATTAGGTGGGAAATATGCGTACGGTCCGCCTGTTGCCGTAGCCTATAGATGCTCGACACCAAAGGAAGGCGTATACGTACGTTGCCGACCTGAAGGGGAGAGATGGAGGAAGGGGTAGGGGGTTCGGTTTCCAGCTCTCTCACTCATCGTACATAACGCAGCTGTAATAACTTCTTTACGCCGATCTTCTGTGAGAGGATGATACTACCTCGGTCAAGCCAGGCCGTATATGAGCTGCAGTCAATTGGCTACAGCTTGACTATACTATCAAACCTTGCAGTAGAGGGCAACACTATTGTCATTTTAACGAATTTTAATTCAACTGCGGACCTAATACGGTCCTTATGCAATATTGCTAATGAATTGCATTGCAATTCATTTTTCCGATTTTCTGAGGAATCCTTAGCAATTTCGCTAAATTTCTGTAGAATAGTGACACATTTTACGCCATTCGTGACAGTTCCACGGAAATTTAGGGGATTCTGCTGGAGGTTTGGAAAAATGAATTGCTTTAGCAGAATTGCCGCAATTCATCTTTGTGACGGTATTAACCCCACTGGTCAGAACTTGTCGAAATAGAAATGAGTACCTAATGATTTGCCCTTTCAGTTAGCAAAATGGACTCAATGATTTCGCAGTGCGACCCAGTTGCATTATAGCGCATACACAATGCGGAATTCCCCTGAAACTCGTTCGCAATATTAATTTCCTCAGCCCTATCCATCAATACGGTTAAAAAAATCGGCTAAAAAAGACATTTTTCGTCGGCACCGCGCCACAAAGCCCTTTGGACACAGATAAATGGCCGCCGAGAGTAATGAGCTAACGTTTATTTTAGGGAGCGAATTAATGGAACTCAAACCTGTGACGTTATCGACAACTTTAATTAGTGTCGTATTAATTAATTTGAAGTTCGGAAACAATTGCCCGGATACCCGGATATACGGGGTGAATCCGACATCATTTGCAAAATTTTAAAATATGACTACAATGAAGATACATAAGAACATTAATGAGTTAATGAATTTATTAAGTATATAGGAACTAAAAATAAAAAATGGTAGTGTGTTTTTTGTAAGTTTTACTGATGATGGTTCATGCGAAAACGGCTAAACGGATTGTAATGAAATTCGGTAGAGGGCTCAGTTATACTTTGGAATAATATTATGGGCTTTCTTTATCCTAGAAGTCTATGCAGGCGGAGCCACGGCTAAATGCTAGTAAATATAATTTAAAAGATATGATCTTTATTTTAAAATTCCAACAAGAAATAACCCAAAAATGATTACACAACAATCTCTTCAAATAAACATTTAAATATATCTATAATAGATTACACTACTATCAAGATTCAAGTCACTTTAAATCCGTTAAACCGGTTCAAAAAACTAAATAAAATGATCCCTCTTTAACCCAAAAAGCGTTTCCGTGTTGAACGCAATTTCACCACCGAACAATGTCGGTTGGAGGACAAATAACACTTAATTTAGTCTTTGTATTCTCATCTAATTCGTGGTACAGTACACACCCCTTTTCCCTTTGGCAGACGGGAACAACGTAAAAAATATAATATTGCTACTTTTTAAAGTGAAAAATTTAGTTAGAACATTTGGCACAGTCTGCCTAAGTAAAGCGCAAGTTGTATGAGTGCAACGATTTTTATACAATAACTAAGGCCGCAAAAAAGCGTACTGCCCGCCTGATTTTAAGCAGTTGCAGTAGTCTATCTTGTTATACCAAAGGCATCGTTCACACGTTGCCGCTGAAGGGAGTGGGATCCAGGAAGAGAAGAAAGGGAGAGAAGGGCAGTTGTGGTTAGGCTTTCTCGCTCATCGTACGAAACGCAGCTAAAATAGCTACTATACTTCTGTGAGAGTGTGTTACTACCCCGAATCAATACGTATATGAGCTACACTATATTGGCTATAGCTTGGCTCTACCAATCGCCACCAAAGAGCCAAGTACGAAAAATATTTCTGAAAATTTTATGTTTTCTTTGTGAAAACCATATGAGGTACCGAATCGCTGTGTCTTTTAGACAACGACAGAAAGCTATGCAAAGCTCTATACTGAAAATTTTCGTATCTTGTAGTGGACACAACATTTTCTTCTTTTTATCCGTATCTTTAGCGATCGGCGAAATAAAAACGGGTCGTATAAACCGTATTGGATAATATTACGACCGCGTACTACACGTCACGCGCACAGATTTTATGCGTCTATATTTTACGAAAACAAAGCACTATCCAATGTTGTCCTATATTTTATCGCACGAAACATGAAGGAGGTAAAAGCTACGCGAAAACCCGGGCATAATTTATGAGCATAACAGCCCTAAACAATTTACGTGCCACACTTTGCCAGTCACGAATTAAAAAAAAATATAATATATTCCTTACCTTTTTATCAGGCCAAAAGAGCCGGATATATCGCGATTGCGTTATCTGGTTAAAAGCATCCGTTACCCGGCCCGGTTTCGTTACAGCTTTGTTTTTATGCAAATGTTACTTTTATTTCCTACTCGCATTTTTCATGTTTTTTTTTCTCTTTTATATTACGACCCTGTTAGGAGTACGTGACCGTGAAATATCTGGGCAAAAGTTGTAATTTAACAGGTAAATATGTGTGTTATCCGTGGTTACGGTCTTACTTTTAAGAATACGTTTTTATAAACATTCAAAGTTAATAATGTTTTTTACTCAAAAATGCTTATAATGTTGTCATTATTTCGCAAATTATCTTCTAGCAAAGTCGACGTTGCTGCGCTGCAAATAAAGGCGCCATAAAATTTGTATGAGATTTCATATCGTATTGAGGAGCTCCTCGCTGTGCCTGCCACCGCGCTGGTGCGCACATGTTATGACGCCATCAAAAAAATTTCTGGATGGAATTTTGCCGCCAGCAAATGTTTTGATGGCGCACCAGCGCGGGGGCTGGCACAGCGAGGAGCTCCTCACTCTGCCCCCCCGCGCTTTTAAATTAAGATGAGGTGAAATCATCATCATATGATGACATGTAAGGTCATTTTTGAGTAAAGTACTATACAAGCCTTAGTCCGCAATGACTATACTGCTGGCCACGCTATGATGGCCTCAAGCTTAGCTTAGCTACGCTCTCGGCCTTCAAGCTTGTCCATCAAGTGCTGCAATGCTGACCGCGCTGTGGAGTCCTCGAGCTGCGCTGCGCTCTCGGCCATCAACATCGCAGCCAGCAATACACTCATTACAGACCGCGGCAGTAATGTACTATTAACTGCCTCCTCTAGTGATCACAACAACCGTGACCTATTCGAGTATCTCAATAAAATCACTTTTAAAATGTCTGTTTTGAAAAGTCCGGCCATGATATCCGGATATTAAATCAAATGATTTATGATGCGTTTGGCCACGAATTCAGTGTGGCCTTTGAGTATTATAACCTGATCAGCTTTAAGCTTGAAGCGTATAAATCTAGCCGGTTTAAAAATCCGGATATAAAATAAGTGAATTTACGATGCACTAAGCATCAATATATCAATAGATAAACCACTTTAAATATAGAATATTCTCAGCAGTGGAGAGTACTTATAACTCTGAGAAGATCCTCATAAATTTATAAACGCCTTGTCTTCCGGATAAATATTTGCATTCGTTAAGCCGGGTGAAGTTGGTTAACACCGGTTTATATTACTGTGCGCACTGCACTTTATTAACCCGTTGTTGTATTAGCAGCAATACAAGGTTATTACTATGGTAGTTTTTTAAATAGGCAGATATTGAACAGAAAACAATTTTTATTAAACAAACATTTCTTTAAAGCTCCATTTACTAGATTACTTATTATTTATTATCACGCTGAAGATAATCGTCTAGTATCTAAATAATAAAACAATCTGTGATCCGGATAAAATGTTTGCATCCGCCAAGCCGGATATTTAATCCGGATAAGAATGCGAAAATACCACATTTTTTATTTACATTCCTTTGTGAGTAAGAAAAATTTTAATTGGCGAATACATATTTTAAATCACAGAAAACATCGCTTATTACGAGGTGGGTCTAAACCCTAAGCTATAAAGTCTTGACCACAGAGTAAATACTAACGAAAGAGGTGCCCTTATTAGATATTTGTATGAAATCAAACGTGGTCATTGTTTTTTCATTTTCATTTTACTATTTACCGGTAAATAGTTGAACTACTCGCTTCGTTTTATGTCGATGTTAGTACTAGGCCGACCACTCGGCCGACTTGCTTAGGGCCAGTCCCCTTAGTAACTGGTCCATGGTCTTGACTATGAGATGACGCGTTCCTTACATGTCATTTCCAGTAATTCCTTATTCCGTGAATATAATACATGAAATGGCTGATACTATTACATTGTAAATAATAATTATTATGTAAATAACCCCATATTACAAGCTTGATAACACCCTTCGAGATAGGGAAGCTGTAAACCCATCCCCAGTCGCCTCACAATGGCGCGCATAAACAAAGGTTTGTAAACAGAATGTAAATGCCTCGTAAAGTTTCAAGGATTACCTGATTCTGTATTGCCCTTACAAATTTGTAGGGTGTTTCAGAGGTCCGAAATTCGAGTATTGAGCAAAGTATTAAAATGTAGTAAAAAAAAAATATAAATTCACAACCAATTTTGTAAATCTGTGCGTTTCTTTTAACATCAGGGCCCTGAATCCGCTAGTTAAAAACCAATCGAAAACCACTGAAAAAATGAAATGTAACGTCACGACTTTTATCCCCATTCGGGGGTAGTCAGAGGCTTGAGTGGCCATACACCTCCACATTGTGGAGGTATTAACCAACTCAAAGCCCACGTTTCACCAGATAGTCAGAACACAGCGTGACAGGTGGTGAACCTTGTCGCCGTGTATACAGGAACTGACTATTACCTAATCCCGAGGGATAGGTAGGTTTCCTCACGACGTTTTCCCTCACCGTCAGCCAACTGTAAATAAAACCACTGGTCTCTAATTATCTTCGTAAATTCTTGTTGGTCGACATGTCGGCCATCAGTTAGCATTCTCTGGCCGACAGCATGCCAAACATCAATGATTTACGATTTATAATGAAGAATTCACAAAGATAATATTATAGATCAGTGGTTTCGCAATGGTTAGTTGTTAATAGACTCGTCGCCATGGGCTTAGTCGCTTAGCCATTGTAGTGCCATTGTGGCGTTTTGCTATAGTGATCAACCCTCTTATCGGTCGGTTGATTCTGACCGACTAATCGGAGGCCGAAAACCGGTCGGCTGACTAATCCGTGGGTTGTTCACTATAGTAGCTCAATGGCAATGGCTAAGCGACTTTGGACCTTGGCGGGCCGTAAACTTTTTTTTTCTTCATTATGGCGTCGCTTTTTGCATATGCCAGTGTCAAGTAAAATATAATATTAATTTTTTTTTGCTGCGTCACGCACAGGAGGACCTTTGGCTAGGCCTAAAATACCCCAAACCCTATCAGTAAAGTGGCGGATACTTTACTGACAAATTACTAGACTTTTTGTAGGAACCCGAAAATCATGTTTTACCACTTTTGTTTTAATCGCCCGCACATTATTATGAACATATAATGGTTAATATTCCACCAATATTACATATTATAATACAAGGAAACACAAATTTTGGAAATTAAAACAAAAATGACACCATGACTTTTCTAAAAAGTCGGCCGTACACTTGTTCACCTCCTTAGTTATTATAAAAAAAACATCAAAAAACTCGCACTGGTCGACAACAGTTTACAATCTTAACATGTTTCTTATAACAACAAAAAAATGTAAATCTACTTATCTTGAAAAGCAGCATCCATCTCCAGTGCCGTCGCTTCCTCCCTGCTTGTCGTCGTATCTCCATTAAAAAAAGCCATTACGTAAAAATTGTTGAAAATGTTGCGCGCCCCTGTCTTAAACCTTACGTCGTTTCATTACTCTGAACGCAAATTATATTACCTTAGTGGAGACGTAGTACTGCTGAAAATACCTCTTTACACTGTGGCAGCAATATTATGTAATCTGTGGCAAATAGGCTGTGTCAAAAGTCCGAAATAATAATTTTGGTACATCTGAGATGCCTAATGAAGTCAGATTAGAATATTATTTTCGAACTCGCACGAAGTGACGGGCCCGTTAGCGCGGTTGGCGCGGAGGCGACTTTCACGCTGCAGGTCGTAGGTTCGATTCCTACCCGTGACATGCATTTGTGTGCATGAACATGTCTCTATGTCCGGAGTCTGGGTGTATATGTATATTAAGTATGTATTTACAAATAAAAAAGTAGTATATGTAGTAATTTCAGTTATATGGTTTCCATAGTACAAGCTCTGCTTAGTTTGGGGTTCAGGTAGCCGTGTGTAATAAATGTCCCAGGATATTATTATTATTATTATGTTTCTCTTCTAATCCACTCGGGCTAAACCCGGACCTTTGGAAGGCTTGCGTGGGGACATGGGTCCAACACGTAGAGGCCCCTAGAGATAAGTATGATGTTATGTGAGGCACCTGCTGGGGTCAACCGCTACAGGTGATGAAACACATACAGCTACTTGACCTCAGCAGGTGCAGGAACTATTACAAAATGTAGAAAGAGAAAATGGGTCTATTGCATGAGGTTTGGATGGACTGGGGATTGGGCTATTGGAAGGGTTCGGACACCTGCCATAATCAGTGTAAAACTAATTATCGTCGGCAGGTGGTGACTTGCCGCTCACTAGGTGGGCCCCTAAAATTGCCATCGTAAAGACGGCTAGGAGCAACACTGGTGTGGGCGGCTCAGGGGTGTAGAGAGGTGTGCTGCGCTTTCTCCGAAGTTACTCGCGGCGTTATGCCCTTTAACACTTCCACCCCTGGAGCACATAGCTCTAACGACCCCTCTCTGGACAGCCAACTAAGGCAAGCGAGAGCTGAGAGTCCTGCGGGCCCCCGTCGGTTTCCACTCGGCCAGCGAAGACACGCCGAGGTGGGGCCCCTGACCGACTCTCTGGGGTACTCGGGTCCGTGGTGTCGCTACTCACCAACAGCTTGCCACAAGCTGCCCTGCGGGCTTATTATTATTATTATTATTAAGTCCAGCCTTTGAATGATTATTTAGTTAATCACGCTACAACGTACATTAGGTAATTTCTCTCTAACAACAGGCCTGGCCTCGTGTGTGTGTATCGTCACGACTTTTATCCCCATTCGGGGGTAGTCAGAGGCTTGAGCGGCCATACACCACCTCATTATGGAGGTATTAACCAACTCAAAGCCCACGTTTCACCAGATAGTCAGAACCCAACGTGACAGGTGGTGAACCTTGTCGCCGTGTATACAGGAACTGACTATTTCTTAATCCCGGGGGATAGGTAGGTTTCCTCACGATGTGTTCCCTCACCGTCATCATTGGCTGAACATTCGCAGCTTTCGAATCGCTTGTATACTTTGTTAATGAATTATTGATGTCAATAAATCAATATCGCCAACTGTATGTTCCCAAACTAAGCAAAGACCGTAGAATGGTCTGGGGTCGATCCCAGTGACACCCAGACCAGGGCAAATTTCGCAAAGGCCGTTGCCGTTTGTCTCTGGCGGGAATCGAACCCGTAACCACCCTATACAGTGCGCCGAGCGACCTACGCTAGAACCACTATACAAACAATTTGTAAGTGCCCCCGTACGCCTAAACAAAATAAACGCTTTGACTTTGACTACGCCAAGCGGTCATGTGTGTGGACACCCTAAATCAGGTCGATATAATATTAATTGCTCCCACTTGTTATCTTGCTGACCACTGCGGTGACTGACTGGGATAATTTATATCCATCTGCGCCAGCCCTAAGACCACGGAATAAGGAATTACTGGAAAGGCAACTGTCTTTTTATTAAATACATAGTGTATTTTTTTGTATTTGTAGAAAATGTTTTTTTGTAGTTTTGTAACTTAAAATAATGAACCCCAAATTTTACACTGGCATTACAAGTCACTTTTGTTCTTAAAAAAGCTTTGTAAAAACATTGAAAACTTTTAAAAATCACATCCTACTTTCCTTCGTTCGTATCTTTTGTCTCGCAAAGGCCTAATATAGCTTAACGACAGTATAGACAGGAATGCTCCTTTATTATAAAAAACTAGTTTTTTTTTTGTAAATATTTTAATAGTAGCGCCACATGCCAGATGCAACTTACAAGAGGAATGATTAATGACATGTTTCCTGTATAATCCACCCTATTCTGATCCCCATAAAGTCTGTTATATAAACGTTAGTTCTAACTTTATGAGTTTACCCAAAAAGGGGTTTATGTTATATGTGGTTTACGCGTAGGCCTTTAAGCCGACCTCCGTCAGTTACATGAACTAGGGTGGCCAACATTTAAGAATACCATTGCGGGACTTTTGACCACTATCATCATCATCATTTCAGCCAAAAGACGTTCACTGTTGGTCATAGGCCTCCCCCAAGGTTTTCCACAACGACGGGTCCCGTGCCACTTGCATCCAGCGGTTTCCCGCGACCTGCACTAGGTCGTCGGTCCACCTTGTGGGGGGCTACCCCGCAAAACCTTTCTGCCCCAACGGTCATCATTTTTGACAACTATAGCAAATACTAATAAAATTTATACTACTGCAGCTTATAATATACGGGCTGACTCGACCGGAGTAGCACCACCCTCTGACAGGACATCGGCGTAAAGTAGCTATTTTAGCTGTGTTTCGTACGATTAGTGAGAGAGCCGGAAGCCTAAACCTCTACCCCTCCCTTCGGGTAGGCATCATGCGGGCGATGTCTACGGTATTGCAAGCATCTATAGGCTGTAACTGCTTAACATCTAGCGAGCCGTATGCTTGTTTGCCATTTTAGCTTACCATAGACAAAGTGGTGTCAGGAAAATAAGTTCATGTCGGCACTGTCCTGTAAAATGCGGGACTGTTGGCCGCAATAGTTATACCTCTTGTTTTACGTGCCGGTGTATGTGAATTTTAATGGCGTTAGTGGTAAGTGACTGTAAGATACGAAGTGTATCGTTTATAAGCTAGATTACCATTGGCATCAAGTAAAACCAGAGTTTAGGTCATAATTACGGTTTAGGGTTAAGGCGGGGCTCGCCGTCCGAGAGTTTTGGCCGTCTGGATTGGTCGAGAGCGCATTAACCCCACCCACTTTTTTGCGAATATATCGAAAATAATTAATTGCGACGTGAAAAACTATTGCATTATTAAATCCGCCAATGCTTTTTAGGTATTATCTTGGTGAAAAAATAATTAAAAATACCTAGCCGTTTAAAAGCAAATTTAAAGATGAAAGCAGCTTTGATATTTTTTTAACATTGTAACATAGCAATTAGCACTTTTTCCTACTTAAAATTTAAAGATTTATGATTAAATACTATGTTTTGTTTAAAGTTTTTACCCCACTCGTCTAAGAAGAGATCGCCTCCAATCATGCTTGTTTTCGGCGAGCCACGCTTTAATTACATATTTCCAATTTCAATCTAAAATTGTCTAATTCCATGTATTTTTAGTTGTGAAACTATCTGTGGGCAGTCAGTCCCCTGTCGGCTCGTACCCTCGGGGTCACCTGTAATTAGCGCAGGTGACGGGTGATGTAGGTAACATACTACGAATAGTTCCAGATTAAAGCTCCTGACGTTTTAATTTGTGAAAAAAATCTGAAAAGGTCAAAGGTCACTTTTGTATTACTATAGTAGCGGCACGCTATGATGGCCGGTTTGACATGTGGGAGGGGGAAGGGATGAACCTTATTATAACGGAATAAGATTCATTTTTTGATAAAGTATTTTTTAAAACGTCCAGTCTTATTCCGTTATAATAAGGTTCATTTTCTTCCCCCCCACATGTCAAACCGGCCATCGTAGAATGCCGCTACTATAATTACTTTTGACAGTCAGTCCCACAAAAATCTCTATTCCATGGTCCCATGAATGGAATGTGATTTGTTCTTCTTTTAGTCGAAAGTTAACAGAACAGCAGCGATCATTATTTTATCCTTTCTTTGCCCATATGAAAGTATTTTTCGGACTTATGAAACATTTTGTATGAATTGCACGCTCAATTTTCATCAAACTTTGGTTTTATTAATATGGCTATAGGTAATAGTCAGTTCCTGTATACACGGTGACAAGGTTCACCACCTGTCACGTTGGGTTCTGACTATCTGGTGAAACGTCGGCTTTGAGTTGGTTAATACCTCCACAATGTGGTGGTGTATGGCCACTCAAGCCTCTGACTACCCCCGAATGGGGATAAAAGTCGTGACGTTACATTACTATAGGCTCATTCTCGGCTCTCTAAACATCAGCGAAACAGCCCTATACCGGCCCTTTAAGAATTACAGGCGAAATAGAAAAATACCTCTAAATAAATACAAAATTCTCAGTCAATACACAGAGTGTTAATAGAAGGTGTTTAGAAAGCTAAAGAGTGGCCCTTTTCGTCTAAGGGCAGATTTTATTTAGCCTTTTCGCTTCAGCGTGTTTGCACAACAAACACGCCTCAACACGCGCTTATATTGAACGTGCTTAGTTCTCACTAGCTATGTGACCCGGCTTCACTTGTGTAACTTTTGAACATAGAACATAGACAAGCATACTTACTTTCTTTGATGCAGTTTTTATTTTATTTTTATTTAATTTGCTCTGTCCACTTTAACCCTCTGTTTAGGTCATGGACCAATTACTAAGGGGACTGGCCCTAAGCAACTCGGCCGAGTGGTCGGCCTAGTACTAAACTCGACATAAAACGAAGCGAGTAGTTCAACTATTTACCGGTAGATAGAACAATGAAAATGAAAAAACAATGACCACGTATTTTTTCATACATTATCTAATAAGGGCACCTCTTTCTTTAGTCTTTACTCTGTGGTTTAGGTCCATATTACCTACACATGGACCCTAATGGAGTTCTTGGGGATCCATGAAGAAGCGAGTACCCGTACACCCCTAGGCATTTGATCAACTGTCACCCAATTTTGACAGCTTTTCACCCAATTTAGATCACTCCTAAAACATAGTTCCGCCTCTTTCACCCACTGCTATTTAAGTTTGACCATTTGTAACCCAATTTTGACCGTTTATCACCAATTACCGTTCGTTACCAGACTTCGTTCTCACGTAAGAAAAATATCGCGTCGTCTGATTTTTACGTACCTTTTACTAATCTAAGAAATAATATATCTAGGTAATAATATTAGCAAATAAAACATGAGCAACCTTTCATCAAGCATGTTATGTCGATAAGCACTAATGAACAATAATAGAGGGATGAAATGTTGCTTATTAAAGGATATCAAATACATTACGTTATTTATGGACGCCCCTTATGTGGTATGTCTAGACCGCGACCTTGGGCTCACGTAGGCTTCGAACAGCGTTTCCCAACGTTTTTACCTACGGCACAGAATAGATAAGGCGTACCTACGGAACCATAAGAGATTCTATAACATCACGGAGTCTTTAATTATAATAAAACAATGAAAGGTAGATACTTAGAGGTAAGTCTAGCGATATTATTATTACTAGTGGTCGCCGAGTGGTCGAAATTCAACCATAATTCATTTAAATTTTAAGTTTGAGTAGGTACTTCTTTTATTAATAAAAAGTTCTGGCTTTTAAAAAAACAAAGTGACAGAATGTCAAAATACCAATATACAATATGCAAGGAATTTTTACAATATGTTAAAAAAACCCTGTCCGAGCCGAAACCGGTATTTAGGTTTCCCAATCACATGACCAAAAAAATTAAAAAAAAAAAAATATTCATGATAGTAAACATATTAATGATCATTTAAAATGTAATTTCTTTTTTGCCTTTTTCCCTCAAAATGTAGCAAATTTTACAAATATGACAACACCGTTACCTACCGGAAGTAATTATGTTAGATCGTGTGGCGGCACCTCTGACCACAAAGTATGTGATGACGTCATTTTATGTTGTTTTTTTATGTAAAGTTTTTAAACTTACTTTTTATTTAATTATTTTGGAGTTATAGGTAACAATATATATATTTTTGAAATGTGCTCATCAAGCTCTTTCATTTGATACCCCACACGGTTTTATTAAAAAATGTATTTTTTTTAGTTCATGACATTATGTCCTCTAGAGGGCGCCATATGCAATTTCATGTGACGTCACATAGCCTATAACCAGCGCGCTATTAAGCCGCTTCTAACGATACCTCATTTGTCAAATTACGACAAGTAGTTTGGAAGTTAGGTGGGAACAGATGCACATACATACATACATACCGGTCAAAATCATAACCCTCCGCCGTAGTCGGGTAAAAATAGTTTTGAACGAGTGTCTAGTCTAACTTTTAAGGGAAATTATACTAGACATGTTTTCAAAATGAGTTTAAATGTTTTGTAATAACATCGTTGAAGTCCATTTGCGATTAATTACCCGACTACGGAGGCGTTATGATTTTGACCGGTATGTATGTATGTATGTATGTATGTATGTATGTATGTATGTATGTGCATCTGTTCCCACCTAACTTCCAAACTACTTGTCGTAATTTGACAAATGAGGTATCGTCAGAAGCGGCTTAGTGGCGCGCTGGTTATAGGCTATGTGACGTCACATAAAATTGCATATGGCGCCCTCTAGAGGACATAATGTCATGAACTAAAAAAAAAACATTTTTTAATGAAACCGTGTGGGGTATCAAATGAAAGAGCTTGATAAGCACATTTCAAAAATATATATATTGTTACCTATAACTCCAAAATAATTAAATAAAAAGTAAGTTTAAAAACTAAAACCCGACTACGGAAAAAACGCGCTCTAAAAAGTATGAAACAAGAAAATATTCTCATCTAGAGGATAGCCGTGGTCCGTGTTCATGTGCCATTTGGCCCTAAAAGACCTACACGGACCACGGCTATCCTCTAGATGAGAATATTTTCTTGTTTCATACTTTTTAGAGCGCGTTTTTTCCGTAGTCGGGTTTTAGTTTTTATTTTCTACATCAAATCCCGTGTTCAGAATTCGAATTGAATATTTCACGAAGTTTTCAGTAATGGCTCGCTCTGCAACGAAATGAAATTAAAACTGAAATATTCAATGCACTTACATTAACATACCTTTACCCGGAGAGCCGGAAAAGTAGTTCCAGGGAGCTTCAATAAGCAAAATAAGATTCTGAAAAGATTTTCTGAAAATTATTTCTTTGTTATTATTATTATTATAACGTCACGACTTTTATCCCCATTCAGGGGGTAGTCAGAGGCTTGAGTGGCCATACACCACCACATTGTGGAGGTATTAAGCCAACTCAAAGCCCACGTTTCACCAGATAGTCGGAACCCAACGTGACAGGTGGTGAACCTTGTCGCCGTGTATACAGGAACCGACTATTACCTAATCCCGAGGATAGGTATTTTTTTTATTGTTTGTAGCGATGGCCCGCAGCTGAGTAGAACTTTTAAAGTTTTTTTTTTTTAAGAATAAAAACTAAAGTGGACTTACCTACTTATTTATGTATTGTAATAGAGAATATGCATGAGTCGTAAAATCACTTAAAATTTTACAATATTCGTTTTATGCCATCTAATTCAATGTACTAGTTTTAAACTTTGATACATAACTTCGGCCAATTTGAAAAAATCTAAAAACACATGTTTTTAGATATTTATTGATTTGTATTGTATTTGGGATTTTTATGATTAGAGGTAGGTTTCTAGTTTATAATAATTTTAATTTATGTTATGTACGTATATAAATAGTACATTAATATGATCTAATTAAAAAAAATAATCATGGTTCATTTAAACACAGTATTTTTCATTTTCAAAGAACTATACGGTGAGCTTAAAATAAAAATAATGCACATTCCCTATAACACTATGTTTACTTTATTAGTACCATGATAGATGGTAACATGGACCAATTACTAAGGGGACTGGCCCTAAGCAACTCGGCCGAGTGGTCGGCCTAGTACTAACATCGACATAAAACGAAGCGAGTAGTTCAACTATTTACCGGTAGATAGAACAATGAAAATGAAAAAACAATGAACACGTTTTTTTTTCATACATATATCTAATAAGGGCACCTCTTTCTTTAGTCTTTACTCTGTGGGTGGTACTCGTGGTGCTAGGTACCTACCACCACACACTTACCTTACCGTTACCATAAAATATACTGGCGACACACGAAGTACAATTTATCATGTAACAACGTCAAATATTACGGTTTTTTGCCTTAAATTATAATTTTTCATGCGTCTTTCTTCATGTTTTGCGCCGATTTTTGTTAGAATCGGGTCAAATGATTGATAGACCGCTAGCGGTTAGTAAAAACATTTCTGTGATCATTAATAACGGATCTTTGGACATGACTTTAATCATATTTATTGGTATGTTTAAATATGAACAAAGCATCAGTTCATATAGTGATTTTTATATGACTAAGGTGGCAAACAAGCGTACAGCCTGCCTGATGTTAAGCTGTTACCGTAGCCTATAGATGATTGAAATACCAAAGGCATTGCTCGCAAGTTGTCGACCTGGCAATCCCACTAATATTATAAATGTGAAAGTTAAGATAATAATAATATCCTGGGACATTTTTGTACACACGGTTACCAGCTGGCCTACTCCGAAATACGAACCTAACGTTTCGGCTGACGGATTGTCGTGGATTTGACATTTCTTCTTTCGTTTTTCTCTACGATTTGACATTGTTTTGATCGTAAATCGAATCCGTACTTCGGACGATCCGTCAGCTGGGGGGTTACTCCGAAATACGTCGCTGCGCAAACTAAGCAGAGCTTGTACTATGGAAACCAGATAACTGATATTACTACATATACTACTTATTTATTTTTAAATACATACTTAATGTACACCCAGACTCCGGACATACAGACATGTTCATGCACTCAAATGCATGTCCCGGGTAGAAATCGAACCTACGACCTGCAGCGTGAAAGGCGCCTCCGCGCCAACCACGCTAACGGGCCCGTCAAATGGATGGATGGATGGATGTTTGATACTCAATCACGCCAGAACGGCTGAACGGATCTGGATGAAATTTGGCACAGAGATAGATTATATTCTGGAATAGCACACAGGCTACCTTTTTTAATTATGCGCGGATGAAGTCGCGGGCAAAAGCTAGTATAACATAGTTAGAGTTCAGCTTGTGTAGTTTCAGGACGACTAGTAAATAATATGGTAAGTTTAACAAATAATACGGAAGGCTAAATACTATTGTATAGTAGAATATATTTTACGAGGTTCTGTATCCGCAGGCAGGTAGAAATTAATCAGATAATGTTGTAAGGGATTGTAGTTGGTTAATAAAGGGAACGGCAACGTAAGCGCGTCAGCGGTTTGTGCACGCACTAGGCGTTTATAACGTAGCGTTTGTACGACGATACTTCTGAATAGTTGAACAGAATTAGCACATAAACTTTAAGTTTTCATAAAGTCGGTAATTTTGTTAAATTTACGAACTAACCGCTATCTAATACCACATCGGATATACACCTGGGTGTTTATCAAACAATAGATTAGGTACTTAGGTTACTACTTATCTATTTTGTCCGCTTATGTTTGGTGTTTACCTTTTAAAGGTGGCATACTTGAACTAAACCTTGAGCAAAACACCAAATGTATTTGAAAAACAAAACAAAATAAAGAGACATGTTTGAATCCATTGCCTGCGTCTACATCAGGTGCACAGCGCGCCCGAGCACTCAGTTCTTACGTCAGAACGCATAGACCACGGGGTAGTACCACCCTCTCACAGAAGATCGGTGTAAAGCAGCTATTACAGCTGCGTTTCGTACGATGAGTGAGAGAGCCGTAAGCCCACCACCCCCTCCCCCTCCCTCCATCCCACTCCCCTTCAGTTCGGCAATGTGCGAGCAATGCCTTTGGTGTTGTAAGCATCTATAGGCTACGGTAACTGTTTAACATCAGGCGGGCCGTACGCTTTTTTGCCACCGCAGTCTAATAAAATAAAAAAAGACATACTGAATGCGAGGTATCTGGACGCACCAATTGGCACGAGCCAAGCCATTTTGTTGTAGCTATTAATCTTTCTCCGATACACGGCCAACCGAAACCCTCAATCTCCCGCGCAGTGTTAACGTCAAACGCCGAGCAAACGCCGCTCAATTCCCGCGCAGTGCGTACACATCCTTAGTACTATGAGGTAAAGCTCAAGCCAGTGACTCGCAAAACTCAGTAATTTCACCCGAAGCATTGTCTGTTACGATAATAAGCTAGAACAATGGAATCCATTAGATGTTGGAATGATTATTTCATACACATACTAATCCACCAAGCCAACTAGGCGCCTATAGGCCGAGAAACCGCATTCACCCGAGCGCCTAGTTGGCTTGGGGTGAAGTAGGTGTACATGAAAATACGGGGTCCTGAAATTATGCAATTCACGATGGGTAGCGCCGGAAGTAGACGTGATGACTCATCACTGACGGTACTACGCCCAACAAGTAAAAAACCCGACTAATAATTAAAATAATTAAATAAAAAGTAAGTTTAAAAACTAAAACCCGACTACTGAAAAATCGCGCTCTAAAAAGTATGAAACAAGAAAATGTTCTCATCTAGAGGATAGCCGTGGTCCGTGGTCGTATGCCACTTTGACCTAAAGGACCTAAACGGACCACGGCTATCCTCTAGATGAGAATATTTTCTTGTTTCATACTTTTTAGAGCGCGATTTTTCAGTAGTCGGGTTTTAGTTTTTAAACTTACTTTTTATTAAATTATTTTGGAGTTGTAGGTAACAATATATATATTTTTGAAATGTGCTCATCAAGCTCTTTCATTTAATATGGCACACGGTTTCATTAAAAAATGTTTTATTTTTAGTTCATGACATTATGTCCTCTAGAGGGCGCCATATACAATTTTATGTGACGTCACATAGCCTATAACCAGCGCGCCATTAAGCCGCTTCTAACGATAACTCATTTGTCAAATTACGACAAGTAGTTTGGAAGTTAAGCGGGAACAGATGCACATACATACATACATACCGGTCAAAATCATAACCCTCTGCCTTAGTCGGGTAAAAAAAAGTACCTGCTACCATACAACGGACTGGGGGCGATCCCAGTGACACCCAGACCAGGAAAAATTACGAAAAGGCCATTTCCAAAATTTGCCTCTAGCGGGAATCAAACCTGCAACCACCCGATGCAGTGAGCCGAGCGGCCTACGCTTGAATCACTGCGCCAAGGGGTCGCCAAAAAAGGGTTTATTTTTATTCCATAAGAAAGTTTGTCTTTGAGTCTGAACAACACTCTGTTTCCAAAGCGTGTGTCCATTTCGCTTTCAGAAAATCTAATAATGATAACGAAAAACTTGGCAATCGTAATTTAATTCACATCCGGCGGCCGCGTCCTGAAACTTTCATGAAAATTCAAATTAAGTGGAAACTTGCGAACGCATCGACAATCTGTTTTGGTCACTAATCTCGGAAACTTTTCAGAACTTTTCAGCACAAAAAGCACTAATTACTGGCTTTCTGCACAATTGGTGTTTGACGAGACGGTAGCTACGGATATACTGTCAAGTGTGTTTAGTATACTGTAGAATACAATAAATTACTAAAGTAAATTAATTACAGCAGCTATAGCCTGGAGGCGAATAGGTCGGGCTAGCAATCAGTAGGTCCCAGGTTCGATCCCCGGTGGGGCATGTACCAATGGATGAATTTTCATCTATGTGCATAATCTACACTTCGCTTGCGGTAAGGGAAAACATCGCGAGGAAACCTACCTATCACTCGGGATTAGGTAATAGTCAGTTCCTGTATACACGGCGACAAGGTTTACAACCTGTCACGTTGGGTTCTGACTATCTGGTGAAACGTGGGCTTTGAGTTGGCTTAATACCTCCACAATGTGGTGGTGTATGGCCACTCAAGCCTATAAAAGTCGAGACGTATATTTCTTATTTTTTTAAATTAATATCAATATTGTATTGGTGGTAGAGCCAAACTGTAGCCGATCGACTACAGCTCATATTATATGGGATAGTACAAGCTTGGCTTAGTTTGGTCCAGGTCTAGCGATATTTATTATTTCAGGTATAAAATAGCTGTCCTTTCACGAAATGAAGCAAAGTTCAGCAACAGAACTGAAATTAAACATTTTCAGACTCCAGCCGAGCTGTCCGTGTTTCATGCTGAAACCAGGGTATACTGAAACTTTTGTTTGTAAGCGCAATTGGCTGTTGTACACAAACAAACTAGGTGTTGCGCTAAAATTGCGCTTGTAACATCGTAACGAGCATTGTTATATTATTTTAGTAGATATGTTACCTCCTAACATTGCAATCACTAGACTTATGCTCAGCACCACTACATGCAGCGGAATTCACACATCTGTTAGGGCCTCCTCAGACTTGCTACTTTTAGCATCGGCGATCGGCGATTTTGATGCTGCGTCTCGCTCGTTCGCGCTCGAAGAAACGCGACGCAGCATCGATACGTCACAAAATCACCGGTCGCCGATGCTAAAAGTAGCAAGTCTGCGGAGGCCCTTATCGCACCCGCAATTCGATCAACTTAAAAGCATTTTTCACATTTCATTTTCTTCACCAGGGGGCTTACCACCACCTCTTATAGCAGTTTTGTTTTAACGTTTCAGCGGCCATTTGTGCAATGACGTTTCTTATTGTCATGACAATAAGGTACGTCATTGCACAAAAAGTCGCTGAAACGTTAATACGTTCCTGTAATTGAATCGCAATAAGAGCTTGTGGTAAGCCTCCTGTTATCGCACCCGCAATTTGACAATCAACTTAAAAGCATTTTAAAGCATATTATTCACTAGAAAATGAATCGTATTAGCAATACTGACATGTTTTCAACGTTATTTTCTGCGAACGACTTGGTGCATCCAGCAGGGCGATTGCGTAACTTTTTCGTCAATGTTTCAATTGGGTTCGTTAATCCCGTGTTGATTTTTCAATTGAAATTCTTTTAAATCGGGAAGAGTGAAGTCTAGACTCATCCGGATTTCAAACAATTTCAATTGAAAAAGCAACACGGGATGAACGAAACCATTTGAAACATTGACGAAAAAGTTACGCAAACGGCCTGCTGATGCCTAATGCCTCGCCCCAGCACTCATGTTATGGTATTATCTCTATGCGTTCCGACGTCAAAACTGAGTGCTCGGGCGTGGCATGCGCCTGATGTAGACACAGCTACTGAGTCGCACTGTGTCCATGGACAAACCACACACGTACGGGATAAAAATTCCGGACTTATCCGGAACAAAATTCGCATCTCAATAATAAGTTCGTGTTATCCTAAAATACTCAAAGTACTTAACGTGGGTATTAATAGTCGGGTTTGAGTAAACTCTAAACTCCACGGGGAAGTCAACCCTCCCACCAGTTGGTGGGGGCCGGATTATAATTGCTAATGCCCAAACAATCGCGTTACAAGTTCCGGATTAAATTTAATTAGTTCGGATCCTATGAAGTGGGATTCAATAGTGAAGTATTATCATCTTTACAAGCAATCACTGTCCACTGGTATGGTCCCAAACTAAGCAACGCCTGTACTCTGAGTACCAAGCAATGGACTGGAGGCGATCCCAGTGACACCCAGACCAGAGCGGGGCGATTGCGTAACTTTTTCGTCAATGTTTCAATTGGTTTCGTTCATCCCGTATTGCATTTTCAGTTGAAATTAATTGAAATCCGGATGAGTCTGGAGTTCACTCATCCCGATTTCAATAAATTTCAATTGATGAAACAACACAGGATGTACGAAACCAATTGAAACAATGACGAAAAAGATACGCAATCGCCCCGCTGGGCATAGTACTACGAAAATGTAATTTCAGAACTTCGCGCTGACGGGAATCGAACCCACAACTCATGTTGCAGTGACTGGAGCGGCCTGAGCGGCCTGATATTTTAGGGGCCCTTACCCTAAATCAGAGAGGTGTACCAAGAGCTATGGGACCTTTAAATATCGGATAATGTAATACGGGCGTAAGCTGAAAACAGTAGGCCAATCATTGCTTTCATGCGGCCAAGAGAGAAGGACACAGCTATATGACAAAACAGGCAACTGATATGTTTGCTCCTGCACTTGAACTGTATATTTGTAATGATTATCTGGTAGAGCCAAGTTGTAGCCAATAGACTGCAGCTCATATTCAGACCGGGTAGTGCCACCCTCTCACAGAAGATCGGCGTAAAGTAGCTAATAATACTGCGTTTCGTACATTAAGTGAGAGAGTCGAAAGGCCAAATCCCCTCTCACTATTCCACTCCCCTTCAGAATAGCAATGTGCGAGCGATGCCTTTGATATTGTGAGCATCTATGGGCTATAACACACCGGATAGCCATGGCGACGTCGCCAGCCACCGTAGCCAACTATTCGTATTGAAATGTATGGGAGGTAACACGCCTGGCGACGGACTGGCGACGTCGCCATCAATACAAATTGTTTGGATACGTGGCTAGTGACGTCGCCATCAATACAAATCGTTTGGATACGTGGCTGGTGACGTCGCCTGACGTCCCGGTGTTAAGGCTCTAACTGTTTAACATCAGGCCGTACGCTTGTTTACCACGTTAGTTGTTGTCAGTGTTGCCAGATGACCATGTGAGTTGCCCCCAATTTTTTTCAAAAACCCCCCGAAAATTAGGTTTTTAAGAAAAAAAACCCCCCAAAACAGTTTTTACTCATTCGAAATTTCAATTTGTATTTTTTTTATTTCAATTTTCATTTTTTAAACAAATCAAAAATAGGTACTCTTTCCTAATAATTTCGTCACGAAACGATAACGAACTAATTGAATTAATAGATAGATTACTGAAAAATTTAAATAAGTAGGTATTGATGATCCTCCGTGTTTATTTTTCCCCCCCAAAGAATCCGTTCCCCCCGAATCTCCCTCCAAAGGCGAAAAAAGCCCCCGAATTTGCAGGGAATCCCCCCCCCATCTGCCAACACTGGTTGTTGTAAAGTAATAGAAGTACTGTTTTCTTGCCGACTTCAGTGTCTGAAGTTTCAAGAGCATCGAGTGTTATTCAGAGTTTTCAAGTTCTGAAAGTCTAGGGACGAAGGTCAGGCACCAGACGGGTGGTTCAATGAGGCGTGCCATACCGTATCGGATTACTGTGTACCATGTTCCGAGATAAATAATCTATATACCTACTAAAGTATCAAGTATTCATAAAAATACACAAGGTGTTAGGCGAAGGCTAGACGTAAAGTATATACTGTGGTCCGTCAGTATGGTACATAATGCTGGATGTCATTCCATCGACGCAGGCTACACGTTCAGTATTTATTCCTTTAGTATTGTGACGTAGTTCGTACAGTCCAGACGTCAAATGAAACACGAAAGCTTGGTATGGATATTACCTTAGCGCTTGGTTTAATCCGCAATCTCAGAAAACATGCCCACTCTATTGCTTTCGCGACGTGGAATGCCAAACTGTCATTTTGGAATTGAAATTCCAGGCAAATACTGTCATCCATCAGTACACTGGCCTACATGATCAGTTTGGAGCAAGGTATATGAAAAATAATGACGGACCACAGTAAATACTTTACGTCTAACCTTCGCCTTAGGTTAGACGTCTAGAACAAGATTTTTTTTTGTTGTAGAGCCAAGCTGTAGCCAATTGACTCGACCGGGTAGTAGCACCTTTTCACAGAAGATCGGCGTTAAGTAGCTATTATAGCTGCGTTTAGTAGGTACGATGAGTTAGAGAGCCGGAAGCCCAACCCCCTCTTCCCCGTCCTCCGTCCTACTCCCCTTCAGGCCGGTAACGTACGAGCAATGCCTTTGGTATTGCATGCATCTATAGGCTACGGTGACTGCTTAATATCAGGCGGGCCGTACGCTTGTTTGTCACCTCAGTATCTATAGTACTTTTTCAACTATGAATTTAAATGTGAATGGTGATATATTTTTCCAAATATTTACTAAGAAGAGATCCCTCCAAATCATGGTGTATTTTCTGGAGTGCCTTAGTCTCACATCAAAACCATGGAGTATCAGGCCATACACAAACCTCTTTCCTTGTAAATAAATCAAAAACCAAAAGCAAGCTAGCCGTGCCTTCGGGCCATTCATCTTCGGGCCGGGCCGATGTTTGTGACGGGGGGCCGTCAGCGCGATAAATGAGGGGCCTAGGAATGCGGCCCGTGCTCACTCGACGGGAAGATAGTATTGTTTCGTTTGATTATATTGTATTGTAGGTACCTATGTATATTTATTTGGTTCCCTGATTTGTATTTTGAAGCTATTTAATGGGTGCAATCATTTTTTGATATTACTAGCTGTGCCCCCCGGCTTCACCCGCGTGAAAATGGATTAGCCTATGTCTTATTCTAGAGCGTACACGATCTACGTTTTAAATTTAATGAAAATCGGTTTAGTAGTTATGGAGATACGTGGGAACAAACATTCACACACACTTGCGCCTTTATAACATTAGTAGGATGTCTACGTGGTCAGACCTCAAAAATAATTGCTTCTGCGCGGTGCTCACTTCATTTGGTTCGTCCAGATGACTCGCATGCCTCACTGCGAGAACTTATGTGTGCTTATGTTGACATTATGTCAATGCGTTCCGAACTCAAAACTGAGTGCCTGTGCGCGGCATGCGTCTGATGTAGACGCAGCTTTGGGGTGCGTCCAAAAAAGCAAGCCGTGCGCTTGAGCAATCATTTCATCGCATCTCTATGCGTTTACAGGTCAATAGAGATTGCTCAGGCTTGCCGGCCCCGCTCGCGACATTTAGACGCACCTAATCAAAAGAAACTGTAAAGTTCGTCCATTAATATAACGATTTCATACATTTAGATACCTACCGTATTTGGGTGCTAATTAAGCAGTGTTGGATTTGATAACAGGCCATGTAATCCGTGACCTAGGGGCGGTAGCTTTCTAGGGGCGGCAGCTTACTAGGGACGGCAGTTTTCAGGGAACATGTCACTTTTCAACACCTACCAATTACTTACCGTAAGAGGTTACGGCAGGTAGTAAGCAGGAGCTCCCCGGGACGAGCTCCCTTGGGAGCGTTGCACATGAGGGGTGGGGTCTGTGGAGCCCCTCCGACGTGCTGAAAGCAGCCACCAGGGAGGTTTTAGTGGGTCAGAACATACCACGTACCCCGGGGCCTCTCCCACGGGAGGCCCAGGCATCTTCCTGAAGATTTCCTCCCCGTGAAAAAAAAGGTAGCAAGCAAGCGGGGCGGTACACAGTGAAGAGGCCTATATTTAAAAAAATATAAATCCGGCCCTGTGAATAAGCCCATTTTCAACCACTACTCAAGCATCAAATACTGTTTACAAATTAAATATTCGAGAGTGATTTGGGATTCAAATTCGTGATTATTTATTCAGTTTACGCACATTAAGGACGCACGAATGTGATTAGAACACATGTTTGTGGGATTACCACACACATGAGAAGGGATCTACATTACTGGATTATGTGTGTGAGTGTGTGAGTGTGTATGGGAGCGCGAGAAATATACTAGTTTTTACCCGATTCTCGATCCAAAAAGCGGCTGAAATTAGTAAAAAAAATGTAACGTCCCGACTTTTATGCCCATTCGGGGGTAGTGAGAGGCTTGAGTGGTTATCACCACCACATTGTGGAGGTATTAACCAACTCAAAGCCCACGTTTCACCAGATAGTCAGAACCCAACGTGACAGGTTGTGAACCTTGTCGCCGTGTATACAGGAACTGACTATTAACCTAATCCCGAGAGGTAGGTTTCCTCACGATGTTTTCCCTCACCTTCAGCGATCTGTAAATTATGCACATAGATGAAAATTCATCCATT
Organism: Drymonia ruficornis; assembly: GCA_947859195.1. NCBI lineage: Eukaryota > Metazoa > Arthropoda > Insecta > Lepidoptera > Notodontidae > Drymonia > Drymonia ruficornis. Next base: position 9,041,192 of record OX401926.1, on the reverse strand, counting down.
GGTGCATGCCCCACCGGGGATAGAACCTGGGACCTTCTGGTTGCTAGCCCAACCTGTTCACATCTAGGCTACAGTCGCGCCAAATTACTCGCAGTCGCTGAAATAAGGCCTGTAAATTATAAAATTACCTCGATTATATTTTTATCCTCGAACTTTGTACACTTACATCGTACAACCCTTGTACCTACTATAACTACTGCACATTGGACTGGGAGCGATCCCAGTGACACCCAGACCAGGACAAATTACGAAAACGTCATTTCCGAAATTTGTCTGTGGCGGGAATCGAACCCGCAACCACCCGATGCAGTGAGCCGAGCGGCCTACGCTCGAACCACTGCGCCAAGTGGTAGTCAAACTTTTTAGGTAGTATTAATGCAAAAAAATATAAAGGTCAATACTGTCACAAAGCGAATACGTATTGCGAGTAGTTGTACCGTGATAACCAATAACGCTGATCCCGCCCGCCCAGCCGCCCAGCGCTTTGATCGCCCGCCCAGCAAAAGGTCGAATCATGAGATTATTGGCCAATATGTTTTCAAATACCGACAGAGCTGCGACCTTCAGATATTAGTTTGAGGTTCTCTGTTAAAAAAGCATTTGTAAATAAATACCATTATAACGGCTGACTTACGATTACGGTGAAGATAAACGTGAACGATAAACGATACACGTGTGAAGTTCGCCACCCGCGAATCTCACCAACGGTGAATATCGCCACCCGCGAATCTCATCACCTACGAATCTCGTTACCCACGAATCTCACCTCAGGCGAATCTCGCCACCAGCGAATCTTACCTGCATTGAGAAGTGTGCACGTATTAATAGGGCTCGGCCAGATTTAAAATGATATAGGCGATATGCTGTGCATTGTGTACTACTGCCTACCCCTTCAGGAAATAGAGGCGTGATGGTGTGTACATTTATTTGACTACGGAATCGCATGAGGAGTGTTCAGAACTAAGCATAGTTCGATCAATCATAATACAAGAACCTTAAAATCCTCTTGGGTCCACCCACTGATCTAATATTATTACTACTATACACTATACTACTGTCTAAGTAATCCAACGTCATTTCGCTGCGTCTACATCAAGCACATGCCGCACCCGAGCACTCAGCTTTGATGCCAAAACGCATAGACATAAGTTTTATAAGGGGGCGTCCATAAATTACGTGAGGTGATTTTTGAGATTTTTCGAGATTTTGCTCGACCGCCTTCCTCCCCCTCTAATCTCACGTGAGATTTTTCAAAAGCTATATTTTAGAGGAGAAACATGTTTTACTTAATTAAGCAAAAAAAACTTAATTTAACCCAGTTTTCTTGCAATTTTACACTGTTTCTTGCGGTAAAATAAATTACGTGAGATTTGCCGAGACCCCCCCTCACCCCACGTGAGATTTGGTGAGATTTGGAGACTCGACCCCCTCCCCCCCCCCAATTGCCTCACGTAAGTTATGGACGGCCCCTAACATTAGTGTTCAGGCGTGGCATCTGGACGCATCAATAAAGCTCGAGCACACCACTCGTCTCTTGTAGACGCAACCGTCCTATCGAAACTCGTTACCAAAAGGATGTTTTTTTTTCGCGTGGATCTTTTCTATTCTTAGAAATGGTGAGTTATTTTCTCAAGAAATCCATCACAAAAATGTATTTTCTCCAGACCATATCGGACACAGACCTACATCATCAGAAACCAAAGGGCCGAACAAATCGGTGCTCTGCCCTTCGGCGATGCCATCCATCTTGTTTGTAGCCTCGGACCGTGAATGTTAATCCCTTATTTAGGCGCCGTGTGAAACGGAGCCCCCTGTATATCATTCCATCGAGTTGCCGCCCAGTTATTTATAGTTCAGTTAAATTGTGGTCGAATGTTGCCGTTGGATTTTCGACAGAATATAAATTGGCTGTTTGTCAAGATTGGCCGGTGAGCCTAGCCTAGCCTTGGCTAATATAATATCTACAGTCAAAGTCGAAATTTGTTATTCAATTATTCATGTAAGCTGGATAGCACTTATGAATCGTTAACATCAATATTTTAGCGTTACCACCGGTTCGTAATGTTGCTTGTATTGAGAAGAGCCGGCAAGAAACTCAATGGTTACTCTTTTTGGGAAAAGCAAAATTGTATACATTTTCTAACAGCAACAACAACAAAATATAGTAAGTCAAATTTTGGGAGCACGCAAGGACGTTTTTAAAAAGACAATTAATTGATTTAGAATTAACTTTTATTTGCTTGAACGTTACGACGGTTAATACTGACTGACAAGTCTAGGGCTTAAAACTATGGTGGTCCTCTGACCGACAATGCATCATCAGCAAATCGCCAGGCGGGCCATGCGTGGGCGCGAGCCCAGCGCGAGATAACTTCTCAGAATGAATAACAATTAAATTCTAATGGCGTGAGAAATATCTGAAGATTGGACGAAGCTGGATTCATAACTAGTAACTCAATATTATCAAACTAATTTATTATTATCAAATTAATACTCACTCAGATTTAGGTATTTAAATAGAAAGCTAGCCTACAAAAGCTAGCTTTCTATTTCTAAAAGCTCGAAGTAAGGGTAAGTATAGGGTACGTGTATTAATAATAATAATAAATAATAAATTCATTTATTTCAGGTATGCTCCCATAGTTACAATACTTATACAAATAAAAATAAAATAAAAACATAAAAACCAACATAGTGGGCGCGTCTCTAAAAAAAAACAAACATTTTAAAAATAAAATGAGTGTAAAAAATAAAATAAAAATAAGACTACACAGTCCGCAGCGTTTTCTTGACCGAGAAGCCTCGCGAGGCCCATTCCGGCACTTGTCAAACAAAAAAGTATACAATGTGTATTAATATTTATCATTTGCGGGGTCCCGAACACACGCATGCCGCGCGAGGCTGCTCACCTACATGCCGCGCGAGGCACACGCAGCCTCAGTCGCATGCCGAGCGAGGCAAAGGGCGAGCTAACCTACACTCTAGACAGAGAAGGGTACATTATCGTTTTGTCTCATGGCTAGGCCAAACTCGATGAGGCAAATGACAGAGCTAGAATGAGGCAGGGCATTTGATCCGCGCGCGGCATGTCAAACTTCGCGAGGCAAGCCTCGCGCGGCGTGCTCGTGTTGTGGACACGCCTATTGGCTTCCACACTCCGAAGGGCGGAATATAATTGGATGCGGATCTTTTCAGTTCAAAATCTGTAAACAGAATAGTACTAGTAATGTAAACATTCCCAAGGAGAGAAAATAAATGGCGAATAAGAAAACAGTGTTGTGTGGAAATGTAGAAATATGTTTTGTACATCGTAATACAGCTATAAATTTCCTCCCACGCTAATTTGGGAACTGGGAACGGAAAATATATGGTTGGAAGTCTCTGTCACAGAAGATCGGCGTAAAGTAGCTAGGATTTAGCTTTCGTAGGATGAGTGAGAGAGAGAGCCGAAAGTCCGACTACCTTCCCCTCCCTGTGCCCCACTCCCATACTGGTCGGCAACGTGCGAGTGATGCCTTCGGTATTGCAATCATCTATAGGCTACGGGAACTGCTTAACATCAGCGGTGTATGCCACCTTAGTCACATAAAAAATAAAATGAATGTAATGTAATGTAACGTCACGACTTTTATCCCCGTTCGGGGGTAGTCAGAGGCTTGAGTAGCCATACACCACCACATTGTGGAGGTATTAAACAACTCAAAGCCCACAAAAAAAAAAAAGAAGCTCGTTTTTAATACATTTTACGGTATACAGGAGCCGTTAAAACACTAAAAACGTTGTCGTGTTCATAATGTGAACGTAACATTAGGGTCCCGTGTCCTTTTGTGGTACGGAACCCTAAAACTGAAGTCTTTTACTAAATACCTATATATTTTCCGCCATTCGCCAATGGTTTGCGCCATCGGCCCGGTATGTGAGGGCCCTGCGTCCGTCGATATTAAAATGATAAGTATTCGGTCTGACCTTTATACATCCTTACCTATTGGAAGATTGGGATGCTGGATTACAGAATTCAAGTGGGTCTATTGTTCGTATCTTCACTGATTCTTCTGATTAATATGAACTTAAGTAACTGTTTATACCGCAGTGCGTGATATTAGTGCGAAGGAATGTTAGTTGGAAAGAATGAAAGTATAAATAAATAAATATCCTGGGACATTCTTTTTACACACGGCTACCTGATCCCAAACTAAGCAGAGCTTGTACTATGGAAACCAGATAACTGATATTACTACATATACTACTTAAATAAATATAACGTCACGACTTTTATCCCCATTCGGGGGGTAGTCAGAGGCTTGAGTGGCCATACACCACCACATTGTGGAGGTATTAAGCCAACTCAAAGCCCACGTTTCACCAGATAGTCAGAACCCAACGTGACAGGTGGTGAACCTTGTCGCCGTGTATACAGGAACTGACTATTACCTAATCCCGAGGGATAGGTAGGTTTCCTCACGATGTTTTCCCTCACCGTTAGCGAACTGTAAATTATGCACATAGATGAAAATTCATCCATTGGTGCATGCCCCACCGGGGATCGAACCTGGGACCTTCTGATTGAGCCCAACGTGTTCGCCCCTAGGCTACAGTCGCTACCTACATATACTACTTTTTGTTTGTAAATACTAATTACACCCAGACTCGGGACATGCAGACATGTCCATGCACACAAATGCATGTTCCGGGTAGGAAAGGAAGGAACCTACGACCTGCAGCGTGAAATGCGGAATCTAAACCAACCACGCCAACGGGACCGTCTATATAAATATCGCCAAACACACACCAACTGTATGGTCCCAAACTAAGCAACGTTTGTAAGTACTATGGTTTCCATACAACGGACTGGGGGTGATCCCAGTGACACCCAGACCAGGGTAAATTACGAAAATGTCGTTTCGGGAGTTTGATGTAGTTGGCCGATCGGCCTACGCTCGTACCACTGCGCCAAGCGGTCGTCTATAGATGCTTGCAATACCAAAGGCATCGCTCGCACGTTGCCGACCTTAAGGGGAGGGGAACAGAGAGAGGGGAAGGGGGTTAAGCTTCCGCCACATCGTACAAACCGGTCTGTATATTCTACAGCTTGGGTCTACCACCAATAAATCTATGCCGCAATAATCTATGCCAATCTATTTGAAGACTCTAAATATATAATAATAATGTTAGCCCTTTTAGCGTCCCACTCCTGGGCACTGGCCTCCCCTGAATGCGCGGGGGATATAGGCCATAATCCACCACGCTGGCCCAGTGCGGGTTGGTGGATTTCACATGTATAAGACATGCAGGTTTCCTCACGATGTTTTCCTTCACTGTAAGCAAGTGATATTCACACGTAGATCTCGAAAAAATCCAGTGGTGTGAGCCGGGGTTTGAAACCTGGATCTTAAGCCCGCAAGACGCGTGGTTAACCAATCGGCTATCACTACTTCAAGAAGTCTCTGAAAACCACTGAAAATTCAATCACCTTTTTATATCCTCTCCCTGAAACTCATGTAAACAAACAAGAAAGCCACAAAACCACTTCAATTTGCAACCGCCACAAAAAGGCCGTACACACTCGCACATATCGTTCGAATCCACTTCGATCCGGATAAACCTGGTTATAACTGGAATAATCCTGACGAGCAGACGCTGTCATTAGCGACCGGATATGAACCGACGACCGTGGAGGGACGCTCTCACGAAATATCGAGCATGGATGTGCCGAATAGTGATGTAGATACTCCACCCTGTATTTTGTTGCGGACTTTTTATATTTGGTAGTGCGTGATATTTTGAACGGTGCGCCTCGGTAAAAGGTAAAGATGATGTACCCACCACGTAAACATTACTTTTTACGTTCGACAAGACAAATAACTGATTGCCTACTAGTTAGGGCTGGGCTCCATTAGTGCGTTGCACTGCGTCGTCGCAAGATTTTGTACTGGCGTATTACCCTCCCCCGCTTCATCTCTCGCCCGTCTACCCTTTGATCCGTTACGACGACGCAGCGCAATGCGCTAGCGGAGCCCGGCCCTTAGTAGTACCCCCTTATTCATAGAGATTTTAGCCAGTTTAAAATGGTTTTGAAAAGCATTTTTAGGAACAAATGTGATTTGTAATTCCACTGCAGGTCGATCATAACTTTCTATGAATAAGGGGGTATATGTTTTATGGAAGTATGAGTACATTAAAATTAGATTAGACATTAGAATTAAAGTGGCCAAACTAGTAATAGCTAGGTATTATGTTATTGAAAGTAACTAAACACCTACAATTAATTAGATAATGAAAGGCCAGATGAATAGAAACAGGTTATTCCTCGCACTCATTTATAACTGCTTTTGTTAAGAAAATTTTCGTCTTATTATTCGGAATATATAGAAAAAACTAAATATGTCCCTTTGCGTTTATTATAAGTACAATATTTTCATCCAAGCGTGTCGTTGCATCGGGGGACCGCAGCTAAGTTTTATATTTTCTACTTTACTACTATTTTACGTACTCAGCGGTCCCACCTACATTATAATGCGAATAAATTACTTATCTTATCATTAATTTAAACTTATATGATGTCTATGCACGTGTGATCCATTAAACTTATTTTTATTTGCATGACATAGTTACGATAACCACTTTTAACCATCACCCAAAATGTCTAATAAACTTTAGGGTGCCCTAAACCGAGGGATGCGTCTTAACGATCAATACCACGTTTATAGATCTTAATCCGACCAATAGCGTGTCCCGTTCAATAAATTACCAACATTCCTCAGTAACAGTGGTAATAACTGTAATATAAACTTTATTATTTCTGAACATTACTTTTCAGGCAGTAACGGCACCAGAAGGAAATATTTCAGAAATCGGTGAAATCTTTTATTTAAAATCGTGAAAATGTATCGTGGGCAAATTATCTAATTATTCTAACACACCGGTTTGGGTTATTGCTGAAATTTACAGCGATTGCCTCTGCCCACCGAGAATCATATTGGTGAACCATTAGGGCCACCGCAGACATGCTACTTTTTGCATCGGCGATCGGCGATTTTGCGACTGCATCGCGTTTTGGCGACTCTCTGCGGTCGGTGCTAAAAGCGACTAAATCGCCGCTCGCCGATGCAAAAGTAGCATGTCTGCAGTGGCCTTTATAAGAGTATTTCGGTCCTTAAGGACTGTCACCATAGTAATATGTAATTTTTAAAATATGACATTTTGAGAATATCTGCCTAATTTGTAAAATCAGAAGGGCTAGCACACGCACCAACACAAGACCTTTGTCACGCATTATGTCGCACCGAGTCACTCTCTCCATTTCTAAATGCATGAGTATGAGACAAAATATATTTATCTCACGTTGTCTTGTCCCGGCCGGCTGTGCTTATCAGTGCTGCCCCTCTAGATAAGAGTCTACGTCCACAAGCGTTTCTACAAATCGCTACGCTTCATGTATGGAAATGACATAAGTCACGTGATCTACTTATCGATTTGTAAAGTCATTTCCATACATTTATCAGTAGCATTTTTATAAACGCTTATAAACGAAGCCACTTGTCTATAGCGACAGTGCTGGCATTTTAAGAATACGAACCCTTTTAAGCAGGGAATTAAACTATAAATTAATATAGAGTTTATGTGGTACATAAATAAAGTAAGGTATGCTCTCACCGGCAGTACCTTACTCAGCTGTCAGCGTGTGCACGCGCCTCTACCGCGCTAATTGAAATCCACGTGAAAAACGTATCTCTAGCACGAGAGGGCCCTAACAATGGAACTCGAAACATACTCGCCACTACAAATGAGATTAAATATCACCAGCCTAATGGTCCCAAACTACATTCGTGGTAGAGCCAAGTAGTAGCCGATTGACTGCAGCTCATATACGGGCTGGATCAACCGGGGTAGTACCACCCTCTCACCGAAAGATCGGCGTAAAGCAGCTATTATAGCTGCGCTTCGTACAATCAGTGAGAGACTTACTGACATCTGTCCTCTTTCCCACTCCCCTACAGGTCGGCAAAGTGCGAGCAATGGCATTGGTATTGCAAGCATCTATAGGCTACGGTAACTGATTATAAAGCAGGCCGTACGCTTGTTAGCCACCTCAGTACTAAATAAATAAATAAAAACTGTGCTTACATCTCACAAGAATTCTCTTGGCTTGTGAAACCATCGAATAAACATCGACCGCCAAGCTTATAGATATTAGCCAGTTTAAAGTTTTACGGAGCATTAGCTTCTGCTTAGTTTGGGATCAGGTAGCCGTGTGTAAAAAATGTCCCAGGATATTATTATTATTATGTTTCTCTATTTTGTCCACTCGGGCTAAACCCGGACCTTTGGAAGGCTTGCGTGGGGACATGGGTCCAACACGTAGAGGCCCCTAGAGATAAGTTTGATGTTATGCGAGGCACCTGCTGGGGTCAACCGCTGCAGGCGATGAGACACTTACAGCAGCTTGACCCCAACAGATGCAGCGACTATTGCAAAATGTGAAAAGAGAATTATTATTTCTAGTAACAAAACTGATTTGTAATACTAATGTAACTCCGTCGTAACTTTTTATTTTGGGGGCGAGTTTGTGCTTCATATTAGGGGCTCTGTGGCTCCGAACTGGGGTAAAAACACACTTTTTCCTTCAATTGAAATGGTAAACTTGGAGATAAAATGTGCAAAGTCGGAGCTGCAAATAGGAATGTCTTTTGTAATTAAGATCCATCGGGCTGCATGTGGTATAAAGCTCGGGGTACACGACGACACTTGACACTAAGCGCCCCCATACACGCGACTCCAAAAATGCAGTCCGTGTGCAGTCGCGTGCCGTCGACTGCAACCAACTGCAATAGAGCTGTCACTTCCGACTGCAAAAATGCAGTCCGTGTGCAGTCGCGTGCCGTCGACTGCAACCAACTGCAATATTGCTGACACTTCCGACTGCAAAAATCCAGTCCGTGTGCAGTCGCGTGCCGTCGACTGCAACCAACTGCAAAAGAGCTGTCACTTCCGACTGCAAAAATGCAGTCCGTGTGCAGTCGCGTGCCGTCGACTGCAACCAACTGCAATAGAGCTGTCACTTCCGACTGCAAAAATGCAGTCTGTGTGCAGTCGACGGCACGCGACTGCAACCAAACTGCAAAAATGCAGTCCGTGTATGTTAGCGCTGAGTGTATACATCGAGTGTCTGCGTGTGTACACCACCGCGACACCTTGTTACAGTTGTAGTGGCGGTCTCGGTACACTGAGGCCTGCAATAATAAATCGATCTCAAGATTGAGATCGAACTTAAGATGCTGTTTTGACGTTTAAAGTATGGCACATCTGTTAAAAACAGCATCTTAGTTCCATCTCAATCTTGAGATCGATTTATTAATACGGGCCTAAGATACACTGAGTGTCGAGTGTCGCCGTGTATCCCGAGCTTAAGGACTTGCATTACGAGTGATGTACGGAATTCGGAGCACTTTGCCACAGTATTAGATAGCGTAGGTAGTATGTATTACATACTGCACTGCACTACTGCCCGGAATTTGGCTCACTATGACGGAATTCGTAAATCTAGTGAACTGTATTTTGGACTTACGCGTCTGTGATTTGGAACACGTATGCTTATAGTTTTACCAAAAGCAGTTATTGTTTTGTTTGGGAAGTATTGGTATCCTATCCTAAAGTGTGTGTGTGTGTGTGAATGGTCACGACGTATCTCCATAATTACTAAACCGATTTTAATTAAATTTGAAACGTTGATAGTGTAGGCTCTGGAATAGACATACGCTAATCTTACACATCAATTTCCACGCGGACGAAGCCGAGGGGAACAGCTTGTTGGGGAAAATAGAATGGAGAATATATTTTGGAGATAAGACCAGGGTTACTGGTGGTAGACTCAAGCTGAAGCCAATTAACTGCAGCTCATATACGGGCTGGCTCGACCAGTACGACACTCTCACAGAAGATCGGCGTAAAGTAGCTATACTAAGTCTAAAGAGTAAGAGAGCAGGAAGCTCAACCCTTCCTCTCCCTCTGTCCCACACCTTTGGTGTTAAAAGCATCTATAGGCTACGGTAACTGCTTAACATCAGATGAGCCGTTTGCCACCGTAGTCACGTAATAAAATCTCATTAATACGAAATTATAATCATGTCTATCGTATACACACTGAAATTCAATAGTTAAAATAAATTATACCTAATAGTTACATGCGGTTTGATAAAGCTGAATTATGGTGAGTGCGGTGAGATCATCCGAATCCGAATATGAGCTCACAATTAGTTGATACCACGCAATTATGGATGGGGAGCCCAGCGTGCACTTCGTGGATTTACTCGAGCGTCGTCCAAACCTAGTAGATTCGGTAGATGAGATGATAGGAAGAATACATTGTTCTAGATGTTTCCACTTTCAGCGGTGGGGGAAGCGTCTACATGACAATTCATATTTTTTTTATAAAAAGCAATGACATGGAAATACTCAAACGTGTAATATTGATACTTTTCAAGCTCCAACATGAAAAATTGAAAAAAAAAAAAATTACTCAATCGCGCCAGATTTTGTAAGCATCTATAGGCTACGGTAACTGCTTAAAATCAGCTGTATGCTTTTTTTGCCACCGCAGTCCTATAAAAAAAAAATGAGTGTGTTAAAAAGTGAAACTTCCAGATGCTCCCATTACACTGGCGATCAAATTAGCAAAATTGACACTTTTGACACTTCTTAGCTAGTAATGAATCCCCCTGACGAGTTCGAGTATGGTCTATTTTTTTTTGGTTCCCCTGAGCGTACCCACCAATATTAAGGGCTCATACTGGTTGGAGGTTCTTATCAATATGTAAAATATCTCCCTTATCTTAATCTGACGCGCTCGAGTAAATCCAGAAAATACTTCAACGGCTCCCCATCTATTAGGGGCGATTCCTGTTCATACTCGGTATTAGGTAAAGGGTGGTTTAATGTTAGGGTTTGGTGTACATTACTCTTCATGATATTGTAGTGTTTATTGTATACTACACGAGCTGCCCGATTTCACCCGCCTAGAAATTTGCGCCTATGTCACTCAGGAATAATGTAGCTTTCTACTGGTGCAAGAATTTTCAAAATCGGTTCAGGAGTTCAAGAGATTACTTTTTACAATAAAACTTACAAGCTTTACCTCTTTATAATTAAAAATATTTTTAGTATCAAAAAAATATTATGTCTATCACATCGAAACACATTCATTTTTCGATTCATTTGGCAATGTGCGAGCAATGCCTTTGGTATTGTAAGCATCTATAGGCTACGGTAACTGCTTAACATCAGGCGGGCCGTACAATTTTTTGCCACCGTGGTCCTATAAAAAAAACATTTTTCGATTCATTTGGCAATGTGCGAGCAATGCCTTTGGTATTGTAAGCATCTATAGGCTACGGTAACTGCTTAACATCAGGCGGGCCGTACGATTTTTTGCAACCGCGGTCCTACAAAAAAAACATTTTTCGATAAGTATAGTATAAAATAATAGTACCTAATAGTAGGTATACAAAATAATGGTAATAGTACCTCCCTAATAAAAAAAGAGCAATCCAAATAAAACCTCAAAGCCTTCCCGATCCCGAGAGTCAACTCAGCCAGTTAAAAGCGAAAAATTGTCACTTATCGAATGAAACCGTCCCAACTAGTGATGTGCCAGCAATATCGATAATTGACATCTTCCTTCGGGCCACGGGAACGAGCAAAATGTACATCGACGTCAATTAAAATAGTACCAGCGGTGCGACTAGTCGATTTTTATTCGCTTTTCGAATCGAGTTGTTTGTTGTGTTCATTCTTTTATTAGACTGTTTTTTTGTGGTTTATGCAAAATATTTGCATTTTTTTTTGTAGTGTGTAGTATTATTGTGACTTGATCTAGGAAGCCTGATTTAAAATTGTTACTTGCTATTTTTATTTTTGGGACTATGCCCGCCAGCATTCCCACCACTGTCCTGTAAGCCAGGCTCGACGAGTCCCGGGGAAAGACTAAGTTGTCTTGGAACCCGCACGAAATTAATCAGAAAAAAAGGATAGGAGGAGTTGGAAGAAGATTATCCCTTCCCTCCATAACAAAGCGCGAGACAATAATAACAGTATAGGCTGGTAGCCACAGAAATAAGACTGTTACAACTGGTGGAAGTCCAGTTGTAACGCACCACGGACTTCACCCATACCTATTTTGAAAAGAGATTTATTATAGTGGCCCCCTTACCAACCGTAAGGTCACAAAAGAAGGCACACTATACCTGGCAACCCATTACGAGGCGTCAGGGACCATCTACGGTAGGTCCTGCCGCCAGAGCATCCACTCTAGTACTCAATGTGTGGGTTGCAACGCACCACGGACAGTAATTTGACTATTTGGACCTAAACTCGTCAGCTAGTTGTACTTGATTCCAATGCTAGCCTCTTTTTCCCATCGTATGGTTAGTGGCCAACAGAGCTGATCAGGCCACCCGAAGGCCCCTGAACTGCTGCCTAGAAGGCAACAGCCGGTACGGCATTTTTACGTGCCCTCCCAAGCACGGAGACGCTCAGTTCAGATGCCACTAAATGGTCACCCATCTCTGACTGACCGTGCCAAGCGTCGCTTAACCTCCAATCGTTTATTGACTTGCTAGATAGGAGTTGTGATAGTGATGTTGCTGTATCGATAATTGCTTCCTTGGGTACGAGAGTGCCGCCGGAATTGTGCCGGTATCAATTAAAATGTAAGTCGAACACTCTGTGGTATGTACTAGTGATGGGAAAGCGTGTATTTTTCAATTTACTTTTACATAGGTACATAGTCAGTTTTGTAATAATGTATGAATATCAGTACGGAACTGGGTACTTAAATAAATATATTTTAGTGTCAAAGTATTTTTATTCATGTACTATAAATATTTTAGTGCTACCACCGGCTCGTAATGCTGCTTCCATTGAGAAGAGCCGGCAAGGAAGTCAATGGTTACTCTTTTCAATAGAACAAGAAATAAATGTAAATTTTAAAAACAGCAACGCAATGTGAGCAGGCGGCACCATTGTTGCTAGAAAATACAGTAACTCAATATTATCAGTATTATTAGTAGCGGCTGTAGCCTAGGGGTGAACAGGTTGGGCTAGCAATCAGAATGTCACAGGTTTGATCCCCGGTGGGGCATGCACCAATGGATGAATTTTCATCTATGTGCATAATTTAGAGTTCGCTGACGGTAAGGGAAAACATCGTGAGGAAACCTACCTATCCCTCGGGATTAGGTAATAGTCAGTTCCTGTATACACGGCGACAAGGTTCACAACCTGTCACGTTGGGTTCTGACTATCTGGTGAAACGTGGGCTTTGAGTTGGTTAATACCTCCACAATGTGGTGGTGTATGGCCACTCAACCCTCTGACTACCCCCGAATGGGGATAAAAGTAGTGACGTTACATTTCATTATCATTTCAATATTATCAAAAATAAAATCACTCAGGTTTATGTATTTAAATACAACTAACTTAGTGAGCTGTGCATGCCTACTCCCACTTTATAGTAAATAGAATAAAATAAGTTAATGTTTAAAGCGAATAAATATTTTTTTAGTTTATTATTTAATCTTCTTCTTTTTAAAAAGTTAACGATGTAGCAATTAATAAATCATCTGTTTACGCTATAAATTAATGGTTATTTAATTTAATATTCTTTGTTACATATAATAGGCTCATAGGCTAGTTTTTAGCAATTTAAATTCATGATTTATCTTGTGCATTAATACTTATTATCATATAACCTGACAGCTGTCTAAAGAAATGATTATTACTCAATAGATGCGTCCAAATGCCGCACATTCCTCACCCGAGCACTCATATTATGACATTTAGTCTATGCGTTTCAACGTCAAAACTGAGTGCTCGCGCGAGGCATGCGCCTGATGAAGACGCCGCCAATAGCTACGTCCAGAAGTGTCACATGCCGCGCGAGGAAAATTTTCCTCGCCAAGTTTGACTTGCCTCACGTGAGGCAAATGCGCGCCCTGCCTCACCTGAGCACTCACATTTGCCTCGCCTAGTTTGGCAGTCGTGAGACAGAACGATGTCAAACGTGTCAAACTGATTGATCGGGTATACCTTTCCCTGTCTAGAGTGTCAGTTGCCTCGCCATTTGCCTCGCGCGGCATGCGACTGAGGCAAACGTCGTGCTTCGCGAGGCATGTGGGTGAGCAGCCTCGCGCGGCATGCGCATGTTGTAGACACGTCTAATAATGAAAACATTAATTTCATGTTTTATTACTCATTGTATTATCGAAGTGATGGCGGCTTCCGATTAGCCGTGACTAATGTCAGATTAAATGAAAATAACACATTATCGACAGTTTACGATTGAAATCAACGGGACTTTAAACGTGAACGCTGTCACGCGATATTTGTGATGTAAAGAGTAAAAATCGTGAGAGCGAACTTGTCTCACAAAGCTATTGGTTCCGTACAACATTTTAAAGTTTAACCCGTGGAATGTCCCATAAAAATATCAATAGATCTGCTTTTGTTTTGATGCACATGTGTAGGTGCCCGCGACACGCGATCGGTTATTCATAGAGACAGGTGTTACGTGTGTCATTCTCATCACTCTACATACTATTCTGGGCTTGTCAGCGTTTAAAATTTAATTAAGAGAAATAAATATAATATACCTACCTAATTTAAAATGTTGGATTTGTCTTTACCGATACACTACGTCGATAACGTGACTAACATTCAAAAACTGAAACACTACTTAAAAGCTTAAAACCCACTTAGCTGTTTAAGACGTGGTTATCTATTAAGCAGCTTTTAAATGAGTGAAAAATATGAAGAAAAAAAAGGAATTAGCCTTTAAAGGTTGCGTCTACATTAGGCAAATGCTGCGAACGAGTAATCAGATTTCACATCGGAACGCATAGACATAGTCATAATATTTGTGCTCGGGCGAGGCATGCGAGGCACGTATGGCTAGCACACAGAGTTTTGACATGCATTATGTCACAGTGAGTCGCTCTGTCTCTTACTTAATGTATAAGAGAGATTGAGAAAAAAAACTATTTATGTCGCGTTGTCATTAATAAATGCATCCCAAACGGCCGTTCCGTCCGTCCTGACGGGCCCGTTAGCGTGGTTGGCGCGGAGGCGACTTTCACGCTGCAGGTCGTAGGTTCGATTCCTACCCGTGACATGCATTTGTGTGCATGAACATGTCTGTATGTCCGGAGTCTGGGTGTATATGTATATTAAGTATGTATTTACAAATAAAAAAGTAGTATATGTAGTAATATCAGTTATCTGGTTTCCATAGTACAAGCTCTGCTTAGTTTGGGATCAGGTAGCCGTGTGTAAAAAAAAAAAAAAAAAAAAAATTGAGATCGATCTTAAGATGCAGTTTTGGCGTTAATGTATGGAACATCTTTTAAAAACAGCATCTTGAGATTGATCTCAACTTTGAGATGCACTTACTAACACGAGCCTTGGTCTCTTTTTCACCACGGAACCCTAAAAACACTTGTTCCACAATTGCCGGTTGTTTTCGCACGGCTCTATCAGTTTTTTGCTCGATGTAATAGTTGTAGCAGTTGAGTTTTCAATCATCATCAACCGATGCGATTGACGGGGTGACGGGGTAGTGACGGGGCATTCTGTCATTTTATCGATATTTTTCATTCATTCATTTCATTCCACAATGTGGTGGTGTATGGCCACTCAAGCCTCTGACTACCCCCGAATGGGGATAAAAGTCGTGACGTTACATATACATCTTCATTTCATTTCATTTCTAGCCTGTACTGTCCCACTGCAGGGCAAAGGCCTCCCCTCCCTTTTTCCACTTGCTCCGGTCTATGGCTACCCGGGACCAAACCGTCAAGTAGGAGTCCAGCTCATCCCGCCATCTTTTCCTGATAGTAGTAGTGATATTTTTCATGATAGTTTTTAAATAAAATATCATGACATCCTACTATTCAGCTAATCTAACAAATTCTAACCGTAACCGTACTATTAAATATTAGCCAACATAATATTACCTTATTTGTTAATGGTTAGTTAATCTTCCCAAAGTTTAGTGGTAAGATTGGGTTAAGTCCACTTACCACTAAACTTGTGATTAAAAAGGCACAGGGCGAGAGGAAGAACCAAGAAAAAATGAATGGATTGTATAAAGAGTGATATAAATGAGGTTGGAGTGGGTGTAAGTATGACAGCAAAGCGCGATGAATGGAAGAATAAGACATATGGTCTAAGATACACTGAAGAGCGACCTTCACCGATCGACTTACCGGATCAACCCTGGATTTTTACAAATAAAATATGTGTCTGAACATATACCAATAGGGTTGCCATAAAGAATATGGTCAAGGATAAAAAAATAAAAAAGCTAAAAGCATGCACGGCTGCGTCGCGCGCAGCTGTTGTACTGCATCCTCCTCTATCGCATGAAATAGTACTCGGATGCGCAATGCTTCTTTGTCAATCAATTTTTCAATTTAATTTTTTTTATTTCAAAGCCCGGCTACCGTTATTCTTGACTAGATTTTCGCAAGCAACACTATTCACTGTATTCGCAATAAAATTGCCTTCATTTTGATATAATTTTCATTTGGCAAGCAAGTCGGTGAAAATTGTTAAAAAAATGGTTTTTATAATTTTAATTAATCATAGCCATGACCATATTTTTTAGGGCAACCCTATTGGTATATGTTCAGAAGCATATTTTATTTGATAAAATATAGGGTTGCTCTGGTAAGTCTATGGGTGAAGGTCGTCCTAAAGCGTATCTCGTACTAATACTGCGCCGAGTCCAGATAATGGGAAAAGGTACAGCAGATGATGATGAGGGCTAGAACCTTGGCACGTAATATTATAGTTTCAAATGAGACGTTATCTTGGCGTCTTGCATCTGCATGCGCCCCAATCCTAGTTTATCCCTACTGTTTCTACAAACAAAATATAATAAACAATTGAATAATTTATTATCGTCTTCGAAGACTGATTAGCATACTTAGGTACTAAATTGGCCAATTATGATTTCAGACATTCGCCGGCCGATAAAGTTAGTTACAGAGTTAGAATTTTAAACACCTGGTATCGTTAACAATTAATTCAAGTCTGTATTAGTTCGGCAAATAAAATTATACGAGCCCTGTTATTTGCGTTTCGTTTAGTTTATTAATTGCAGGCAATTTATAGCAATTTACTATCTATCTTTGCTTGGCTAAATATGAAAAATCTTCAAAATTAGTACTGACTGAATTCTTTATTGAATAAAAATATCTGTAAAATAGGGGGTCAATTGTCAAATGTTTTTTGGTTAAACGGCATTGAACCGTAAAATAGTTCTTGTCGCTAGAAAAAAATTAACAACTAGCTAATTTGCTAGTAATCCATATAAATTAATTTAGGAAAGCCTCTTAGCTCAGAAAGTTAAAAAATAAAATTACTTTATTTTAAATTTAGCAGGTTATAAAACTATCGATATCAACACAATCATTGTCCCATCACTACACCGGGGTGGAGGCCAGTCAGTCAACTCTACCAACTAATTAGTCGACAGACCAGTGGGCACTTTACAAGCTCTACCGTGTATTGTCCATTTAGTTACCTTTTAGTTATTTTCCTTCGCTACTTTGACGTCATCGCATTTTTTTAAAGAGATAACTTTGGTCGTTATTTCTGTACAAAACTCTATAAACTATTTGACTGTAAAGTGGGAGCAGGCATGCACAGCTTTCTAGGCTAGTTTTTTTTTATTGAAATACCTAATTCTGTATTTTTTTTATTCACAATGTGTTAATGCCTGCCTGCTCACATAGCGTTGCTGTTTGATAATGTATACAATTATTGTTTTTGTTTTGAAAAGAGTAACCATTGAGTTTCTTGCCGGATCTTCTCAATGGAAGCAACATTACGAACCGGTGGTAACGCTAAAATATCGTTTTTTTGTCGATTTATAAACGCTACATGTAGCTTACATGAATAAAGAATTTTTGACTTTGAGTTTTGAGTTTGCACATAAGCTTTTGTATTCCTGGATTGTGTAAGTTATCCTGATGTAATAGGAGGCAAGGCTATAGCAAAGGATTACTGTTGGGCTTCCGTCTCTCTCACTCAACGTACTAAACGCAGCTGTAATAGCTACATTACACCGAACTTCTGTGAGAGTTAGGTAGTACCCCGGTCGAGCCAGCCCGTATCTGCACCGTATCCGTACTGCAGTCAATTAAACAAACTTTAACTCACAACTTTCGTGTAAGCCAAAGTGGCTAAAATCTATTTGCTGACCAAGCAAAACGTACATTGTAACTTAAATAAAAGCTTTTATACATCAGTCCGGATTGAATTCGTTCTTTTCGTTCACTCTAATGTTTTATTTGTCAATAGTCGTACAAAGTGTTCGTTCATTTCGTACGTTCCGTTTTCCTATAACGCAGCGCTATTCTCTCTAATGTAACGACTTAAGATTGGTTTATGCTTTGTGTAAGGGTAAATGTTTAGCAAACAATGTTTAAACGCGTTGCAACACGTGTATTTAATAGTACATTGTTATCCGAGGGGAAAGTAACTTATTAATTGGTCCCGAGCGCGAAGGCGCTAATAGTTCGAGGGACCAATAATAAGTTACTTTAACCCGAGGTAAACACTGTGCTTTTCATCACGTATACAAGGAAAGTAAAAATAAAATATTAATTAAGTAGGTAGCTAAAGAAAATATGAGTGAACATCTACACATACACACATATTTATACTGACGTAGTTTGCTTATTTTGCTTTTTGATATTTTGACACTGTCACTTTTGTTTTTTTTAGAGGCCCGTACTTTTTCAAACACTATAAAAGGTTTTAGTCTGTGATTATAGACTAGGTAGATAGATTATAGATTCGTAGTAGGAACTATTTGTGATTGATTTAGGGAAAATGGTAAATATTTTGCCCAAATCTATGTTATTTTAAAGAAATAGTTGAAAGTAAATTATCATAAAGTTATTAAAAAAAATATATTCTTTAATTAATACTTAACTTTATGTTATTTCAATTCACCATCGCGCTGGAATTGAGTGGCTGTAAGAAGATTGGAACTATTACATTCTCTTTGGTTGGAACATGGTTCAATTAGACTTAAACTTCCTTGGGTTTAATAGAAACTCGTATATTTTTATAATTTGATAGAATCGTTGACAGAACAGGCACAATCGTATATCCAGAAACACGATTTTGCCCGACCTAAAAAGTATCACCTTCTATCGGCTCTTCAGGCACCTTTAGACCTACTTTCCGCGTATGAGTGATGAAAAGTAATAAGCTCAACTTTTTTTTTAATTTTTTTTTTATTGGACTGCGGTGGCAAAAAAGCGTACGGTCCGCCTGATGTTAAGCAGATACCGTAGCCTATAGATGCTTACAATACCAAAGGCATTGCTCGCACATTGCCGACCTGAAGGGGAGTGGGATGGAGGGAGGGGGAGGGGGGGGGTGGTCTTACGGCTCTCTCACTCATCGTACGAAACGCAGCTGTAATAGCTGCTTTACGCCGATCTTCTGTGAGAGGGTGGTACTACCCCGGTTGAGCCAGCCCGTTTATGAGCTGCAGTCAATTGGCTACAGCTTGGCTCTACCACCTTTAAACCAGCATAACCAACAAAGGGAGACATAAATGCACATGCTACTACTCCACCAAGCCAACTAGGAACCTGTCAAATGTGACGTCACCCGCACAATCAGTGCGGGCGGTAAGCGGGCGGGGAAGCCGCATTCAATCCGAGTTCCTAGTTGGCTTGGTGAAATAGTACTGAAAAATCGCGCTCTAAAAAGTATGAAACAAGAAAATATTCTCATCTCTAGAGGATAGCCGTGGTCCGTTGTCATAATTTTGTCCTAAGACCTAAACGAGTCATGAGAGCAATATAAAGTATAGTGTGACTACCAAACCTTATTAATCTAACAAATAAAACCTTTTGTGAAGTTTAACCGATAGATAAATATATATATATATATATAAAGCAGTGGTAGCCGATTGGTTAAGCACGCGTCTTGTGGGCTTAAGGTCCTGGGTTCAAACCCTGGCTCACACCTCTGGATTTTTCGAAATCTATGTGTGAATCATAACTTTAATATAATTATCACTTGCTTACGGTGAAGGAAAACATCGTGAGGAAACCAGCATGTCTATAGACATGTGAAATCCACCAACCCGCACTGGGCCAGCGTGGTGGATTATGGCCTGAATCCCCCTCGCATTGAGAGGAGGCCCGTGCCCAGCAGTGGGACGTTAAAAGGGCTAAATTATTATTATTTTATTATTATATATCTTATATATAACGTCACGACTTTTATCCCCATTCGGGGGTAGTCAGAGGCTTGAGTGGCCATACAACACCACATTGTGGAGGTATTAACCAACTCAAAGCCCACGTTTCACCAGATAGTCAGAACCCAACGTGACAGGTGGTGAACCTTGTCGATAGATAAAAAACAGAGCAAACTAAAAGAATCGTTCTTTTCTGTTTCGTATTGCAGACACAAAGTTTCGCTCATTAGTGCTTCATTACACGAGCCTCATCGAATATACAATTGAGAAAGTTGGAAACATCGCTCGGGATCGTTACGGATATTTAAAAGAACAATTAATTATGGCGGGTTCAGATGTAAGCATTGACAAAAGAAGAATTGAATAAGAAGAGCCAAACGCCCAACCCCCCAATACATGACGTTATTATAATTATTATAAACAATATACTTTTAATATTATTATGACGAACCTATAAAAAGATTTTAATGTAGATAACAAAATAAATAGACAAACATTAATAGCCATTTGGAACATTTGTTATGACGGCCCGCGTAGGTTGTAAACACACAGGGAAAAAGTCGCAGCGAAGTCTTTAACTTTACTCTCGTATATAATAATACTAGCTTCTGCCCGCGACTTCGTCCGCGCATAATTTATCCCACGGGAACATACTATCAGGATAAAAAGCCTATGTGCTATTCAAGACTATAATCTATCTCTGTGCCAAATTTCATCCAGATCCGTTCAGCCGTTCTGGCGTGATTGAGTAACAAACATCCATCCATCCATCCATCTATCCATTATTAGGATTAGGTTTTGTTTTGAATGATCAATGTGACTTTTATTTTTCCTCCTATAATTACTTGCGTTCTGTGATTTTTGTCGGGTAGGCAAAAGAAAATTCTATGATAGTAAAAGTTTTACTCTTCTTATTGTATGGTTAGTGGCCAACCTGATATGAGAGTAGTTCAAGCCGCCCAAAGGCCCCTGACATGGCTTAACGAACGGTCATTGGAACAGCTAGGCTATTCTGTAACGTCCACGGATGTATAATGAAGGATTTATCACTTGATTTTGGTTAAGAAGAAATTCAACTTTATTCTGCTGCCTTAAGGTCTATTATACCTTGACAATTCTTAAGACAGAAAAACGAGCCGAGCGAGAGGCCCTAGTTGGGACCGTGTCCCTGTCATTTCGAGTTGCCATGCCAAAATAATATTATCGTTAGGTAGTGATTGTTAGTTTTTAAATCAAGCAAATAAATTAATTTAGTACTTATCGTGACCATTGTTTATATGATAAAACAATAGTCACGATAAATAATAAATTGATTTATTTGCTTGATTTAAAAACTAACAATCACTACCCAACGATAATATTATTTTGGCATGGCAACTCGAAATGACAGGGACACGGTCCCAACTAGGGCCTCTCGCTCGGCTCGTTTTTTGTGCAGTAGTGAACAGTCCAGGTATGTATTTACGTTCGTGGTAACGTCATACTCACTTCGCACGCGTGAATTTTCTAGTGAAATGTCAAATTTCAATACAAAATTTGACATATCACCTGCAAATTCATGCGTGCGAAGTGAGTTTGTCGTTACAGAATAGCCTAGCAGCACTCAGTAAATAAATATCGCCAGAAAAACACACCAAATGTATGGTCCCAAACTAAGCAAAGCTTGTACTATGGGTACTGTACAATGGACCGGGGCGATTCCAGTGACATCCATATCAGTGCAAATTACGAAAAGGCCGCTTCCGAAATTGTCTCTGGCGGGAATCGAACCCGCAACCACCTGATGCAGTAGAAATAAATGAATAAATATGTTATTAATGTTCTTTCATACTGACTTTACTTTATCAATAATCCAGACAAAAACCCCTATAACACTCATAATATTCTATTGTGTCGTCGGTCGCGATATTTTTTGTCGCTCCGTCTGCCCGCGGCCTTATTGTCTAATTGATTGATGCGCAATCTATATTTATTTGAGAGCTCTATCAATTTTCAGAGCTTTTTATTGTAGTAATATCATTTTAATGTTGCTTTTCAGTTTATTCTTATTGAAGAAAATATTGTACCATCATTCATGGTCCTTTGTTGGAATAGGTTTGGTAATGGTGGTAATCAAATCACCTTAACCAATGGCGCGTCGTTTGTACAACCGGATGTATATCGAATAGATTATCTATTTTCTGTTATGGTCGCTCGTTAGGTTAAGCTGTAGGCCTATTTAGATATAGGCCCCGTGGTACATGCTCTACATTTACTCTACATTTACTCTACATTTACTCTACATTTACTCTACATTTACTCTACATTTACTCTACATTTACTCTACATTTACTCTACAATTACTATACATTTTTTACGTGGGGATCTCAAGGATACCTGTACGCGCCGGGGAAGGCGTGTGGGTTATGCCGGACCGTTACCGGCTAAAACCCCACGGGAGACCTATTCTTGCTATTTGATGGGGTCATGAGAACGGACTCTACATACCCTTGTCTAACTCTCTGTAGTGCTATTGGAGTGACTGAAAATACCGTAACAAAGTACAATATTTTAAGTTTCTAATAAACATTAAGAGGCAAATTATAACATTCCCTAGTTAACCCTCTTGCTTAGTGCTCGCCTGACGGCCGAATACTCGTACGCAACTTAAATTTGAGAGCTGCCTAACTTTGACGCGCCATACAAAAAATGACAGTTAACGACGTCTCAAACTGCTAAGTGGGACTTAAATATTTAAGTAGCCTTTGAGTATTCGGCCGTAAGTTATATAATGCCGTGTGTCCACTGGCAAGTAACTTCCGCAATTTCTTGCAGGAGTCACTTGCAGACGTGTTTCCACTGACTGCAATTTTACACAACCGTGTACATGTGGGACTTGCAGCAAGTTCGGCAAGTCGCAGAAGTCCACTTGCGGGAGTGTTTACACATTGGAAGTCGCTTGCGCAAGTAAACTTGTGCAAGTTTTCTTGCCAGTGGACACTCGGCATAAGATTGTCGGTCAGTTATTGCTTAAATCTTCTTTTTTGGATGACAAAATGACCGCCTGACCTAGAAAGGGGTCCTATGGATAGTAATATTTCCACACGCAGTATTCCGCTTAAAGCGCTATTAAAAAGTTTGTTACCAACAAAACAATGTATAACAACAATTCGACATAACGGAGACTTGCAACGCAAAAAAGTCTTAAGCCGTGTGTCCACTGGCAAGAAAACTTGTACAAGTTTACTTGCGCAAGCGACTTCCAATGTGTAAACACTCACGCAAGTGGACTTCTGTCTGCGACTTGCCGAACTTGCTGCAAGTCCCACATGTACACGGTTGTGTAAAATTGCAGTCAGTGGAAACACGTCGGCAAGTGACTTCTGCAAGATATTGCGGAAGTTACTTGCCAGTGAACACACGGCATTATGGTGGGTCGTGATACCAATTTGTCGACTGTACCTGTAACATTATATTATATCAATCAGAATGTTTGAATTAAGGAAATAATAGGCAAAAATGTATGTTATTTCCTGGTATGAAGTATGTAATTTGCAAACGTTGTTCGTAATATTATCATTGTTTTGTTGCAGGTTCAAGATGCCAGTCGCAATCATCTGAATAATAGTTTTGATCGTGCAATTACAATGAGTCGCTCAGCAGGCGACCATTAACAGACCCAGTCGCGAGGAACACCGCAACTGACAAACATGTGAACGAAATGACGTGATTAAAAAAAAAAATATTAAAAAAAAATGTTCGCGAAAACCGATCGATTCTCGGACCGAAGAAAGAATATCCAACGATGACGTCACGACACCGGTTTTACGATTGTATAAAATAACCGTTTTTATTTCCGCATAAAAAGTTTAGTGTTCAAATAAAATAAATCGCTTTTTTGAATGTTCGCGATCGTACGGTAGCTTTTTTTGCGCGTCACTTTTTTTTCTATTGTTTTTGAATCTAGCAATAATTAAGGCCTTTGTCTCTGTACATAAATTGTGTTCGCTTACAACCTTCATAGTTCGGGTAATCGGGTAAAATTCTACCTAAAATAGCGTTGAATAATTCCGTTCCTTAAGGCAATATTGTACCGTTTACGGGGCCAACTTTGATTTACAAACAATAAATAGTTAGAGAAAATTTTACAATAACTAAACGCAAGATGGTGCCAAATATTACCGTGTTGCCTAGGACGACAATGGCTACGCATTACAACACGACAGCAATACCGAATACAACATTCCTAGTGCCGACGTACATGAGCCAAGAAGAATTCTTCGCGCTCCAAATGACAAACACTTCAGACGCGAACACTACACTATCGAACGATACGACAATCAATTTAGTGCTCAAAACCTGGTACCCTAGCGGCTATTCTCCCGCGCACATAATTATAGCATCAGTTGTTGTGACCGTGTTGATGATAATGGTTGTTGTTGGGAATATGTTGGTGATTATCGCGATTGTGACGGAAAAAGCGTTGAAGAACATACAGAACTGGTTCATAGCTTCGCTAGCAGTGTCAGACTTCTTTCTGGGGCTAGTGATAATGCCTTTCTCGTTGGCGAACGAGTTGATGGGATACTGGATTTTTGGGTTTTGGTGGTGTGAGATACATTCCGCGATGGATGTTTTGTTGTGTACCGCCTCCATTATGAATCTGTGTTTGATCTCGCTGGACCGGTATTGGAGCATAACGCAGGTGAGTTTAGTTACCTAGTTGTTGATATACATAAATGTTTCCAAGGTGGTAGAGCCAAGCTGTAGCCAATTGACTGCAGCTCATAAACGGGCTGGCTCGACCGGGGTAGTACCACCCTCTCACAGAAGATCGGCATAAAGCAGCTATTACAGCTGCGTTTCGTACGATGAGTGAGAGAGCCGTAACCCCACCCCCCCCTCCCCTCCCTCCATCCCACTCCCCTTCAGGTCGGCAATGTGCGAGCAATGCCTTTGGTATTGTAAGCATCTATAGGCTACGGTAACTGCTTAACATCAGGCGGGCCGTACGCTTTTTTGCCACCGCAGTCCTATAAAAAAACTCGCCAGTCTAATACACCCTTGTATGGCCCCAAACTAAGCAACGCTTGTACTGTGGCCACCGTACAGTTGAATGGGGGCGATCCCAGTGATACTCAGACCAGTGAAAATAACGAAGAAGCAGTTTCCGAAATTTGCTTCTGGCGGGAATCGAACCCACAACCTCTCGATGCAGTGAGCCGAACAGTCTACGCTCCGAAATAGCGAAGATGCTTGTGTCCAGAGTTGGGCAAAAATAAATTGCAATTAATTAATAACTAATTGCACGTGGTGTCACAATTAACAATTAATTTTGTTTTGTTTGTCAATCGCGAACAAATCACAATTAATTGTTAATTGTGACATCACCTGCAATTTGCAATTAATTAATCACAATTAAATTTCGCCCAACTCTGCTTGTGTCTGTATGTCTTTATGTATGTTACTGCGATTGGATTTTTCATAAGTGTATTAAGTATTTTTATATTTTATCGTCTACATGTGTAGCTACAGCCTTATTACAACAGAGTTTCCGAAATTTAAAAAAAAATGTGCTGACGTCACGAGTAAATATTTTTGCTGTGATTTTTACTTACTATCCTTTGATAAAAATATACCTTGCCGACACACAACTGAATTATGTATCACTCCACCGAAATATTTGTCTACTATCCCAAAATATCGGGCAGCATTTGCGCTCCAAGTAAACCCATAAATTATCCCCTCTCCATTTCAGCCCTTCAAACGCTTCCACAAATTCACGCCCCGATAAACACAATACGTACTTCATTCCACTCGACAACAGAATAATCCGGTGTTGTACCACTGCGGGCCGGTTTTGACCGCCTACAGCCGGCTGTAACCGGACCGAACCGGTTATAAGGCTGCAGGCGCATTAGAATTTATGTTGCGTTTGAAAGACGACAGTTATTGAAATGGCTGAATAAGATTTAATTAAACAGTGTTAAAATAACTATGCTATTAAAAAAGTTACATTTGTTTATACAACACAGAAGATCGGCGTAAAGTAGCAATTACAGCTGCGTTTCGTACGATGAGTGAGAAATCTGGAAGCTTAACTCCCCCTTTTCCCTCTCTAGTATTGCAAGCATCTAAAGGGTACGGTAACGGCTTAACATCGGGCGGGCCGTACGATTATTTGCCACCTTAGGGCGACCGCAGACTTGTTACTTTTAGCATCGGCGACCGGCGATTTTGCGACTGTATCGATGCTGCGTCGCGTTTCTTCGAGCGCGAACGAGCGAGACGCAGCATCAAAATCGCCGATCGCCGATGCTAAAAGTAGCAAGTCTGCGGTGGCCCTTAGACACACAAAAAAGTTACAACATGATTGACCTGTACGTGCGATCTAAAACTAATTTATCAATGTTATTTTTATTTCAAAACATAAAAATCAGTGGCAGTTGACATCGCGAAACATAATATCTCCATTCTGATTGGGCCCTTAGTATAGCCAGTGCAAACCGATAGCAGGTCTGACTATTGAAATTCGGCGATATCTAAGCCCACGAATATTCAGTCTAACAAGCTGGTTTGTACGTGTACTGTGACACCATTGATTTGCAAACAGGAGTCCTGAACATGGACCAATTACTAAGGGGACTGGCCCTAAGCAACTCGGCCGAGTGGTCGGCCTAGTACTAACATCGACATAAACCGAAGCGAGTAGTTCAACTATTTACCGGTAGATAGAACAATGAAAATGAAAAAACAATGACCACGTTTTTTTTCATACATATATCTAATAAGGGCACCTCTTTCTTTAGTCTTTACTCTGTGGTATCTTTCAAACGTTAGGCCATTCGTCCGCAGCGCTACTGAAAAGAAACGGAACTGGTTAGTAATTATAATAACTATTTAGTAATTCGCGTGGTTCGGTGCTTCTCAAAAGGAACGCAACTGGTTAGTAACTCCCCAAGCTCCATAAAAAACAAAAGACAAGTACGCGAGGCAGATCCTTTTTTAAAACCAGCCGCGCGCGACTAGCGCGTCGAGTCGCGTGCTACTAATTACTTATTAATTACTAACCGGTTTCTTTTGAGTAGTGCTGTGGAAAAATGGCCTTAGTTTACAGTAGTTAATAGATATCCATTTGATCCGGTTTTCAAGTGCATTCCGGTTGAGCCTAATATGACATCTATACTAATATTATAAATGCGAAAGTAACTCTGTCTGTCACGCTTTCATGACTAAACCGCTGTACCAATTTTGAATTTTAGTATGAAGATAGATAGGACCTTAGAGCAGAACATATGCTACTTTATATCCCGATAAAATGCCAGGTTCCTATTGGATTTTAAAGTTAACGCAGACAAATTCGCGGGCAGAAGCTAGTAATAAATAAAAGCACATGTGTACTGCAAACTTTTTGATTAAAAACGCTCCGTTAAAGTCAAAACGAATTTCAGTAAATGATCCGGATATATCCGGAATATAATTACCGGGAAAATCCACTATGCACGTGCACGCTCAGCATAAATCAAATACTCTTCACAAAACTAGCAATTTTTTCTCTCCTTTATCCGGATTAACCGGATAAAAGTATTAAATGACTGCTTTTTTGGTCTGATGGTGTGGACAAGGTTGTTCACGGAAGTCACGGAAGTTCCGAGTACTATTACCGGATGTATACATTGTGCTTTTTCGTCTTTTAAGGGCTATATCGCACGAGAACACCAGTGGTAGCGCAACCAGCCGCTCCACCAACAAAATGTATGGAGCTGTATGGAGAATATCGCACCTGGTGTCCGCTTGGTAGCGCAACCAATTCGATGTCGGCTACCGAATCACCAGCTGGTGGCGCCACCATGGTTGCCTCGTAAAATATCGCGCTTAAGGCCAAGTACCTAATTAGTTGGTAGTTTTGTGCTAATAAGTTTTTTTATATTAAGTACTAAGGTGGCTAAAAAGGAGCTATTACAGCTATTTTGCGTCTCAATCCACTTCGTATTGCAAGTATCTATAGGTTACAGTCCAGTATCCTTGCTAAAATCAGTAGATGTACTTTCCGTTATATCCCCGTAGTGAGAAAAGAATCATTCCCTCCCCGATTCGGCTCATTACCGTATTTTTTCTTCGCTAATAGAGTAAATAAATGTAAGTGCTCTCCCTTGCTAATGAGATTGTTAAGAGGACTAATGCTTTGTCGTGAGGGGGAGTGGGGTGGAGGGGGTAAGCAGAGATCTATGTCTTGTTGATTTTGTGTGATATTGAATAAGGGTACTTGGATTAAATTAAAGTTATATCAATTACTCAGGCTTCGAGGATAAAAAGTAGTCTAATTATGTTATTTATTTATTTATTTATTTAAGTAAAGGAAACAAACAGTTGTACATAATTCTTATAAGGTAACTAAGATAGTTAGTACTTAAACCAATCAAGTTTCCAAAAATAAAGATATTACAAATTAAAAATAGTTTTGACAGAAGAGTACGCAATAGTAATAATTTTAAATATGGTAGTAACAAATAAAGGTATGTGATAGAAATTATAGTGAATTTAAGTAGGTATACATATATATGAACTGAAGAAAGAAGAATTTAAGATTAAAGATTAAATTATTCTAGACTAGCTTTTGCCCGCGACTTCGTCCGCGTAGACTTCAAAATAAAAAAAACCGGGCAAGTGACTTAAGACTTTTTAGTACTTTTTAGTGCGCCAGGGTTTTTTAAGTCAGTATTTCCTTTTTTATAAAAATAATTTTATTTCACGATTTTTATTGGAGCCATACAAACTTTATCACGGTACCTAATTCGGTGAATGCGTGTTTTGGTAGGTAGGTATATAGAGCCAAAATCCCAAATCCCCCTCCCCTTCTCCACCCCTTTTCCTCCCCTCTCTTCCTTCTGCTCCCTCCCCCTCCATTTCCCTTTCCCTTTCCCCTCCCCCTTCCACTTCCCCCTACCTTACGTCTTCCCCTTCCTCCCTCACCTACCCTATGCATACTAAGTTTCAAGTCAATCGGGTACAAACATATTTTTCTGCCGTACTTTTCTACCTTTAGTTTCACCCTTTTGGGTGTTGATTTACGAAATGATTTTTTATGGGAACAAACTGAAGTAGTACCTACCATATTCAGCTCAGCTTATACCCCAATTATTTAAAATGAATAATCATAACCAATGTCGAGATATGGATGACTAAACATTCGCTGACCCCGCTCTCCCCTTTTCCTTCAAAATATTAAAAACGCTGAAACCCCAGTCTGATTATTTAAAATGAACAATCATAACCAATTTCGAGATATGGATGACTAAACATTCGCTGACCCCGCTCTCCCCTTTTCCTTCAAAATATTAAAAACGCTGAAACCCCAGTCTGATTATTTAAAATGAACAATCAGAACCAATTTCGAGATATGGATGACTAAAAATTCGCTGACCCCGCTCTCCCCTTTTCCTTCAAAATATTAAAAACGCTGAAACCCCAGTCTGATTATTTAAAATGAACAATCATAACCAATTTCGAGATATGGATGACTAAACATTCACTGACCCCGCTCTCCCCTTTTCTTTCAAAATATTAAAAACGCTGAAACCCCAGTCTGATTATTTAAAATGAACAATCATAACCAATTTTGAGATATGGATGACTAAACATTCGCTGACCCCGCTCTCCCCTTTTCCTTCAAAATATTAAAAACGCTGAAACCCCAGTCTGATTATTTAAAATGAACAATCATAACCAATTTCGAGATATGGATGACTAAACATTCGCTGACCCCGCTCTCCCCTTTTCCTTCAAAATATTAAAAACGCTGAAACCCCAGTCTGATTATTTAAAATGAACAATCATAACCAATTTCGAGATATGGATGACTAAACATTCGCTGACCCCGCTCTCCCCTTTTCCTTCAAAATATTAAAAACGCTGAAACCCCAGTCTGATTATTTAAAATGAACAATCATAACCAACTAGATAACTGACTGTAAAGAAGGTAAACCATTAATACACAGAGAATCCATTCACACATATTTTTTTGTATCTAAACCTTTCCCTCGATACATTATCGAATTTTAGATTATTTCTCAAATTTATGTTCACAATGTTTTTGTGCATTATTATAATCTGTCATCAATTCTCTCAAAATTGCCTACCTCAAAAAATAGTCCAAATGCTGCCAGTATTTGATGACTAACAAACAAATGTATATTTTCAATCCATTCCATTTCAGATCGAATTAAATTAAGCATTCTTAACATGACGTTCGGACCAAAATGAATTAAAGTCTGTGTCCCACCCCCCCTTCGTCCCGCTCCCCTTCATTCATTCATATTGCAAGCATCTATAGGCTACGGTAACTGCTTAACAACAGGCGAGCCGTAAGCTTGTTTGCCACCTCCGTCCTATAAAAAGCCGTTTTCATGTAAAACTTAGTTAAACTTACGAAAAAATACGTATTTCGCATTTGTGTTGTATATTTTCTTCGACAGTCGCTAAATTTGGTTTCATGAATTGATATCGAGGTAGGTACTATAATTTGTATGAAGAACCCAGCTAAATCTTAAACAAACTAGGGAACCCTAAACAAAAAAATGCCGGTGGGTATTTCACACGGCAAAAGAAAACTGTTCTCTAGTTTTTTCTATTTTCCTTCCCCCAGGAAACCCTCGAGGGAGGGGGTGGGGATGTCCCAGTACAATGATATACAGTAGGATGCTGAATTATACATGTGGTTCACGCCTTACGGGATAAGAATCATCAATAAAATATATTGTTGACTTTTTTAGTTTCACTTTTCACAAACGTCAATAAAGAAGGTAGGGAATTATGGAAGATCAGATACGAGAGCCTCTCAAGATAATACGTC
The DNA here is from genome assembly GCA_947859195.1 of Drymonia ruficornis. NCBI lineage: Eukaryota > Metazoa > Arthropoda > Insecta > Lepidoptera > Notodontidae > Drymonia > Drymonia ruficornis. The sequence continues at coordinate 9,010,080 of OX401926.1, read as the reverse complement.
AATGTAACGTCTTAACCCTCAGATCATAAAACCAAACCTCAGAAGTAAATACATAAATACAAAGCCTTTTTTACACGAAAGCCCAAATAAAGGAGTGTATTACACGACTGCCCAAAAAAAGGAGTGTATTACACGACTGCCCAAAAAAAAGGAGTGTATTACACGACTGCCCAAAAAAAGGAGTGTATTACACGACTGCCCAAAAAAAGGAGTGTGTATGTGTTTAGGGTTCATGTATGTTTGTTTGTTTGTATGTATGTGAGATTCTTTATTCCACCATAACTTTTAAATGCCTGAACGGATTTGGATGTATGGGGTATCGTTAGAATCCTTACATCATTCCGGGTAACACTGGGTATATTATTTTTGAAAAAAAACAATATGGCGGCTTTATGGCTCAATTTTCAAATGTGAAACAAATATGTTTTTCGTCCATTATTACAATATGGGTATCAAATTGAAGGCCTTGATGAGCACTTTCCAAAACTGTAGAATTTATGGGCGTAATTTAGCATAGGTACACATACATAGGTGTAAATTCGAAACAAACATTTCAATTTTGGCTGTTGTCACTAAAATGCATGAAATATTAAAAAAAAAAAAAAAAAAAAAACACGACTGGCCTGCCAAAAAACGAACTAAAAAGTATAAAACAAGTGCAGTGTCATTGCAGTCGGGGGCCCTCTTAGATTAAATCTGTTCCACAGAACGGTCCCCCGACTGCAATGACACTGCACTTGTTTTATACTTTTTAGTTCGTTTTTAGCAGGGCAGTCGTGTTTTTTAATTTTTTTAATTATTTATTTTTTGAACATTGCTTTGAAACAGAAATTGTTAATGTGCAAGTGTCCTTAACCGGCTATTGAGTTCATTTTTACCCGACTACGGCGGAGGGTTATGATTTTGACCGGTATGTATGTATGTATGTATGTATGTATGTATGTATGTATGTATGTATGTATGTATGTATGTATGTATGTGCATCTGTTCCTACCTAACTTCCAAACGACTTGTCGTAATTTGACAAATGAGGTATCGTTAGAAGCGGCTTAATGGCGCGCTGGTTATAGGCTATGTGACGTCACATAAAATTGCATATGGCGCCCTCTAGAGGACATAATGTCATGAACTAAAAAAAACCATTTTTTAATGAAACCGTGTGGGGTATCAAATGAAAGAGCTTGATGAGCACATTACAAATATATATATATTGTTACCTATAACTCCAAAATAATTAAATAAAAAGTAAGTTTAAAAACTAAAACCCGACTACTGAAAAATCGCGCTCTAAAAAGTATGAAACAAGAAAATATTCTCATCTAGAGGATAGCCGTGGTCCGTGTTCATATGCCATTTGGCCCTAAAGGACCTACACGGACCACGGCTATCCTCTAGATGAGAATATTTTCTTGTTTCATACTTTTTAGAGCGCGATTTTTCAGTAGTCGGGTTTTGTCCGTCTGACATTTAATCATGAACAATTATTGTGAAATAAAACAGACTCCTAAAGATTTTGGAGTCGGTGTCAATTTAAGTTCGGTAACGGCCGAATACTCGTACGCAACTCAAATTTGAGGGCCACTTAACTTTGACGCGCTAAACAAAATAAATATAGATAACGATGACTCAAACTACTGAGTGGAACTTAAACATTTGAGTAGCCTTTGAGTATTCGGTTGTCTTTACAAGCTTGATTAAACTTAAATAATTGCAGAATGCATTTATTTCTGTTAGCCTTTAGAGTGCTTTGGAGTTTTTTGGAGTCGTGTTGAGCCCTTGCAGTCTTTTCTGACCTTAAAACGACTGTTGCAAAAATATACTGGTTCTTTATAAAGGACACACAGTTAAAGTGGTGAATTAAGAGTCTTGCCACGTACCAATTTAATGGCACCGGGGAGATTTGTCCCACCGCGCTCCAAATGCTTGATGTCCGATCTTACCGACTCCAAATCTAGTAATAACGATCCCGAAATGTCTCTGTTTACGTTTTAAATGGTGTCAATCTTATTCGTCACTTCTTGAATTGTTATAGTGAACTTGTTATGTATTGTTTGACGGGCCCGTTGGCGTGGTTGGCGTGATGGCGCAGGTGCACGCTGCAGGTCGTAGGTTCGATTCCTACCCGGGACATGCATTTGTGTGCATGAACATGTCTGTATGACCCGAGTCTGGGTGTATATGTATATTAAGTATGTATTTACAAATAAAAAAGTAGTATATGTAGTAATATCAGTTATCTGGTTTCCATAGTACAAGCTCTGCTTAGTTTGGGATCAGGTAGCCGTGTGTAATAAATGTCCCAGGATGTTATTATTATTATTTTTATATGCTAGGCACGGGTCTCCCCTCTTTACCAGGGGGATGTTCTGGTTCACGGGTTGGTAAACTTTACCAGCAGAAGGGTGGTTTTCAGATATACAGGTTTCCTTAAGATGTTTCCTTCAATCATTGAGTGTCATCATTTTATAATTTCATTGTCAAAGTGAAAACTTTTTTGTGTCTTAAGCGCTGGGTTCCTCCAAAACGGTGCCGTCATATAACGACCGCATTAGAACATTGGCTATGTGAACTATGGCGCGGTTGCCTAGAGACCGGTTTGGACACCGTTTTTGACATAGCCAATGTTCTAGTGCGGCCCTTATATGATTCCTAGGAACCCAGCGCTTTACAACAGCTACCACAGAATAGGGAATTCCTAGAATGAGCATGTGGGTCACGCGTCGTTCGACATTATAGAAGACTCACAGACAAATATTATTATTATTTATTATCAGGCAGGCAGTTGATTTAACTGATAGGTTCTCTTCTAGTTTTTCTCTTTCAGATATCAACGAAAATACCGAAGATTGAAGTTTGGAAAATAATACGTCGTCTTACGATATTATTACGTGTAACGAGATCAATTGGTCCTATCACTTAGCAGTGTTTGTATACAGGGGGCTTACCACCACCTCTTATAGCAGTTTTGTTTCTTATTGTCATGACAATAAGGTACGTCATTGCACAAAAAGTCACTGAAACGTTAAAACGTTCCTATAATTGAATCGCGATAAGAGGTCGTGGTAAGGCCTCTGGTAATATCGGATTAAAAACAAATTGTGAGGTGAGGCCATTCTATTTTATTTCGTATTCTGTGGTAGGTAGAGCTTCAATATTCTTTCCAGAGTAATCGGTATCTGTCGAAAGTAAATTATTATGTTAATAAGTGCTCGGAATCGATTTAGAGGCGGATTTGTTCCAATAATCGAGTCGATATAAATTTTCCGATATCTTCCCTACCCTTAACTGTATGTATCTTAGGGCCTCTGCAGACTAGCTACTTTTAGCATGGGCGACCGGCGCTTTTGTGACGTATCGGTGCTGCGTCGCGTTTCTTCGAGCGCGAACGGGCGAGCATCAAAATCGCCGATCGCCGATGCTAAAAGTAGCTAGTCTGCGGAGGCCCTTAACGCTATCAATAAGGGGGAGTTACTGCCTGATTTTCAAGGTACCTAGGTTCAGTTCCAGACATATCTGGAGAACCTATCTAACAAACCTGTACTTCTCTACTATCTTTACTTCTACGTTCTATGTACACTACGTGAGGCGTTCAGAACCGTTTGTAATCTCTGATCAGTAATCGATCGGAGGTTAAGCAACGCTTGGCAAGGTCAGTCAAAGATGGGTGACCATTAGTGACAATTTGAAGTGAGTGTCTCCGTGCCTCGGAGAGCACACGTCGCCGTCGGTCCAGGGCCTGCTCTCCCCGGTCATGTCGAAACCGTTCCATCTTATTATGAGAGTGAGTGCTATAATATCTTTCTTGGTGATAGAGCCAATCTGTAGCCAATTGAGTGCAGCTCATATACGGGCTGGCTCGACCGGGGTAGTGTCACCCTCTCACAGAAGATCGTCGTGTAAAGCAGCTGTGACATCTGCGTTTCGTACGATGAGTAAGAGAGACGGAAGCCCAACACCCCCCCCACCCCTCCTCCTTCCGTCCCACTCCCCTCCAGGTCGGCAAAGTGCGAGCAATGCCTTTGGTATTGCAAGCATCTATGGTCTACGGTAACTGCTCAACGGTGCTTAAGGGTAGAATTTAAGGAAAAAAATGAAAAATTACAGTTTTTAAGTGCGCCCGTAGGCCTAAACACAATAAACATTTTGAATTTGAATTTTAACATCAGGCCCGTACGCTTGTAAGTCACCTCAGTCCTATAAACAAAAACTCCTGCGCAGATGGCTAGTCTCCATCAAGATTGGCCGCCGTGGCCAAAAGTCGGTCAGGAGGACAATTGTGCCATATCCAGCGCGTATTTATACACAGCAGTTGGTTAGACCCTTCTAAACAGACTCGGGAGAAACAGCTTATTAAGCTTAAAATTAGCTGCACTAGCTGTCCGGCCATTCGCCGCACGTGCGCGCTATATGACGCCTGGGACTCTACGGGTCAGGGATAAAAATAACTACATACCTTATTACTTCTGTTGTGAAATGGAAATGGAATTGGAAAAGTGAAATATGAAATAGAAACACGAATTCCAGGATCACTTGGTCCTTAGGGTTATGTGCCAACTGGACTATCCTGAATTTGTTACATGGGATTACGTAGCGTAGATAATAAATAAAAAAATATCCTGAGACATTTTTTACACGGCTACCTGATCCCAAACTAAGCAGAGCTTGTACTATGGAAACAGATAACTGATATTACTATAGTACGTTTTTTTATACTTGTCCTATTTGGTAAGCAAAGATGGCGTCCAACGGGGCGATTGCGTAACTTTTTGTGTCAATGTTTCAATTGGTTTCGTTCATCCTGTGTCAATTATATACGAAACCAATTGAAACATTGACAAAAAGTTACGCAATCGTCCCGCTGGATGCCATCTTTGCTTACCAAATAGGACAAGTATAAAAAAACGTACTATACATATACTATTTTTCGTTTGTAAATACATACTTAATATACATAATTACAGCCAGACTCGGGACATGTTCAACTGTTCATGCACACAAATGCATGTCCCGGGTAGGAATCGAATCTACGACCTGCAGCGTGATAGGCGGAATCTAAACCAAACACGGCAACGAGAATATTAGTTTAGTGCCTAATATATTTATTATTTTATATCTCATAGGTGTTATCCTCATAGGTTAAATCCCCTACAGCTGTAAACGCCACTAGCGGTCACCCATCCACTTTACCGCGGCAAGCGCTTCTGTTTTTGGGATCTTGGTGCTACATCAAAATTAATGTTTATAATAATTTTAAACTTGATTAGAATTTCGGCTATCACAGGTGATTTAATGGCTAACACTTTTATAATTACCTTTCGCGGTATAACGGATTAATTTCAGATTACGGTGGGCATAATAAATCTACATAAAGCAGGTCTGGGGCGGTGGGGCCGTAGGGCGGCCCGCCCCTTGAGGGGCGCGATTAATAAATTGTCTTACGTACGGTTCTGGAATTCTTAATTCTTTTCGTCCTGATTTTTTGCGTATTGAAGGTGAATTTAAATTGATATATTTATTCTACTTTAAGCGTATATTGAGTAATATAATGGACCATCATCTGATCACCGGACAAGCAAGCAGTCCCATGCTCTAAAATGTGGGTTTATAGTAGGCGTGAGCGTTATTTCACGTCACCGGTTACATTAACTGGTTACAAGCTAATTCACCGAATCACTGTTTTCGCGACGAACGAGTAACTGGTGATTTTTGTAACAGGTTATTTAGCTGAGCGAACTACATCATAGGTATTATGTCACCGGTCACCCACAGACATCTAAAACAAGAAGCTAGTAGTGACGAAAACCATAGGGTTACAAAAATAACCAGTTACAAATATCACCTATTAAATAACCGGTGACGCCCTCATCGTAACCGGTTACGTTACGTTTCGTGAAAATAATGTAACGACACACGTGTAGTTTATAGGCCGGCGCTACAGTTTGCTAGTAGCGCCTCGCCTTTTTGAAAACTTTGAAAAATATGTCTTCGTACTATGTAGGTACGTATATTTCGTTATCGAAAGGGAACTATAATATTTCAGGCTGTTAAAATTTTCACGATACTTACATATTAATAACTTACGGCTTTGACATAGCGATTAATGGTGACCGCGTGAGTTAACTTATCGTTTTATTGCGCCGTAATTACACAGTTAAAATGATCGTATAACCGCAGGTTAACGACTATGTGTGACCGTTAAATTTATTACTGTAGCTCATATGTTATGATTTTGTAAGGCAGTAGAGTAGGGGTAGTCGATTTGGTATTGCAAGCATCTATAGGCTACGGTTACTGCTACGGTGCTGCTTGTTTGACATGTTAGTAACATACAAAAAAACGAGCCAGCTTCGCTATTTCTGGAGAATTTAAACCATAGTTCACCATATTAGCCAAATGGTTGGTGAACTTCGCACATTTATAGTACAATAGACGTGCAGGTTTTACAATTATTACCTTTACTGTTCAGCGAGTTATAATCTTCATCGAAAATTAGATTTTAAATGAAATCCACTAATCCTTAAAGTGATAGCTGGGGTTCAAACAGGGATCCTGAATGTCCAGGGCGAGCATTCTACCATTTTCGCTATCACTATAATAATAATATCCTGGGACATTATTTTACACACGGCTATCTGATCACAAACTAAGCAAAGCTTGTACTATGGAAACCAGATAACTGATATTTTACTACATAATACTACTTTTTGTTTGTAAATACATACTTAATATACATAATTACACCCAGACTCGGGACATAGACATGTTCATGCACACAAATGCATGTCCCGGGTAGGAATCGAACCTACGACCTGCAGCGTGAAAGGCCGAATCTTAGCCAACGACGCCAACGGGCCCGTCGACTATTGTAATAAAGAATACCTTATACCTAAATCCCTTAGGCATTAGGACCCTAGCTACTTGCCGGGATAATACTGAAGAAGTAAAGTGGATACCCAAGTAGCAATTTAAAAAATTCACAGAGTTGTTGCAAAACTTTTAGTTAAAAGTAAAAGTGTTGAAATTTTTAACTGTCATAATTTTATGTGAGTTGGACAAAGTTTGCAACGTAGTTTCAAAGTGTTTTTTTTTTTTTGGTGCCAGATATGGAATATTTTTATTAAAATAACTCTAACGGCCATATACTCGTACGCAACTTAAATTTGAGAGCTGCTAAACTTTGACGTGCCATACAAAAAATGATAGTTAACGACGTCTCAAACTGCTAAGTGGGACTTAAATATTTAAGTAGCCTTTGAGTATTCGGCCGTAAGTATGAGAAAGCACTAAGCAGTGATAGCCGCTTGGTTAAGCACACGTCTTGCGAGCTTAATCTCACAAGACGTGTGCTTAAGTTAGTAGTAGTTAAGTTAGTCTTAAGGATTTGTGGATTTCATTTAAAATCTAATTTTCGATGAAGATTATAACTTCATGAACGGTGAAGGTAATAATTGGGATACCTGCACGTCTATTGTATAAATATGATAAGTTCTTAAGGTCCAGGGCTCAAAGCCCGGCTCGCACCTCTGGGTTTTCCGATGAATCCATGTGCGAATCATAGCTCTGCAACGGTCTCTTTTATGATCGTTGTAACTCGATCGTTGTAACTCTAATATAATAATAATAATAATAATATCCTGGGACATTTTTATACACACGGTTACCTGATCCCAAACTAAGCAGAGCTTGTACTATGGAAACCAGATAACTGATATTACTACATATACTACTTTTTTATTTGTAAATACATACTTAATATACATATACACCCAGACTCCGGACATACAGACATGTTCATGCACACAAATGCATGTCCCGGGTAGGAATCGAACCTACGACCTGCAGCGTGAAAGGCGCCTCCGCGCCAACCACGCTAACGGGCCCGTTATATGATTACCATTTGCAAACGGTGAAGGAAAACATCGTGAGGAAACCTGCGTGGTGCCTGGTGGATTATGTCCTGAATCCCCCTCGCGTGTAGGGGAGGCCCGTGCCCAGGAGTGAGACGTTGAAAGGGCTAATATTATTAACTTGGACTTTATAATGTTAATATTTCAATTTTTTTATTATTATATAATAAGGTATATTAATTGGCGGTTCATCTGATAGTAAGTGGAAAACGGCGTGCAGGAGATCTGCAACTTCAGGGGGATAAAACGCGGCGCTGCCCTTAGCTCTGTAAACATGCCCTTTGAAGAACCCCATGTTGTAGAGCAAAGAACAGACTTCAGGACCTTTGATTAGGACCAGGGGGCTTACCACGACCTCTTATCGCGATTCAATTATAGGAACGTTTTAACGTTTCAGCGACTTTTTGTGCAATGACGTACCTTATTGTCATGACAATAAGAAACGTCATTGCGCAAAAAGTCGCTGAAACTTTAAAACAATACTGCTATAAGAGGTGGTGGTAGGGCCCCTGTTAGGAAGAAGTTAACCTAGCAAGCAGACACAAAAGATAGGTACTCTGTTTTTAGGGTTCCGTACCCAACGGGTGCCAACGGGACCCTCCTACTAAGCCAACGCTTCCGTCTGTCCGTCCGTCCGTCAGCGGGCTGTATCTCTCCGTAATAGCTGTATCTATCCGAACCGTAATAGCTAGAACCTTGAAATTTTCACAGAATGTGTATTTCTGTTGCCGCTATATAAATACTAAAAATATAATAAAATTTAAAAATAAAAATAAAGGGGTCCCCATACAAAAACCTAATATTTTTGACGTTTTTATTCTACGGTGGTATGGAACCCTTAATGTGCGACTACGACACGCACTTGGCCGGTTTTTTTTTATATACACACGGGTGTACGTAGTCGTCACGGGTTAGGTAATGTAATGTTGGAAAGACCATGTGAATAAGATAAAACGCTTTTTATAACTATATACCATTTTATATACGCCCATTTGTCTATTTATGCCTCTGTCTGTATTGAAAAAATATCAGGTCTTTTCAGACATGAAAGGTTTTTATCGAAACCGGGATTCCATTCTTGTTTCTCTTATCTTGCACGGATATGAAATCTTCGCAACATCTTAGCAACAAATTGTCTCCTGAAATTGTTGCGGTTTCCTAGCGACGTTGCCAAGAAACCGTATTACATGCGAACTCTTGTAATAAAGGCAAAAATTATGAGGTTCTTTATAGGGGGAGTTGATAAAACAGACCTCAGGCATGTGTGGTATCGTAGTACGAGGTATATGCCTTTAAAATTATCCAACTGATTGCAGCGGATATTACGCGCGTATAATCCGCAGTGGCTTCTTTCTCAAAGTAAAAACCATTATTTACTGAACTAGGCATATTTCTTACGCAAGAATGTTCAATGCGCTGCTCCGACTCTTCGCACCTGGCAACTACAACCGCGTCAGGAAGCATGAGTTGTTCGCAGTCCCCTCTTGCCATACTGTAGCACGAGCAGTGTTGCCAGACCAAATTTACAAAATCCAGGAATTAAGATTAAAAAAAACCAGGAGACTGATCTGATAAATCAGGAGTTCAATAAAATTCTTATAAGTACTTAATTTTTTTTTATACATTTGGCTATTAATTTTTGTTTTCATATTAGTAGTTATTGGAAAATCAAAACATTTTTTATTTTTTAGTAGGTTTATTTTTAGTTCTCAAGACTCCGGCAATAACTTTGGTGCTTAATTTACACGCAAAATTTAAATGTATTTTAGAACATATCAAATATTAAAGTACCGCAAAAGTTTAGTCGGGAAGCGTTGCGACTTGCGTTGACGTCCCTTCTCCCTTACGCATGTGCAATAAACAACAATGTTAAAGAATCGGCGATCGATAAAGGCTTATTGCAAAAACACCCTCAATTGAGTTAGAGCATGATATAGAGTGTTTATTCCATAAACTTATTACTATTAAAAATTGGTAGTTCGGACTCAGATACGTTCCTTTTTACGCATACTTGTGGTATGTAGGTATGTATTTATTTCAAAACACAAATATCAGGAGATTTAATAATAAAATCAGTAGATCAGGAGAATATCAGACAAATCAGGAAATATCCTGGAAAATCAGGAGGTCTGGTAACCCTGCTCGAGCTACGTCGCCTGTACCGCGCACCCTCATAGCGCTTAACGGGCTCCTGGATTCGGACGCAAGGATAGATTTGTTTGCGGATGAATGGGCGAGAATTTTGATAGAGTGTTTGAAATTTTGCGAGAAAGATGCATGACTGGTTATTATATAGTTGTTAGTTAGTAGTCCGTGTAATTGGCCTGTGGCCGTTCGGCTTACATAAATAAATAAATAAACGCACTGCTGCGTAAAAACGCAAATACGCAGATCGTTTTCCAGAAATAAGAAGGAAAATAATAATAAAGTAGAAGGTTGAAATGGTTTGGGCATGTGACAAGAAGGGATGAGAAGGTATGGTGCTTAAGGGCCTCCGCAGACTAGCTACTTTTAGCATCGGCGATCGGCGATTTTGATGCTGCGTCTCGCTCGTTCGCACTCGAAGAAACGCGACGCGGCATCGATACGTCACAAAATCGCCGGTCGCCGATGCTAAAAGTAGCTAGTCTGCGGAGGCCCTAAAGAGTGATAAATATGAATATGGACGGATTCATTGCGAGTACAATTCAGACGATTCAGTGCGAGTAGTCCTCGATACCACTAGGTATCGATTACTTAAGGTATCGAGTACTTTTCCGTGTCCCTAATTGCGAGGAAGGCTTAAGAAAAGATGGATGGATTGTGTTAAGATATGAAGGTAGTTGGAGTAGACGTGACTAGGACACGATAGCGAGCTGAATGGAAAGTAAACGTAACGTAACGTCTTTTATCCCCATTCGGGGGTAGTCAGAGGCTTGAGTGGCCATACACCACCACATTGTGGAGGTATTAACCAACTCAAAGCCCACGTTTCACCAGATAGTCAGAACCCAACGTGACAGGTGGTGAACCTTGTCGCCGTGTATACAGGAACTGACCATAACCTAATCCCTAGGGATAGGTAGGTTTCCTCACGATGTTTTCCCTCACCGTCAGCGAACTGTAAATTATGCACATAGAGGAAAATTCATCCATTGGCATGCCCCACCGGGGATCGAACCTGGGACCCTCCGATTGCTAGCCCAACCTGTTCATCCCTAGGCTACAGTCGCTCGTATGGAAGGTAAAGACACATAAATATACGTGAATACCGAGCGTTCCTCCCACGCACGTGCAAGTTGTGTGATCTCCCTCCCTGACTTTCCTTTGCACTACAACATGGGGTTCTTCAAAAGGCCTGTTTACAGGTCCTTAGAAGGTTAAAGCTCGGCGCCGCGTCTGCTTCCTTGAATGCAGATGTCCTGGGTGGCAGGTTCCACGTACAGTCAGCAACGAAAGTCGCTGAACATTCTGAGTTTTTCAAATCGGTTATACTCTTTATTCAACAAACGTTGGTAAACCTTTATAAAACCAAACATTAGCAACATTGTCTACATTTCTACATTTTCTACATTTTGTTTCGATAAAGAAAAAATATGGATTTGATGCATAACAAAAGTGTGCAAGCTATTTGAAAAACTGAGAATGTTCAGCGACTTTCGTTGCTGACCGTACCATCAGGTGGACCGTCTGCCAGTGTGCCATCCTTGGCTATAAAAAAGACATATTGTGTCGACCACAAACAATAGGAAAAGGTAAGGCATGACGAATCATAATCATTACACTTCCTGAATTGCCGCGCGCTTCCGGTATGAGTCACATATTTTTGAGCTACAAATTGCGTGTTACCGCTACCCGCCATCTTGTATATCTCACTCCAATTAATTCACTTACATAATTGTAATTATCTAAAGTCCCGGGACAAAAACCCCTTGTTACCGGTTGCCACGTTGCCAAATGCCTTTGTCTGTGGAAGCGAGTATTGAAACACTGTAGAGGAGGTAAGCAGAAGGGTAATTACCAGTCAACATAAATATACAGGGTGAAATTGAAATCATGGGCATCCTTTTAAACTATGACTCTGCACACAATTCAGAATATTTTGGGGCACTAAATAAAAAAATCTATGGTTATAAAAATATTGCTTCAGTAAGCAAATAACCAAACCCGTTAACTGTTATTCCTTACATGGGCAATATTTTTTTATCAATTGATTTGTTTATTAATATTCCCTAAGTATTCTGAATCATGTCTAGAATCGCTGTTTAAAAGGATGCTCATGATTTCAAATTCATCCTGTATATTATGTGAGGTTTCTTGCACTACAATATTGGGTTCTTTAATGGGTATTTTTTATATAGGACTGCGGTGGCAAAAAAGCGTACGGCCCGCCTGATGTTAAGCAGTTACCGTAGCCTATACAGGGTGAAATCGAAATCGTGGGCAATATTTTAAAATACGACTCAACACGTGATTCAGAATATTTTGGGAAATCAAATAAAAAAATCTATTGATAAAAAAATATTGCTCGGGTAAGCAAATAAGCAAACCATTTAACTGTTATACCTTACCTGGGTAATACATTTTTATCGATTGATTTGTTGATTAATATACCCTGAATATTCTGAATCATGTGTAGAATCACCGTTTAAAATATTGCCCACGATTTCGATTTCACCCTGTATATGCTTCGGATCGGAAGCCCAACCCACGCTTCCCCTCCCTCCGTCCCACTCCCCTTCAGGTCAGCAACGTGCAAGCGATGCCTTTGGGATTGTAAGTATCGGCTACGGTAACTGCTTAACATCAGATGGGCCGTACGCTTGTTTCGCACCTTCGGGAATAGAGATATCATGATGTGTGATGAATAAGTGACTATTTGTGTCTCTGTCGTCGTATATATCAGAAACCAAGCAACAATTCTGACGGGCCCGTTGGCGTGGTTGGTAAGATTCCGCCTATCACGCTGCAGGTCGTAGGTTCGATTCCTACCCGGGACATGCATTTGTAATAATAATAATAATAATAATATCCTGGGACATTTTTTACACACGGCTACCTGATCCCAAACTAAGCAGAGCTTGTACTATGGAAACCAGATAACTGATATTACTACATATACTACTTTTTTATTTGTAAATACATACTTAATATACATATACACCCAGACTCCGGACATACAGACATGTTCATGCACACAAATGCATGTCACGAGTAGGAATCGAACCTACGACCTGCAGCGTGAAAGTCACCTCCGCGCCAACCACGCTAACGGGCCCGTCAAACCGTCGTTGTGTGCATGAACATGTCTGTATGTCCCGAGTCTGGGTGTAATTATGTATATTAAGTATGTATTTACAAATAAAAAGTAGTATATGTAGTAATATCAGTTATCTGGTTTCCATAGTACAAGCTCTGCTTAGTTTGGGATCAGGTAGCCGTGTGTAAAAAATAATTTCCCAGGATTTATTTATTTAAATCCCAAAAGAGACGATATGAACACTTCACATATATCCCTTTTACATCAATTTCTCTCGCGTTAACTTGTAAAAGACTCGTCAAATATCATTTCAAACGACGTTAGTATCGCTACGTGGGGGGAATACGTTATGCGGAGGAGGGAACTGTCAAAAATGTTTAGGATAGCGAGTCGGATAGATGCTTCCAATGTCTCCGGGGATGAGGAAACATTGATAGTTGTCAGTTGTGTGGGAAAAAATAATGTTAAACTTGACATAAGGGTTATTTCTGTTGGGTTGTTTCATGGACCAGTTACTAAGGGGACTGGCCCTAAGCAAGTCGGCCGAGTGGTCGGCCTAGTACTAACATCGACATAAAACGAAGCGAGTAGTTCAACTATTTACCGGTAAATAGTAAAATGAAAATGAAAAAACAATGGCGGCGTCTTCATCAGGCGCATGCCTCGCGCGAGCACTCACTTTTGACGTCGGAACGCATAGACGTAATCTATACATATAATAAGAATGTAAAATTGGTCGCGTCTGTTCATTCGAAATATTTGGAAAAAAAATAGTGGGGGGGACTTAGATGGACCAGCAGAATTCATTTTTATCATTTTTAGTATTTTTGTCTGTGGGTATGTTTGTATGTTTGTATGTTTGTATGTTTGCTCAGATTTTCGAAAGAGCACAACTTCGAATCCACCGGATGGATTTCAATGAAATTTGGCATGGATATGACTAATAGTCTAACTTAACATCTAGGATACTTTTTTTTTCTAAATAGTTTAGGGTTGCCACAGAAAATTCAAAAAACTACTTAAAAATTCTAAATGTTTGAAAGAGCACAACTTTGAATCCACCGGATTAATTTCAATGAAATTTGGCATGGATATGACTAATAGTCTAACTTAACATCTAGCATTTTTTTTTTTCGGTAAAGTTTAGGGTTGCCACAAAACATTCAAAAACTACCTAAATATTCGAACACGCACAACTTCGAATCCAATGGATTGATTTCAATGAAATTTGGCATGGATATGACTAATAGTCCAACTTAACATCTAGGATATTTTTTTCTAAAATATTAGATTGTAAATTTTTATGACCACACAGAAATTCTAGCCAAAAATAAGTTTCAGTTATTGAAATACGTATATTTAGAGCGGAGCCCTACGGAGCCCTACGTTGTGTGTGATCCGACACTATTTGGAATACATAATCTTAATTTTAATAATAATAATAAATATTTTATTGCTGCGTTCTACCATCTTAAGTTTCGATTTTCTTAACTAGATGTCGCTATACTTAAAATCAGACAATACCTGCCTTGCACCACATGTCAAAATGTAATATCTTCCATGCTTCAAGAAATTTAGTTTTTTTATTCCTAATTACGTATAAAAAACATTAAGCGGGTCTTTGTATCACGCGGAATATTAGACGTTAACTCTGGAATTCATCTCCACAGGAATGATGCTGCTGGGTAACTGCCTGCTTAAACCATAAATCTGGAGGACCTGCTAACTTTGAATTAGCAATGTGGGTATCAAGTAGAAACTTCTCAGGCGAGGTCGCGTTTCCGATCCGGCGCTAGAATTTAAGGAAAACATGTAAAATGACTACTTGTAAGTGCCCTCCTAGGCCTAAACATAATAAACGCTTTGACTATTGACTTAGACGATAAACTCCGGACTCTAACTTTTTAAGCACGATGTTGCGAAGTGACTCTTACCTAAGCCGTGAGTCTGGAGCACTCACTCATTTTAAATAAGGAACATGGGTATCAAGTACAAACTTAAACATTGAGCTCTCACGGGGAGGTGGCTGGGTTGCGCTTCCGGCTCTCTCCCTCATCATACGAAACGAAGGTAAATTAGCTACTTGAATGCCGATCTCCACCTTACTGGTCAGACTCTACCACCTTACTGGTATAGACTGGTACAGATAGACAGCCACGGACGGACGAACTCAGACTGATGCAGACTGACGTAATACAGATTAGACGATAGACAAAATTATATTTAAGGGCTTCACCGACTGGACGCGGACGGAGTCGCGGGCACAGCTAGTGTCATAATATGAGTGCTCGGGTGAGGCATGCGCGCCATATGGACACATCTATTGACCACGTTTTGTTTCATACAAATATCTAATAAGGGCACCTCTTACTTTAGCCTTTACTCTGTGGGTTGTTTTATGTTTTTTAAGGTTCCGAAGCCCCTTTGAGAAACCCTTGTAAGTTCGCCCTGTCAGTCTGCTCGTCCATCCCAGTCTGTTACAGTACCATCGACTTTTTAGGGTTCCGTACCTAAAAGGAAAAATGGAACCCTTATAGGATCACTTTGTTGTCCGTCCGCTTTAATATCGGCAGACTAACACACCAACTGTATGTTCCTAAGCTATTCCTAGTGATGTTTGAAAAAAAAACGGTGAAGGAAAACATCGTGAGGAAACCTACCTATCCCTCGAGATTAGGTAATAGTCAGTTCCTGTATACACGGCGACAAGGTTCACCACCTGTCACGTTGGGTTCTGACTATCTGGTGAAACGTGGGCTTTGAGTTGGCTTAATACCTCCACAATGTAGTGGTGTATGGACACTCAAGCCTCTGACTACCCCCGAATGGGGATAAAAGTCGTGACGTTACATTTATTTTTTTATGTTTCAAATAAGCTATCTTGTTGAATTAATTTGCAATGACAGCTAGTGCTTAAAAGCAATTATTTAACTAAGTAGGTGAATTATATGATAATTTTGTAACATCTGAAATAATGGGTGATAGAGCCATGCTGTAGCCAATTGACTGTAGCTCATACGGACTGGCTCTACCGGGGTAGTACCACCCTATCACAGATGATCGGCGTAAAGTAGCTGCGTTTCGTACGGTGAGTGAGATAGCCGGAAGCCAACACCTGCCCAATCCCCACCCTCCGTCCCACTCCTCTTCAGGTCGGCAACGTGCGAGCAATGCCATTGGTATTGCAAGCATCCGCTACGGTGACAGCTTAACATCAGGCGGGCCGTACGCTCGTTTGCCACCGTAGTGACATAAAACAAAAGAGAAAAACTGGACTCTCTAGTTTAGATATTAAGTGACATATTTACCCCACCCCCCATTACCCTCATTTACCCCCTAATTTACCCCTATTTACTACCCCTATTTATTATTTACCGGTACGAACTAACCATTGTTTTATCATCCAAGCGAATATGACGCGTATTGTGGAGGTGTAGAGCCGATAGTCGCGCGTGCAATTAGTAATGTTAATTTGCCCGGATGTGTGCACTGGCTTTCCGGAATCAATGTGACAACTTGAGTGCTAATGTCACTCGCAGGGATGGTATTATCAGTTCTCGATTGAAAATCGATTTTTACTCGATAGAAAATCGAAAATATGTTGACTGTGCAATCCAAAATCGAACATCTCTCGATTCAAAAATCGACTGTTGAATATTGCGTGAACCAAAATCGATCATCACTCGATTCAAAAATCTAATTCTCGATTGAAAATCGAATTGGTACTTGTTTTTCCATTGAATGAATACCATCCTTTTTATAAACGAGATAGCTTCATTTTAGAAATAATTATATAACAACAAAAATACTGTTGTCTTGCTTATACATTATGACTGTAAGAAGGATGGGGCATTTAGTCCATACATTTATTTGTACACACCAACTGTATGGTCCCAAACTAAGCAACGCTTGTACTATGGCTACCGTACAATGAACTGAGGGCAATCCTAGTGACACCCACACCAGAGTAAATTACGAAAAGGCCATTTCCCAAATTTGCCTCTGGCGGGATTTGAACCCGCAACCACCCGATGCAGTGCGCCGAGCGGCCTACGCTTGAACCACTGCGCCAAGCGGTCATCGAGTCTGTTTAATTTGTGCAATATTGTGCATATTTCGCGCAAATCAAATCGCAGCATAAATTATAGAGATGTTTAGCAAAACACAGAATACGTAATTACTTATCTGTGGTCAGTATTTGATTTAACAATGACGGTTTAACCCACTCGCCGAAGCTACAGCCATTTACAACTCTATCACTGAAACTATAAGTTGAATTTCAAATGGATTGCTTGTAAGTTTTACGTGTTTTTACATGTTATTAGTTTTTATTTTGGGCTGTGGCTAGATTGGTTTTCGCATGTTACATTGATTAGATATATAGTACCTATGACAGTCAGATAGACGTGAGTATAGGAATGAGAATCAATACTAGGTCAAAAAATCAACTTATTAGCAACACGATATTCAAAAATAATAAGCTTAACTATCAATATAATTTAAAATCATCGAAATCGGTCCATCCGTTGCGATTTTTAAACATTGTATATAATGTGCGGCATGCTCGTGTGACGTCACACGGGGCCGTCGGATTTTAGGCGCGCTGTGCCCGCGCTGGCCCGCGCCGGCCCGGCCGTTCATTACAAAGCGCGCGTGGCCCAAATGACGTCACAATAACCGCGCGCGAACTTCGCTAGTAATTTGGTCGCAACTTCGTAAATTTTTGTCGTAGACCTAAAATTTATGCACTGTATGTTATGGATTTCTTAGCTCTATAAATCTGCATTCTCAACTAAATTCGTTAGGGATCTCCATTATAAATGGACATACGAGTACCATCACGCCTCACACCTGTATTGTCCGTAGTTGTAGGTAGAGTATCTTCTTCTTCTTGTCTCAGCCTGTATTCGCCCACCTGCTGGGTGTAGCCGTCTCTTTCGCGCCATTCGTTCCGGTCCTGCTGGCCTACTCCGAAATACGAACCTAACGTTTCGGCTGACGGATTGTCGTGATTTGACATTTCTTCTTTCGTTTTTCTCTACGATTTGACATTGTTTTGATCGTAAATCGAATCCGTACTTCGGACGATCCGTCAGCGACGTATTTCGGAGTAACCCCCCTGTGCTATTGTTGTCCAGCTAGTGACGGCCACCTTTCTAATATCATCGAACCATCTGGCTTATGGTCTGCCTCTCACGTTACGTTCACTTTTAAGCCAACATCCTGTTACCGCCCTGGTCCACCTGCCGACATCCCGCCTTATCAAGTGTCCCGCCCACAGAGAAAATACGAAGAAAGAGATGTTCTTATTAGATTTCCCTATGAAACAACGCGTGGAAATTTGCGCGGGATGTCGCGGATGGTGGGTTAAGAAATTATGGCATCTATCTACCGGTCAATAGCAGAACTAATCGCTTCGTTTTATGTCGATGTTAGTACGTAGTTTAACTTTCTCACACTAGATGTCACTAAGTGTAGGGTAATGAAAAAGACATACAGAGGGTCGCCATCTAGTGTCGAATAGAATTATATTTGGGATGCGAACGTTGGCAAGACGTCTGCACAGGACGAACGCCAACCGGACACGCCTACTGTGATGACGTCAGGACTTAGTTGTTGAACCACAGTGCACAGTTGCTTAGACCCATTCCCTTTAGTAATTGGTCCATGGTCCCGCCCAGCTCCACTTTAGTTCCGCGATCCGCATACCGACGTCTACAACTTTCGTCCGACGGCGAATTTCAACGTTCGGTATGCGGTCCACGAGGGAAATACCTAGCATGGCCCGCTCTATATCTCTTTGTGCGAATCTTATTTTGTGCATGTAGTCCTTTGTGAGCGTCCACGTTTATAGTCTAAAATTCCAGTCAAATAAAATAAAATATAATCGGCTGATTTCTGGTACAGCAACAACAATATTTTAGATGGGGAGCCGTAGAAAGATTTTCTGGATATACTCAAGCGCGTCAGATTAAGATAAGGGAGATAGCTTACATATTGATAAGAACCTCCAACCAGTATGAGCCCTTAATATTGGTGGGTACGCTCAGGGGAACCAAAAAAAATAATAGACCATCTTAAAATACTCGAACTCGTCAGATTAAGATAAGGGGGATTCATTACTAGCTAAGAAGTGTCAAAAGTGTCAATTTTGCTAATTTGACCGTCAGTCTAAGAAATGGGAGCATCTGGAAGTTTCACTGAACACCCCCACTGAAATTGTTTTTATTTTTGTAGGACTGCGGTGACAATAAAGCGTACGGCCCGCCTGATGTTAAGCAGTTACCGTAGCCTATAGATGCTTACAAAATCTGACGCGCTCAAGTAATTATTTTTTTCAATTTATCATGTTGGAGCATGAAAGGTATCAATATCTGACACGCTTGAGTATTTTTATGTCATTGCTAGAACAATGTATTCTTCCTATCATCTCATCTACCGAATCTAATAGTTTTGGGCGACGCCGGAGTAAATCCACAATTAGCACGCTGGGCTCCCGGTCCATTTTAGAAAATAATAAAAACTTCCCAGTCTACCGGACCATTCGTATTTAAATAAACCAAGTCATATTGTTCGTTACAAACTCGTTATACGATCCGGCACTAACTTTTTAATAATACAGTTAAAAACTAAATTCATAATAAACTTTCCTTTTGATCAATTGCTTTAAAGCTTTTACAACTATCGCAATTAAAACGGTAACAAAAAAAAAAAAACCCCATTCGGGGGTAGTCAGAGGCTTGAGTGGCCATATACTACCACATTGTGGAGGTATTAACCAACTCAAAGCCCACGTTTCACCAGATAGTCAGAACCCAACGTGACAGGTGGTGAACCTTGTCGCCGTGTAAACAGGAACTGACTATTACCTAATCCTTAGGGATAGGTAGG
This sequence comes from Drymonia ruficornis, assembly GCA_947859195.1. Classification (NCBI taxonomy): domain Eukaryota; kingdom Metazoa; phylum Arthropoda; class Insecta; order Lepidoptera; family Notodontidae; genus Drymonia; species Drymonia ruficornis. The sequence goes on along the minus strand of OX401926.1, from coordinate 8,990,043 downwards.
TTTCCTCACGATGTTTTCCCTCACCGTCAGCGAACTGTAAATTATGCACATAGATGCAATTAAAATGGTGCCGGTTTTATTATCTACATTATCAACTAAATTTGACATAGCCAGAGTCTGCTTTTATAAATTCGAACCATGTGTTTTTGTGACTAAGGTGCAAACAAGCGTACGGCCCGCCTGATGTTAAGCTGTTACCGTAGCCTATAGATGCTTGCAATACCAAAGGCATCGCTCGCACGTTGCCGACTTGAAGGGAAGTGTGTCGGAGGGAGAGGAAGGATTGGGCTTCCGGCTCTCTCGTCCCTCGTAAAAAATGCCGATCTTCTGTGAGAGGGGAGGTACAAAAAAAACGGAACTAAAAAAAATATTTTTTTTTGCGGTCAAATTTCATAAAAGCGATAAAAATTCTATTACTCATTCAATTTGCTCTTATTACTCATTCATTTTGTAAAATATATTTTTTTACGAAAAATACCTACAAAATACCTTCGCATAAAGGTTTTATTTACACTTCCATTCACTCACTGAACGTGCTCACGCTCACATACGATCAATCACTCAATCAATCTATCATTCAATTATTCTTTTCCACTAACTTTTTTACATTTTCACCCTTTATGTATACGGTCAGCAAAATTGATGAATAGGCTTGAATAGCGTTAAGTTATTTTAACTGTCGTTTGGACGCACCCACTATTCCTCATTGAGGCCATCGTTCATGTGGTGGTACATAATATATCTCTTTGTTAGCAAAAAATATAAGTCATCCAGTCTATTTTTTATGAGGCTGGTGGCAAAGTGTACGGCCCGCTTGATATTAAGAAGTTACCGTAGCCTATAGATGCTTGCAATACCAAAAGCATTTTGAGTCAACATAGTTACTTCTTATTACCATATAATACTAGGTACTTACATTGCAATGTGAATGAGACTGAATGATAAAGTTGTTCAACATCGAATTTGAGTGCAAAATAAATTTGAGGGCAGCCGTCTCAAATATTTGGGAAGGACTTAAATAATGAGTAGTGTTAATATTCGATAGTTTAATTCATGAGACAAACCTAGATGCAACAGAAAACATTATTTTAATTTAAATATGCGTTGAGGACACAAGTTAGAATCTATTTACACTGTGGAAATTAATGATACTTTTGTTCTCATATATGAGTCACATTCAAGTCCTTTCATTATACAAAGTGCAAAGTTCGATACTTTGAACTTATTCATCGTCGTTTTTGCGAACCGTACACCAACTTAGAACTTTTCTAATCTCGCAGTAAAAAAGAACTTTATCTCAAGTGAATAGGTCGTTAATCATCGTCAATTACGGCGAGTCGGCGTTTCTTACGCCTCGCGACTATTGGCGAGCGAACGCGAACGAACTATCTGCGACCAATGGGACGGCTTTGTTTATGGCGTGACATAAATGGCGCGATTTTAAACCGATTCTATTGGTTGATTTTTTTTTGCATCTACGCTCTCTTTCGTTTAGGAGATATTTCTTATGTTACTAAGTTGGAAAACAAGCTTATGGCCGGCCTGATCTTAAGCAATTACCGTAGCCTATAAATGCATGCAATACCAAAGGCATCGCTCGCACGTTGCCGACCTGAAGGGGAGTGGGATAGAGGGAGGGGAATGGGGGGCTTCCGGCTCTCTCACTAATCGTACGATAAATTCAAATTCAAATAACTTTATTGCGTTAATTGTGGTAATACAATAATTTGTGGTGTTAAAAGTAATGGTAGGTACAGCACAATTTACCTAAATAGGCATGCAATAGTATTTATAATATTAAGGTACTTAAGTAATAGGTAAATATGAATTAACTTAGTTAGGTTTTATAAAATCAAAGTATTCTTTTAAACTATAAAAACAATTATCAATTACAAATTTTTTGAGAGACGTTTTAAAAAGTGGCAATTCTAATGACTTAATGTTATATGGTAAATTATTATATATCTTTATACATGTGTAGTACATATTTCTTTTATACATTTCATTATGAGTCTGAGGTAGAACCAAATTATTTTTATTACGTAATCTTTTCTTATAGTCTAATGAATTATTGTCAGGAAAAAAAGTACTGTTTGTTTTGATGAATAAGGCTGCTTGGAAGATGTATATCCCAGTTAAAGTTAGATATTTAAATTTTTTGAAAGTCGGTCTGCATGAAGTGTCATTTAAAAGGTTATGAATTATTCTGATACATCTTTTTTGTAATATAAATGTAGTACAAGAGTCTACCGAGTTGCCCCAGTACAAGATACCATAGTTAAGTAGTGAATATATTTTTGCATAATATGCCGACTGTGCCGTGGCAATGTTTGTCGTATTTATTAATATTTGTAGTGTGTAACAGTATGACCTAATTTTATTATTTAGTTTCTCTATTTGTGGTTTCCAACTTAAATGATGATCTATGTTTAAACCTAAAAATATTGACGATTGAACTTCTTCTATAGTATTTCCTTTGTAATTTATATCAATGTTTTTATGTTTGGCCTGGTAAGATTGAAATTGTAAATACTTAGTTTTATCGAGATTAATTTTTAAGTTTAGTGTTTTAAGCCATTCAATTACCTTTGTCACTGTGCTATTTATTTTTACCTCATATTCTTTTTGTGTCATACTACTACCAGTTATCAGTATAGAAGCGTCATCTGCAAATAATACACTCAAATCATCTATTATTTTTGGAAATTCATTAATATACACTAAGAATAGTAATGGCCCTAAAATACTTCCCTGAGGTACTCCGACTTTTATTTCCCTGTATGAAGATCTAGTATGCAAAATAGTCTTAGTATTTATGTCGCGGTATGATATTTCTGTTGCTTGTTTTCGTTTAGTTAAGTATGTTTCCATTAATTTTAGCGCTATGCCTCTTACACCCATGTGTTCCAATTGTTTAAGAAGTATTTTGTGATTTACACAGTCAAAAGCTTTTGACATGTCTAAAAGTATGGCAGTTGCGGGCATTTTTGTGTTTATTGCATCGAGTATCCCCTTTAATATTTTGAAAATAGCTAATGAAGTGGATCGATTCTTTCTAAATCCACATTGAGCATCATTTAGTAATTTATGTTTCTCTAGATAATTCATTATGCGTCGATAGATTATTTTTTCGAACAGTTTTGAAAATATCGGTAGTAATGCTATGGGTCTATAGTTCTGTATGTGTTTCTTATTACCTTTTTTGTATAACGGTTTGACAATGGCTTGTTTTAGTTTTTCAGGAAATACTCCAGTTTCTATCATTTTGTTAGCTATGTGTGTTAAAGGTTTCAATATTGCCATTGCACTTTCTTTTACTATTTGGGTTGTAATCTCGTCATTTCCTGTACTTTTTTTGTTTTTTAGTGATAGGATATATTTTAATAATTCTTTTTCGTCCACCGGTTCCATAAATAATGAGTTTGGCCTGCTAAACCCAGTCTGCTTGTAAGTGCATTCATTGAAATGTTCATCGTAATTTTGACTTGTATAAATTTCATTAAAAATGTTTGCTATTTGGTGTGGTTTTGTGATTATTTTTTTATCATCTTCTATAATATCTATAAATTTTTCAGTATCCTCTTTGTTAGTGACATTTTTTATTAAAGCCCAAATACCCTTAGTTTTATTTTCATATTTTTGTAACAATTCTATATTTGCTTTTTTTGTCTATATGTGATAATTTTTTTTAGGCACTTATTATATTTATTGTAATTACGTAAAAGTATCGTATTTTTTGTTTGTTTTCGAATTTTTATATATAGGTTTCTTTTCTTTTTACAAGAAATAATTATGCCTTTTGTTGTCCAGAATCTATTACACTTATTTTTTACTCTTATTTTAATTATTGGAAAACAAAGATTATAGTATAATTTAAACTCTTCTATAAAAATATCGTATGCGGAGTTAGGATCATTTGTGTTATATATTTCTGTGAAGCATATTTTAGTGACACATTGTTTAAATTTTAAGATATTTTCTGGATGATACTACGCAGCTGTAATAGCTACTTTACTCCTATCTTCTGTCAGAGGGTGGTACTACCCCGGTCAAGCCAGGCGTTATATGAGCTGCAGCCAATTGGCTACAACCACCAATAAGTTGTATAAGTAGGTAAGTTGTCTTGGAACCCGCTCGATTTCAATCAAAAGAAAAGATAGGACTTCGGCATCATCGTTGGACACCATTGTCGATCCTGGCTTACAGGAGTAACAGTGATGAGAGTGTGTGGCGGGTCTAGTACCATAAAAAAACGGTCTAAGCTTTGACGCATCTAAGCGCCCTATCGCACTAGGCAACCAGCGGTAGCGCAACCAGTCGCTCCACCTACAAAATGTAACAACAAAAAATAAATGTAACGTCACGACTTTTATCCCCATTCGGGGGTAGTCAGAGGCTTGAGTGGCCATACACCACCACATTGTGGAGGTATTAACCAACTCAAAGCCCACGTTTCACCAGATAGTCAGAACCCAACGTGACAGGTGGTGAACCTTGTCGCCGTGTAAACAGGAACAAAATGTATAGAGCTGTATGGAGGGTATTGCACCTGGTGTCCCTTGGTAGCGCAACCAATTCGGTGCCGGCTATCGAAATACCCGCTGGTGGCGCAACCATGGTTGCCTAGTGCGATAGGGCGCTAAAAGTGTTTCCATCTTGCTTATACGTTACGATCATGAGAAGGATAGCTATACAAGGCAGTGTCAAGCAAGGATCGATGATTCAATTACGTAACTGCACGGTCTTATATACATACAACTAATTACTTTTTTGTGGTGATTCGTTTGTTTTGTCATATATCTGGTAATTGTTTTTCTTGGTTTGATTGGATATTGGATAATTTATATTAATATCCGGTTATTATTCGTTATGAAAGAAAACTAGTAATTCCAAGAATAGCTTATCTGAAAATACATTGTAATAAAGGCACCTTAATAAGTTTACTCAATAGCTACGTCCAGAAGTGTCACATGCCGCGCGAGGAAAATTTTCCTCGCCAAGTTTGACTTGCCTCACGTGAGGCAAATGCGCGCCCTGCCTCACCTGAGCACTCACATTTGCCTCGCCTAGTTTGGCAGTCGTGAGACAGAACGATGTCAAACGTGTCAAACTGATTGATCGGGTATACCTTTCCCTGTCTAGAGTGTCAGTTGCCTCGCCATTTGCCTCGCGCGGCATGCGACTGAGGCAAACGTCGTGCTTCGCGAGGCATGTGGGTGAGCAGCCTCGCGCGGCATGTGCATGTTGTAGACACGTTTAATGATCACTTAGTCTGATTGTCAAGTTACTTTTGAACCTTACCCTCTTTTATTGGTGGTAGAGGCAAGCTGTAGCGAATTTACTGCAGCTCATATACGGGCTGGCTCTACCGAGGTAATACCACCAATCAAATCAAATCAAAAGTTTTTTATTCATGTAAGCTCAATAAAGCGTTTATAAATAGTCAAGATAAACAATATTTTAGCGTTACCACCGGTTCGTAATGTTGCTTCCATTGAGAAGAGCCGGCAAGAAACTCAATGGTTACTCTTTTCAAAAGAATAATTGTACTTATAGGTACATTTTCAAACAGCAACGCTATGTGAGCAGGCAGGCATTAACACATTGTGAATAAAAAAAAACTAAATTAGGTATTTAATAAATTAGGTCTTGCGGGATTAAGGTCCTGGGTTCCAACCCTGGCTCACACCTCTGGATTTTTCGAAATCTATGTGTGAATCATAACTTTAATATGATTATCACTTGCTTACGGTGAAGGAAAACATCGTGAGGAAACCTGCATGTCTTTAGACATGTGAAATCCACCAACCCGCACTGGGCCAGCGTGGTGGATTATGGCCTGAATCCCCCTCGCATTGAGGGGAGGCCTGTGCCCAGTAGTGGGACGTTAAAAGGGCTATTTTTTTTTTTAGGTATTTAAATAAACAAACAAAAAAAATAAAAAAAAAAGAACTAGCCTAGAAAGCTGTGCATGCCTACTCCCACTTTACAGTTAAACCCAAAGGTGAATATTTCGAACTATTGTTTTGGTGTGATGCCTTCCGTCCTTAAGTGAAAATTTAACAAACCTGAAAGTTAAGGAACAACGATGTAAAGTGGAAAATGGAAAGACCGAAGAATTACTTCAGCTGCGTTTCGTACGATGAGTGTGCCAGCCGGAAGCTCACCACCTTTCCGTTTCCCTCCTGTCCAACTTCCCTTCAGGTAGGCAACGTGCGAGCAATGCCTTTGGAATTGCAAGCATCTAGGCTTTGTTAACTGCTTATCATCAGACGGGCTACGCTTGTTTGCCTTAGTCACAAAAAAAATCTGGTGCTAAAGAGTACCTATTGTAGTTCTAATTCTGACCCATAGCATTAACTTTTGATAGGGAGATTATTAGATAGGTACTTCAGAAGATAACGATTAAAGTAACCTTCCTCGTTTCATTATTAGTACTAAGTGAACTACTTTTTTTATCTATTAATAGTTATCACGGTCAGCTGCACATATCAAGTAACATTGCCAGCATAAGCTGAACTCTCTTAATTATTGGCACCTATAATGAATAGAGCTCAGGTTATGTTGGAAAAATTCCCAGAGACCTGAAGCGGACCTCCATAATTAGTCCTCAATATCCTAGTGGTTAGTGGTGGGATTAGCCTCATGACCGTGAGGTTCCGGGTTCGATCCCCATTCTAACCAACTAGTGACGTGAGCCCATTTGTAGTGCCTGCACGTCTATGGTATCATTTCCAATATAAAATGAGCTGTCTTAATTACGATAACAATAATAAAGAACGCTCAGCTTATGTTGGCAAGCCCTTAGATGTGCATGGCAGCAGCTCCAGCTTAGTTAGTAGTGCTATCAGGAATACTAGTAATATCCTTTATAAAAATAATAAATAAAACAGTTCTTTCAGTAGTACGGCACCCGTTATCGGAAGCCGCAGGCAAAAACCAATAAAAATAACATTTAGAAAGGCTCCGGCAGGCCATTCCGTGCGCACGCCGCGCCCTGAACGCCCTTATCTCTGGTCTGGGACTTGCAAAGGGCCTTTTGTGGCATCCCTAACGACTCCCCATGACATATGTCAACTGTATGGTAATGGGATTTATGATCCGCAATAAAGATAGTAATCTGTTTCTTGTTTGTATTTTAGTGAATTATATTTATACCGCAAAGTTGAAGTGGGAGTGGGTCAGTGGCTTCCTCTACCAGCGTTTCTACAAATCGCTACGCTTCTTAGATGGAAATGACACAAGTCACGTGATCTAGTTATCGACTTGTAATGTCATTTCCATACATACATAAGCGTAGCGATTTAAAGAACCGCTTGTAGAGGAAGGTACCTACTTGGCTAGGGGGGCAGGTATACACCCGCAAAAGTGGGCTAACGCCATCACAAAATGGATACCAAGTGACGGACGCCACAGTCGGGGCAGACCTAAAAGGAGGGTGGGATAATTTTGACTTTTGCGGGAGATATTTGGCTTGTGACCGCTCAAAATCGTCCTTTATGGGGAAGTTAAGGAGAGGCCTTTGCTCAGGAGTGGGACACGATTATAGGCTAGTAAAAAACATAGCTTCAGAGGTCTGAAGCACACCTATATTAACATACGCTTGGCGTAGGATACCCCCGATAGCTCATTGCATGGGGTGGTTGCGAGACAAATTTCGGAACGGCCTTTTCGTAATTTTCTCTGGTCTGCGTGTCACTGGGATCGCCCCAGGCCATTGTATGTTACCCATAGTATAAGCGTTGCTTAGTTTGGGACCATACAGTTGGTGTGTCATGCTGGCCTTAGACTTTAAACTAGACTAGGTAGGTATTTATATTTTATTATTATTGACCTAATAAAACGAACCTAATTTTAAAGCTACATATAGTTCGTACAGCAGGGGGCTTACCACGACCTCTTATCGCGATTCAATTATAGGAACGTTTTAACGTTTCAGTGACTTTTTGTGCAATGACGTACCTTATTGTCATGACAATAAGAAACGTCATTGCACAAAAAGTCGCTGAAACGTTAAAACAATACTGCTATAAGAGGTGGTGGTAGGGCCCCAGTTTCAGCTTACATCTCCCACACAATAGGGTAGTTACCCTTATCACCGCGCCACGATCTACCCCGCCGGCTAATAGGCTACGATAACCACAGTATACTGCTTTAGAAACACCTCTATAAGTGGTTCAATAAAACTAATTTTAACTTCCTTTTTTATCGGGCTGAGGAGGCACCAAGCGTACGGCCCGCCTGATGCTAAGCAGTTACCGTAGCCTATAGATGCTTGCAATACCAAAGGCGTCCCTCATGTCATGTCATGTTTGATTATGGTGTCTTTAAAGGTGGTAGAGTCAAGCTGTAGCCAATTGACTGCAGCTCATATATAGGCTTGCTCGAGCAGGGTAGTACCACCTTCTCAGGGAAGATCGGTCACCAGCGATCATCAGCGAAAAATAACAATATCCCCCATTCTACCCCTTCTGGGTAAGAATAGGGTAACGCTTAACGCCTGTTATGTAACTTCAAGTGTGTCGGGATAAGGTAATAGTCAGTTCCTGTATACACGGCGACAAGGTTCACCACCTGTCACGTTGGGTTCTGACTACCTGGTGAAACGTGGGCTTTGAGTTGGTTAATGCCTCCACAATGTGGTGGTATATGGCCACTCAAGCCTCTGACTACCCCCGAATGGGCATAAAAGTCGTGACGTATATGTTATATGTATGTTATGTTATGCACCTAATTTTAAATAATTTGTCTTTTAAATTGATGGGGTAACATACTCTCGAATAATATGTACACTTTATGCCTCTATTTTTTATTTGACAGTTAAATTGATAGTATACCTAATATAAAACTCAAATAATTATGTACACCAACACATACATACAGGGAGTAAAATGTATGTACCACTCATGGACCAATTACTAAGGGGACTGGCCCTAAGCAACTCGGCCGAGTACTAACCGTCGGCCTAGTACTAACATCGACATAAAACGAAGCGAGTAGTTCAACTATTTACCGGTAGATAGAACAATGAAAATGAAAAAACAATGACCACGTTTTTTTTCATACATATATCTAATAAGGGCACCTCTTTCTTTAGTCTTTACTCTGTGGTACCACTCTACCAAGCCAACTAGGAACCAGTCAAATGTGACGTCACCCGCACAAAAAGGCGATGGCGGGTGTGCGGGCGGTATACGCGCGGGGAAGCCGCATTCCATCCGAGTTCCTAGTTGGCTTGGTGAAGTAGTAACTTAGTACGTGTAGGTATATCTTCGTCATAGTAGAAAAATGGGTAGTAGGTTATCTTCATACAAACGCATTGTTTCGCACTGCGAACCGGGTCGAGATTTTGTTTGAGTGTGCGTGCGCCACGCATAGATACGCATGGCGCGCACATACAAGCCGCGCGCGGTGCGTTGTATGAAGATAATCTACTATACCTGCGGCACGTTATGATGGCCGGTTTAACATGTGGGAGGGGGGAAGGTTGAACCTTATTATAACGGAATAAAATTCATTTTCGCATTCATTTTTTTTTCATTCTTATTTTTTAAAACGGCCAGTCTTATTCCTTTATAATAAGGTTCATTTTCTTCCCCCCTCACACATGTCAAACCGGCCATCGTAAAATGCCGCTACTGTACCCATCTTTCTACTATGTCTTCGTGTTATGTTAAAGTAAAACATAAAACAAATTAATTTATGCACAGTAATCAGCTTGCAGAGTGCGAGTGGAGCGGGCCTCCTTAATATTCTTAACTGCAAAGCAGTTGTTGCTTTTTGTTAAAACTTTACCCCACGGTGTACAGAGTGGAATTTCTTAAGTTTTTGAGGCTTGGGGCACATTTGTCTGCGACGAGGGGACGTTAAAACTCGCCAGATAAGTTATAAAATAATGAATATCAAGTTGGGGTAAGTGTGTACTGGAATTCGTTAGAGCCATGACGATTTAACTTACTAGTGGCCGCCGAGTGGTCGAAATTCGACCATAATTCATTTAAATTTAAGGTTGAAACTATATAAAACCTCTTCCATACATCAATCACACATCGTCACTAAAACCTTTCATAATGTCTAAAAAAGCACTGGCCTTTAAAAAAAAACAAAGTGGCAGTGTCAAAATATCAAAAAGTCTACGTCAGTATATATGTGTGTTTCAAGGAATTTTTATGTAGTGTGTTTATGTGAATAGGTGAAACGTCAAAATAACGAATTTCCTTGACCGAAAGGTGAAATTGTATGTAGTGTGAGTAACGTTTTCTTTTAATAATTTTGTGCACTTATAATGCACTTTCTATTAAAATATAACGTCTCCGCACTCAATCGGCATGTAAACTTTTACTATGCCAAATTTCATACTCCTCCGTCCACGCATTTTCGCAAAATTGGTACCGAACGGATTTGCTCCACGTATTAATACTATGATGATGATGATGATTAGACGTTTTGCTAATGTTACAATATCACCATTACTGTTCTTGAGGTGACGTTCCGAACCTCATTTTTTAAAAGTTTTTTAAAAGATAGGTACAATCTTAAATTCTATCTTTAAGAACTTATCATACAAATGTCTAATCTTAATAAATTGAACATTTATTTTTTTACAAAGACTAGACGATGGATAAGATTAAACACGGTCTTATAATTTGATCAAAGATGGATCTTAAAATTTGATGAAAGAAGGCTTCTTTTAAATTTAAAGCTGAGACATAGAACATTTTAATAAGTATTTTCTACATCGTAGATCAAAAAAATTAAGAGAAATAACGATCTACTAGAACTAGTAGAAAACGTTGCATGCAACTATACCTGCGGCACGTTATGATGGCCGGTTTGACATGTGGGAGGGGGAAAGGATGAACCTTATTATAACGGAATAAATTTCATTTTCGCATAATTCGTCAAAACCCATCTAGGTGTAAAGTTCTCATCAATACAAATTAATCAAGCCCAAACACCAGGTAATTGCTGTAAGTCGTTGAGGAGTTCTTTCGACTGTCTTTCGGCCCCATCATCAGATCGACTCCAGACCTTCATTAAATTGTAGTGCTTTAAATTCCAAATGAAAAAATTAACAAACGCACTAGTCGCCACTACGATTTTCGAAGGTTCCTCTCGATTTCTCTGGGATGCGATAATTAGATCCTCGAAAAAAAATACAGTCGAATTGAGAACCTCCTCCTTTTTTGAAGTCGGTTAAAAATTACAGGCAAACATTAGTGTTCCATTCTCTTTCAGGCTTAGTTTCCTCCCGGATGTAGACAAACAAACCAACGGAATACGTAATTATGTTGTTCCACGTTCCTTCATATTGATGAAGCAATTCTAATGAAAAAAAAAACCGGTCAAGCGTACCCGGATGCTGAGGGTTCTGTATTTTCTTCTTATCGTATGGTTAGTGGCCGACCTGCCCTTAGAGACAAGTGGCATCGTCTACAAGCGCTTCTACAAAACGCTACGTTTAAATTTATGGAAATTACATTACAATAAGTAGATCACGTGACTTAAGTCATTTCCATACGTGAAGCGTAGCGATTTGTAGAAACGCTTGTAGACGATGGCCACTTGTCTAGGCGGCAGGTGTCAGAGTTGTTCGTGCCATTCGAATGTTTTATGGCTTAACGACTGCTATCGAGATGACAACAACCGGGACCGAGTTCCGTACCCTCCAAAGCACTGAGACACTCAGTTCGGATTGCCACAAATGGTCACCCATCTCTGGTTAATGTCCATGTTAATGAGAAGAATTCATTTAAATAAATTAATGTCGTCAGACTATGAAGCAAATATAGAGTGGAGGTGTTCTTATTAGATTTCCCTATGAAACATACATACATACATATAATCACGCCTGTTTCCCGTAGGGGTAGGCAGAGACCACTTCTTTCCACTTGCTACGATCCTTACATACTTGTTTCGCTTCGTCCACTTTCATTATTCCCTTCATACATGCTCTTCGGTTTAGGGTACTCTTTACCTGGGGGCTTACCACAAGCTCTTGTTGCGATTCAATTATAGGAACGTTTTAATGACGTTTCTTATTGTCATGACAATAAGGTACGTCATTGCACAAAAAGTCGCTGAAACGTTAATACGTTCCTGTAATTGAGTCGCAGTGGGAGCTTGTGGTAACCCCCTGGCCTTTTTTCAAGACGTCCCTGATTTGGTCTCGAAACGTCCGCCTAGGTCTACCCCTTCCAACACTTTCATTCACACTCGCCTTATACACTCTTTTCGTCAATCGTGTGAAACAACGCTTGACAATTTGAGCGGGATGTGCGCGGGTGATGGGGTGTTAGATAACGCCTACTTTTCAATTTTCTATCTACCGGTCAATAGCAAAACTACTCGCTTCGTTCGTCGATGTTAGTACTTAGTTTAACTTCTTCACACTAGATGTCACTAAGTGTAGGATGGTAAAAGAGACGTACAAAGGGTCGCCATCTAGTGTCGAGTAGAATTATATTTGGGATGAGAACGTTGGCAAGACGTCTGCACTGGACGAACGCAGACAGCACAAAGACCTAAGCCACGCCTACTGTGATAACGTCAGGGGGTTAGTTGAGCCATGGGGCCCGGTTGCTTAAACCCAGTCCTCTTAGTCTTTGGTCCATGCGCCAGACCAACACAAATGCTCACGGATTGGTGTTAAGAAAATATTTTGTAATGTACGGTATTCCATAATAAAAAGGAAACGTTGTTTTGTTTGGAAATATGATGGTTGCCCCCTCGCATTAAGAGGGAATCTGCCCGGTGCACAGAGTAAAGACTAAAGAAAGAGGTGCCCTTATTAGATATATGTATGAAAAAAAACGTGGTCATTGTTTTTTCACTTTCATTGTTCTATCTACCGGTAAATAGTTGAACTACTAGCTTCGTTTTATGTCGATGTTAGTACTAGGCCGACCACTCGGCCGAGTTGCTTAGGGCCAGTCCCCTTAGTAATTGGTCCATGGCTCGGTGCAATAGTTAGGCAGTAAGCTCGCCCCTTATAATCGGCAAAATGTGGGCACTGCATACACTTCTGGCTTCCTTTTTGAAGACTACAGGCGTGATGGTGTAGGTTCGTAAGAATATTTAATTTATTCACCACAAACTAAAAAAAAAATTCGGTCGCGTGTGGATTTTATTATTTTACATTTTACATATGGACCCCTAAAAATGTTATTAAAAGATGCCATTTTCCAACGAGATTTGGATATAAATAAGGTATTATGGTAATCGGAGTCGAGGCTTTGTTGTGCTAAATCACTGATTTCCCTAAGGTTAAGGGATGATTTTTATTTTACGGAACATTGCGATATTTATCGTGAATGACACAGATTAGAGGTCGATTGCTCTTTGATTTATATTCGGATATTTTTATACAAAAATCTAATGTAACGTCACGACTTTTATCCCCATTCGGGGGTAGTTAGAGGCTTGTGTGGCCATACACCACCACATTGTGTAGGTATTAACCAACTCAAAGCCCACGTTTCACCAGATAGTCAGAACGCAACGTGACAGTCGGTGAACCTTGTCGCCGTGTATACAGGAACTGACTATTACCTAATCCCGAGGGATAGGTAGGTTTCCTCACGATGTTTTCCCTTGCCGTCAGCGAACTGTAAATTTAAACTGTAATTTTTATACAATTAAGGCGGTAAACAAGCCTACGGCCCACCTGGTGTTAAGCAGTTACCGTAGCCTATAGATGTTTGAAATAAAAGGCTATCGCTCACACGTTGCCAACCTAAACGGGAGTAGGACAGAGGAAGGGGATGGGGGGTTGGGCTTCCGGTTCCCATCATTGTACGAAACGCAGCTGTAATAGCTTTACGCCGATATACTGTAAGAGGGTGGTACTACCCCGGTTGAGCAAGCCCGTATATGAGCTGCAGTCAATTGGCTAAAGCTTGGCTCTTGGACAAATACCACAAAATCGGTGTAGTGTTGCGTCAGTATGCAACAAAAAAGTTCTACTGTTCTCCATAAATTACAGCTAAAAAGATTGCTGTCTCACGCACACAGGCGGCTAAACCTTTCTAATCTGTGGCTAAACTAAATATAATGTTAGTTTGGCCAAGAAGGAAACGGATTTGGTAACCAGATTTACGGCCGAATACTCGTACGCAACTTAAATTTGAGAGCTGCTTAACTTTGACGCGCCATACAAAAAATGACAGTTAACGACGTCTCAAACTGCTAAGTGGGACTTAAATATTTAAGTAGCCTTTGAGTATTCGGCCGTTAATGTTTCAATTTATCACACTAACCGCCGAATACTCGTACGCCACTTAAATTTGAGAGCTGCTTAACTTTGACGCGCCATACAAAAAATGACAGTTAACGACGTCTCAAACTGCTAAGTGGGACTTAAATATTTAAGTAGCCTTTGAGTATTCGGCCGGTAATGTTTCAATTTATCACACTAACCGCCGAATACTCGTACGCAACTTAAATTTGAGAGCTGCTTAACGTTGACGCGCCATACAAAAAATGACAGTTAACGACGTCTCAAACTGCTAAGTGGGACTTAAATATTTAAGTAGCCTTTGAGTATTCGGCCGTTAATGTTTCAATTTATCACACTAACCGCCGAATACTCGTACGCAACTTAAATTTGAGAGCTGCTTAACTTTGACGCGCCATACAATAAATGACAGTTAACGACGTCTCAAACTGCTAAGTGGGACTTAAATATTTAAGTAGCCTTTGAGTATTCGGCCATAAATGATTCGAGATTTTCCCATTTTCCACCTGACACCGTTGTTCCAAAACTTTTACAGACCAGACCTAAGCACGGAAGGCATCACACCAAAACAATCGTTCTAAATATTCACCTTTTGGTTTGACTGTTAAGTGGGAGTAGGCATGCACAGCTTTCTATGCTAGTTTTTGTTTATTTTTATTTAAATACCTTATTTAGTATTTTTTTACTCACACTGTGTTAATGCCTGCCTGCTCACATAGCGTTACTGTTTGAAAATGTATACAATTATTCTTTTGAAAAGAGTAACCATTGAGTTTCTTGCCGGCTCTTCTCAATGGAAGCAACATTACGAACCGGTGGTAACGCTAAAATATTGTTTATATTGACTATTTATAAAAGCTCTAATGAGCTTACATGAATAAAAACCTTTTGACTTTGACTTTGACTTATCAGTATACTTCAATTCACACTTCAAGATTTCACCCCTGTTTACCGAGAATTATAAACATTTTATTCCCATTTTGGCATTCAAATTCGTTCCTTTCATTACCTCCGGTGGAATTTATTCAATCTATTTCAATTACAACCTCCGAATGGCTGATATCCGAGCGAAGAGGTTCTCTCGTGTGAACGACTGCGTATTTGGAAATGCTAGTTCGGTTCGGATAGCGGAAAATGTGGTAGAGTTTCTGAACTGTTCAAAGCTTTAAAAATCTTTACGTAATTTCGCAAAGCTGCGGCTTTTTAAATGCAACTTGAAAGAGCTATGATGTGAAAGTCATTGGAACATTGGGCAAGCAGCGCGATCGATATCTTATATCCGATTTTGCGTCTGACATAACATAACACACAATAAACAAACGCGCAAGTTATTATTCAATTGATCGTTGTATCTTTTTATATCTATTCAGCCGACGTTCTTAAAAGACGATCCTCCTTTTTACACGACTGCCCAATAAAAAAAGAGTGTATATGTGTTTAGGGTTCATGTATGTATGTATGTTTGTATGTGAGATTCTTTATTCCACCATAACTTATAAATGCCTGAACGGATTTCGATGTATGGGGTATCGTTAGAATCCTTACATCATTCCGGGTAACACTGGGTATATTATTTTTGAAAAAAAAACAATATGGCGGCATTATGGCTCAACCTTAATATGTGAAAAAAAAATTTTTTTCTTCCATTATTACAATATGGGTATCAAATTGAAGGCCTTGATGAGCACAGTCCAAAACTGTAGAATTTATAGGCATAATTTAACATAGGTAGGGTGTACATGCAAAACAAATATATCATTTTTGGCTGCCGTCACTAAAATGCATAAAATAAAAATAAATAATTTAAAAAATTAAAAACACGACTGCCCTGCCAAAAAACGAACTAAAAAGTATAAAACAAGTGCAGTGTCATTGCAGTCGGGGGCCCTCTTAGATTAAATATGTTCCACAGAACGGTCCCCCGACTGCAATGACACTGCACTTGTTTTATACTTTTTAGTTCGTTTTTTGGCAGGGCAGTCGTGTTTTTAATTTTTTAAATTATTTATTTATATGACTAAAGCGGCAAACAAGCGAACGGTTTGCCTGATGATAAGTAGTCATCATGGCCTATAGAATACTAATAGCATCGCCTGTACTTTGCCGACCTGAAGGAGTCGAGTAGGGCAGAGGGTTTGCCAAAAACTAACGTGGATCGGTTCTATTTTTCTCACCATCTTCCTCTACTGATGCATAATAGTTCTAGTTGACTCATGATTTAATACAAACTTATCGTGTTCGCTTTATAAGTATCGTTCGGTGTAATTAGGGTGAAACGGTGATAGTAGTGTAGCAAACCTTCAAAAAACAGTCAGAAAATTCTAGATCCTACGGTTGAAAATAAAGAAAAAATAAAGAAAGAATAAATTTCTTCGACACACTCGCAACTTGCAACATATAAAAAGAGGAAAGACAAAAAAGGGGTCAGCGCGAACTGTGCCGAAAAGGTATTGGTATTGGGGTTGGTGTAGTTCCAAAATACGCCGCTCGATTTTATCAGCGATCGCTGTTAGAACGAGTTCGTGAGTGCTCGCGGCCAAAGATAGTAATTGATTGGACTTTTTTTAAACTCACCAACTTTTATGGAAGTTTTAAAAAAGTTAGCGACGGAGTAATGTGAATTGCGTCGGAGTCCCTTTAGAAATGGGTGCTTACCTAAGTACTAAGTTTTTTCTTTCTTTTTATTTTTTTTATTGGACTGCGGTGGCAAAAAAGCGTACGGCCCGCCTGATGTTAAGCAGTTACCGTAACCTATAGATGCTTACAATACCAAAGGCATTGCTCGCACATTGCCGACCTGAAGGGGAGTGGGATGGAGGGAGGGGGAGGGGGGGGGTGGGCTCTTTTTGGGTCTTGTTTTCTGTGCATTAACACAATGTAATCAAGGATATAAAGGATATAAAAATACTTCTATCTATCAGGTTACGTTCAGTAGTGTCTGTTTAAATTAACTTTTTCATACAATTCCTTTAAACAATCTTCTTTATCCGTCTCTTTTACTACCATTTTTATATCTCAAGCACCTGTTATGAAATAGCTCGTAAGATTTGTGACTAGGGTAGCATCAGCGTTCAATAATGAAAATAATAATCAAAGACAAATGGCCGCTGGACGCCCGAACATTTCTCAATCTCACAACTTGCTCTAACCTGGATTAAGGACGTGGGGTGAGGGATAAGTGGAAGCGTGTTCATACGCGGAGGGGAGAGCGATTTTATAAATATTGAACCTAAAACGGCCAGGTCATGCGTATATTGACCCAACGCAGCTCGTCCGGCAGCTCGTTCGTTCACAGTTATTTTACCTCTGACATTTTACCTTATTTATTTATTTTTGAAAAACGTAGTCGATATTGGGTTTTTATAAGTCATGTAGCCTGTAGAATAAAATATAATCTACAGTTCATGGTCTCAAAGGCCAAGTTTAAAGGCTGACTTTGCGTTTTACATACCTAAATAAAATGAGGAACGTCAGAGGTAAAATAACTGTGAACCATCTGTACACATATTAGCCTAAAATTGCTGCATTTCTTTCAGTGGTATGTTTCATAAAATCACTGTCACTGTCATTCTTATTTACAAATGCTATGATGTGAACGACATGGAACATGCTACACTTAAACGTTCACCACAAATAATGATTTACCGCTGTATAGTCAACTCATATTTGAGAGGGGCGTCTTAAAAAATAAAAAGTAAGTTTAAAAACTAAAACCCGACTACTGAAAAATCGCGCTCTAAAAAGTATGAAACAAGAAAATATTCTCATCTAGAGGATAGCCGTGGTCCGTGTAGGTCCTTTAGGGCCAAATGGCATATGAACACGGACCACGGCTATCCTCTAGATGAGAATATTTTCTTGTTTCATACTTTTTAGAGCGCGATTTTTCAGTAGTCGGGTTTTAGTTTTTAAACTTACTTTTTATTTAATTATTTTGGAGTTATAGGTAACAATATATATATTTTTGAAATGTGCTCATCAAGCTCTTTCATTTGATACCCCACACGGTTTTATAAAAAAATGTTTTTTTTTTAGTTCATGACATTATGTCCTCTAGAGGGCGCCATATGCAATTTTATGTGACGTCACATAGCCTATAACCAGCGCGCCATTAAGCCGCTTCTAACGATACCTCATTTGTCAAATTACGACAAGTAGTTTGGAAGTTAGGTGGGAACAGACGCACATACATACATACATACATACATACATACATACATACATACATACATACATACATACCGGTCAAAATCATAACCCTCCGCCGTAGTCGGGTAAAAATAGCTTCTTAAGTGAGATTTAAACATAAGAGTAGCGTGTCCTCATGGAGATTATTACAAAATCGGACCATCTGTTTCGTTCGTTTGTGATTTTGATAATAATTGACGACGGAAATGTGTCAAAATTCAAAATTCGAAGCTCAACGGATTATTGTTTTCGTACCGATTATAATTTTGTGGATACGGCTTTTGTTTTTTTTTATTAATCAATTCGCTGGTAACTTGCGCCCCCAACACGGCCCAGCTTAGTTTGAAAGGAGTTATTGGGACGGAAACGTTCAGACGTATAGAACAATTTATTGATACACAGTCAACTGTAATAAAGTATTCGATTCCTCTATTCTACAAGTATGTACCTGAGGTCTTGGCGTTTCGATGAAAATTGATACAAGGTGGCGAGAAAATTATTTGGACACAAAGGAATATAATTCACAATACAGTAGGTAATACATAGACTATTTTTTTTTTTTAAAGTAGCATAGAAGGAGACTATCAGCCCGTCTTTGGTTAAATAACATGTCGATCTTGAGGTCCCGGCTTCGATTCCTGGGTCATCCCCTCTGAAACAGCTGGGACTGGCCAGGCTATTGACTGCAGCGCATATATGGGCTGGCTCGACCGGGGTAGTAAACCCTATCACAGAAGATTGGTGTAAAGTAGTTATTACAGCTGCGTTACGTACGATGAGAAAGCCCCAATACTTATACTTCTCATCAAAAAATTCGAAACAGTACTGGAAGTACTATTCAGGCATTTAAATAAAAAAAAAGATTGATATCATTAAAAAAATAAGCAAAAAAATAGTTGGCAGTTTAGTCTACACAATGGTGTACCACAATTCCAAATTTGAATTGAAATTTTAGAATTTTCATCCAATAAATGTAGGTGTTTCGTTTTTTTTTGATGAGAGAAGTGTATTTGGCCATAAATCTAATAATAGGCAAGTCTATGCCATAAGGACAGCCACGCTTACTAACGATTCATATTTCTTCGGCAAAATTCCTCCCTCTGGTTTCTCCGAAGTAAAAATAACAAGTTCTGGCCCAAATTGTTATGACAATCACTCGAAGTGAGTGCGAGACGAGGGCTATTGAGGGCACCCTCCGACGAAATGGCAGAAAAATAGTAAAATAATTCGCAGTAGTTTTGGTAATTAATTTGTAGTGGCCATTATTTATAATACAATAAATACCGCTTCGAAATGCTTTCTTAGATTTGATTTTCTCAGCAAAATATCGGATCTGCTTCCAGGGTGTCGAGTATCTTAAAAATTAAGAATTGCTAAACCACTGACGGTGAGGGAAAACATCGTGAGGAAACCTACCTATCCCTTGGGATTAGGTAATAGTCAGTTCCTGTATACACGGCGACAAGGTTCACCACCTGTCACGTTGGGTTCTGACTGTCTGGTGAAACGTGGGCTTTGAGTTGGTTAATACCTCCACAATGTGGTGGTGTATGGCCACTCAAGCCTCTGACTACCCCCGAATGGGGATAAAAGTCGTGATGATACATTTACATTTTACATTTGCAAAACCACTGGACCCTAATGGCCGGCGCGCAGTGAGTACGGCAGGGCATGGCATTTTTATTTTTATCAATCGAATTTAATACTTATCCAATCGAAATAAGGTATATATTTCAATGCTCGCTGATCGACCTCGGAGTATCACGGAGTATTTTCTCGGTGCACCCGCTGGAGCACCTTATTTCGACTGGATAAGTATTCAATTCGATTGATAAAAATTAAAATGCCATGCCCTGCCGGACTCACTGTGCGCCGGCCATAAGTCGGCATTGCCATTGAACTGCTATAGTGATCAACCCTCTGATTGGGCGGCCGACCAGCTGGACTATAATTGGCGGTCAGAATCAACTCACCAATCAGAGAGTCGATCAGTATAGCAAAACGCCACAATGGCGTCACAATACCACTTAGCTTTTCCCCGGGACTCGTGGAGGGTCAAACCTTGGCGTCATCGTTGGACACCATTGTTGATCCTGGCTTACAGGAGTAACAGTGGTGGGAGTGTGTGGCGGGCTTAGTCCCACTAAAAAAAATGGCACCACAATGGCTAAAAGACTTAGGGCCCTGATAAATTCTTATATATCTAGGTAAATTCTTAGTTATAAATCTTAAATTGACATGTAAAACGAATTAATAATAATTATCGTAGCAAATGTTCTGAGTTATTACGAACTCCGATGTTTGCAACTTAATTTCACACAGATCTTAATAAAGCAAACTTGCGTTCTCTCGTCCAGCTAATATTCCAATATCGCCCCTCTCACAATGACCAATTTGACCACTAAGAGTTCCAATAGTGTCTGATAGTGCTAGTGCTGGCCCCTGATGGAACATTCCCTTTGGTTAGCGGTCGGACAGTAACCGCCTTGCCCGGGATCGCTACCTTTATGATGTGGGGTAGATGATGAGAGTAAGCGTATAAATAGCCAAGCTGTTGAGTGTAGCCAATCGTCTGCAGCTCATATATGGCCTGGCTCGACCGGGGCAGTAGCACCCTCTCACAGGAGATCAGCGTAAAGTAGCTATTAGTAGAGAGCCGGAAGCCCTACCACCCTCTCCTCTCCCTCTGTCCCAGTTCAGGTGGGCAACGAGCGAGCGATGCCTTTGTTATTGCAAGCATCTATAGGCTACGGTAACTGGTTAACATTAAGCGGGCCGTACGTATGTTTACTACCTCAGTGCGATAAAAAAATGATGATAAAGATTATCGAAGTTAATGGTCGAGTCCACAAGGGCCTCGACTCTATTAACAATTGTCCGTTGCGAAACCACTGTTCTCTAATATTACCTTCGTAAATTCTTGGCGATCGACATATTGTCGGCTGTCTATTAGCAGTCCTCTGGCCAACAACATGCAGAGAGCCAAGAATTTCAGATTATCCCACTAATTTTGATTCGGATTTTATTCTACAAAAAGCTCATAACCCGAAGGTCAGTTCGACCTGTCGCGAACTATACGTGGTTAGACGTCAAAACTGATTGCTCGGGCGCGGCGCCCTAATGCTCACTAAATCGAATTACATTAAAATGTATAATATAAATTAACATAGACATGCGTTGAAAGCGAGTAAACTTACACAACAACACCGTAACAACACCATAACAACACCGTAATAGTTAGTTGTAACAACACCGTACACTGAGAAAAAAAATTACGACAACAAAATGGTTTTTGTAGTTCCTAGTAGTCTTTTTAGTATGTTTTACTAAACGTTTTGTATTTACAGCAAATGTTTTATAATTGTGAGGCATTACATGAAACATTTGCTATGAATACAAAACGTTTAGTAAAAAATATTGAAAACACTACTAGGAATTACAAAAACCATTTTGCTGTCGTAAATTTTTTCTCAGTGTAATAGGTATTATTTTACACCCGCTGTAAGGTTATATCTTGCCCCAAAATGAAAGCTCTCTTTGATAAATCTTTGTTTGCAGCATCTGTAGGTGCAAACCTTTAGCCTTTAGTGTCGGCAACTAATCACATTGATCAAAGTAATTTGTAATCGTATCCATTGATCTTGCACATCACTATTGTATCAACTTAGTGCGATATCGCACGAGGCAACCATGGTGGCGCCACCAGCGGGTGATTTGGTAGCCAACACTGAATTGGATGCGCTACCAAGCGGAGACCAGGTGCGATACCCTCGATATAGCTCTATACATTTTGTTGGTGGAGCGACTGGTTGCGCTACCATTGGTGTCTTCGTACGATATAGCCCTTATGTGTTGGAGGTTTATGGTCACATCTCACTACAACCACTCGGCACCCGACTGCACGTAGGCAGCTTGCGAGCGAGGCGATCCGGTGAGGTTACGGAGTTGAGAGCGTATGTCTATAGTATCTCTATATACAAAAATGAATCCTATTTTCCGTCGTCATGACTTGACGCGAGAACGGCTGGACCAATTCAAATGTTTTTTTTTTTTAGAATATTCCGTGAAGTTCAAGGATGGTTCATACATTTAAAAAAAAAAAAAAAAAATTTGCCTGGAAAACGCTAAAAACACCAATTTTATGTAAAAATTACGATTAAAATTACTTTCAATAGATGGCGTAACGAACGCCGGTGTCAAATGGCGACTACAAATTCCTGCAAATTCTTATTTTTCTAATTGTTCATTTTAAATTATCAGACAGAATTTTTAATATTTAAATCTGAAAAGCAGAAGAACGGACGACGAACGGGGGAACGGGGGGTTTAGTTCTTTTTCAGCTAATAAGTTAATAAAACATTATTAACTCTGAGGCGGTACGAAGTTCGCAGGGTCAGCTAGTTTCATATAAAGAATACTAACCGCTCGAGGCGAGGTGGTGCTGGTCGGGTGCCGTGTGGTTGTAGTGAGCTGTGACCATTACTTTGCTCATCATCATCATCATCATCATCTCAGCCGAAAGACGTCCACTGCTGGACATAGGCCTCCCCCAAGGTTCGCCACAATGACCGGTCTTGCGCTGCCCGCATCCAGCGGATTCCCGCGACCTTCACCAGGTCGTCGGTCCACCTTGTGGGAGGCCTACCCACGCTACGCTTTCCGGTGCGCGGCCGCCACTCGAGAACTTTTCGGCCCCATCGGCCATCCGTTCTACGAGCAATGTGCCCTGCCCACTGCCACTTAAGTTTTGCAATCCTACGGGCTATGTCAGTTACCTTGTTACTTTGCTCACCTCTATTTAATTCCAAATTAAATAATTACATCAAATACTAACTTAAAGAAAAAACGGCCAGATTGCACTCCGGGAGTGCCGGCAGAAGTGAAAACTGTCGCTACGAATCTGTCGCATTTTATTCGCGCAAGCGCCCTGCGCAATCTGTCGAATTTTTCGATCAGGACACTTGACCCCTGTCGCGAGTATATAATTTTTTACCCATCCCAAGAAAAGTGCACAACGCCGCTAATGAAGTTTTCACTTCAAAAAATAATACTTGACTCAAGACAAACTCATCGGTGCTTGAGTAACTAACAGAAAAATTCAGGTACCTACTAAGAAAATAGTTTCTTCTACGAGTTTTCTAATATCATCATAAGCAGAGGAATATTAGGTAATAGTCTACGTAATATACCTACATAGATATACATAATCGTGTGGTCATAAACTGTCTGTCTATCAGCAAGCAAGTGAAGCGTCAGACTCCAAACGATTAACCCCTTTCTGCCCTGACCGACTGCCCGTTACATACGGACACATTAATTCTACCATGAGTTTGTTAGTCGCAAAAAAAATAATATATGGCAAATTAAACAGCGCTCATATCATCTACATGAGCCGAGAGGCGCACTCGACCATTCTGACGTCTGACCACGTAGTCTCCGTTCACAGTTATTTTACCTCTGACGTTTCTCATTTTATTTTTGTAAAATGCAAAGTCAGCCTTTAAACTTGGCCTTTGAGACCCTAAACTGTAGACTAGGCTTTATTCTACAGGCTACAATGTAGCCTGTAGAATAAAGCCTAATCGCTCCGCTACATGACTTATAAAAACCTAATAATAATAATATCCTGGGACATTTTTTACACACGGCTACCTGATCCCAAACTAAGCAGAGCTTGTACTATGGAAACCAGATAACTGATATTACTACATATACTACTTTTTTATTTGTAAATACATACTTAATTTACACATACACCCAGACTCCGGACATACAGACATGTTCATGCACACAAATGAATGTCACGGGTAGGAATCGAACCTACGACCTGCAGCGTGAAAGTCGCCTCCGCGCCAACCACGCTAACGGGCCAGTCAAACCCGTAATATAGACTACATTTTTCAAAAATAAATAAATAACGTAAATGTCAGAGGTAAAATAACTGTAAACGCACTGTAGATGTAACGTCATGTCAGATTTCTTGGGCGCGGCTGCTCGTTGCTTGTAGCAGAATCGTACGACCGTATAAATAATACAAATTATAATATAACTCCGGTGTGGGAGCTATTTGTAGTTATTTGAAAAAATTGTGCTCACTACTTCCATCTACGAAATCCAACAAAATATGAAATTCGATTTCAACTTAGACAGCTATCCAATCTTAAAGTTTAAGCCGGGGATGTCCCGAGACGATTCGGAAGCAAGTAATCCGGGGAACGTACGGGCCATCAAGCCGCGCACACTACAGGCCCTTAATCCCACCTATCAAGGTAGAACGTCTATATATTTCACTAGCTGTGCCCCGCGGCTTCTCCCGCGTGGAAATTGGTATCTAAGATTAGCCTATGTCTCATTCCAGAGCCTAAACTATTTACGTTTCAAATTTCATTGAAATAGGTTTGGTAGTTATTGAGATATGTGATAACAAACATTCACACACACACTCGCACATACATACACACACACCTTCGCATTTATAATATTAGTAGAAAGTAGTATAGCATAGTAAAAAAAATGTAATGTAACGTCACGACTTTTATCCCCGTTCGGGGGTAGTCAGAGGCTTGAGTGGCCATACACCACCACATTGTGGAGGTATTAACCAACTCAAAGCCCACGTTTCACATATTCAGAACCCAACGTGACAGGTGGTGAACCGTGTCGCCGTGGATACAGGAACTGACTATTACCTAATCCCGAGGTATAGGTAGGTTTCCTCACGATGTTTTCCCTCACCGTCAGCGAACTGTAAATTATGCACATAGATGAAAATTCATCCATTGGTGCATGCCCCACCGGGGATCGAACCTGGGACCTTCTGATTGTTAGCCCAACCTGTTCACCCCTAGGCTACAGTCGTATAGCATAGTAGGAAGTAGGATAACACCCCCTCCAGATCTCACTTGCCGAAACACTATCCTAATTGCACACCCCATCTCCATTGAAATCCGACTCGCATCTTATTCCTCGATATCCGGGAGATCCGGGCCGGATGTACTGAAATCCGGGTGCTACAGGTTGGGATTGAATGTGTATCTGCACAGATCCGGGTGCACCGGAGCGAAAGATTAAGTCCGTATGCATAATGCTACAAACGGCGTTTGCTGACATACGAACTTGAAGTGCTGCCAACTGGGGTGATTATTTTTGAAGTAAGTAAAAAATGAAATTAAATGAAAAATATTTATTCAGCACAGCACATAAAGTGGGCGTTTTTAAGCGTTCTATCTCTCTACTACTAGTTTTCCTATGTTCTTTTGACTAATTTCAATTAATTAATTAATAATTAATTTCGATCCCACCGTCAAACCGACTGCTCGGTTTTGTGGGACTATGTACTATGTTCTATTGTAATTGAATGTTTTATGAATTAATTAATAGATTATTGATTATTTTATTGTTTTAGTTGTTGATAGCAGCGGTAGCCGATTGGTTAAGCACGCGTCTTGCGGGCTTAAGGTCCTGGGTTCAAACCCTGGCTCACACCTCTGGATTTTTCGAAATCTATGTGTGAATCATAACTTTAATATGATTATCACTTGCTTACGGTGAAGGAAAAACATCGTGAGGAAACCTGCATGTCTTTAGACATGTGAAATCCACCAACCCGCACTGGGCCAGCGTGGTGGATTATGGCCTGAATCCCCCTCGCATTGAGGGGAGGCCCGTGCCCAGCAGTGGGACGTTAAAGGGGCTAAATTTTTTTTTTTATGAATTAAATAAATAATAATAAAAAAGAAAATAACATCACATAAAAAGGTAGAACCGATAGACTAGGTAAGAAAGGAACTAGCAATGTTATCTTCAGGGTGAGCTGTGCCGAAAGGCATTGTGCTGGAGGAGAACAAGGAGAGTAGTATTACTGTGGATCCCAAACTAAGCAAATGCTTATATCTTGGGATCCAAAGTAGTGACATAATGCTAAACATTTCAATTATGACGAGTGTATCAAAGTATTTAAGATTTAAAACTGTAATTTTGCATAAAACTCTGACAAGCAAACATAAACAAATATTTATAATGTTGGTAAGATTGACTCGCCATACAATGGAACAGTGTGTCCCGAACACGGCGGATCGCCCCACGTCGACGCCCGCACGTGACTGACTTATTGCGGGGCGGCTCTACCGACTCTACCGGCTCTACCACACTCTACAGACCATTTGTATGCTTATCTGGGGTACAAAGAACATGAGGGGTAGTAAAACACATTGAGAAGATCGCAGATAGAATATACCTACTTGATATATCGTAGAGCTTTGAGATTTGATCGTAGATAGAGACTCTAGCTTGAATCTGTAAGTGTCTGTAAGGTAAAATAATATGCCCCAATTGGTGTGTATACAACAGGATCCACTAAATTTATTTTACAACGGTTTTACAAAGCATTTCTTCCTAGGAACAAAGGTGATTTGTAAATCAGTGATTCTATATATTTGTGGGTATATTTTTACCTACCCCTTCGAAAGAGAAGTCGAGTGTCATAGTATAAATAGGATATAATAAGTGTGAGTAGTCAACTGCACGTCTATGGTAACATCTCCAACTTAAGTTGAGCTCTCTGAATTTTGGACGTCGATAATAAAGAGAGTTCAGCTTATATTAGAAGTATACATAGTCTTCAATCTGTCGCCCTTCAGAGTTCAATGACCCGAGTGAAGTACGATCGGTCGAAAACCGAGGAATCGATACCAAATCGAATTACGCAGGAATCGAATACTCGCTATTGTTTTTGAAATCCCCTTTATTGCTTCTGAAATACGAGATAAATAAGTTTAAGATTGGTTCGGATGATTTATTAGATAACCATTCATCTTTGAATCGTTCTGAGAATAAATTACAAGGTGAAATATACAGGCTGACTGGTTGAACACTTTACATATTGATATAGAGTGCTCAGTACTCGATTCTCGTTATTATTATGTACAAAAATAGGTGCCTAATATTTGCCTAATTTATCTTTAATTAACCACACAAAACAATAAGCGTGGTCAGGATCGTTCATCCTTGATTTGACGTACCTATCAAGTGTCATTAACTCCGTTCGCGCAGAACACGCGTACTAGCGATAGCGGTGTCCACAATTTCCGAGTTTCAGCAGGTTTTCTCTGTAGTTCATTGGTATCTTTTTAATTTTATTTTTTTAAACGTTTCATCTTACCATATATTATTATGTCCTTCAATATGTAAAGTGTTTAACCAGTCAGCCTGTATCTCTTAAGATGAATTATTTTCAAGATATTCTATGAAAAAAAATCATC
This sequence comes from Drymonia ruficornis, assembly GCA_947859195.1. NCBI lineage: Eukaryota > Metazoa > Arthropoda > Insecta > Lepidoptera > Notodontidae > Drymonia > Drymonia ruficornis. Next base: position 8,962,359 of record OX401926.1, on the reverse strand, counting down.
AAATAAGGTTTCCAGATATTGCAAATCAACTTTTCTTTCCAACTGAAGAAGATCGGCGTAAAGTAGCTAATTTAGGTGCATTTCATACGATGAGTGGGAGAGCTGAAAGCCCAAAACTTTAACCCCCCCTCCTGTCCCTCTATCCCTCTTTCCTTCAGGTTGGCAACGTGAGAGCAATGCCTTTTACATTGGGAACTAACTACCACCGGTGTAATAGGTGGGGCGCAATATACCTCTGGGTATATCCTATGTATACACAGTCACATCCTCATGTGTATATCCACACAAGCAGCAAATTTTCATTACGAAGCACTCGAAAGTCGAAACTACAGAGTAAAGACTAAAGAAAGAGGTGCCCTTATTAGATAAAATAAAATAAAAAAGCCTTTTATTTCATGCAAGTTTTAACAAATTGATAGCTTACAAAATTGTATTGATATAAATATTAATTATTACTTATTATAAACAGCATAATATTATTATTTACATATATTTATATTATTATTATTATTCCATGAAAAAAAACGTGGTCATTGTTTTTTCATTTTCATTGTTCTATCTACCGGTAAATAGTTGAACTACTCGCTTCGTTTTATGTCGGTGTTAGTACTAGGCCGACCACTCGGCCGAGTTGCTTAGGGCCAGTCCCCTTAGTAATTGGTCCATGGTCGAAACCGACTTGGAATCGAAGGGTCACTGCTTGTTTACTAAACTTGGCGAAATATTTATAAAGGCCCAGACGACCTAACAAAGGTCAACACGAATAGCTTGGTCGACTTCAATTCGGCAACCTTGCCTTCAGAGTTATTTATGTAGGGCGATATGAAAACGTAGATAATAATAATATCCTGGGACATTTTTGTACACACGGTTACCTGATCCCAAACTAAGCAGAGCTTGTACTATGGAAACCAGATAACTAATATTACTACATATATTACTTTTTACCCGACTACGGCGGAGGGTTATGATTTTGACCGGTATGTATGTATGTATGTATGTATGTATGTATGTATGTATGTATGTATGTATGTATGTATGTATGTATGTATGTATGTATGTATGTATGTATGTATGTATGTATGTATGTATGTGCGTCTGTTCCCACCTAACTTCCAAACTACTTGTCGTAATTTGACAAATGAGGTATCGTTAGAAGCGGCTTAATGGCGCGCTGGTTATAGGCTATGTGACGTCACATAAAACTGCATATGGCGCCCTCTAGCGGACATAATGTCATGAACTAAAAAAAAAACATTTTTTAATAAAACCGTGTGGAGTATCAAATGAAAGAGCTTGATGAGCCCATTTCAAAAATATATATATTGTTACCTATAACTCCAAAATAATTAAATAAAAAGTAAGTTTAAAAACTAAAACCCGACTACTGAAAAATCGCGCTCTCAAAAGTATGAAACAAGAAAATATTCTCATCTAGAGGATAGCCGTGGTCCGTGTTCATGTGCCATTTGGCCCTAAAAGACCTACACGGACCACGGCTATCCTCTAGATGAGAATATTTTCTTGTTTCATACTTTTTAGAGCGCGATTTTTCAGTAGTCGGGTTTTAGTTTTTAAACTTACTTTTTTTTAATACATATACGATACACCCAGACTCCAGACATACAGACATGTTCATGCACACAAATGCATGTCTCGGGTAGGAATCGAACCTACGACCTGCAGCGTGAAAGGCGCCTCCGTGCCAACCACGCTAACGGGCCCGTCGATATTAAAGGTTCAATACACGATGTTATATTCTGACATAATATTAATGTAGCATTTGTAAAAGTATATTACTACTCCACCAAGCCAATTAGGAACTTGTCAAATGTGACGTCACCGGCACAAAAAGGCGATGGCGGTGTGCGGGAGGTGTGGGCGGGAAGCTGCAGGCGGTGGCGGGTGGGCGGGCGGGGAAGCCGCAAACCATCCGAGCTCCTAGTTGGCTTGGTGGATTAGTATAATTTACAGGTGCGTCTAGAAGAAGCGAGCGCGATACGCACGAGCAATCAGTTATGACGTCTGACCACGTAGACATAATGTCGTAAAATGATTGCTCGAGCGCGGCAATCGTCTCTTTTCAACGCACCCAATGCCTTATTCATCCAATCCCTCAGTATTATTTCGGACGTTTGAAATACCCTGTATAAGGAAAAAGTTGATCCCGGAAACACATTGGGACGATGTAATGTCCACAATACATGATTGATGGACGCGTTTCCGTGTACCCAATACTTTTGCATTCATATAATGTTGTATATTTGGTGATAAAACAGAATAATATATGATAGAGGCATTTAGTATCTCTACCATAAGTACCTACTCTAGAAATTACTAGTCTCTGGCTACGTCTATATCAGGCGTTTCAGTCGTATCAGGCGCAGCCTACCGTAGCGGCATGTTACGATGGCCGGTTTGACATGTGCGGGGGGGGGGGGGGGGGAGAAAATGAACCTTATTATAACGGTATAAGACAGGCCGTTTGAAAAAATAAGAATGTCAAAAAATTTATGCGTAAATGAATTTTATTCCGTTACAATAAGGTTCATCCTTTCCCCTTCAAACATGTCAAACCGGCCATCATAACGTGCCGCAGGGCGAGCCTACACTCTAGACAGAGAAGGGTATAGCCGACATTATCAACATCATCGTTCTGTCTCATGACTAGGCCAAACTGGGCGAGGCATATGAGAGTGTTCAGGAGGGGCAGGGCGAGCATTTGGCTCGAGCGCGCCCTGTCAATCTATGCGAAGCAAAGCTGCCTCGCGCGGCATGTGAGACATTTGGACATGGCTTAATGTCTATGCTAAATATTTGTTCGTGTATTTGGTTTGGCTATTTGTTGGTTCTTCAAGTGACACTGACGGTTGTGCACGTTTGATTTACAAATATTTACGTAGAGCAACGAACATATAGAGCAGAGGTAGAGCTTAAGCTAGAGCTATAAATCGGGAGATGAAAGTATTAGAGATGGGTTGTACTAGGTAAATTTGGGACTAGGTGCACCTATTCCTAGTATTTTAAAATACGTGATCCTAACACCTGTTCCACCTATACCACCTAGTCTCAACTACTTATCGGCTATGGTTCGCGTACTTAGTCCTTAGTTCCATAACAGGACTCGATACATGAGATCATTATGTAAACAAACTTGTTTAGATTAAAATTATTCTATAATATACTAATTGCGTAGTAACGCTCTCGCAGTACTACCGTACTGCGAGAGCGTTACTTGGTACTTGGTGCGTCAGCGGACGTGTTGAGCGCTAATACTAGGTGGACTAAGTACTGTCAAAATTGGAATAGGTGCCACCTAGTCTCGTGAAATACCTAGTTTTCGCACCTGTTCTCGTAAATACGACTCACCTCTAGAAAGTATCCCCACTGGTAGGGTAGCACTAGTATCAGCAGGACTAGGGCTATTCTTCTAGAAGAATAGAAAAATGAATTGCTTTTGTAGAATTGCTATGAGCCTTTTTAGCTCCCCTGACCACGGGCTGACCACGTTAATCTGACAGAATAAACATATACGTTTATGTTAACGTGTGAAAGAGATAACTATGTGTCAAGCGTCCAGTCTTCTAAAGTATCAATATCGAAGTGAATGACATATCTAATCTATGTATCGAGTAAATTGACGATATACAGATTGTGTGCCAAATTGAGCCATGTATCATGTTGGGGTAGGTCCAAAATTGAATTTGCGATTGTTTGCGTCTGCGGTCTGTTGGACTGACCGTTACACCGTACGGCATTTTGGTTTTGAAGTAATTGAATTTTTATATAATACCGAGTCGGTAGTTGACGGTTGTAGAGGATGTATGGCGTTGTAAATGACAATAGTCACGTCTCAGATCATGCGTTAGATAATTTAATTTTATAAACAACAATTCAAAATTGATTCGATTCTCGATTCTGCGCTCCAAAACACGCATAGCTGACGTAGGCCAATCAGCTGCAAAACTGAAGTGGAACTTGGCTGGCCACATCTGCCGCATGCCGTAAGCGTTATGGGCAAAAGCAACCACGCAGTGGATCCCGAACAACGGGAAACAACAACGCGGCAGGCCCAGGAAAAGATGGCGGGATGAGCTGGACTCCTACTTGACGGATTGGTCCCGGGTAGCCATAGACCGGAGCAAGTGGAAAAAGGGAGGGCAGGCCTTTGCCCTGCAGTGGGACAGTAAAGGCTAGAAATGAAATGAAACGAATTAAAAATTGGGTAATCGTATACCTATCAAAGTATCGCCTTGAAAAATACTGAAAACTTATATTTAGAAATGCTTAAGGTGACAACATTCCCAAGTTCAGCTATCATAGATTATCATAAATCTACTTATCTTATATACAATAGAATTAAAATTAATATAATCTTATAATGAAATATGTTTACTTTTAATTGTACACCATTTTGAATTATACAATTCGGTGTGACGGGCCACCGGAAACCGGACTGTGTGTAGACACACGAATGATTGAATTAGCCAATCAAATTGCGCCATTTGTTGCTCGTAATTTGAAATATTAATCCGAATTCAGAATCGGAATTTGGTTGATAACCCTGTTAAGTATAGTGTATAACAGCTAGATTTCTTATCGTATGGTTAGTGGCCAACCTAATGTCAGAGTTGTTCAAGGTGCCCGAAGGCATTTGACAAGGCTTAACGACTGCTGCCTAGATGACAACAACCGGGACACACTTTTTACGTGCCCTCTGATGCACGGAGACGCTCAGTTAAAATGCCACTAAATGGTCACCCATCTCTGACTGACCATACCAAGCGTTGCTTAACCTCCGACTGTTTACCGATTAGTAATTGCAGCTGGCTATGAGCGCCTCAAATAAAATTTTTATTTTTAATATTGGTGGATGTTACCTTTTTGGGAGGAATGAACTCCCCATATAAAAAAACCCAAATCTGTAAAAAATATGCGTGTAATTCGTACTTGATAAACAAACTTATCATTGCCACGGCAGTCAATAATATTTTTTGTCTCCCAAACAACAAATATTCGATGATTTTTTATTTCCCCAACATTATCTTCCTCGCAGCAATATAAATCATAATAATGAGACATCCTCGCTTCGGCAATACGAACGTATAGCGCATCAATCTTCAAGATCTATCGGTATTGTTGCTATTATATCGAAATCGTGTCAGCATGTTTGGATAGGACAAGGGTAAGCTTTACGTTGTTTGAGCTCTTTTTACCCGACTACGGCGGAGGGTTATGTTTTTGACCGGTATGTATGTATGTATGTATGTATGTATGTATGTATGTATGTATGTATGTGCATCTGTTCCCACCTAACTTCCAAACTACTTGTCGCAATTTGACAAATGAGGTATCGTTAGAAGCAGCTTAATGGCGCGCTGGTTATAGGCTATGTGACGTCACATAAAATTGCATATGGCGCCCTCTAGAGGACATAATATCATGAACTAAAAAAAAAACATTTTTTAATAAAACCGTGTGGGGTATCAAATGAAAGAGCTTGATGAGCACATTACAAAAATATATATATTGTTACCTATAACTCCAAAATAATTAAATAAAAAGTAAGTTTAAAAACTAAAACCCGACTACTGAAAAATCGCGCTCTAAAAAGTATGAAACAAGAAAATATTCTCATCTAGAGGATAGCCGTGGTCCGTGTTCATATGCCATATGGCCCTAAAGGACCTACACGGACCACGGCTATCCTCTAGATGAGAATATTTTCTTGTTTCATACTTTTTAGAGCGCGATTTTTCAGTAGTCGGGTTTTAGTTTTTAAACTTACTTTTTTGTCTTTGGTCTTGTCACAAATCTAGGAGTATTGTCGAACGGTTAAGGGCCATACCACACCGGGACGCTATGGCGACGTCGCCGACCACGTACGCAACTAATTCGTATTAAAATGTATGGCAGGTAACACACCTGGCTTGGGTCTGGCGACGTTTAGAAGCGTTGCCACGACCGTCCGCCCCCTACGTGGAGACTGGATACTCTAGCGACCTGGCGACGCGTCGCCAAGTCGCCAGTATTTTTTATACATATTGTAGATAGATTTTTTATAGCAGTGGTAGCCGATTGGTTAAGCACGCGTCTTGCGGGCTTAAGGTCCTGGGCCTGGGTTCAAACCCTGGCTCACACCTCTGGATTTTTCGAAATCTATGTGTGAATCATAACTTTAATATGATTATCACTTGCTTGCGGTGAAGGAAAACATCGTGAGGAAACCTGCATGTCTTTAGACATGTGAAATCCACCAACCCGCACTGGGCCAGCGTGGTGGATTATGGCCTGAATCCCCCTCGCATTGAGGGGAGGCCCGTGCCTATCAGTGGGACGTTAAAAGGGCTAAATTATTATATTATTATTATTATTTGGCAACCTCACTCAGTGGTTAACTGGTCGCCAGGACGGACGCCCGCGTGTTCGTTGGCTACTCATTTGGCGACCTCATTTGGTCGCCATGGTATCCCGTTGTGTTATGGCTCTTATGGTAATGTCAACAGAGTTATGTTACGTTGTCATATTTCTTACGACATGCAAAGATGTATTAGACCTCTAGATGCGCCTTATCGCGCTTATTGCGTAACTGCATGACATCCACTTAATCATGCACGACCCAGCGTCGCTGCATAGATTATGTAGCTTATAATGCTACAATGTATATTCATCTCTTTCTAACAATAAGTCTGGGGTATATGGCTTGTATTCATTAATATAATAATAATAATATCCTGGGACATTTTTACACACGGCTACCTGATCCCAAACTAAGCAGAGCTTGTACTATGGAAACCAGATTACTGATATTACTACATATACTACTTTATTATTTGTAAATACATACTTAATATACATATACACCCAGACTCCGGACATACAGACATGTTCATGCACACAAATGCATGTCACGGGTAGGAATCGAACCTACGACCTGCAGCGTGAAAGTCGCCTCCGCGCCAACCACGCTAACGGGCCCGTCATATGTAGGTATAGTTTTGCAGTTTTTATAGCACTAAGTAAATAAAACGTGATTGTTTATGAAGAAATATTGTGCTGTCAACTAGACGTGTGTCGTCACATTATTTTCACGAAACGTAACGTAACCGGTTACGATGAGGGCGTCACCGGTTATTTAATAGGTGATTTTTGTAACTGGTTATTTTTGTAACCCTATGGTTTTCGTCACTACTAGCTTCTTGTTTTAGATGTCTATGGGTGTCCGGTGACATAATACCTATGATATAGTTCGGGCTACAGCTAAATAACCTGTTACAAAAATCACCAGTTACTCGTTCGTCGCGTAAACAGTGATTCGGTGAATTAGCTTGTGCAGTTAATGTAACTGGTGACGTGAAATAACGCTCACGCCTACTGTCAACAACAAGTACCTTCTTCAACGCCTATAAGTGTTTCCAAAAATGTGTTGCCAACCCTATTGCTTTTTTATTAAACCACCCATGGACAAACTCCTCAACCTTAAGCACTCCTGGAACGTTTTAGCTTCACTATCTTTACATTTCAGCTATAAAATGTTAATTAAGCGTTGTGCGAAGCTGCCACTATAAACTTTGGCCGGCCACTTGCCGATCGTTGCACATGCCTCGACTATATCTTTGGAGTTTCCAAAGTCGTACAAAGTCAGGCGTTCGCTCAAACGAGCTTTCTTTACAGATGAGTTAACAATAAAGTTACGTATGTAATAACATAATTTTAGCGCAAAATCTATACTTTTGGCAAACGAAGACACTTGGTCTCATGGTTTGAATGCATACGGTGCAAAAGGCCAGATTTTCAAAATGTCAGTGTATCATCATCGACGTTCTATACAGGGTTATTGATTGTATTCCACTTTGCCCTAAAATATCTAAACGGACCACGGTTATCCTCTAGATGAGCATATTTTCTTGTTTCATACATTTGAAAGTGTGATTTTTTGTTAAATTTATTATGTTTTGTAAAAAGTCATAGAACAAAAGTTGTTGTTTATGATGTCAGTAATACAGTCCTGCAAGGTTGTTAGTGTTTTACCAATAACCCTGTATAATAGACACGATGCACTATTATTAGTACTCCAAAAACACAATAAACTATACCTACATATCAATGAATGCAAACAATATGCGCCAAACCTGTTGTTAGAAAGAGATGAATATACATTGCAGCGTTGTTAGCTAAATATAATCATCGGCGCGCGCGTGCTGCCGTGCAGCCGCGACGCTAGGTGGTACGTGACTAAGTGGATGTCAGGCAGTTACCTTGCATGAATGTTAACAAATATTACATACAAAGTGTACAAAGTCGCGGACACAGCTAGTAATGTTAATATCTGGCTAAACGGAAATCAGATAGGCTATTCCATTTCCGGAACTCTATTCAGGACTAACAACTCAATGAAATCGTTTAAAATACACAATAAGCTACAAAGTAGCTACATTCTCAAAAAGTATAAAAAAATTGTTCGAACTGAAAAACAGAAATTGTTAAAATAAACGCATAGAGTCAGCACGGGTAGAGTTAAGCTGTTGCATTTATTTGGTGGGTTGCACGTCGGTTACTTACCACTTAGAACTTCGGCGGAACAGCCGCGAACTAAAGTTTTGATGTACGCTTTTAATATTCAATGTTGCATGTTTAAAGGTTTTATGAATAAAGCGTGAGAGGTAGGAGAGCATTAAATCACTTCACTCACTGATAAAGACGGAGAGACTGTCAGTAAACTATGATATACAGGGTGTAGGGTTTATTGGTGGTAGAGCCAAGCTGTAGTCAATTGACTGCAGCTCTTATACGGGCTGGCTCGACCGGGGTAGTACCAGCCTATCACAGAAGATCGACGTAAAGTAGGGCGGGCTGTACACTCGTTTGGCACCGTAGTCACATAAAAAGGTATTAGAAGTAATAATAGTAAATAAATAATAATAATAATATCCTGGGACATTTTTACACACGGCTACCTGATCCCAAACTAAGCTGAGCTTGTACTATGGAAACCAGATAACTGATATTACTACATATACTACTTTTTGTTTGTAAATACATACTTAATACACATATACACCCAGACTCGGGACATACAGACATGTTCATGCAAACAAATGCATGTCCAGGGTAGGAATCGAACCTACGACCTGCAGCGTGAAAAGCGCCATCGCGCTAACCACGCTGATGGGCCCGTCAAATTCCTAACACACTTTCAATTCATAGAAGTTTCGCGCTCGCCGCAAATCCGTTCTGATGGGATCTGACGTAGTTGAAGTCGTACACATTGTATAATAGAATAGTTGCATTCCTTAAAACCCTCATACACAAAGATATTACCAAGAAAGAGGGAAACAAAATAAAAATATTGATCAAAATTGATTAAAAAAAAAAAAACGTTTATTTTGTTTAGGCCTACGGGGGTAGGTCTTTTAGGGCCAAATGGCACATGAACACGGACCACGGCTATCCTCTAGATGAGAATATTTTCTTGTTTCATACTTTTTAGAGCGCGTTTTTTCCGTAGTCGGGTTTTAGTTTTTAAACTTACTTTTTATTTAATTATTTTGGAGTTATAGGTAACAATATATATATTTTTGAAATGTGCTCATCAAGCTCTTTCACTTGATACCCCACACGGTTTCATTAAAAATGTTTTTTTTTTTAGTTCATGACATTATGTCCTCTAGAGGGCGCCATATGCAATTTTATGTAACGTCACATAGCCTATAACCAGCGCGCCATTAAGCCGCTTCTGACGATACCTCATTTGTCAAATTACGACAAGTAGTTTGGAAGTTAGGTGGGAACAGACGCACATACATACATACATACATACCGGACAAAATCATAACGCCTCCGTAGTCGGGTAACAAGAACAAATCTCAAATATTACATTTACAGCATTAATTTGACAGCAATTCAGACATAGTCACGATGACACAAGTGCCAAGAAAGATACGTAATAAACATCCAGGGGTTTATGAAGAGTGACAGGTAGCGAGGAGCTGAGTGATACGACTTTTTGTGACTTTTATTAGAAATTCTTAGATATGGTACTCATGTGTGATGTGAACATCGACTTGATATGCAATAGACACAACACAATAGTATAGGGCGAACGCCATTTGGCCATTTTCTAAGCACAGAGTAAAGACTAAAGAAAGAGGTGCCCTTATTAGATATTTGTATGAAACAAAACGTGGTCATTGTTTTTTCATTTTCATTTTACTATTTACCGGTATATAGTTGAACTACTCGCTTCGTTTTATGTCGATGTTACTACTAGGCCGACCACTCGGCCGACTTGCTTAGGGCCAGTCCCCTTAGTAACTGGTCCATGGTTCTAAGGCCGCAACACGGAAGTTGTCACAAATATTTTACGGCCCATAACTCAGAAACGATTGTAGTTAAGTATAGTCTGTCGTCACTAGGCATCTACATATCCGCTATCGTAAATTTTGTTTAATTATTTTTTACCCGACTACGGCGGAGGGTTATGATTTTGACCGGTATGTATGTATGTATGTGCATCTGTTCCCACCTAACTTCCAAACTACTTGTCGTAATTTGACAAATGAGGTATCGTTAGAAGCGGCTTAATGGCGCGCTGGTTATAGGCTATGTGACGTCACATAAAACTGCATATGGCGCCCTCTAGATGACATAATGTCATGAACTAAAAAAAAAACATTTTTGAATTAAACCGTGTGGGGTATCAAATGAAAGAGCTTGATGAGCAAATTTTCAAAAATATATATATTGTTACCTATAACTCCAAAATAATTAAATAAAAAGTAAGTTTAAAAACTAAAACCCGACTACTGAAAAATCGCGCTCTAAAAAGTATGAAACAAGAAAATATTCTCATCTAGAGGATAGCCGTGGTCCGTGTTCATATGCCATTTGGCTCTAAAGAACCTACACGGACCACGGCTATCCTCTAGATGAGAATATTTTCTTGTTTCATACTTTTTAGAGCGCGATTTTTCAGTAGTCGGGTTTTAGTTTTTAAACTTACTTTTTTTGGTATTCGAACTGAGCATCTCCGTGCTTCGGAGAGCACGTAAAAAGTCGGTCCCGGTTGTTATCATCTAGGCAGCAGTCGGTAAGCCGTGTCAGAGGCCTTCGGGCGGCTTGAACAACTCTGACACCAGGTTGGCCACTGACCATAAGATAAGAAGAAGAAGTAATTTAAGTTAATAACCAGGGGGCTTACCACGACCTCTTATCGCGATTCAATTATAGGAACGCTTTAACGTTTCAGCGACTTTTTGTGCAATGACCTTATTGTCATGACAATAAGAAACGTCATTGCACAAAAAGTCGCTGAATCGTTAAAACAATACTGCTATAAGAGGTGGTGGTAGGGCCCCTGTTACTTTTAAATAGCGCTGTGGACGAATAGCCTACTAAATTGACTACATGGTGACGCAGTTTTTCAATTGGAATGCGGGCCGCTCGAGTCTTAAGCATTAATTGCAGTTAACTAACAACCCAGCTAGGTCATTAGTTCGCTCGGTTGAACGTTATCAAGTTGATTAGCTGTCGCAAGGTCACTAGTCGGAGGTGAGGAGACACTCGTAACGAGATCTAGACCTCATCAAAATAGGGTCAGGGATCTTATGATACTAATTTTAATTTATTTTTATCAGCCGAGTAGAAATCATCATCTCAGACAAAAGACGTCCACTGCTGGATAAAGGCCTTCGTTACATATGTAACAATAATACCAAAGATTCAAAGGTGCCTTTGAATCTTTGGTGGAAGAAGATCTTTCGAAAATAATTTACGTCAGCGCAAACTTTGAATTTACTCCGCGCGAAGGTAAATTCGATTTGACGGCGGCGCAGCGGTGCACGCGGCGGGCTGATAGCTCCCGGGTTGCATGTCCGCGAAATAATATCTTGCTGGATACGACTTTTGAGGACCTTAGCGCAGTGTTTCGAGTGCTTTGTCATTTTTTTTCACGCAATGCGTAAAACATACGCCTGACGAGCCTGTTGGCGTGGTTGGCGTGATGGCGCCTTTCACGCTGCAGGTCGTAGGTTCGATTCCTACCCGGGACATACATTTGTGTGCATGAACATGTCTGTATGTCCGGAGTCTGGGTGTATATGTATATTAAGTATGTATTTACAAATAAAAAAGAAGTATTTATGTAGTAATATCAGTTATCTGGTTTCCATAGTACAAGCTCTGCTTAGTTTGGGATCAGGTAGCCGTGTGTAAAAATGTCCCAGGATATTATTATTATTATATAGGTACACTTAAAGGGCCCGTACTTGCACTCAGAGTTCTGATCAGCCTTAGATATAAGAACAATTTAATGGAACTTAGTACCACCCTCTCACAGAATATCGTATTACGTACGATGAGTGACAGAGCCGGAAGCCCAGCCCTTCCTCTTCCTCTGTCTCACTCCCGTTCAGGTCGGTAACGTACTGACTAACGCACTAATTGTATGATCTCAAACTAAGCAACGCTTGTGACTACCATACAATGGACTGGGGGCAATCCTAGTGACATCCAGCCCAGGTGAAATGACGAAAAGGCTGTTTCCGAAATTTGTCTCTGGCGGGAATCGAACCCTCAACCACCCGATGCAGTGAGCCGACCGGCCTACGCTCGAACCACAGCGCCAAGCGGTCGCCAAAATGTTTTTTTTAATAGGATCTGCGGTGGCAAAAAGTGTACGGCCCACCTGATGCTAAGCAGTTACCGTAGCCTATAGGCTTGCAATACCAAAAGCATTGCTCGCACATTGCCGACCTGAAGGGGACAGGAATGGAGGGAGGGGACTCCCTCTGGTTGGGCTTTCGGCTCTCTCACTCTTCGTACGAAAGGCAGCTGTAATAGCTGCTTTACGCCGATCTTCTGTGAGAGGGTGGTACTACCCCGGTGGAGCTAGCCCGTGAATGAACTGCAGTCAACTGGCTACAGCTTGGCTCTACCACCTTTACATCTGCAGCTTGGTTCCATGTCTCTCAAGCCGCATCCAGTGTGTTTATGTAACATCCAAAGTAAATTCGTATCGCCGCGGCAGGAATATGAAATTGCGTCATTTCGACGTGTCGCAAAGAGCAAAGTCTCATATTTGAGAGTTGTCTCGGTGTGACACAGCCGCGGATTGCGAAACGAATGTTTTTAGTGATTTGCTTTGCAAACTCGTGGTGAAAATGAAAAGTTAAAGACATTACCAAGAAATAGGACATGTGACTATCCAAAATTGTATGTCTTATTAAAAGCAGTCCATGGACACAGAACAACTTGGTCGTTTGCGGGAAATATTGTTGAATAAAAATGTCGGTATTGTCAATACGGCTCAGCATATAACACGCATCAAAATGTCTTTAAGTTGATTGTCGAATTGCGAGTGCGATAACAAATGTCTGAATTTCGCTGCATGTAGTGGTGCTCTGAGCACAAGTCTGGTAGTTGCAATGTTAGGACGTACCATATCTGCTAAAATAATACATCAATTATTGCAAAGGTGTCGTCCGCAGTTCGGTCAGTTGGGGCATGCCTTGCATGCCTCGCCCGAGTACTCATGTAATGGCATTATATGTCTACGCGTTCCAACGTTAAAACCGAGTGCTCGGGCGCGGTATGCGCCTGATGTAGACGCACCCATTGCCAACGTTACTGCAGTCGGTGGAACATTTATTTGAAATAAAAAATTAAGGGCATTTTAAAAATTACCCAAACGTGAATAGAGCCCACACCATTCAGTACAATGAGCCGATCGCCATATGAACTTCAACGTACTACGTAATCTACGTTTTGTAAATGTAACGTCACGACTTTTATCCCCATTCGGGGGTAGTCAGAGGCTTGAGTGGCCGTACACCACCACATTGTGGGGGTATTAACCAACTCAAAGCCCACGTTTCAGGTAGTGGTAATCTACGTTTTGGTACATAATATTCAGGATTTTCAGCTTCCACGCTATGATAAACTTATATACAACGGAACTCAAACGCAGAGCTCAAACAAGCATAACTAAATATTTGTCTTGTGCTAAACGGCGTGAAGGAAATTAGTCAGCAAATACTTGAACAAGTTTGACGATTTGGCACAGTGGTTCGAGGGTACGCCGCTCGGCTCACTGCATCGGGTGGTTGCGAGTTCGATTCCCGCAAAAGGGAACGGAAACGGTCTTTTCGTATTTTGTCCTAGTCTGGGTGGTACTGGAAAGAAAGAAAGAAACATTAATTCGACACACGCAACACATACAGAGGAAACAGAAAAAAGGGGTCAGCGCGAACTGTGCCGAAAAGGTATTTGGCTCAGCATGTGCTGGGGGGTACGAGACTCCACCAGCGCTGATTTTCAGCCAAACCCTCCTCCATATGACCATACGTATCACTGGCTACCCAAGAGAAAAGGAATAATAAAATATATCTATATAACGTCACGACTTGTTTTTTTATCCCCATTCGGGGGTAGTCAGAGGCTTGAGTGGCCATACACCACCACATTGTGGAGGAATTAAGTCAACTCAAAGCCCACGTTTCACCAGATAGTCAGAACCCAACGTGACAGGTGGTGAACCTTGTCGCCGTGTATACAGGATCTGACTATTACCTAATCCCGAGGGATAGGTAGGTTTCCTCACGATGTTTTCCCTCACCGTAAGCGAACTGTAAATTATGCACATAGATGAAAATTCATCTATTGGTGCATGCCCAACCGGGGATCGAACCTGGGACCTAAAATATATCTACTTAATAAAATCTATAAAATAGTAAAAAGACATATGTGCGTAAAATATATTAAGTATATCGATCTGGGATCGCCCCCAGTCCATTGTACGGTACCCATAGTACAAACATTGCTTAGTTTGGGACCATACAGTTGGTGTGTAAGTCTGGCGACTAGAAATCGAGTAACAAACACAAAAAAACTCTTTTTGAAGTCGGTAACAAATTTAATAGAATGGCGAAGCGAAAGCTCTATTGATTTTTTTTATTTGTGAATTCCTGGGGGCTTACCACAAGCTCTTATTGCGATTCAATTACAGGAACGTATTAACGTTTCAGCGACTTTTTGTGCAATGACGTACCTTATTGTCAGGACAATGAAAAACGTCATTAAAACGTCGTTAAAACGTTCCTATAATTGAATCGCAAGAAGAGTTTGTGGTAAGCCCCCTGATCAAATATTATAAATGTTTGTGATTGTAAGTAATTATCTAATCATGAAAAAATACCAATTATTTGATGAAGCAATTTGTTTAAAAAAATGTTTTCATTACATAAGCTTAATTGACGTGGCCCCACCTTTCAGCATACGTTTTGAGCTTTGCATGTTTTTCAGCAATTAAGTAAAACAAACTACTACTGTAGGTAATTAAACATTTCCCTCATTTCATGTACTAACTGCCAACTGTGGAATATTTGTTTTATTTTGTTTACAATTAAAATATAAATATTGGTGGTGAAGGTTTTTTTGTTTTTATAGGACTACGGTGGCAAAAAGCGTACGGCCCGCCTAATGTTAAGCCAGTTACCGTAGCTTATAGATGCTTGCAATACCAAAGGCATTACTCGCAGATTGCCGACCTGAAGGGGAAAGAGATAGAGGGAGGTGAAGGGGGCGTTGGGCTTCCGGCTCTCTCACTCATCGTACGAAACGCAGCTGTAATAGTTGCTTTACGCCGATCTTCTGTGAGAGGGTGATACCATCCCGGATGAGCCAGCCCGTATATGAGCTGCAGTCAATTGGCTACAGCTTGGCTCGGGCGTAATCGGCAGCGCTCAGTAGCCCGATTCACGTAACCAAAACCGTAACGATGTCTCAGCGATATAGTCGCTGATAGCCTTTTTGTATTACGCAAAGGCTCGGATACGTGAATCGGGCCACAGTTTTGACGTTGGAACGCATATACATAATATCATAACATGAGTACTTACTCGGGCCAGGCATGCGTGGTATTTTGACGCACCAAATACAGAGGCCCTACTCTTTTACAAACGAAAACGAAATTTCGGACGAAATCCACGTATTTCCTACTACGTTTCTCATTGTAAAATTGTTTGACGTTTAGATTTGACGACGATGAAGACGTCAAACAATTTTCGTTCGTAAGAAATGTCGGAATCAATGAGAAACGTAGTAGGAAATACGCGAATTTCGTCCGAAATTCCGTTTTCGTTTGTAAAAGAGTAGGCCCTCAGAAACCAAACAAATAATGAGTTAAGGTATGGTATAACGTCACGACTTTTATCTCCATTCGGGGGTAGTCAGAGGCTTGAGTGGCCATACACCACCACATTGTGGAGGTATTAACCAACTCAAAGCCCACGTTTCACCAGATAGTCAGAACCCAACGTGACTGGTGGTGAACCTTGTCGCCGTGTATACAGGAACTGACTATTACCTAATCCCGAGGGATAGGTAGGTTTCCTCACGATGTTTTCCCTCACCGTGAGTTAAGTAAGAAATTATTAAGTTCATTTACAAAATGTACAGTGTCTGGAAGAAGGAAGGAACCAACAATTCCATGAATCAAGAGTTAATTCGTAATGAAGACCGGTAGTATAAAACAAAGCTAGAACTACCCACAGTGCATTCAAATTGATGCCGACAGCTTCACTGTCGCAATCAAGCGACGGCGCTAACCTCGTTGCCGGTTCCAGGACTGCCGACAACTTTGCCGGCACTAGTTTACAACGGCTTTTTAGGTTTCATTACACGTTGTAAGTTCTTTGTAAAGATATAAACATTCATTTAGTATTTATTACGTAACATTTTTTTTTTTAACCGACTTCATACTACTATAAAAGTAAGAAGATAGATTGGCACCGATCCCAAATACTCGATAACACACCATCAAGCCTGCTTTTCACGAAGGGGTAGGCAGTGGTGGTAATAGAAATATTATTTCAGGTTTTTTAGTGCTCCAGGATTTTTTGAAGTCGGTTTTTTTTTTATAAAAATAATTTAATAACCTATTTTGTCCCACTGCTGGGCAAAGGTCTCCCCCATCCTTTTCCACCGATCTCTATCCTCAGCGACTCCTTGCCAGTTCTTCTCGAAGGCGTCAAGATTGTCGGGCCATCTCTTCCTAGGCCTCCCGCGGCGCCGCTTTCCATCCTCTGGAACCCACCCGGTTGCAATTTTTGCCCACTTGTCGGGATCCATTCTACTTATATGGCCCGCCCATCCCCACTTGAGTTTAGCAGTCTTTGAGCCCACATCTATTATGTAACTATTCTTCATTTATCTAGGGGCTGAAAACGGCACATAGCTATTCCGCAAAGGGAATCATTTTTCTGAATTTCTAGCAGCGTCCTTAGAAACACCGCAAAATGTCAGGAAAATATTCACACATCATTTTACGGAAATGTAGCCTGGCCTTTTTAGCCTCGCTCAGCTTATGCTTGGGGATGAGATTATTAAAAAAAAAACAAACCGACTTCAAAAAAACCTGGATCACTAAAAAGCCTGAAATAATATTTCTATTACCACCTCTGCCTACCCCTTCGGGAAAACCAGACGTGATGGTGTGTTATCGAGTATTTGGGGTCGGTGCCAATCTATCTTCTTACTTTTATAGTAGGTAGACCAAGATTGGCACCGACTCCAAATACTCGATAACACACCATCACGTTTGGTTTTCCCGAAGGGGTAGGCAGAGGTGGTAATAGAAATATTATTTCAGGCTTTTTAGTGATCCAGGTTTTTTTGAAGTCGGTTTGTTTTTTTTATAAAAATAATTTTATTTCACGATTTTTAGTGGCACCATACCAATGAACATTTTGGCATATTGAACCGTATGAAGTAAGCCCAACAAAAGGTAACTGCTGTAAATCTTTGAGGAATTCCCTCGACTGTCTATGGTCTCCATCATTAGACCTGTAATGGCACTTATAACCCATATGGGTGTAAAGTTCTCATCAATACAAATTAATCAAGCCCAAACACCAGGTAATTGCTGTAAATCGTTGAGGAGTTCTCTCGACTGTCTTTTGACTCCATCATCAGACCCTTAATGACAGTCACAACCCATCTTGGTGTAAAGTTCTCATCAATACTAATTAATCAAGCCCAAACACAAGGTAGCTTCTGTAAAACGTTGAGGAGTTCCCTTGACTGTCCCTCGTCTTCATCATCAGTCCCCTAATGACAGTCACAACCCATCTAGGTGTAAAGCTCTTATCAATACAAATTAATCAAGCCCAAACACAAGGTAGCTACTGTAAAACGTTGAGGAGTTCCCTTGACTGTCCTTCGTCTTCATCATCAGACCCCTAATGACAGTCACAACCCATCTAGGTGTAAAGCTCTCATCAATACAAATTAATCAAGCCCAAACACAAGGTAGCTACTGTAAAACGTTGAGGAGTTCCCTTGACTGTCCTTCGTCTTCATCATCAGACCCCTAATGACAGTCACAACCCATCTAAGTGTAAAGTTCTCATCAATACAAATTAATCAAGCCCAAACACCAGGTAATTGTTGTATAACGTTGAGGAGTTCCCTCGACTGTCTTTCGGCTCCATCATCAAATCGACTCCAGACCTTCAAAAAATAGTAGTGCTTTAAAATACTTAATGAAAAAAATTACAAACGCACTAGTCACTCCTACGATTTTCGAAGGTTCCCCTCGATTTCTCTGGGATGCCATCATCAGATCCTGGTCTCCTTATCATGGTACCACCGCTGGGATATCTCCTTTCCAACAAAAAAAGAATCATCATAATCGGTTCATAAACGACGAAGTTATCCGCGAACACACATAAAAAAAAATATATATATATACGGTCGAATTGAGAACCCTCCTCCTTTTTGAAGTCGGTTTAATTAGTATGTCAAAGTCACGGATCGTCATCAAAGTTACGAAAAGGCCGTTTCCGAATATTGCCTTTGGCGGGAATTGAACCCGCGACAACCCGATGCAGTGAGCCGAGCGGCCTACGTTCAAACTACTGCTCCGCGCCATTTGATGTCTAAGGTACATATAAAAGTTGTCACGAATATTCAAAAGCCCGTAACTTGAAAACTATGACAGTTACGTATAGTCTGTTTTCACTAGGCATCTACATATCAGCTACCGTGTACCCAATTATTTTAGACTTTAGAAATACTCTGTAGGTATAAACAAGCAAGATTTTTTTTATGAAACATCTCAGCAGCTCAGCATTAATGAAGCTTCGATACAAGATAGCAAAAAGTTAAATTTAAAATAATACACTGTTCCGTTCGATCGTTGGTTCTGAACACGCCGCCAGTCTGCCCGATACAAACTTTATTAAAAACTATATCAAGTAGCCGAGGATTCTCAGAGACTGGAAAATTTATTAATTATTTCATCCCACAGAGTTTATGACTTGATTTTCTAGTGGGTTTAGTATAATTTAATTTTCATTAAGTAATAACAATAATAATATCCTGGGACATTTTTTACACACGGCTACCTGATCCCAAACTAAGCAGAGCTTGTACTATGGAAACCAGATATCTGATATTACTACATATAATACTTTTTTGTTTGTAAATACATACTTAATATACATATACACCCAGACTCGGGACATACAGACATGTTCACGCACACAAATGCATGTTCCGGGTAGGAATCGAACCTACGACCTGCA
This sequence comes from Drymonia ruficornis, assembly GCA_947859195.1. Lineage (NCBI taxonomy): Eukaryota > Metazoa > Arthropoda > Insecta > Lepidoptera > Notodontidae > Drymonia > Drymonia ruficornis. The sequence continues at coordinate 8,942,776 of OX401926.1, read as the reverse complement.
GCGTGAAAGGCGCCACCGCGCCAACCACGCTAACGGGCCCGTCATTTCTTTAGTATACGTAAGTATTCTTCATCTACGGGCTTAAAACGCCTCATAGCATGCTGCAATGTATGTACTTCTAAAACCCTCGGTATAAATATCATGCAAAAAGTTTTTCATGAAACATCTCAGCAGCTCAGCATTAATGAAGCTTCGATACAAGATAGCAAAAAGTTAAATTTAAAATAATAAACTGTTCCGTTCGATCGTTGGTTCTGAACGCGCCGCCAGTCCGCCCGATACAAACTTTATTAAAAACTATATCAAGTAGCCGAGGATTCTCAGAGACTGGAAAATTTATTAATTATTTCATCCGACAGAGTTTATGACTTGATTTGTAGTGGCTTTGGTATAATTTAATTTGCATTGCTTTTATTTTGTAAAGCGATGATCAGTTGCTTGCATGTCTATGTTTACATTTCCAAAATAAGTTGAGCTCTCTTGGTTACGAGTGTCAATAATAAAGGGAGCTCAGATTATGTTGGAATTTTATAAACTACAGGCGACCGTATGTATATTTTACAAGCTTTTGCCCGCGACTTCGTCCGCGCATAATTAAAAAAAAGTAGCCTATGTGCTATTCCAGACTATAATCTATATATGTGCCAAATTTCATCCAGATCCGTTCAACCGTTCTGGCGTGATTGAGTAACAAACATCCATCCATCCATCCATCCATCTAATTTTTCACATTTATAATATTAGTGGGATGAAATAAATAAAAAAATTAATGACGAAATTAAGAAATAATCACCACAAACTGTATGGGATTATAATGTCTTCATCAGACGTTCAAACGGTTTGCTCAGGCTGTTTGGGACTTGAAGACGCACCCATACATACATACATCAAGGTACGGACTAAATGGAATTTTATAATTTGCGGGAATCGAACCCGCAACAACCCGATGCAGTGAGCCAAGCGGCCTACACTCGAGCCACTGGGCCAAGCGGTCGTCAAATCTGTTAACGTCATGATTTGGCCTTTTCATAAATAATTAAAAATCTTGAAGTTTAAAGCCTAATTAAAAAAGTAGCATCTAGCTCCCCGTCACGTTATAATGCAATTAAGTTACGTCTAAGAAGTAATTAACTATAATTTATTTCGTAACATTGATTAAATGTGATTATTTCGCTAAAAAATATTAATGATTTCGTTCTTAAAATTTATAATTAAGTTTATAAGAACTGTCCGTTGAAATTAGTTTGAAAGATGGATTAAATAAGGGTCGTTTAAGATAGGAAGAGACTTTTATTAACACGAAAAAGTGCTTTGACATAAATTAGAATTGATATCTTAACAGCCTTTTTTATGGGACTGGGCTAGCTACACACTCCCACCACTGTTACTCCTGTAAGCCAGGATCGACAATGGTAAACGATGACGCCAAGGTTTGACCCTCGACAAGTGCCGGGGAAAAGCTAAGTTGTCTTGGAACTTGGATAGGAGTTGGGAGAAGATTATCCACTCTCCCTCCGTTGTAAAGCGGAGACAAACTTAACAGTATAGGCTGATAGCCACAGAAATCTTAACTGCCTCTGAAAATGACAAAATAAAATGGCACCGTAACTTTGTGTAAAAATAAAATAATGCTAAATTAATTTAGTTAAACAGCGACTGTAGCCTAGGGGTGAACAGGTTGTGCTAGCAATCGGAAGGTCCCAGGTTCGATCCCCGGTGGGGCATGCACCAATGGATGAATTTTCATCTATGTGCATAATTTACAGTTCGCTGACGGTGAGGGAAAACATCGTGAGGAAACCTACCTATCCCTCGGGATTAGGTAATAGTCAGTTCCTGTATACACGGCGACAAGGTTCACCACCTGTCACGTTGGGTTCTGACTATCAGGTGAAACGTGGGCTTTGAGTTGGTTAATACCTCCACAATGTGGTGGTGTATGGCCACTCAAAAACCTCTGACTACCCCCGAATGGGGATAAAAGTCGTGACGTTACATTTTAATTTAGTTAAACGAGCGAGACTGAGACCCGAGTACACCAACTCAGTACACCAGTGTTTGCTGTACGGAACCCGTAGTGTATTATTGTTCTCGTAAGCAAACTGTATGTTTTATAGTACCTATTTGTACTCTTTATATGGAGAATTGAAAGTTTTGGATATGTCCGCTATTCAAATTGCCATTCAAAATAACAAATACGTAGATTATAAAATATGCAGTTAGCTAACGAGAAAAATTACACTCGGGCCCCTGGTAACAATCGTTTACTGTCTGACTGTCCGTTAGTGTGTTGGTGAACTCAGCCCTAATTGTCAAAAAGTTAATAAAATCCGAAACAGTTCTTTGTCGTTAACTCTTTTTTTAAATTGTGTCATTATAAATTTTATAATATCCCGTAAAAAAGAAGTTTGGATTAATAATTAAAAGTTAACACGGATTTAATTTATTAGCAGCGCGAGACGCGACTCGGGGCGTTCTCGACTGTTTATCAAAAGTTTTCTTAATTCTAGTTTAACCGTTTTGTTAAGAGAATTCACTGGGAAAATACTTCGTAATGCTTTTGTAAAATGTTCGCCTTCCAGAAACTTGGTTAGCTTTTGATTGATGCAGGCTTCACGAATTAACAAGTCATAATTATTGTTTGAAATCTTTATTTCAAGTGCTGCCCAAAAAGTCGCCACTACAAAAAGTTTCCACTACAAAAAGTCGCCACTACAAAAAGTCGCCACTACAAAAAGTCGCCACTAAAAAAGTCGCCCCTACAAAAAGTATCCACTACAAAAAGTATCCACTACAAAAAGTCGCCACTACAAAAAGTCGCCACTAAAAAAGTCGCCCCTACAAAAAGTATCCACTACAAAAAGTCGCCACTACAAAAAGTCGCCCCTACAAAGTTTCCACTACAAAAAGTCGCCAATACAAAAAGTCGCCACTACAAAAAGTCGCCCCTACAAAGTTTCCACTACAAAAAGTCACCACTACAAAAAATCGCCACTACAAAAAGTCGCCCCTACAAAAAGTTTCCACTACAAGTCACCACTACAAAACGTCGCCTCTACAAAAAGTCGCCCCTACAAAAAGTCGCCACTACAACTGTTCAGGGCCTTAAATCGCTTAACCATTGAACTGCCATTGCCATTGAGCTGCTATAGTGGTCGCGTTGGTCGGTTGATTCTGACCGATCAATGACCGACCGTTCAGAGGATCGGTCACTGCAACTCAATAGCTAAGCGGCTGAAGGCCTGGCCGTGGTAACAGATAATACTGATTACGGGCAACACTAGTTGAGGGTTTTTATTGTGACCAAGGTGGCACGTAGGCCCGCTTGATGTTACCCACAATTCAACTGACACAATATCTGTTTAAAAAACTTTACTTTCCTTGTGTATATTCGTTTATAGTGCTTCTAGTTAAAATGCGTCCTTCGTACCCTCCTCACGTACTGAAGTTACCCTTGTTACGTTACCCTGAAGATGTTCGCAGATATTTGTGAATTGAAAACGGGGAAATTGTCGAGTTTTTGCGCTACGTTTTATTGCATTCGCAATGGTATGTTTGGGATTGTTTCAGTTAAAACCATGGACCAATTACTAAGGGGACTGGCCCTAAGCAACTCGGCCGAGTGGTCGGCCTAGTACTAACATCGACATAAAACGAAGCGAGTAGTTCAACTATTTACCGGTAGATAGAACAATGAAAATGAAAAAACAATGACCACGTTTTTTTTTTCATACATATATCTAATAAGGGCACCTCTTTCTTTAGTCTTTACTCTGTGGTTAAAACTTCCAAGGTATTTTGTTTTTTGAAGTGAAAACTTCTTCAGCGACGTTGTGCACTTTTCTTGAGATGTAAAATATGTTAAACTCGCGTCAGGATCACGTGTCCTGATCGAAAAATTCGACAGATTGCGCAGGGCGCTTGCGCGAATGTTCGTGTGCGTTTGTGTTACAGCGTGCCACGCGCATCCATGGATTGTGACTGCTGATGGCTCGAACGTCTATGTAGTGGCCAGATCGTGGGAGAAAGTTACCCCCACTTTACGTACCTTTTTATACTGAAGAGACTCCCCTCCCCCTCCCCCTACCCCTCCCCCTCTCCCACCTCCCCCTTTCAATTTTTCCACTACGCTGAACATCCCATGATACTATCCTACTTTCAGTAGAGACAACGACTCTACATAGATAAGTACTGTCATTCTATCCACCTCACGGATGAACAGAGTTCGAGCGCAGCTCCACTAGTGCGCTGCGCTGCGTCGTCGCAACGGATCAAAGGGGCGAGAGACGAAGCGGGGAAGGTGATGCGCCAGTACAAAATCTTGCGACGACGCAACGCAACGCGCTAATGGAGCCCGGCCCTAAGGCAGCGTATACATTAGTGACGACATTTTCGCTAGATTTTTTCACTATCGTAAATTTATACTCCAAGTAGCTTTTGCCCGCGACTTCGTCCGCGCATAATTCAAATTGAACGTCCATACAAACTTTCATCCCCTTAGGGGTGGAATTTCGAAAACCTTTTTTTAGTACCTACATTTCACAAAGAACACACACACCCTCCAAATTTCATGTCTCTAGGACCAGCGGTTTAGGCTGTGCGTTTATACAGGCTGACTGGTTAAACACTTTACATATTGAAGGACATGATAATTTATGACAACAGGAAACGTTTAAAAAAAAACCAATGAAATACAGAGAAAACCTTAATTAAATTAATGTGCTAAAACTCGGAAATTGTGGACACCGCTGTTGCTAGTACGCGTGTCCGGCGCGAACGGCGTTAAGCCGTTAATAGACGTGTCTACAACATGCACATGCCGCGCGAGGCTGCTCACCCACATGCCTCGCGCAGCACGACGTTTGCCTTAGTCGCATGCCGCGCGAGGCAAATGGCGAGGCAACTGACACTCTAGACAGGGAAAGGTATACCCGATCAATCAGTTTGACACGTTTGACATCGTTCTGTCTCACGACTGCCAAACTAGGCGAGGCAAATGTGAGTGCTCAGGTGAGGCAGGGCGCACATTTGCCTCACGTGAGGCAAGTCAAACTTGGCGAGGAAAATTTTCCTCGCGCGGCATGTAACACTTCTGGACGTAGCTAATGACAATTGATAGGTACCAAATCAAGGAGGTACGATCCTGACCACGCTTATTGTTTTGAGTGGATAATTAAAGATAAATTAGGCAAATATTAGGCACCTATTTATTACATAATTAGAACGAGAATCGAGTACTGAGCACTCTTTATCAATATGTAAAGTGTTCAATCAGTCAGCCTGTATATCAGTCAGTCAGTCAGTCAGGACTTTGAATTTTATATTAAGTATAGATTGATTGATATTAGTGGTCCAAACGCACCTGCCTGAATAAATCGCTTTGGCTGCAACTTTGTCCGCGTGAATCTTGGAACAGTTGTCATACAAACTTTCATCCCCCTTTTATCCTTTGGGGGTGGAATTTCCAGTAATCCTGGTTTACGTTCATTCTTAATTGCAAACCAGAAGGCCAAATATTGATGATCCTTTTGATCCCCTATTTCACCACTTAGGGAAGGAATTTCAATGTTATTCCTTCGTACCTACTATAAAAAGGTACCAAGAAACCGTCAACATTTGATATTTCTAACCGCAGAGGTTTTGTCCACGCTGATAGATGTAAGAAGATCAAAGAGAGAAAATTACACATATGACAACACTAGCTTTTGACCGCGACTTCGTCCGCGCATAATTTAAAAAAAAGTAGCCTATGTGCTATTCCAGATTAGAATCTATCTCTGTGCCAAATTTCATCCAGATTCGATCAGCCGTTCTGGCGTGATTGAGTAACAAACATCCATCCATCCATCCATTCATCCATCCATCCATCCATCCATCCATCTATCTATCCATCTAAACTTTCACATTTATAATATTAGTGGGATATGCAAGGTAGGTTGCTATTGTGTGCTTGGGTTACATTCCTCGTGGATTTTATCGAGCATATTTTTCGCTAAATTTATCTCAATACCTACTCTACGTTCGCTTAATATAGGTGTCCTTTAACTAGAGTGAACGCGCTATCTAAACGACTGTATACCGGTAGAGTTTAGGATGTACCCAGTAGAGCTCAATTGTACGCGCTCTAGATACAGACTATTGAAATACATTCGATCTTTAGTACCGATAGCAGAATAGTTGTTGGTAATATATTATTTTGTTTATGGTAATGTTTATCGTCGTGTTTATTCAGCAAATATATATCTCTGGTATTGCAAGCATCTATAGGCTACGGTAACTGCTTAACATTGGGCGGGCCATATGCATGTTTGCCATCTTAGTCACATAAAATGGATTTCTTTCAGTGAAATAATTTTCTGAATAGATCAGCGGGGCTCAACAGCCCACATAGCAATTCGAGATTCTTAGCTCGGGACCCGTTTGTAAAATAATGTATAACATGTATAATGTATAACATGTATGACGGGCCCGTTAGCGTGGTTGGCGCGGAAGCGACATTCACGCTGCAGGTCGTAGGTTCGATTCCTACCCGTGACATGCATTTGTTTGCATGAACATGTCTGTATGTCCGGAGTCTGGGTGTATATGTATATTAAGTATGTATTTACAAATAAAAAAGTTAGTATATGTAGTAATATCAGTTATCTGGTTTCCATAGTACAAGCTCTGCTTAGTTTGGGATCAGGTAGCCGTGTGTAAAAAATCTCCCAGGATATTATTATTATTAATGTGCTTGCTTATTTAATATGCTATCCGTACATTGTAATGGAAGCCGCAGTACAGCGAATGATGACGCGAAACGGGCAAACTTTGTGCTGGCTTGCGACTCTCACACGTAGAGACAATCGGACTCCCTGTCATATAGAGCTTAGTTACCAAGAGTATGTATAGTACGTTTTTTTATACTTGTCCTATTTGGTAAGCACAGATGTCGTCCAGCCGGGCGATTGCGTAACTTTTTGTCAATGTTTCAATTGGTTTCGTTTATAATTGACACAGGATGAACGAAACCAATTAAAATATTGAGAAAAAAGTTACGCAATGGCCCAGCTGGACGCCATCTTTGCTTACCAAATAGGACAAGTATAAAAAAACGTACTTTAGAGCTTTGTGGGAATGTAATAGGTTACCCGGAAGCCGTAATTACACACAGAAGATCGGCGTAAACTAGCTATTACAGATGCATTTCGTGTGATAAGTGAGTGAGACGGAAGCCCAACACCCCTTCCCCTCCCTCTGTCCTACTACCCTCCATGTCGACTACGTACGAGCAATAGCAAGTGACTATGAGCGTTATCAACGGCCTAGCGCTTATCAAAGGTAAATTACTCGTTTAAATCGTTCGACGGGCCCGTTAGCGTGGTTGGCGCGGAGGCGCCTTTCACGCTGCAGGTCGTAGGTTCGATTCCTACCCGGGACATGCATTTGTGTGCATGAACATGTCTGTATGTCCCGAGTCTGGGTGTATATGTATATTAAGTATGTATTTACAAATAAAAAAAGTAGTATATGGAGTAATATCAGTTATCTGGTTTCCATAGTACAAGCTCTGCTTAGTTTGGGATCAGGTAGCCGTGTGTAAAAGAATGTCCCAGGATATTTTATTTATTTATTTATTAATTCATGAATTTTGCATTTATTCGTATTTTCTTGGATAATTTGTTAAAAAATTATGGTAATATTTTTTAACATATATACTTGGAATAAGAATCGAATACAGAATACCCTTCTTCAAAACGTCCCTCGTCATACCCAACACCCTGTATAAACATATAGATTATTCTCTACATTGTTTTCACGCTCCCAAATAAATCAGATACCCTAATTAAAAGTGGCGTTACAAAGCTGAATACAATTTATGTTACTTGTTGTGAATCTGTTATTATTAATTCCGTTATAAAGTTGATATACAACCTGCTCTGTTTTAATTTTTGTGAAAGGTCAACAGAAACTTTTGACAATCTCGCGGACTGAAAAGTTTTGTTTGTGCTGAGAAAAATGCTGAAATTTTTGGGGCGTAAAGATGGGGAAGCTACTCGGAGAGATAATAATATTACAATGGTTCTAGTTATTAAAGTAAAGTTTCTCAGTAATTTATATTTGTCTTATTTACATTTAATCTAGAGATAGTTGTTGCATCCAATATGTGGTTATGGTTATAAACACCCTTACATAGAGTCAAATCAAATTAAATGTTATTATATCAAATTACAATTAATGTTGTAACATTATACCATAGTTTTTCATATACCTATAGTAGCGGCATTTTACGATGGCCGGTTTGACATGTGGGGGGGGGAAGAAAATGAACCTTATTATAACGGAATAAGACTGGCCGTTTAAAAAATAATAATGTCAAAAAATGAATGCGAAAATGAATTTTATTCCGTTATAATAAGGTTCATCCCATCCCCCTCCCATATGTCAAACCGGCCATCATAACGTACCGCAGGTATAGTACATATTACCTACCTCCGTTAACGATACTATAAATAAATAAATATCGCCAGACTTACACACTAACTGTATGGTCCCAAACTAAGCAACGCTTGTACTATGGCTATGGCTACCATACAATTGACTGGGGGCGTCCCAGTGACACCCAGACCAGGGTAAATAACGAAAAGCTCGTTTCTGAAATTTGCCTCTGGCGGGAATCGAATCCGCAGCCATCCGATGCAGTGAGCCATACATACCTATTCCTTCTGATTATTTCGTCCAATATCCAACTTTCTGGTTTGTTTATTGGTAGCCAATATGCCAATAGTAAATTGGCGCTGTCGCTCAGTATATTTAGCGATAAGGACCATTATGTAGATAGAATAGAAAGTGCTCCGCCGACTTATTGGCGGCGATACATAAATAGACAGTAGGTCAACATTGTAACAAATCGCACACAGAAATTCTATAGAGTCTTCAGATGAGTCCATATGAAGCGAGCGGTACGCCCAAACCGAGTTTTGACGTCTGACCACGTAAACATAACGTCGTAAATAATTGTTCGGGGCTTGTGGACGCGCTTAATCTATCTATATATATAAAAATGAATCCCTATTTCATGTCATTACTTGACGCGAGAACGGCTGGACCAATTTAGATGATTTTTTTTTTAGATTATTCCGTGAAATTCTAGGAAGGTTCATACATTAAAAAAAATTGGAAAAATTGCCCGGTAAGCGTTAAAACCCCATATTTTACGTATGATTCAAATTACTTTCAATAGATGGCGTAATGAACGCCGGTGTCAGATGGCGGATGGCGACTATAAATTCCTGCAAATTTATTTCATGGGCAATTCATCACAATAAATAGATCTGCGTTGTGCCCATAACAGTGCTGGGCAAAGGTCTCTCCCCATCTTCTTCCATCCATCGCGGTCTTAGGCTCTCTCATACCACCCGTCTAGATAAGCGTCGAGGTCACCGCGCCACTGATTTTTGGGTCTACGTCGGCGACGACGGTCGTGCTCTGGGACCGCACTCGGTGATTGCTTTGGCCTACCTTTCTGAGCTCATTCGGCTCAGGTGACCCACCCAGGTCCACTTAAGTGTAGCTGTTTTCGCTCCTACATCCGCGATAAGGGTCATGGAACGCAGCTGGGTGTTCCGCACCCTATCAGTGTGTTTAACACCCAAAATGCTGCTCCATTGATGTTTGGCAAACCTTCAGTTTGGACTTCTGAGCCTCGGTTAGTGACCATGTCTAGGCGCCGCACTGTGAGCTGAAAATCGAGCTTCATAGTACTTTAAACTTATTTTATTTTTTTGCTTTTCATAAGCTTCTAATGCCTTTAGCAGTCATGAATATATATAAAGAATATAATTTCATAGGTATACTAAATAAATAAAATAAAAAAATAAAATTTTGTATGGCTCCAAAGTAATAAATCCAAATATGTATCTTCAAACCCGCTGTGTTAACCGCTATATCCTTACAGATGGCTGTTCTACAAATTATTTGTAATTTTTTGGTGTATGTTATATAACGGTAACAACTGCGGTTTTTTTATTAAATATTTTATACTAAAATTTGTACTTACATGCGGACCAATGGGTTTATAAACTTGAAATTTTGCAGGGAAGTGTCTGTATTTCAGAGAAACACTAATATAGCATATATAAGTACAAATTTTAGTTCGAACTTTTTTGATATAACGTATTTATTTTAAAAAATAACCGCAGTTGTTACCGTTATATAAAATACGCCAAAAGATTACAAATAATCGGTAGAACAGCAGTAAGGATATAACGGTTAACACAGTGGTTTTGAAGTTATTTGGATTTATTACTTTTGGGTCATACAAAATTTTATTTTTTTTATATATAATTTAGTAGACCTACGAAATTATATTCCTTATATATGACTGCTGAAGGCATTAGAAGCTTATCAAAAGCAAAAAAAAAAAAAGAGAAAAAAAAAGTACTATGAAGCTCGATTTTCAGCCCACAGTGGCGCCGTAGGTAAGAACGGGCGGGATACACATGTCAATGTGTCAGTAGAAGGTTGCCCTTCATGATGTCTCCCATACCCTACCCATCGACCAATTTAGCTATTTTTAGGGTTTCGTACCCAAAGGGTACCAACGGGACTCTATTAATAAGCCGGTATCCGTAGCGTGTTAGCGCTACAACAACAAATACTAAAAATATAATAAAATTTAAACATAAAGGGGGTGGGACTCTATTACTAAGCCTACTCTGTCCGTCCGTCTGTCAGCGGGCTGTATCTCACGAACCGTAATAGGTAGTGAGTTGAAATTTTCACAGAAAGTGTATTTCTGTTTCCGCTACAACAGCAAATAATACTTGGAGTGTACGGGACGTACCTTAGGCGCTGATGTTGTAATTTCCTGGTCCGCAGGTCTCCTTGTCCACAACACACTTCACACAAGAATGTTTTTATATTTGTGTATTTGGAAGCGCGGACGCGCGGCGCGTTTTGAGTATTAATTATTTGTATTGTAAGAGTCGCGGAGGCCTATGGGAGGCCTGAGTTCTTTTTTGAGAGCGTTTTTGAATCTCTTCGCGTCGGGTGCACGATGATGACTGGTACATAGGGAGTGGAAGGGGATGGAAGAGTGAAGCGTTGAGTGATGTATTGAATGATTTTGAATGAAAGTTAATTATAGGGAAGCGAGTATGTGTCTTTTGGATAATGTTTGTGTGAGTAATAAAATTAAAATCAATTACGAGTGTAAGCACCTATTGGGCGCAGCCAACTTCGGGGGGCCTAGAGGTTTCCTCTACATTGAGTTAAATTAAATAAAGAGTAGAATTTAGAGCTATATTAGCTTAAGATTAGATTATGAGTTTAAAGTTAAATCTATTGGAAAGGTAGTGGGCAAAGTCGAGTGACAGGCCGTACATAATAACTTCCAGTAGAAGTTCTAACTTTAACAGTGCGAATAATATTGTCCTTTCCGGGAAAGATTTCTGTCACAACAGCATAGGATGAGTGTTGTCATCTTTGATGATCACTACTGTGCCTACAGTAACAGGGTTTGAAGGCGTATTCCATTTTACGCGCTGCTGCAAAGAAGTAAGATATTATATGTTCCATCGCTTCCAGTAGCTCTGAACTATTCTATTCAGTAGCTGATATCGCGTTAATCGATTATCTGATACAGAGGGATCTATATTTTCAGCGGGCAAAAATCTAAGAGAAGTTACGTTAAGAAAATGATTAGGCGTTAAAGCGGACAAATCAGAAGGATCTGACGGAAGTACACAAATAGGGCGACTATTCAACCTTCTATTTGAATTAAGATAGGTGGTATAAACTCTTCATGAGTGAGTATTTAATTTTTGATAGCTTTATATAAATGCGTTTTAGTAGATTTAACGTTTGTTTCACTTAAGCCATTAAAATGTGGACCGTAAGGCGGACTGTGTTTAAATTGTAGTTTATGTTGAGTTAAATGTTGACTTAAGTAATTTTGGTGATCAGTGGACTGTATAATTTTTTATGTTTAGTTTATGTTTTGCACCAATAAATTAGTAGGTACCTCTTATGCGAAAATTGTTTTGACTGCACGTAACGCAGAGCGTGGTATTCCGCCTGATGTTAATCATCAAATGTGATATAACCACGTGAGTTTAATAATTTAGAAAAGCGTAAAATATAAACTAGAGAGCGTATGAATTTTAACCAAGAGGAGACACGTTCTGCGAGACATTGAATTGGGTGAGTATTTTCTACAATAGATTTAGATTGTAAAGAAAGTGTTATAGGTAGTCGATGCTTAATTCAGCTAAATTGTGTTTATTTTCTAGGTTTAACAAGCGGCGTTTAGCGAGGCTATACGAGTCACCTAGTTCAGAATGTTAGAGTTAAAACGGTGAATTTATTTATTTATTATATCAATTATTTATTTATTTAAGTGACGGTGTATTTAGTTTTGATTGTGTGAGTATGTAGGTTAGAATAAATGTTGACATATTTCGTCTTAATCTTCTGGGTTGTAATGCTTCTTATCTGGAACATTTTTTACTTCCCAGAGGCGTTGAGTAAGATGAGACTCGAATGAAAGTGATTCAGTATTACAGAAGACTTTGTCTGAATTGACTGAGAGAGGAAAGTGTTGAATAGAACCGCGTATATGCATGGGTGAATCTTGAATGTGAGAGAAAGAGTGCATCTTAGGTGCGTAATAATTAGTGTTTGAGAGAGGAAGCGTGTTTTGTGAGTGAGCGTGCGAGTTAGATGAACGAGTGTATGAGAGTTTCAAGTTCGAGCGTGAGCTTGATGGGAGCGTGAGAGCTGCGTGTGTGCGAGGTGCGTGCGTATTAGATGTGCAATAATTAGCGTTTGACCTAAGAAGCGTATTTTGTGAGTGAGCGTGAGAGTTAGATGAACGTGTGTCCGAGTGCGAGTGTGGTGCGAGCATGAGAGCTGCGTGTTTGTGATGTGCGTGCGAGAGAGATGCGTGAGAGAGAGGTGCGTGCGAGAGAGGTGCGTGTGAGAGCGGTGCGTGTGAGAGCGGTGCGCGCGAGAGAGGTGCGCGCGAGAGAGGTGCGTGCGTGAGAGGTGCGTGCGAGATACATTTGGCTTTACCCATAGCTACATATCCTAGTGTGGTTTGTATACCAACTACTGAAGAGTTCGGAGCGGATACTCGGCCTGATCCGAGTAGAAGCGGGAATAGTTCGTTACCTAAAAGGCAATCGATTTGAGCGGGCGCGTGGAAATGGTCATCTGCCATTGGGATATTTTGTAAATGTGTCAATTCCGTGAGATCGACTACAGCGTTAGGTAAAAAGTCGGTTATTGTGTCAATAACGCGAGCATTAACTGTGTAAGAACAGCGCGAGTCGAAACGAGAATATATTTTAAATTGTGTCAGTCCGAAAGATTTACTTTCGATCTGACCGATACCTTTGACCGTAGAAAGTGCGGGCGTAATTTTTAAATTTAAGCGTTCACAACAAGATTTTGTTATAAAATTACTCATTGAACCAGTATCCAAGAATAATCGAATATTAATTGGTTTAGCGTTATTATAAACGTGTACAGTTGCGGTGGGTAACAATACCGTCGTATTATTTGAAATACGCGCGGAAGAAATCGCGGAGAGTGCAAAGTTATTGTTATCAACGTTTGAATTTTCGCGCGCAGTCATATGATCGACTGGCGGCGGCGAGGGGTCGCGCGAGTCGTATACCGCGGCGGCGAGCGGGCGAGAGTGCGAGTGAGAGGGGCGCGGTGCGGCGCGAGCGAGAGCGGGATGTTGCGCTTGCGGTGAAGGGGGCGCGGCGGCGGCGGCGGGCGCGCGGCCGGCGCGTATCAGCTGTGTATCCTCACGCTGTGATAAGCCGTTAGCGGGGTAGACAGAAGTATTGCGCGGCGTATCGGATTGAATGTTATTATTGTAGAAATTAATGTGTAATAATGAGTGGTGTTTGCGATTGCAAATTGAGCACTTTCTTAGTGATTTACACATGTTTACATTGTGAAATCCTAGACAGTTTTTACAGAATGAATGTTTGTTTACAATGTCGTTGCGCGTTTGCGGATCTGCGTTTAGGAAATAATCACATTTGTATAAAGGGTGAGAGTAGCTCGAGTTGCATATTTTACATGACTGATAGTCTGTTTGTGTAGGTATGTCAGATTGATTATTTTGAGTGGAATTATTATCCTGGGTAAAGAATGCTTGCGTTTGTTTTGTTTTAGGTGTGGGTTTGAATGTTTGTTGCTTTTGAGTGGTGTGAGAGATAGCAGGGGTGCGAAGCGTTTGAATTTTATTTTGCTCTTTTACAAAATTTTTAACATTTTGGAAAGTAGGAATATCTGTTTGCCTGTGGGTCTGTTCAAACAAATTGAGTGTGTCTTTATCCAGCTTGCTTAATGCAATGTGAGTTATAATAAAATCTGACAAATCAGTGATTTCTAAACGACGGAGTGCGGCTTCAGCGGAACAAAAGTTATCAAGGAATGTTTCAACCGATTGGTTTGGCTTATGTTGTAACATTTGTTCTAGATACATAGAGGCTTGTACTCTAGTATCCTCATATTTTTCTAGGAGAGCTTTCCATATGATTTCATAATTTTCTGCGGTAGCGGTTATTCCAGAGCAAACGGTGAGTGCCTTACCAGAGAGACAACCAATTAAATACTGTACTTTTTCAGCACTTGAGAGGCGTTTATTAGTGTGTACTAAGCAGCGAAAGTTTTCATAGAACACTGGCCACTTGCTCGGAGTGCCATCAAAACTTGCTAGCTGTAGCAGAGGGAGTTTGAGCTTAAAAGGATCATTTTCTTTTCTTGAGTCATCACGCTGTTGTTTCAGAGAACTTTCTGTTTGTTTTATGTAACAATACAACTCATCGAACGCACTGAGAGCACTGTAATTCGGCTTTGCCTTGGGATCTACTTGCATAGATTTAATGACAAGATCATCAAGAGTTTTCATGAATTCAGAGCGAATTTGGTCAATTGACTGCGTTCTAGCGAGAAATTGGGAGCAATTGATGGGATCTGACACTTTTAAACTTAAATTATAAATATCCTGAGCAATTTGGAATAAACTTTGTTTCTTTACTTCGAGTATAGTGACCTTAACGTCGGGAACATCGTCATCAGAGGCGGCAGAATCATTATCAGATTTCTTTTGTTTACCACCCATGACGATTGATGAAAATATATTTAAGTATAAGTATCTTTATATGAAGCGAGTAGGTACGCGGGATTAATACTAAAATATGTGCGAGGGAATATGATACGTAATACGAGAGTCGTAAGGTCGAGTATTGCGTGAAAGTGAGCGAGAATTATTTGAATGGAATGAGGCGATAGCTACCTACCTACCTGCGAGTGGAAATAATGAATGAATTTGTTGAAATATATTATAAAATGCGAAAATATTAACGTAAATGTATACTATTATGCGTATGAACGAGATATAACGAGATTCTAATAGGAAATAATAGATACGTTACGAGATTCGAGCAAGTTAAAACTTGTCGATGCGTGTGAGTGAAAAATGGCGGCGAAGGCGTTTGAGCAATATGATAATATATTGTGTTTAGTGTTATTTGAAAGGAGGAGCGATGCGGATCACGGAATCCGGGGAGTGGGACCAATTCTTGGAGTGTACGGGACGTACCTTAGGCGCTGATGTTGTAATTTCCTGGTCCGCAGGTCTCCTTGTCCACAACACACTTCACACAAGAATGTTTTTATATTTGTGTATTTGGAAGCGCGGACGCGCGGCGCGTTTTGAGTATTAATTATTTGTATTGTAAGAGTCGCGGAGGCCTATGGGAGGCCTGAGTTCTTTTTTGAGAGCGTTTTTGAATCTCTTCGCGTCGGGTGCACGATGATGACTGGTACATAGGGAGTGGAAGGGGATGGAAGAGTGAAGCGTTGAGTGATGTATTGAATGATTTTGAATGAAAGTTAATTATAGGGAAGCGAGTATGTGTCTTTTGGATAATGTTTGTGTGAGTAATAAAATTAAATTCCAATTACGAGTGTAAGCACCTATTGGGCGCAGCCAATACTAAAAATAAAATAAAAATTCAAAACAAAGGGGGTCCCCATACAAGAAACTTCATATTTTTGACGTTTTTATTCTATGGTGGTACGGAACCCTTTATTTGCGACACGGGAAAGGAGTAGATCAGACGACGAACGGGGGAACGGGGGGGAAGGTTTCGTTCTTTTTTAGCTAATAAGTAAATACAACATTAATTCTGAGGCGGCACGAAGTTCGCCGGGACAGCTAGTTACGTTATAAATATAAATGAATAAGTATTGCCAGACTATTACACTAACTGTATGGTCCCAAACTAAACAAAGCTTGTACTATGGCTACGGTACAGTGAACTGGGGGCGATCCTAGTAACACCCAGATCAGGGAAAATTACAAAAAATCCGTTTCCGAAATTAGCCTTTCGCGGGAATTGAACCCGCAACTACCCGATGCAGTGACCCGAGCGGCCTACGTTTAACCGTACGCCAAGCGGCTGACATAAGTAATCACATTGAAAGGAAAAGTAAACCTTACCGACATAACCTTCTGTAGTTTTTGTACTATGTCATCTCTCATCTACGATAGAGCTCTTGTCGTAGCCTCGTAGCGCCGTAGCACCGTAGCGGCGTAGCGGCTACGAATGTTACGCATACATAATACATTGCGTTCCAGTTTTTACTGGTCTTTAGTGAAATGAGAAAATACCGTATTTTTTGTTTTCGGAATGCGTACAATATATTTTGTGGATGCCGTTCCATGCTTGAGAGAGATACCTAGTTTCGTTTTATTATTACGTATTTACTATGTTTATTTGTAGAGTTCAGATGTAAAATGTAACGTCACGACTTTTATCCCCATTCGGGGGTAGTCAGAGGCTTTAGTGGCCATACACCACCACATTGTGGAGGTATTAACCAACTCAAAGCCCACGTTTCACTAGATAGTCAGAACCCGACGTGACAGGTGGTGAACCGAGTCGCCGTGTATACAGGAACTGACTATTACCTAATCCCGAGGGATAGGTAGGTTTCCTCACGATGTTTTCCCTCACCGTCAGCGAACTGTAAATTATGCACATAGATGAAAATTCATCCATTGGTGCATGCCCCACCGGGGATCGAACCTAGGACCTTCTGATTGTTAGCCCAACCTGTTCACCCCTAGGCTACAGTCGCTTTTTGATTTGTATTAAATACAATCTAAATATATAAGAATCAAAGTCCTGATTGACTGACTGACTGACTGACTGACTGACTGACTGACTGACAGACAACGCACAGCCTGAACCGCTGATCGTAGAGACTTGAAATTTGGAGGATGGGTTTGTCTTGATGTGTAGAGGTGTACTCTCCGCTCCACTCCGCCCAGCTCCGCCCCGCTCCGCTCCGCCCCTATCCGCCCCGCTCCGCTTCAATGGAAACAGTTGCCACTTTTCCCTGCTCTTCTCCGCCCCGCTCCGCCCCGCTCCGCTTCAATGGAAACGCAGCTACGGGCTACGGGCTAATACGATACGGGATCCGGGATATCCGAGATACGGGAT
Organism: Drymonia ruficornis; assembly: GCA_947859195.1. Lineage (NCBI taxonomy): Eukaryota > Metazoa > Arthropoda > Insecta > Lepidoptera > Notodontidae > Drymonia > Drymonia ruficornis. Next base: position 8,925,263 of record OX401926.1, on the reverse strand, counting down.
CCGATATCCGGGATACGGGACCCGGGAAACGAGATCCGGGATATGAAATTCTGGATATTTGATACGGGATTCACGATACGGAATCCGGGATTTAGCAAACGGAATCTGGGATACGGGATACGGGGTCCGGGATATACGGGATCCGGGATACGGGAAACGAGATCCAGGATACGGGACCCGGGAAACGAGATCCGGTATACAAAATCCGGGATATGGGAAACGGGATCCAGGAAATGAGATCCGGGATCCGATTTTTTAAATTTAAATTCGGCGCTGACGAAGTCGCGGGCAAAAGCTAGTAATTAAATAAATAAACAGCACCAGTATAACACACCAACTGTATGGTCCCAAAATAAGCAACGCTTGTACTATGGCTACCATACAATGGACTGGGGGCGATCCCAGTGACACCCAAACCAGGGCAAATAACGAAAAGGCCGTTTCCGAAAATTTCCTCTAGCGGGAATCGAAACCGCAACCACCCCATGCAGTGAGACGAGTGGCCAACCCTCAAACTACTGCGTCAAACGGCATGATATTACATGAATAAAATGTATTCTGATTAAATATTTTTACCCGACTAAGGCGGAGGGTTATGATTTTGACCGGTATGTATGTATGTGCATCTGTTCCCGCCTAACTTCCAAACTACTTGTCGTAATTTGACAAATGAGGTATCGTTAGAAGCGGCTTAATAGCGCGCTGGTTATAGGCTATATGACGTCACATATAATTGCATATGGCGCCCTCTAGAGGACATATTGTCATGAACTAAAAAAAACATTTTTTTATGAAACCGTGTGGGGTATCAAATGAAAGAGCTTGATGAGCACATTTTAAAAATATATATTGTTACCTATAACTCCAAAATAATTAAATAAAAAATAAGTTTGAAAAACTAAAACCCGACTACTGAAAAATCGCGCTCTAAAAACTATGAAACAAGAAAATATTCTCATCTAGAGGATAGCCGTGGTTCGTTTAGGCCCTTTAGGTCAAAGTGGCATATGGACACGGACCACGGCTATCCTCTAGATGAGAATATTTTCTTGTTTCATACTTTTTTAATACTGACTTACTCTTCAATCTCTAGAATCAAAATGATTTTGAAACTACTTTTGTTACATAATATACCAACGATTCCTTTCGTTAAACTAGGTACTATTGTGGCGCCCCGTAATGTGAAAACACGCAATCTTACTATTTGTCTCGTTAGAAAGAATATCAGAATACTAGGACCGAGGGAGTGCTTGGACGCCGTCTGAATCTGAGGACGTTAGGTTGATACACACTGAGACTCTCAGTCTGAGAGTAACTTTTGCAGAACACTATTTATTTTTCGAGACTTATTAAGAAATTTTAGGGTGTTTCATGTGTTACGAAGATACCCTTTTTCGAAATTTTCACCTAAATCAACCTCCAGGTGGTGTGAAAGGAGCAGCCTATGCCCAAGCAACTAATTAGGTAGACCAAGCGGTCGGCACTTACGATTTTATGATCATACATCTTTTGTAATGTGAAAGTGTGTGAATTTCAATCGGCTCTTTCCATTTTAAATTGGGAACTAATACCGCGACATGTGTTTTACACGCAGAATACCCTTTCCTGTCATTTATTTGAACCAATTAACAAAGGCTTTATTATTCATTAAAGTAGATTTAGTTATTGAAACACACCTACATAAAAATATTAAAAACAATCGTATATCAAGTATTATCTTCATCAAGCTCCATTATACAAACAAAGAAAAAATACTTCACTCTACATTCAATGTGCTCAGTGTACCGCAAACTATACCCGGTATCTTTCTTGCTTTCTTTTTATTCGCGCAATTGAAATTTATTTGACGCGCCCGTATCTACTGCGGACATTAACGGCGGTGTGTACCTACCGATCACCAACTCTACTATTCGCTATACTCTACATCGAGAGTTTGTATTGGTTTAACCGACTTCATTAAAAGGACGGTTCTCTGTTACCCACGTACGTTTGTATGTACGGAACGCTTTCAAAAACTACTCGACTGATTGTTATGATTCTTTTACTGGGGTATTTATAGGAAGGTTTATTAAATTATTTTGACATGAAAAAATCTTCTCTTTTTCATCTATGTGCATAATTTACAGTTCGCTAACGGTGAGGGAAAACATCGTGAGGAAACCTACCTATCCCTCGGGATTAGGTAATAGTCAGTACCTGTATACACGGCGACAAGGTTCACCACCTGCCACGTTGGGTTCTGACTATCTAGTGAAACGTGGGCTTTGAGTTGGCTTAATACCTCCACAATGTTGTGGTGTATGGCCACTCAAGCCTCTGACTACCCCCCGAATGGGGATAAAAGTCGTGACGTTATTATTATTATTATTATTAAAATCTTCTCCAAAATAACCCTACACCAAAAATGCTATCATTATATTTTTTGGAGTCGATGCCACCCTATCTTCGTACAGACTCAGCAAATTCAAATGGATACCGAATTCAAAACAAAAAATGATTTTGTTCAGCACTTCAAGTGATTTTTGGAGACGGTTTTATCGTAAAAAATAATTTCAGATTCAATGATCTCGAGACCAACTGAGTGAAACTGACTAAAAATCTACAAGTATATCAAAAAAAAAAACGGCTAGGTTACACTCCGGGAGTGCCGGCAGAAGCGAAAACTTGAACATTAACGTTGTGCATTTTTAAATATTTTGGAATGGTAGGGAAAAAATGAAAAAAAAAAAACAAGCTGGCCGTTTTTTTTGTTAAATAATCATATAAAATTATACAAATTAAATAATTTATAATATATTAAATTCGAAAATATAGTAAACATAGGATTCGAACCTACGCCCCATAAAGTACTCACCCAGATCCATCCACTTAGGCGCTAATAAGACGTTGACATTGAAAGCGACATTATGAATTATATACTTTTACCCATCCCAAGATAGGACACGTGACCTGTCGCTACGAATCTGTCGCATTGCTATTCGCGCAAGCGCCCTGCGCATCTGTCGAATTTTTCGATCAGGACACGTGACCCCTGTCGCGAGTTTATCATTTTTACCCATCCCAAGAAAAGTGCACAACGCCGCTAAAGAAGTTTTCAATTCAAAATTCGATAAGTATATCAGAAAATATCGCCAGACAACACACCAACTGTATGGTCCCAAACTAAGCAATGCTTGGACTATTAGCGTACAATACACTGGGGGCTATCCTACACAGGATATAAAATACCAAAATATCTGGCCCAAACATGTTCTGAAATGCTTAGTAATGAGCATGACGAGCCGAGTCACTGCATAATGAGTTATTGACTTGACTTTGTTGACAAATAGACCGTCGACTGTCGTGATTGGGCACATTTTTGGGGCGACGTCCTGTTGTTCATCTCTACTCGACTTGTTGACCAAATATAAGAGTTTTGTAAGTTCATTTTAAGTGTTCCGGGCAGCTTATAATTATTTCAGCGTCTGTCCATCATTGGAAGAACTTCGGTACAGTTGGGAACATGGAATCCTCGCCGTTCAAAGATTGTTAGAGACAAAATTCGTTTAGGTTTTTTTACAGAATCAATTGTACAGTTCATATATGGACTGGCATGGCCGGGTTTATACCACCCTCTCACATAAGATTAGCGTAAAGTAGGTATTACAATAACGTTTCGTACGATGCTTGAGAGAGCTGGAAGCCAAACCCCCTTCCTCGTCCTCTCCGTCTTTCAAAAAATGCCTTTGGTATTGCAAGCATCTATAGGATACGGTAACTGGTTAAGACCAGGCTGGCCGTACGCTTGTTTGCCACCTTAGCCACATATAAAATAGGAAATATACATATTTGACAAAATCCATAGATTTTTTAACAAAAGGCTTGATGGATGTATGTCCATTGTTAATTTGCCTGGTTGTTAAAATTGATAGTCGAGTCCAAACCCGTGTACATTTTGTAACAAAACAAATCCAGTTCTTAGTCAATCTGAATCCTTGTATGGTAAAAAATCATATCATATTATTTATTATTGTAGAATCCAAGTATAACGTTTCATCAGTGTCGCTTTATTGAACCACCGCGAGCGCGCTTAATCCTCGCTGTATGTCCTCGCAGAATAGCCCGAGCGCGGCCTCACGGCATTCTGCTCTCCTAGTACGCTGGCACGTTGATGGTAACATTTCCAACAAAAGCTGACCCTTTATTACTGACACCATTAATGATTAAGAGAGCTCAACTTTTGCAAATGTTGACGTATAAGAAGGGCTAGTTGAAGTATAGGAATTCCTATAAGGGCCGCCACATACATACGGAATATCGAATCGAGATTCCGAACGCAGTAAATCCATCCAAATGTATGAACGTATCCACAGAGTGAAGAAAGAGGTGCCCTTATTAGATATTTGTATGAAACAAAACGTGGTCATTGTTTTTTCATTTTCATTATACTATTTAACGGTAAATAGTTGAACTACTCGCTTCGTTTTATGTCGATGTTAGTACTAGGCCGACCACTCGGCCGACTTGCTTAGGGCCAGTCCCCTTAGTAACTGGTCCATGGACGTATCACATACGGAATTTTTACGTTCGAAATTTGTCCGTTTCGGAATTCCGAATGGTAGCCTGTGCGTCCGGAATTATTCCGAACAGAAATAAACGTATGTGTGTGATAAGCTTACGGAATCCCGATTCGATATTCCGCAACGGAATTCCGTATGTGTGTAGCGGCCCTAACATGTCTTACTCGATTTCCCATACAATGTCAAACACATAACAGCCCCAAACATTGCCGGATAAGCCCAGTGGAGTATGAATGCGTCATGAAACTTTCAGAAACCGACGAGTTACGAGTTTGAGCGTTGACAATCAAGTTATTGGCTGTTATTGTATTTAGCTAGCGAAGTTTATTGCGTACCAACTTCACCCGATGCAGCTGGCCTACTCCGAAATACGAACCTAACGTTTCGGCTGACGGATTGTCGTGATTTGACATTTCTTCTTTCGTTTTTCTCTACGATTTGACATTGTTTTGATCGTAAATCGAATCCGTACTTCGGACGATCCGTCAGCGACGTATTTCGGAGTAACCCCCGTTATATTGGCAGGCCTCGGCGTATAAGCCTAGTTTACATTGGTCAAGTAGGCGACCGAGTCGAGTAGCGAGCGATAAAAAGCAGGCGAACTCGACCAATGTAACGCAAGGGCAAGTAAACGGGGCGAGTACAGAGCGAGTCGAGTGGTCTCGCGCGGAGCGTAGTTGCTCGGCCGAGTTGTTCCCTCACTACCTATTTTACTCGACTCGGCCTGCCTACTCGCCCAGTGTAAACCGTCGACTCAGTCCGAAAGCGAGTTGAAAACATAGACCAACTGGGCCCAGTACTTTTACCAGAACACACAGTTTAAAGGTAATGGGTCCAATTCTTGGTTCAAAAGTTGTTTGTCCAACATACGTTTTGTTTGTATGGATTCATCAAACATTGTACACGTCCAAACACTGAAAAGCGCCGTCAATCATCATTCCAAACATGTAGTTTGATGTGTTTGTCAAACACGTCAAAACAACGACATGCTATCAAATTGTTTGACAAACACGTTTTGATAAACTTTGAGCAGGGAATGTGAGTTAGTTAACTTAGTTTCCATAGGCGTACTCTTCGTACATCGTCACTATCACGCTTGTTTTCTCCAAAGCGGTAGGCAGAAGAGGTGATGAGACGACTTCGACCGCATTGACTTTAGAATCCTACAGGAACATAACATTTTTCCGGGATAAAAAGTATGTGTAAAAAGTATGTATGTGTATAAAGTCCTATGTGGCTATCCAGCTAATAAACTATCTGTGTGCTAAACTTTATCCAAAACTATTCAGCGATTTTTGGGTAATTGAGTAACAACAAACATCCAAAAATAAAAACATTCACATTTATAATATTAGTAAGATTATCTACAGTCTCTGCCTATCTCCGTGAGATACAGCCGTGAGTCAGTCTATGTATGTAAAAATACACTAGCGACTGGCAAGCGTAAATCATGCGTAAAATTCATAGTAGATCAGCTGAACTATAAACAGGGTCGTAAACTACATTGTAGGAGTATATTTGACGCGTTGTAGTATTTTAATGTGCATACAACCCGCCAGCCGATGCTACTGGCGTTGTCAGAACAATGTTCATAACAGATACCCTTGCTTGTGGCCCGAGTCATGAGATAAATGTATTTAAAAAAATATTACAAAGGTGGTAAACAAGCAGTTATCGTAGCCTATAGATGCTTGCAATACCAAAGGCATCGCTCGCACGTCGCCGTCCTAAAGGGGAGTGGGACGGAGGGAGGGGAAGGGGGGTGCTGGGCTTCCGGCTCTCTCACTCATCGTACGAAACGTAGCTGTAAAAGCTGCTTTACGCCGAACTTCTGTGAGAGGGTGGTATTAGCCCGGTCGAGCCACCAGTATCTGCTGCAGTCAATTGGCTACAGCCTGGCTACGGCTTGGTCACGACCAGATTAATGGTCTTTTCTGGAAAGTCCGTAGCACCCTCAACCGACAGCAATGCATGAGAAGATGTATGAATGTGGATGAAGCAAAAGAGGTGGGTCAAAGTCGTAGCATGTGGTAATCAGAAGTCACTGCATCGGGTGGTTGCGGGTTCGATTCCCGCCAGAAGAAAATTTCGGAAACGGCCTTTTCGTAATTTGCCCTGGTCTGGGTGTCACTGGGATCACCCTAGTCCATTGTATGGTAGCCATAGTACAAGCGTTGCTTGGTTTGGGACCATACAGTTGGTTTGTAAGTCGACGGCTAGACGTTCACTAAATACTGTGGTCCGTCATTATTTATCAAAAACCGTGGTCCAAACTGATCGTTTAGGCTAGTGTACTGATGGATGACAGTATTTACCACTAATTTCAATTCCAGAATGACAGTTTGTGGTAAATACTGACTTCCATCACTACACTAGCCTACACGATCAGTTTGGACCACGGTATCGTGTCATTTCTTCACATGTCTCCTGAGATTGCGGATTAAACCATGCGCTTAGGTAATATCCATACAAGCTTTCGTGTTTCATTTGACGTCTGCACTGTACGAACTACGTCACAATACTGACGGAATAAATACTGAACGTCTAGCCTGCCTGTTTATTCCGTCGATAGAATGACATTATTATTTACCATACTGACGGACTACAGTATATACTTTACCTCTAGCCTTCGCCTTAGTCTGGCGATATTTATTTTATTGAAATTCGCTCAAAGTTCCTCAATAACACCGCACGCGAGCCCGTCTATTCTAAATTCGTCCGTCCGATCCCATAACCCGACTCATCGGCTATTACGGATCACCGGTAATGCGCCGCGTTAACATAATTTCAATAACGATCGATTGATGTTCATACGCGTCGGTGTAAATTCGGACGTACTGATTTATTGCGCTATTTGATATATTTATTGAGAGCTACTTACATTCTTAGTGGAATGGGTGGTTACGGGTTCGTTCCCATGTGACGCAAATTATGAAAATTGTATTTTCGTAATTTCGTACAAATATAAGAAACTAGCTGGTGCCCGCGACTTCGTCTGCGTATTCTACGCTGCGTCTTCTTCAATGATTGGTCTTCTATACTTTTCATCCCCTATTTCACCTCCTTCAAAGTTTAATTTTCGCAAGAAAAGTAGCCTCGGTATGTCCTTTGTAAGGTTCTGTCTTCATCAAAATTCGTTTAGCAAACAGACAGATAGACAAACAGAGTTACTTTTGCATTTATACTAATTAGTACAGGGGCGCCGACTCCGTGGGTGCTCGGGGGCTCAAGCACCCATGAGAGCCAAGTAGTGGGTGCTGAGCACCCATGAGCCCAGACATTTAAAATTGATCAGTCATCGGTTTTGAGCATTATTTCTGAAACCTCACCCGCTCGCACGTTTCAATTGATTGGCGGCGTCTTCATCAGGCGCATGCCTCGCGCGAGCACTCAGTTTTGACGTCGGAACGCATAGACGTAATTTCATAATATGAGTGCTCGGGTGAGGCATGCGCGCCATATGGACACATCTATTTAGATTCAAATTAAACGCTGGATTTTAAGTAAGAATATTTTCAAGGTTTTTGGAATTCCAAGTTTGAGTTAGAAAAATGACATCCAAAACTTTTTATTTAAAATATTACATGAGCGTTTGAGGTGTGAACTTTTGGATTTTCCAAAAAAAAAAACAATATTTTTCCCTACCTCTAAAAAGGCATCACCTTTTTGTCCTAATGCTTGTCAGTTCTTTTCATCATGAGCACCCACGGGATTAAAAGCCGGCGCCCCTGTGAGTATACATAGTGTTCTTACACATTTTTATAACGGCATAGGTATCTGATTGCTCGGGCGCAGTTCCTCGAGGCTCGGGCGCGCCGCTCGGCACTTGTGGACGCCGCCATTAAAAGTGTAGGTAATTTCCCACAGCTGCTAGTAGAGTCTTATGTAAATCTAAACGCCTCTCTACCACATCCGGTCTCTGCCCAACTCCTTAAGAAGCAGAATGTGCTAACCGTTAAGTGTTTCGAGTGGCACTTGATGTGCTGGCGGCGGATCGGTGCGAACACAAACACAAGTCCATTTCTTCTCTTTGTCGGCACTTGAGGTACCTACAGTCAGCAACATAAGTAGCTGAACATTTTCAACTCTTCAAATTAGTTATATTCTTTTTAGGGTTCCGTATCCAGAGGGTAAAACGGCACCCTATTACTGAGACTCCGCTGTCTGTCTGTCTGTCCGACTGTCACTAGACTGTATCTCATGAACAGTAATAGGTAGAGAGTTGAAATTTTCACAGAAGGTGTATTTCTGTTGCCGCTAAAACAACAAATACTAAAAATAAAATAAAATTTGAAAATAAAGGGGGTCCCCATACAAAATTTTGATTATTGAATACAGCGCACTCTAGTAGCTTATATTTAAAACATATGGTTAGCTATATACTTAATGCTTTGCTACTCGATAATAGATGCCGTGGTAGCAAACATTTTTTTAATAGATAACAGATGGCGTTGTTGCAACAAAATATATAAACCAGCAAATCTTATAAATTTCGAATTGTTTGCAGGTAACAAACCAATAACTTATACTTACATTTTGGTACGGAACCCTTTATGTTCGACTCCGACACGCGCTTGGCCGTTTTTTTTACAATCTATGGTGAGTATTGTCAAAACCAAATATGAGCAACGTGTCTAAATTTGGTGTAGGTGAAGAAAAATAAGGGACAAAAGTATGAAAACTATTTTAAAAAGTGAGAATGTTGACTGACCTATTTTGAAATCGTAAAATAGCTTTTGCCTCATAGATTAATTTTAGTTTCCGCCAGCAGTCTCCAACTAGATGGAGCATGCGCAAAAGCGCACGCGCGAAACTTTTATAAATCTATGTTTTACCTATACTATACCTACTTGTATCACTGTAACGAATCTATTTAAATTTCGTCCCCTTTATTATTTAGTCCTCCTTCATATTTGGGTTACAAAATATAATTTTGTGTTACAGAATATGTTCCAATTTGGACTGATACCAATTCTTTTTTGTGACGGAGAAAGTTATGCATAAAATTTACATTATGTAAGTAGGTATTGTACATATATGTATAATATTTGATATGATATGTACGTAATAGGTAAGTATATAGCGTAGCCTATTTTTTCTGCTGAAGATATATTCAGACTAACATGCCATGCATCCCACTTATATTATAAATGTGAAAGTTTGGATGGATGGATGGATGTTTGTTACTCTTTCACGAAAAAACGACTGAACGGATTTGGATGAAATTTGGAACACAGATAGTTTATAACCTGGATTAACACATAGGAGACCTTTTATCCCGATAGTATGTTCCCGTGGAATAAATTATGCGCGGATGAAGTCGCTGCTTTACGCCGATCTTCTGTGGGAGGGTGGTACTACCCCGGTCGAGCCAACCCGTATAAGTGCTGCAGTCAAACGGCTACAGCTTGGCTCTACCACCTTTAAAACCTACTACGTTTAATCAACTGAAATATAATATTAAGGGGCCCATTAAAATGTAACAATTATCTATTAACACTATCATATTCATGCACCGCCGCCATTATCGAACAAAAACCACACGCAACCCTTGCCAGGGAATTAATTTAGGGTGTTACCAGACGTGCGCCGTCGACATCGATCGACATCGGTCGATGCTGGTCGACACTGGTCGATGCTGGTCGACACCGGTCAATGCTGGTCGACATCGGCTGATGTCGCTTGACGTGTTTTTGGTCATTGGAATATAAATCAATTTTACCGACTGTTGCTTGATCCATGGTTGGTCAGGCATCGATCAAGCGACATTGAAAAGTAAGCATCAACGTACTTGCTTTTTGATCTCACAGGTCATGTAGGTCACTCGCCTCACTGGATTGAAAGGACACGACTTCAATCCTGTGCCGTACATTTACAATATGGTGTATAAATAAATTGTTGATATTGTTACTAAGAAAATAAATAAATAAATATTTTCTTACACTATTATACCTACGGTAGATCCCTCTTTGATAAATATATCATGTAGCTTATTTTTTACTAGCCTATTTTTGTGTCCTACTCGTGGGCAAAGGCTTGTCTATTTAATGATAATAATTATCGTAGTTCGATCGATGTTTTTGATGCGACACCGAACGTGTCCGTCTGTAAGCACCCTAAGAACGGGTCGAATCGATCCCATTGGGATTGGACCTGTTATTGTAATCAAGCGTATTGATGCTAATAAAATCAATTTGGATAGCGCCTTAGTGGGTATTTTAAGATAAATATTATTGCTGAGTCCGTTTCAGTAATTCTCTAGATAATGGACACTTAGTTTATTGAGTTCTTACTTTGCATTAGGTAAATGTAATGATACTCTGCCAAATAAAAGAAGATAGGTACTGTAGTTTTAATTATGGCTAGTGGTGAGTCGTTTTTTTGAAGACGAAACGCAACCGTTTTCGAAACGACGAAAACTAGTCTCCGAAACGGTTCTCGTAACAAAACTGTTGATGACGAGAGAAAGGATGAAACGTAGCAAATATAATACGTACCGAGGGGCTTAAAGCATAATCCTTAGTAATTCCACGAAATTTCCGTTATACAGAATGAATTTTAAAGTGTGCGTGGATGGCCAAATCCGAAACGATGAGGAATAGCGAAAACTACTCAAAGGAGTCTCGGGGCCGATTTTGATGAAAACTAAAACTGCATCATTGGATTTTTGAAAAAATAATATTCGTAGCCAGGAATCGAACTGGTTGATTTTGAAAAAAAAAACCACATATTGTATTATTACACCATTCGATAGTGTCGCTGATAAGGAACGAATTCTGGGAAGTAATGACATACAGGGGCTAGAAACATCATCTATAATATACATTTTTCAGTTAAAACATCGTAAATGTTTAACACCAAGTGAATTCCTGAAAATTACACATGCTCCGTAAAATTTACGACACTGCATGTTTGGTTATAAAGTTAAAATAACGCGCGAAGCGTAGCGGTTGTAAAAGTTGGTTTCGCCATTTTGATTACATTGACGTTTTATATCTCTGTAGTTTGAATGTGGGTGACAGGAATGCTCAATATAATTGGTTTTGTAGTTGAATTACTATTACAACAATGTAGGATTTGACTATAAATGTGCCGGCGGACATCGCGAGGCATGCGTCGCGGATGGTTCGTCACGCATGCCTGCGAGGACGTGTGTGCTCACTGTGAGCATTCGCCTCATACGATCGTTGCGAACGCCGCCGTGCGAGCCATGCGCTCCATGTGGACGGACGGGTGTTATTTGCGTTGCGTCCTAACGAACACCGTGCGTGGTTGTTTGCGTGCTCAGCTTGAGCATGTGTCGTTCGGGACGCATGCATAAAAACTGCAGGTATGTATGCCTCAGGTTGAGGCATGCGTGATGAACCATTCGCGACACACGCCCCGCGATGTCTGTCGGCACCTTAAGATATTACCTCTCAACCCGAATAACGAACAGAACTAACTCTCGAAACGGGTAAGAGCACTTACACTATTACCCGTTACCCGACACTGTGAATTCGTGGGAGTGTAATGTGTTTGGCCCACACTGGAGCTAGAATAAGTCGGGGATGTTATGATAAAGGAGAAAATAATATTGGACGCAGATGCTTTGAACTAGATATGGCTGGAGTAAAATAGGTCTAAAACTGAAACTTTGGGTAGGTACGAATATGTGAGAAATCAAAATGTATACATTTATAGGAAAGAGGGAGATGTATGACTGGAGTCCATGGGCTCGGTACGTACAGTACATACACAAATAAAAATTAAAATTGAAGTGTCGGTTAGTAATGTCGAAATAAAATTTAGAATTTACAATTTTGGTTGATAATAACATAATTTTTGATTTTGTTTTCTACAAAACTTGAAACGTAAATTACCATTATATTTTATTTCTGACGGTCTGAAGTTTAATGTGGTACATTTTACATAGCACTATGGGCCAACGGATACATCAACAATTTTGCGTAAAGTCGCCGTTTTGAGCCTGATAAGCCCTACAGCTCTAAAATAATACTCGAGTATAAAATCATTAGGGACTGAATCCGCTTTTAACCAGTCCTAACCGCTCCTAACCGGTTCTATCCAGTCGCGAGTCTAGGTCTGCGTGGCGCGTGTGTATGACAGCGTTCGGGTCGGCGCGCCACGACTATAAATCATATGAAACAATTCGATATTCTGCAAATGGGGCCCGCACGCGGGCCGCAAGGAACGCTTCTCTCACAACGAAATTAATATTAGTCCGTCTACTTATGACTATTGTTTTCGTGAACGTTTTTAATGGACGGACACAGGGTTTTATGAGATTTTTTATAGTTAAAAAGCAGTTATAGGTAAATAAAATCATTTCATGGCATTGTGTTGGATTCATCTGAGATTTTATTTGTGGTAACAAAGTTGGTATTGAAAATTATAGTAGTTCAGAGCTCTATCTTACTATTTGGTGGGGTGTTATTTTTTCGGATTTAGCCGGTTCGATTCCCTCAAGTGGCAAGCGAGTTTCCGAAAATATTTGAATGCAGATTTGTTTCTTTAAAAAATAAAAGAATGTTTTCTTTGAATATTTGCTATCTCCAGTATTTAGAGTACTTTCCCTCGAGGTTGCGTTAATAAAATCCACCCTGTATATAGGCTACGTTAATAACTTAAGATCAGGCGGGCCATATGCTTGTTTGTCGCCTTAGTCAGATTTATAGAAAGTACACGTAACGGCAAACAGTGTTATTGTTTGTGTTAAAGTGCAAAAGTTAGAGGTCGACAACACTACATAATATTCATATTATTTTACAGCTCTCATACTACACCGTCGTATCTCCAAAGTTGGAAACTTCCTCTGAAAGTGCACTGAAACAGTGTGTCATAAATATCGGCTTCAGATTCCATCTACATTCATAGTGCGGTTACAATGAATTTGCCGCATCGCTGCGATTGCACTTTGTGGCACTGAGTCCACAAAATATCCCACTGCTGGGCAATTTACTGCATCCCATTTCCCCACGTGTCTCTGTTTGATGTCGCTTCCATCCATCTCTTGAGATGAGTTGCTTTTATTTTTTAAAGTGCCAACAGACATCGCAAGGCGTGCGTCGCAAATGGTTCGTCACGCATGCCTTAACCAGAGGCATACGACGGTACATTTATGCATGCCCGTCAATAACAACCGTCCGTCGACACGGAGCGCACGGCTCGCACTGAGGCAGCGTTCGCAACGATCGTATGAGGCGAATGCTCATAGTGAGCACACACGTCCACACAGCCCGAGGCATGCGTGATGAACCATTCGCGACGCATTTCTTGCGATGTCTGTCGGAATCTTTATAATAACTTTAAGTAGATTGTTCTGCAATGGCAGGGTGATTTTGGAACTACCTCCTTCATTCCCGACTTCAGACCAAAAATACCTATTAAGTTAGGGAATTTAAATAGTGAGTCTTGGCTTAGTAGTAGGAATATACACATTGTCAAAAAGCTGGCGTGTATTTTCAATGGAAACTTAGTTCGTCGCAAATACATTATCAAGAAATACATTTGACTGTCCAAAATAGTATAAACGGAGCCCATGGACATAGTACGACTCAGTCGTCCGCGGAAGATAATGTTGAATACATTTCGCTCATCTCCTGATGAAACACATCGAATTTCGAGTGCGATAACAGATGTGTGAATTTCACTGCATGGTGCGCTGAGCACTAATCTAGTGATTACAATGTTAGGAAGTATCACATCTGCTAAAATAATACATCAATGGTTTGCGCAAGTTCCCACCAACACTATGGTTTGCAAGGATAAGCGTCCAAAAACACTGGACAAAGAAGAATGTACAACATTTTGGCTTCCATTTGCTTCTTAGGAATTTTGTACACGGAATTTCATAAAGTCTTGTGACGGCCCTGGCGTAACCTTGGCTACCCTCTCCGCAAATTCCAAACAGAGCCCCGTAAATGTCTTTGCTATGTCCCGAATATTTCTTACCGGCTTTTACCTGCCTAGCTGCACGCTTTTTGGAGGTCAAAACTAGCCTGACGTGTTTTTCTGTATAAAATTTCACTTAAATCCATTCAGCCGTTGAAGAATTGAAGATGTTTTAGCAGAAAAAATACAATTAATTTTCGACAGCTATTTAGAAGAGGAAATTACAAACTGGACAGTTTCATTTGTGTAAATATGAAATAGAGATTTTAATTGCGATAAATTGACGGCAAAATAAATATTATTATTGCTTCGACGAAACTTGAATCGGCCAAGAGGTTACAAAAAGTTACATTGATCAATAGTAATTAGACGTGTCTACAACATACTCATGCCGCGCGAGGCTGCTCACCCACATGCCTCGCGAAGCACGACGTTTGCCTCAGTCGCATACCGCGCGAGGCAAATGGCGAGGCAACTGACACTCTAGACAGAGAAAGGTATAGCCGAGCAATCAGTTTGACACGTTTGACATCGTTCTGTCTGATGACTATGCCAAACTAGGCGAGGCAAATGACAGCGCTCAGGTGAGGCAGGACGCGCATTTGCCTCGCGTGAGGCATGTCAAACTTCGTAAGGGAATTTGCCTCGCGCGGCATGTGATACATCTGGACGTAGCTATTCGATGATATGTGATTAGGAAAACTGACTTTCGGCGTTCCGTGGTACACTCTTATGAAAACTTCATATAAAAAAAACATTTTCGTGAAACCACCGTAGTACCCTCTCACAGAAAATCAGCGTAAAATAGCTATCATAGCTGCGTTTCGTGCGATGAGTGAGAGAGCCGAAAGCCAAAATTCCCATCCCTCTGTCCCACTTCCCTTCGGGTCGGCATCGCACGAGTCTACCTTTGGTATTGCAAGCGTCTATCGGCTACGGTAACTGATTAACATCAGGCGGGCCATACGCTTGCTTGCAACCGTAGTCACATAATAATAAATCCTCTCCGTCTTGTTTCAGGCGGTGGACTACTTAAAGAAGCGCACACCAGCGCGCGCGGCGCTCATGATAGCAGCTGTGTGGTTGATGAGCGCGCTCGTGTGTATACCGCCGCTGTTGGGGTGGAGGGTCAGCCGACCACTAGAGCAGTTTCCACAGTGCAAGGTAAGTCTTACATCTACCCTCTAAGGCCTAGGGTCACTTCGAGTGTTATTCTTGTAGGTTGTAGGATCAACAATTATTGGATTTGCGTGTTATTTCATGTTCTGTGTTTACGTTTGTTTATGTTTCATCGTGTGTGACATAGCACGCAGCTATTTGACTTTGTGGACATTTTTGACAGTATTTTGTAAGTTTTGATATTATGAATTATACACCAATTAGTATTGTGGACCAAAGACGCTACCTTGTGAAACTCCATAATTAATTTTAACTGTATCTATAACATTTACTTGCGTCTTACCAATTTATGCTACTTACAGATCTAGATACTTATTGCCGAGGAGAACACAATGATCAATTTATTTATTAAATAATAAAGCATTTCTATTAGCGTAGTTAAACGCATCAAATGCCTTTGTAAGTGCAATTACTCCATCTGTGCACACAATTATATCAATGTCATAATTATTTTATTTTCCTTGAGAGCTTATTACACTTGGCTAAATTTAGAAGCCAAAATTCAGAAGCTTCTAAATATTTAAACCATTCTAGCTTCTGAATAGCTTGCTGAATGCGATTACACTTGCCTAAATTCAGTAACGACTAAATTAAGTAGCTTAAATTTAGTTAGGTGTAATAAAACGAAGTATGTGTGGTGTCACCATTGCTGATCGTATAAGGAATAGTGTGATAAGAGAGATATGCAAGCTGAAGGATGATGTGGTGACTAAGATTGAAAAGAGTATGCTAAGATGGTTTGGTCACGTAGAGAGGATGAGTGAAAGTCGATTGACGAAAGAGATATACGGATCGAAAGTAAGTGGATGCGTCGGAAGAGGGCGCCCAAGGAGAACTTTTCACGACTAGATTAATGGTCTCTTTTAGAAAGGTCAAGTCAACCGACGGCAGTGCATGATATGTATGAATGTGGATGAAGCAAGAGATGTGTGTCAAAATCGTAGGTAGCATGTGGCAATCAATAGTCACTGCCTACCCCTTTGGGATACAGGCGTGAGTATATGTATGTGTATGTATGTGTAGTAACCCCTTTAAGGAGGTAAATAGGAAAAAAATGCTCTTGTCTAATGATACAATATGTAGAGGCACATATTGTCGCAATAATCTTGCGTAGTTGCTCTATAATAGAACACAACAGTTCAAACAAACCATTATTATTTGTCAATAAGACCTCAGCTTACAAATATTTGTCTTTTCCCCAACATGGGGTATGTTATCTAGCTTTATTTAATACATTGTGCTCGTGGAAAGAATACTAATCTCCTCTTGTGGATCGTTAAGGCCATTAACTGGGACGCAGTGGCCTGATAAGGCCAGGATTCAGGGCGTGCGGTGAACCGAGGCCATAATTTGAGGGAGATGATTATGCAAGTGGGGCATTGAAGAGTTGGGTGATAGCTCTATTGGAGATAGAATAAGTAAAATAGGTATTGCGAGACTTTTGTATGCAAAAGAGAAGTACTTAGTATTTGAGAAAAAAGTGTCATTGCCTTCCAAGCTGATGCAGTTGGCTTAAAATTTGAGACAAAAATCTACAGAAGCATTATTCAGGATTACATAATAAATATAAATTTGAAAAATAATATAAAGATTTGTATTAACGGAAGTTAAAACATCATCTACACAACTAGATTTGTCTATCTCTCACAGGGTGTAGATTTTATAGTTTTTTTTAAATGCCTATAATTTAAAAAAATACCTATCGTAGATTTTTTTTATATTTTTCTGATAACTATTATGACTATCACGCGATCCCGGCTTATTGTTGAATTATGGTTCATATAAATATAGATGTACCTATAGATAGGTTTATTGGCGAATTGTGAGTGCGATAACTCAAGTCTAGTGCTTACTATGTTAGAAGGTACTATATCAATGGGGTTGACTATAAATAAGCCATTTAAATCGATCGTTAAATTGCAAAGTAACGTGTGATCCGATCTTGTAACCGGAGTTAGAGGCCACATCTTAACGATACTCGTTCGGCCTTTTTATCGTTAAATCATCATTCAGCGGAATATTAAGGTCTTTTATCGAAGGCGCAATTCTTTATGTGTGCCCAGAAAACACGCGGCGTTTTATAGCTTTCAGGACCTTTGGCTAGTGAATAATGGAAGGCGTTTGGAAGGTCACGTTTTATGGCCCCGTAAATACTGTATGCTTGTGATATTCTCTTGAAATATATTGTTTCTAAATACTCTTTATTTAGAGTAGAATAAAAATGAAGTGTTAATAAAAAAGTTGTAGTGTATGTTTGTGATGTCAAAATAACAGCTTTTTATTAAATGCATATATGTGGTACTTATAACAAAAAAATCTATTTTTAATTTTTTTGTCTGTCTGTCTGTTTGTTTGGTTCGTTCTCCGAAACGGCTAGACCGATTTTGACGGGATTCTAAATGGCAGATAGCTGATAATATAAGGGTGTAACTAAGACTACGTTTATTTTAACAAATATTTTTTATAATATTCCATCGTACAAAGTCGCGGGCGGGCACAGCTAGTATTTTTATACAATATATACATATAATGTTTCTTAACTATTTCTATTTGTATTCATTATGAGTTCAAACAAAGTGTACCTTGTACTCTTACGCGAGTTATTTTGATTTATTAACGGTTATATAGTTACAAACAGTTTTTAAACCGTTATTTACCCACTGTGAAACATCATTATGATTTCCATTTCCGCTGTTCTCGTAGCCCCAACTTACTCCCCAAATTCTTGCTATTAGCGGACTTTTAATTTCAACTTTACCCGTCTTCGACGTGACTCGACCGTTACTGATAGATATTGAACCCTTATCGATCTCCCAGTTATTTAAACTTGAACAGACACTGTAATGGTATTCAGAGATTCTGATTACAAAACGGAAGGAGATAGCAGATTCAAATGTTCATCTACTTTACGCCGATCTTCTGAGAGAGGGAGGTACTACCTCAGTCGAGCCAGCCTGTATACAGAGTGGTGACGACATCATGACAATAATTGAAACCACATACTGGGTATCACATTAGTAGTTCGCACATAAAATATTATTAAATTATATTCAAAGGTATTGCCACGGGATTGCTTTTTTATTTTGACTATTTTAACTTTATGCCTACAAAGATACCGCTAAAATCACCGACACCGAAGCGATGTTGCCTCGCTTGTACTTACAGGTCAGTCTATGAGGTCGGTAGATATTTATAAAGGATGTTGTGTTTCGTTTAGACTATTTCCGCATTTAATTTATTTGAAAATTTGATATTTTGGACTTTGATGTAATCCTAATTTTATAATTTTAATGTGTTGTGATCATGGACCAATTACTAAGGGGACTGGCCCTAAGCAACACGGCCGAGTGGTCGGCCTAGTACTAACATCGACATAAAACGAAGCGAGTAGTTCAACTATTTACCGGTAGATAGAACAATGAAAATGAAAAAACAATGACCACGTTTTTTTTCTTACATATATCTAATAAGGGCACCTCTTTCTTTAGTCTTTACTCTGTGGTTCAAGCAACCCGAAGGCCTCTGACAAAGCTTAGCGACTGCTGCCTAGATGACAACGACCGGGACCGACTTTTTACGTGCCCTAAGCACGGAGACGCTCAGTTCGAATGACACTAAATGGTCACCCATCTCTGCCTGACCTTGCTCTGCGTTGCCTAACCTCCGATCGTTTACCGATCAGTTGCAGCTGATGAGCGCCTATATTTTAAAATTAAATACTGAATACCCTCCTATCGAAAAATAAAAAATAAAAATATAACGTCACGACTTTTATCCCCATTCGGGGGTAGTCAGAGGCTTGAGTGGCCATATACCACCACATTGTGGAGGTATTAACCAACTTAAAGCCCACGTTTCACCAGATAGTCAGAACTCAACGTGACAGGTGGTGAACCTTGTCGCCGTGTATACAGGAACTGACTATTACCTAATCCCGAGGGATAGGTAGGTTTCCTCACGATGTTTTCCCTCACCGTCAGCGAACTGTAAAAACCTCCTATCGAATCGATATCTTAAATGATCCACAGTTGAGCAGCTATATTGATCTTAGGGCCATAACACATCGGGACGCCTTGGCGACGTCGCCGGCTACGTATCCAAACAATTTGTCGCCAGTTCGTAGCCTGCCCCCCTAGACAAGTGGCTGACGTCTACAAGCGTTCCTTCAAATCGCTACGCGTCATGTATGGAAATGACATTAGTCATTTCTATACATTGTGAAGTCTATTCTATTCGATTAGCGTTCATGCCGCTTGTCTAGGGGGGCAGGTGTGTTACCTGTCATACATTGCAATACGAATTAGTTGGCTACGGTGGCTGGCGACGTCGCCATGGCGTCCCGGTGTGTGGTGGCCCTTATGGCCCTCACTTATTATCAAAGCTGTCTTTACCCACATGCATATGCATTACGCTAAGTACTATGTACTCGAAATGGGACCCGGAGGAGCTTGGTTGCTCCAAATCCGTTTAAATCGTGTCCCATTACACGAATATTCGTAAATTCATGTAGCCATTATTTGAGTTGGGATCCAGACGCGTGACCGATATTTTAATCTGTGGATTATAAATACAGAGTGTTTCGAAGATGCGAAATATTCCATTCCTTCCACTCGACACCACCAAAATGACACCACCGGTGGTGTCGTATGGAATCTCTAGTCCATACGACACCACCGACTATTAGTGAGGTTACCTACATACAAAGTTGTTGATATGAAAACTCCAATTAAGTTCAAGCAGTTTCATTAATGAGGTATGTCATTTGATAAAGTTTATATTTATCTGTTAGTTTAGTTAGTTTAGTTTATATTTATTTCATAAACTCTGTTTTATTAATTATCGTTTAACTATAGATAACTTGAAATAATAACTTTGGGGTCGGATCAATGTATGTGATGTTGTCTGATATTTATTTATGTATTTTAATGAACTGGGAGCTGTTTGTCAAAAACACGCGTTTCTGGACATCACTAGGGTGGTGTCGTATGGACCAGAGATTCCAAACGACACCACCGATGGTGTCGTTTTGGTGGTGTCGAGTGGAAGGAACAAAATATTCGGGGTTTTGGATGTGTATCAGGTATAAGAGAAATTCGAGATTAAAATGAAGATTGGAAAGAAACCGGATTAAGATCACTTACACCAGTAAATTTTCTTTGATAAGACAGCTCATAGTCGCTCGCTAGCGTAATGCTCGGGATACACGGCGACACTCAACACATGACACTCACTGTATCTCAGTGTCGCGACATCGTCATTACAACTGTCACAAGGTGTCGCGGTGGTGTACATACGCAGACACTCGATGTAACTGAGTGTAATTGTGTCAAGTGTCGTCATGTATCCCGAGCTTAAGGGTGCGTTTCCACTGACGCGGAACTGGGCGGAATGGAGCGGAGCGGACCGTGAATTGGCCAATCACAGTGCTCGGAATCTCCACTCCGCTCTTGGCCCATCACAGTTGGCCAATCGCAGTCCGCCGCTCCGCTCCACTGCGACCAGCTCCGCGTCAGTGGAAACGCACCCTAAGGCTGGCCCACGTTGCGAAACTTTTTGCAATATTTTTATGTTTTCTCTGACATTTATAAGTGTAAATTACGTGTAAGCATGAATTATATGTCTTGAATAAGTACCTCGTCAAAACAAACTCCCATTATAAAGGATCTCATCAAATGACGGGCCCGTTAGGGTGCGTTTCGATTGAAGCGGAGCGGGGCGGAGCGGGGCCGAGCGGACCGTGAATTGGCCAATCACAGTGCTCGAAATCTCCACTCCGCACCAGTGGAAACAGTGTAAGCGGGGCGGAGCGGAGATGAGTGGACTTTCGAATAAAACAAATGAACACGCGGCCCCGAGCCGGACAGAGCGGAGTCGAGCAGGCTGTGGTGCCGAGTGGTGGGCACGAAGCGGAGCGGAGCGGAGAGGAGAGGAGCGGAGCGGAGCGGAGAGGAGCGGAGCGGAGCGGAGAGGAGCGGAGCGGAGCGGAGAGGAGCGGAGCGGAGTTGAGCGTACTTTCGAATAAAACAAATGAACACGTGGCCCCGAGCCGGACAGAACGGAGTCGAGCAGGCTGTGGTGCCGAGTGGTGGGCACGAAGCGGAGCTGTGCGGAACTGAGCTGAGCGGCGCTGAGCGGAGCAGAATGGAGAAAAGAGGAGCAGAGCGGAGCAGAGCGGAGCAGAGCGGAGCAGAGCGGAGCAGAGCGGAGCTGAGCGGAGCTGAGCGGAGCTGAGCGGAGCTGAGCGGAGCTGAGCGGAGCAGAGCGGAGCTGAGTGGAGCAGAGCGGAGCTGAGCGGACTTTCGAATACAATATATGAACACGCTGCCCCACTCCACCTCGCTCCGCTTCGCCGCGTTCCGCCCCGCTCCGCTTCAATGGAAACATTTGCCAGTTCTCACTGCTATTCTCCGCTCCACTCCGCCCAGCACCGCTCCGCTCCACCCCGCTCAACCCCGCTCCGCCCCGCTCCACGTCAATGAAAATATTTGCCACTTTTCACTGCTCTTCTCCGCTCCACTCCGCCCAGCTCCGCCCCGCTCCGCCCCGCTCCGCTCCGCCCCGCCCCGCACCGCTTCAATGGAAACAGTTGCCACTTTTCACTGCTCTTCTCCGCCCCGCTCCGCCCCGCTCCGCTTCAATGGAAACGCAGCCTTAGCGTGGTTGGCGCGGAGGCGACATTCACGCTGCAGGTCGTAGGTTCGATTCCTACCCGTGACATGCATTTGTGTGCATGAACATATCTGTATGTCCGGAGTCTGGGTGTATATGTATATTAAGTATGTATTTACAAATAAAAAAATAGTATATGTAGTAATATCATTTATCTGGTTTCCATAGTACAAGCTCTGCTTAGTTTGGGATCAGGTAGCCGTGTGTAAAAAATGTCCCAGGATATTATTATTATTATTATTATTAAATAACTGAAGTTACTACCCTTTCAATCCACGGGTCCACCACGTAACAGTAATTAAATCTTCCATTACGCTACACTTTATCATAACACAACAGTAACAATTGGGGACAGGTCATATATCAGCGGTTTCATCTGGCCATCACTCCTGATTTATGAATCTGTGGGCTGTTCACGCGACAGGAGATTGTTTTTTTATTAGATAGAAATGTGAAGATATGTCTGTTACCACTGTTCCTCGAACGTTACTCGGTTTCGAGAAATGCTTCAGTGGTAGAGCTGAGCTGTGACCAATTGGCTGCAGCTGCTCTACGGGCTGACTCGACCGGGGTAGTACCACCCTCTCACAGAAGAGCGGCGTAAAGTATCTATTACAGCTGCGTTAGGGTGCCGGAAGCTGCGGCTTCCTTCCTCTCCCTCTGTCCTACTCCTCTTCAGGTCGGCAACGTGCGAGCAATGCCATTGGCATTTCAAGCATCTATAGGCTACGGTAACTGTTTAACATCAGGCGGACCGTACGCTTGTTTGCTTCGTTCAACACAAATCTTTTAATAATGTTTCAGAGAACAAAATAGAAAATTAATTTCATAATATATTATTTGATCCATAATCCAATTTTAGTTCTCGCAGACCGTTAGCTCCACGGCCTATCGTTAGCGGCGCCGAGCAGTAATTATAACAAATGGCCCATTCCACTCTCGACTACAACTGAAATAATTTCAATTTACACAGCAATATATAACTTAGGAGTAAACATTTCAGTTGCTCAAAATTATTTTCGCTTTTGCACGGGTTTTGAGTAATAATAATAATAATATCCTGGGACATTTTTTACACACGGCTACCTGATCCCAAACTAAGCAGAGCTTGTACTATGGAAACCAGATAACTGATATTACTACATATACTACTTTTTTTATTTGTAAATACATACTTAATATACATATACACCCAGACTCGGGACATACAGACACTAAGTAGTAATCTTTTCTCATTTTTCGATATTTTTAAAGATTAGATAGACTGTTAGGGTTCTGCAGTCCCTACGAAGAACCTTTATAAGATCATCCAGCCCGTACGTCTCAGTCAATCACAGTGTCATAAATAATAATAATTTAGCCCTTTTAACGTCCCACTGCTGGGCACGGGCCTCCCCTCAATGCGAGGGGGATTCAGGCCATAATCCACCACGCTGGCCCAGTGCGGGTTGGTGGATTTCACATGTCTAAAGACATGCAGGTTTCCTCACGATGTTTTCCTTCACCGCAAGCAAGTGAAATATAATACAACGTCACGACTTTTATCCCCATTCGGGGGTAGTCAGAGGTTTGAGTGGCCATCCACCACCACATTGTGGAGGTATTAAGCCAACTCAAAGCCCACTTTTCACCAGATAGTCAGAACCCAACGTGAAAGGTGGTGAACCTTGTCGCCGTGTATACAGGAACTAACTATTACCTAATCCCGAGGGATAGGTAGGTTTCCTCACGATGTTTTTCCTCACCGTCAGCGAACTGTAAATTATGCACATAGATGAAAATTCATCAAGCAAGTGATAATCATATTAAAGTTATGATTCACACATAGATTTCGAAAAATCCTGAGGTGTGAGCCAGGGTTTGAACCCAGGACCTTAAGCCCGCAAGACGCGTGCTTAACCACACAACGGTGTCATAACTTTTTCGAAAATAAAATTGCCTAAGCTACTTCTTATAACATCAGCTATCTGCCAGTGAAAGTCCCGTCAAGATCTTTCCAGCCGTTTTGGAGATTAGCCGGGACAAACATCCAAACAGACACACATCTGGCGGGAATCGAACCCGCAACCACCCGATGCAGTGAGCCGAGCGGCCAACGCTTGAACCACTGCGCCAAGAGATCGTCAAAACTTACTGCTACAATTTTATAATGATGCATTATTAAATACCTGGACACATCCAAATTAAATGACCTGGATTGATATCAAACCCTGGACCCTGGTCCCTCAGTTTATTTGACATATCAATGTCAGCTCTTAGTCAGATCCTTAGCATAGCTTTTATACTGTCTCAGAACTCCATCTTTGATGTTGGAAATATTTACTAAGGTTAATTTAGCACAAAGGTTCCTCTTAACTCGAGAGCTAAGAGGTCTTGTTTAAATATTAACGTCAAAATGAAGCGGTGTAGTTAAAGTAAGGATTAAATTCTAGCGTTCAATCTAGTAGTTTCAAGATGGATTCCAATGGAGATATCAGAAACAGTAAGCGCCGCCATACACGGACTGCATTTTGCTGTCGGAACCAACAGATCTATTGCAGTTGGTTGCAGTCGACAGCTCGCGACTGCTTGGCGTCAAGCAGTCGCGGGCTGTCGCGAGCTGTCGCTGCGGTCGACTGCAACCAACTGCAATAGAGTCGCTTCCGACAGCAACATACAGTCCGTGTATGGTGGCGCTAAGGGTCCCTAGTTTGACTACGAAACTCTAAACTTAAAGCATAGTAAAATACGGCTAGGTTGCACTCCGGGAGTGCCGGCAGAAGCGAAAACTTGAACATTAACGTTGTGCATTTTTAAATACATATTTTGGAATGGTTAGGGAAAAAAAGTAAAAAAAAAACTGGCCGTTTTTTTGATTAAATAATCATATAAAATAATACAAAATAAAATCAGCGTAAAGTAGCTATTACAGCTTCGTTTTATACGATGAGTGAGAGAGTCTGAAATCCACCTCCCGTTCCCGTCCCTCCGTCCTTCTGTCTCCGTCAGCTCAGCAAAGTGCGAGCCTTTGGTATTACAAGCATCTATAGGCTACGGTAACTGTTTAACTTCAGATGGGCCGTACGCTTAAACCATCTTAATTACATACAAAAAGATAAAATCTAAACAGGCAAAAAGAACGAAGCTAAAACGCGAAAAATTTCGCTCCACCGCTCTGGCAAGTTAAAATATGCAGGAATCATTATACAGGGTGAACAAAACGCTGACCGCGCCGCGACCGCCACCCGCGCTCACGCACACACATCGTGTCAATTTGGTTACACGCTGTATAGCCGGCTGAAATGCTGATATGATTATTCAGTGTGATGATGACGTTGAACAATGATGATGATGCAAATCATTTTGATATAGGAATCGGAAGGACAGGTTTTGAAATATGGGCTATATTTTGTACTACATTAGTTCAGACAGATCTATGTCCATAGGAACATTTATGGCCGGCGCACATAGAGCACGGCATGGCATGGCATGGCATATTAATTTTTATCAATCGAATTTAATACTTATCCAATCGAAATAAGGTGCTCCAGCGGGTGCACCGAGAAAATGCTCCGCGATGCTCCGAGGTCGATCACCGAGCATTGAAATATATACCTTATTTCGATTGGATAAGTATTAAATTCGATTGATAAATAATAAAATGGCATGCCATGCCGTGCTCTATGTGCGCCGGCCATAAAGGATAGGAACATTAACCAAATGGTGCGTTCAGATGCCTCGCACATCTATTCGTTTCGACGTCAAAACTATGAGTGCTCGGGCGCGGCATGCGCCTGATGTAGACGCAGCTAAAGAATAGATTGATTGCAGTTGATGTAGACTAAGCATTTTTATGTTTATATTAAAATTTATTTTCATCATCAGGATTTGTTGATTAACAATACCACCGTTTTAAAGTACTGCCAATGATATTTACGCTGTTTAAATTAAGACACTCTGTAAAAAGAAACTGGCATCGAGTTATTTCTTTATTTCGCAATCCTTTAGTTGTGTTGTTCCAATGTTCGAAATTTGCCTCTGGCGGGAATCGAACCCGCAACCACCCGATGCAGTGAGCCGAGCGGCCAACGCTCGAACCACTGCGCCAAGCGGCCGTCAAATTTTCACAAAATGTTCTCATAAAATCATTATAATTATTACGTCATGACAATCATTTATAAAACGGGGTGAAGCGATGTTCCATAAGGGCCACCGCAGTCATGCTACTTTTAGTATCGGCGATTTTGATGTCGCTCGTTCTCGCTCGAAGAAACGCGACGCAGCGTCGATACAGTCGCAAAATCACCGGTCGCCGATTTAGTCGCTTTTTAGACGCTTAATGCAGCGACCAGACGCAAAATCGCGTGATTTTAATACTGCGATCGAACGCAGAGGGTCGCCAAAACGCAATGCAGCATCGATACAGTCGCAAAATGGTGGTTGAAGGTGGTAGAGCCAAGCTGAAGCCAATTGACTGCAGCTCATAAACGGGCTGGCTCGACCGGGGTAGTACCACCCTCTCACAGAAGATCGGCGTAAAGCAGCTATTACAGCTGCGTTTCGTACGATGAGTGAGAGAGCCGTAAGCCCACCCCCCCTCCCCCTCCCTCCATCCCACTCCCCTTCAGGTCGGCAATGTGCGAGCAATACCTTTGGTATTGTAAGCATCTATAGGCTACGGTAACTGCTTAACATCAGGCGGGCCGTACGCTTTTTTGCCACCGCAGTCCTATAAAAAAAACACTGATGCGAAAAGTAGCATGTCTGCGGTGGCCCTGTGTTTAGCGACGCCTCGCGTCCGTGAGCCATGCTTTATCGAAGATTAAGAAGATTAAAGGTCAACGCTCATCTAACGCCTCCGCACCCGACCAGCACCGCCTCGCCGCTCAGCGTCCACTAACTGAACCGGAAATAAGTGGACCACGCGCTGACCGCGCGGCGTTCACTAGGTGACCCCGCGCGGTCCACTGGGCGATCACGTGACGTTTATGGTGTAAAAGCAGCGTCCGCCCGCGGACCACCTGTCGACAACGAGTCGACGCGACGCCGAGCGGCGAGGCGGTGCTGGTCGGGTACGGAGGCGTTAGGTGAGCGTTGACCTTAATTATACAACTATGAACAAATAAATTGCTACATCTACACTGTATTTGCATCAAGTATCTATTAACGACGTAAATATACGCTAATCAAGCTCTTCTTCCATCCAATATTAGCACTGACTAGACTACTAATCAGCTTAATTAAAGACCTATGATGAAGAGCTACCGAACTGACGTCATCATTGTCGTTCACTATAGTATTATATTGCTAGACAAAGACAGCATTACTACAGTCCTAAACTAAGCACACAAGAGGGCCTACTCTGTTTCAAACGAATACGAAATTTCGGACGAAATTCGCGTATTTCCTACTACGTTTCTCATCGATTCCGAAATTTCTTACGAACGAAAATTGTTCGACGTATAGATTCGACGACGACGAAGAGGTCAAACAATTTTCGTTCGTAAGAAGTGTCGGAATCGATGAGAAACGTAGTAGGAAATACGCGAATTTCGTCCGAAATTTCGTTTTCGTTTGAAACAGAGTAGGCCCTCTGTATTATACGTATCGTACAATGATTACATATCAGAAGACCTAATCTTGATTGGGTGCGTCTAGATGCCTTGCATGCCTCACCCGAGCATTCATGTCTATGACATGTCTATGCGCTCCGACATCAAAACTGAGTGCTCGGGCGCCGCTTGCTCATGATGTAGACGCAGCCACAGTCCTAATGCCGTCCACTGGCAAGAAAACTTGCACAAGTTTACTTGCGCAAGCGACTTCCAATGTGTAAATACTCACGCAAGTGGACTTCTGCGACTTGCCGAACTTGCTGCAAGTTCACACGTGCGGTTGTGTAAAATTGCAGTCAGTGGAAACACGTCGGCAAGTGACTTCTGCAAGAAATTGCGGAAGTTACTTGCCAGTGGACACATGGCATTATATCAAAATACCAACGCACGTAAGAACTAATCTCGAAATTCCTTATTCGTATCTGATCTAATAATCATGTCATAAATAAAAATGTAATCAGCCTAGTGCGAGTCGGGCAATACAATATGTTGTGGGGTTTCGTAGCCATTTAAAATGTATTTGTTTCGAGCTCGTTGTCGAAATCTATCTATCACCAAAATACATAAGTATGTTCCTAAATTTCTTGGGTTGTTCTGTCAGCCTAGGATTATAACAATAAAAACGATACGTTTTTGAAGAACGCGGAAGAATACATCTTCTTCAAGTAAAACAATCAAGAAACCTACTGTTTTCCTTCCGTTATCATACCAACTTTGTAACAATACTCTCTGAAACTTGGCGAGCATGATATTTTTCTTTTTCTACCAAAAAAGCCTTGGGCGTACCGATTAAAGTTGAAGCAACTTTTTCCGAGACCCGTCCTAGGGAAACTTAGATTAGAAATTAAGGGATTAATTCTTTTGGTTGGCAGCACTGGAGTTGGCCTGAGTAAGGAGTCTATGAGGCGCATACTTCGCCGCATTCCTCATTTTATTACACGAGTGTGCAAGTTATGAGATGAAGCGATAAGCGGAGCGGTTTATAAGTTATTTTGTTCACCAACCAAGAAATGCCGCGTCTCTACGTATCACTTCGTACTGTGTAAGTATGCGTGTGTGTATGTGAAAATAAGTGCTGACTTACATGGCCTGGGGGCTATATCTATACATATAATAAGAATGTAAAATTGGTCGCGTCTGTACATTCGAAATATTTGGAAAAAAAATAGTGGGGGGGACTTAGATGGCCCAGCAGAATTCATTTTTATCATTTTTAGAATTTTTGTCTGTGTGTATGTTTGTATGTTTGTATGTTTGTATGTTTGCTCAGATTTTCGAAAGAGCACAACTTCGAATCCACCGGATGGATTTCAATGAAATTTGGCATGGATATGACTAATAGTCTAACTTAACATCTAGGATACTTTTTTTTTCGAAAATGTTCAGGGTTGCCACAGAAAATTCAAAAAACTACTTAAAAATTCTAAATGTTTGAAAGAGCACAACTTTGAATCCACCGGATTAATTTCAATGAAATTTGGCATGGATATGACTAATAGTCTAACTTAACATCTAGCATATATTTTTTTTCGGTAAAGTTTAGGGTTGCCACAAAACATTCAAAAACTACCTAAATATTCGAACACGCACAACTTCGAATCCAATGGATTGATTTCAATGAAATTTGGCATGGATATGACTAATAGTCCAACTTAACATCTAGGATATTTTTTTCTAAAATATTAGGTTGTAAATTTTTATGACCACACAGAAATTCTAGCAAAAAATAAGTTTTAGTTATTGAAATACGTCTATTTAGAGCGGAGCCCTACGGAGCCCTACGTTGTGTGTGATCCGACACTATTTGGAATAGATAATCTTAATCTTAATTTTAATAATAATCTATACTTCTATACTAATATATAAAGAGGGAAATGCTGACTGACTGACTGACTGACTGACTGACTGACTGACTCATCAACGCCGAGCCGAAACTACTGAAGTTAGAGACATGAAATTTGGATAGTAGATATATTTTGTGACGTAGGCAAGCAATAAGAAGCGATTTTAGAAAATTCAACCCATAAGGGGGTAAAATAGGGGATGAAAGTTTGTATGCAAGTTCGTCATTTTTCAAGTTAGAATTATGAAAATTTGTGTGGAGGTGTCTTTTTAAAAATAAAAAATATGGTTTTAGGCGTTTTTGAATATTCAACCCCTAAGGAGGTAAAATAGGGGATGAAAGTTAATTGGGAAGTTTGTATAGATGTTCGTCATTTTTGAAGTTAGAATTATGAAAATTGGTATTTAGGTTCCTTTTTAAAAATAAAAAACTTGAATTGCTGCGTTTTTAAAAATTCAACCCCTAAGGGGGTAAAATAGGGGACGAAAGTTTGTATGGAAGATCGTCATTTCTGAGGTAAGCATAATGAAAATTTGTGTTTAGGTTTCTTTTTACGTATTAAAAATAATAATTTCATCTTTTTTGAAAATTTAAACCCTAAGGGGTTAAAATAGGGGGTGAAAGTTTGTATGGAAGTTCGTCATTTTGTGAAGTCGGAACTATGAAAATTGATGATTACGTGACTTTTAAAAGATAAACAATATTAATTTCAGGGTTTTTGAAAATTCATCCCCTAAGGGGATAAAATAGGGGATGAAAGTTTGTATGGAAGTTCGTCATTTTTGTAGTAAGTATTATGAAAATTGGTGATTAGGAACCTTTAAAAAAAAAATTGCGTTTTTGAAAATTATACGGGGTATGGGATACGGGTTTTGGGATATGGAATACGTGATACATGATACGGGATACGGGATACTGGATACGGGATGTGGGATGCGGGATACGGGATACGGGGTACGGGATGTGGGATGCGTGATACGGATACGGATACGGATACGGATACGGATACGGATACGGATACGGTTACGGATACGGATACGGATACGGATACGGATACGGATACGGGATACGGGATACGGGATACAGGATACGGGATATGGAATACGGGATACGGGATACGGGATACGGGATACGGGATACGGGATACGGGATACGGGATACGGGATACGGGATACGGGATACGGGATACGGGATACGGGATACGGGATACGGGATACGGGATACGGGATACGGGATACTGGATACGGGATACGGGATACGTGATACGAGATACGGGATGTGGGATGCGTGATACGGGATACGGATACGGTTACGGGATACGGGATACGAGATACGGGATACGGGATACGGGATACGGGATACGGGATACGGGAAACGGGATACGGGATACAGGATACGGGATACGGGATACGGGATACGGGATACGGGATACGGGATACGAGATACGGGATGTGGGATGCGTGATACGAGATACGGATACGGTTACGGGATACGGGATACGGGATACGTGATACGGGATAAGGGATACGGGATACGGATACAGATACGGGATATGGGATACAGAATAAGGGATATGAGATACGGGATCCGGGATACCCAGGAACGGACGGGATTTGGGTACCAGCAAACGGAAACGGAATTTTTTAAATTTATATCCTGCGCGGACGAAGTCGCGGGCAAAAGCTAGTAATAAATATTTTATTGCTGCGTTCTACAATCTTAAGTTTCGTTTTTCTTAACTAGATGTCGCTATACTTAAAATCAGACAATACCTGCCTTGCACCACATGTCAAAATTTAATATCTTCCTTGCTTCAAGAAATTTAGTTTTTTTATTCCTAATTACGTATAAAAAACATTAAGCGTGTCTTTATATCACGCGGAATCTTAGACGTTAACTCTGGAATTCATCTCCACAGTACTAATGCCGTAGGGAAGCTACCTACCTAAGAAGTAAGTCTAGAGGACCTGCTGATTTTGAATTAAGTAGTAATAGAAACATAGACATTGAACTCTGAACTCCAACCCCTCAGGAATGATGTCGCTGGGTAACTGCCTGCTTAAAACATAAATCTGGAGGACCTGCTAACTTTGAATTAGCAATGTGGGTATCAAATAGAAACTTCTCAGGCGAGGTCGCGTTTCCGATCCGGCGCTAGAATTTAAGGAGAACATGTAAAATGACTACTTATAAGTGCCCTCCTAGGCCTAAACAAAATAAACGCTTTGACTATTGACTTAGACTATAAACTCCGGACTCTAACTTTTTAAGCACGATGTTGCGAAGTGACTCTTACCTAAGCCGTGAGTCTGGAGCACTCACTCATTTTAAATAAGGAACATGGGTATCAAGTACAAACTTAAACATTGAGCTCTGGAGTCCAACCGCCCAGTCGTGATACTGTGAGTAACTACAGATATAGATAGACAGATACAGATAGACTGGTACAGACAGAGATACTCACCTACCGATAGATTACAGACAGACCGATTCAGACCGACAGATACTTACAGCTAAACTGATACACACAGACAAATAAAGTCAAACTTTTGTTATACAACTAAGGCGCCAGGCAAGCGTACGGCCCACCTGTTGTTAAGCACTTACCGTACCCTATAGATGCTTGCAACCAAAGGCATCGGTAGCACGTTTCCAACCTGAAGGGGAGTGGGGTTAGTGGGAGGGCACGGGGAGGTGGCTGGGTTGCGCTTCCGGCTCTCTCCCTCATCATACGAAACGAAGGTAAATTAGCTACTTGAATGCCGATCTCCACCTTACTGGTCAGACTCTACCATCTTACTGGTATAGACTGGTACAGATAGACAGCCACGGACAGACGAACTCAGACTGATGCAGACTGACGTAATACAGATTAGACGATAGACAAAATTATATTTAAGGGCTTCACCGACTGGACGCGGACGGAGTCGCGGGCACAGCTAGTAAGTAATAAATACATTAGCAGTAACACATACTCTAGTACAATGAAATTATGTAATTGTAAGAAAAAAACAAATTTTATTATATTTTTAAACCGACTTCAAAAAGGAGGAGGTTTCTCAATTCGACCGTATATACAGGATGTCCCAAAACTTTGCCACATGGAGGGGAAGTACCTTAAATATTGTAGATAGAGAATTTTACTGAATGAAGACTTCATTTTTATTTTAAAAACAATACGAACTGCATTCAAAGATTTTTAAAAACTCGCTTGCCACACTCGGGAATCGAACCAGCTAAAATGCGAAAAAATAACATCCTGTTCTTTTATGGCATCAATCGATAGGATCAATGATAAGAACCAAATCTCTCTAACAAACATGGTAAATTAAATGAAAGGAAAACCATGAAATCTAAACTTATAAATTCATGAATTCAAAGATAAAGTGTATCCACAAAAAATGGAGCTAATTTCGAGCAACAAATTAGTTAGTTTACCATTTATTATTCGTTCAATTTAAATAAGTGAAGTTTTTATGGTTTCCTTTCATTTTGAAAACTCGCTTGCCAAACTCGGGAATCGAACCGGCTAAAATCCGAATAATAACATCCTGTACTTTTATAGCATCAATCGATAGGGTCAATCATAAGGATAAAATCTCTTTAAGAAACATAGTAAATTAAATCAAAGGAAACCCATAAACTCGTTACTTATTTTAATTTTCACTTATTTTAATTCTTATAAGTTAAGATATCACGGTTTTCCTTTCATTTAATTTCCCATGTTTGTTAGAGTGATTTGATCCTTGTGATTGATCCTATCGATTGATACCATAAAAGTACAGGATGTTATTGTTTCGGATTTTAGCCGGTTCGATTCCCGAGTGTGGCAAGCGAGTTTTAAAAAATCCTTGAATGCAGTTCGTATTGTTTTTAAAATAAAAATGAAGTCTTCATTCAGTAAAATTATCTATCTACAATATTTAAGGTACTTCCTCTCCATGTGGCAAAGTTTTGGGACACCCTGTATATATATTTTTTTTATGTGTGTGTTCGCGGATAACTTCGTCGTTTATGAACCGATTTTGATGATTATTTTTTTGTTGGAATGGAGATATTCCAGGGGTGGTACCATGATAAGGAAACCAGGATCTGATGATGGCATCCCAAAGAAATCGAGGGGAACCTTCGAAAATCGTAGGGGCGACTAGTGCGTTTATAATTTTTTTCATTAAGTATTTTAAAGCACTACTATTTTATGAAGGTCTGGAGTCGATCTGATGATGGAGCCGAAAGACAGTCGAGGGAACTCCTCAACGATTTACAGCAATTACCTAGTGTTTGGGCTTGATTAATTTGTATTGATGAGAACTTTACACCTAGATGGGTTTTGACTGCCATTAGGGGTCTGATGATGAAGACGAAGGACCGTCACGGGAACTCCTCAACGTTTTATAGTAGCTACCTTGTGTTTGGACTTAATTCATTTCTATTGATGAGAGCTTTGCACCCATATGGTTTATAAGTGCCATTACTGGTCTGATGATGGAGACCATAGACAGTCGAGGGAATTCTTCAACGATTTACAGCAATTACCTGGTGTTTGGGCTTGATTAATTTGTATTGATGAGAACTTTACACCTAGATGGGTTGTGACTGTCATTAGGGGTCTGATGATGAAGACGAAGGACCGTCACGGGAACTCCTCAACGTTTTACAGTAGCTACCTTGTGTTTGGACTTAATTCATTTCTATTGATGAGAGCTTTGCACCCATATGGTTTATACGTGCCATTACAGGTCTGATGATGGAGACCATAGACAGTCGAGGGAATTCTTCAACGATTTACAGCAGTTACCTTTTGTTGGGCTTACTTCATACGGTTCAATATGCCAAAATGTTCATTGGTATGGCGCCACTAAAAATCGTGAAATAAAATTATTTTTATAAAAAAAAAACAAACCGACTTCAAAAATACCTGGTGCACTAAAAAGCCTGAAATAATATTTGTATTACCACCTCTACCTACCCCTTCGGGAAAACCAGACGTGATGGTGTGTTATCGAGTATTTGGAGTCGGTGCCAATCTTGGTATGCCAAGTCTACCTACTACAAAAGTAAGAAGATCGATTGGCACCGACCCCAAATACTCGATAACACACCATCACGTCTGGTTTTCCCGAAGGGGTAGGTAGAGGTGTTAATAGAAATATTATTTCAGGCTTTTTAGTGCACCAGGTATTTTTGAAGTCGGTTTGTTTTTTTTTATAAAAATAATTAGTATTTGTTGTTGTAGCGGCAACAAAATACAAATTCTGTGAAAATTTCAAGTCTCTACCTATTACGGTTAGTGAGATACAGCCCGCTGACAGACGGACAGACAGACAGATGGACAGCGTAGGCTTAGTAATAGGATCCCGTTGGCACCCTTTGGGTAAGGAACCCTAAAAATGTCAACATCCCAATTGACCATGTCATAAATTATTTTCGTGAATTCTTCATTGTAAATCTAAATTATTGGCAATTCACGTAACCTATCTGCCATCTGTTAGCTGTCTTCTGGCCGACAATATGTCGTCCGACAAGAATTTACGATTTATAATACGAACAAAAATAAGGTTAAGTCGCTTTCATCTTCCATCTTGACCCACACTCCTCTTAAATAAAAGACGTGACGCGTTCCTACCGCCTCGGCGTCGTCTCGAGCGACCTCTACTCCGTGCGCATGTGAAATGGGCCGTTGCACCCGTTACCCGGTTCGCTTCCCCGGCCGGTCGTTCAGGAATTCGCGCAAATTATTATTAAGATTATGGAGACGATGGTATAACTAGATATACCTTTTTTACCATTGCTGCAAACAAGCTTACGGCCTAAGTCGCTTAACCATTGAACTGCCATTGCCATTGAGTTGCTATAGTGATCGAGCCTCTGATTGGCCGGTCCGAATCAACAGAGGGGCTAGCCAAGTGGCACGAACGCTAATCGAATAGAATAGAATAGACTTCACAATGTATGGAAATGTCAAACGTCGATATGTAGATCAACAACAAGTTGCTATGTAGATCACGTGACTTATGTCATTTCCATACATGAAGCGTAGCGATTTGAACGAACGCTCGCAGACGTCAGCCACTTGTCTAGCCCTTCTGGACCCTGATATTAAACAGTTGCTGTTGCCTATAAATAATAATAATATCCTGGGACATTTTTGTACACACGGTTACCTGATCCCAAACTAAGCAGAGCTTGTACTATGGAAACCAGATAACTGATATTACTACATATACTACTTTTTTATTTGTAAATACATACTTAATATACATATACACCCAGACTCGGGACATACAGACATGTTCATGCACACAAATGCATGTCCTGGGTAGCAATCGAACCTAGGACCTGCAGCGTGAAAGGCGCCTCCGCGCCAACCACGCTAACGGGCCCGTCAAAGATAGATGGAGATGATAGTAGATGTTTGCAATAACAAAAGCATCGCATCGCATCGCATCGCTCGCACGTTGCTGAAGGGGAGCGGGGTAGAGGGCGAGAGGAAAGGGAAGGGGGTTTCGCTTCCGTCTCTCTCACTCATCGTACGATACGAAGCTAAACTAACTTCATTATGCCGATCTTCTGTGAAAGGGTGATACTTTAAAATAATACATCGATGTCATGTTTGACGGGCCCGTTGGCGTGGTTGGCGTGGTGGCGCCTTTCACGCTGCAGGTCGTAGGTTCGATTCCTACCCGGGACATGCATTTGTGTGCATGAACATGTCTGTATGTCCCGAGTCTGGGTGTATATGTATATTAAGTATGTATTTACAAACAAAAAAGTAGTATATGTAGTAATATCAGTTATCTGGTTTCCATAGTACAAGCTCTGCTTAGTTTGGGTTTGGGTTTGGGTTTTGAAGGTGGTAGAGCCAAGCTGTAGCCAATTGACTGCAGCTCATAAACGGGCTGGCTCGACCGGGGTAGTACCACCCGCTCACAGAAGATCGGCGTAAAGCAGCTATTACAGCTGCGTTTCGTACGATGAGTGAGAGAGCCGTAAGCCCACCCCCCCTCCCCTCCCTCCATCCCACTCCCCTTCAGGTCGGCAATGTGCGAGCAATACCTTTGGTATTGTAAGCATCTATAGGCTACGGTAACTGCTTAACATCAGGCGGGCCGTACGCTTTTTTGCCACCGCAGTCCTATAAAATAAATAAATAAAATAGGTAGCCGTGTGTACAAAATGTCCCAGGATATTATTATTATCTGTGAAATTTGGATGTACTACTCCACCAAGCCAACTAGGAGCCTGTCAAATGTGACGTCACCCGCACCGCAAGGCGGTGGCGGTGTGCGGGAGGTGTGGCGGGCGGGAAGCCGCAGGTGGTGGCGGGTGTGCGGGCGGGGTAGCCGCATTCCAACCGAGCTCCTAGTTAGCTTGGTGGCGTAGCACTACAGAGCACCTCTGCTTACCCCTTTGGAGAATACAGGCGTGATGTTAGTCTGTCTTTCTTGTTCCAAGGTGGTTGGTCCGCCCACAGAGTAAAGACTAAAGAAAGAGGTGCCCTTATTAGATATATGTATGAGAAAAAACGTGGTCATTGTTTTTTCATTTTCATTGTTCTAACTACTGAGTCTAGGTCTATCTAGAGTGGATACTCTGGCGGCAGGACCTACCGTAGATGGTCCCTGACGCCTCGTAATGGGTTGCCAGGTATACTGTGCCTTCTATTGTGACCTTACGGCTGGTAAGGGGGCCACTATAATAAATCTCTTTCTAAATAGGTATGGGTGTTGTTCTATCTACCGGTAAATAGTTGAACTACTCGCTTCGTTTTATGTCGATGTTAGTACTAGGCCGACCACTCGGCCCAGTTGCTTAGGGCCAGTCCCCTTAGTAATTGGTCCATGGGTCCGCCTTATTTGTAATTCTCCCTTTACCATGTCAGGAACAGAGGCAACAAATTAGTGAACCCGAAACGATTAAAACGTTCACACAAAATCAGAACGGCTAGACAAGTGGCTGACGTCTACAAATTCGCTACGCTTCATCTATGGAAATGACATAAGTGACGTGATCTCAAGCGTGATCTTCATAGCAACTTGTTGTTGATTTACATAGCGACGTTTGACATTTCCATACATTCTGAAGTTTGTTCTTTTCTATTCGATTAGTGTTCATGCCACTTGGCTAGCCCGTCAGGAGGGTAATAAAACAAAACAAAACCCATTAGCTACGTCCAGAAGTGTCACATGCCGCGCGAGGAAAATTTTCCTCGCGGTGTTTGACTTGCCTCACGTGAGGCAAATGCGCGCCCTGCCTCACCTGAGCACTCACATTTGCCTCGCCTAGTTTGGCAGTCGTGAGACAGAACGATGTCAAACGTGTCAAACTGATTGATCGGTTATACCTTTCCCTGTCTAGAGTGTCAGTTGCCTCGCCATTTGCCTCGCGCGGCATGCGACTGAGGCAAACGTCGTGCTTCGCGAGGCATGTGGGTGAGCAGCCTCGCGCGGCATGTGACACTTCTGGACGTAGCTAATTATGGAAGTTACCGTACCTTTGCGCTCGGTAATGCAATTACCCTGTTTCGGGGTAAATTTGCCCACTTCTGATACGTCTTCTTTTTGTTAGGTACGTATCTATTTGTAGCAAGTTCCCCCTCCCCCTCCCTCCATCCCACTCCCCTTCAGGTCGGCAATATGCGAGCAATACGTTTGGTATTGTAAGCATCTATAGGCTACGGTAACTGCTTAACGTCAGGTGGGCCGTACGATTTTTTGCCACCGCAGTCCTATAAAAAAAAGTTACCAACTAATGTTTCGAAATTTGCTCAACAGGCTACAGATTGTCTCTATCTTCTTGTAGAGCCAAGCTGTAGCCAATTGACTACAGCTCACGGGCTGGTTCGACCGGGGTAGTACCACCCTCTCACAGAAGATCGGCGTAACTATTACAGCTGTGCTACGTACGATGAGTGCGAG
Organism: Drymonia ruficornis; assembly: GCA_947859195.1. NCBI lineage: Eukaryota > Metazoa > Arthropoda > Insecta > Lepidoptera > Notodontidae > Drymonia > Drymonia ruficornis. Next base: position 8,886,607 of record OX401926.1, on the reverse strand, counting down.
AGCCGGAAGCCCAATATTGTTCGCCCCCCTTCCCCGCCATCTGTCCCACTCTCCTTCAGCCCCTCTAGACAAGTGGCTGACGTCTACAAGCGTTCCTTCAAATCGCTACACTTCATGTATGGAAATGACATAAGTCACGTGATCTACATAGCGACTTGTAATGTCATTTCCATACATTATGAAGTCTATTCTATTCTATTCGATTAGCGTTCATGCCACTTGTCTAGGGGCTGGTCGGCAACGTGCGAGTGACCTAAGTCACATAAAACAAGATTACATTTATGAATGAAGTAGGTACCTATCATATGGACCACACTTCTTTCAGTAGGTATAAATACACTGTAGCACATCTACTTACTTTTATGATCTTATTGAAATTTATCTCAATTTTCGTTCCATTTTTGAGTTCCATACCTCAAAAAGAAAAAACAGAAACCTTATAGCATCACTTTGTTCGTCTGTCAAGTCGTGCACCGCCCAAACTGCTGGTGTTAGAAACATGAAATTTTGACAGTAGCTACCTTTTATTCGCAGGGCAGCACACTGGAGCTATTGTTTACCAAAATACATTGTATTAAAATAAGTAAATGGCGATAAAAAAAAACAATGTAAAAAAGACAAGCCCGCTGAGTTTCTTGCCGGATCTTCTCAGTCGAGGTCGCGTTTCCGATCCGGCAGTAGAATTTAAGAAAAATTGTAAAATGACAATTTGTAAGTGCCCCCGTAGGCCAAACAAAATAAACGATATGAATTGAATTGAATTGAATATTCCGTAGACATTCACTAATCAAGGAGTTTGGAAAATTCCACTTCTAAGGGGGTAAAAAAGGGCTGAAAGGTATAGAGGTCAAAATTTTTCTGTAGCTAGAGACATTAAAAACAGTATTTGGGCTAATTAAAAATACATACAGTTGTGGTCATATAATTAAGAACGACTTAAAGTTACAGATTTTTTTTATCTGAGTCATGTCATGTGTAGTTATTGTTCCTTCTTAGAACTAACTAGTTATGTTATGAAATAGCCACAGAAATAGAGCAAACGGGATTAGGACTACAGAATAAAATCGCTCACTATTTTTGTAACAAACATTATTTATTCTCAAAAGTAACAATTTCAAATAGTAATGGAGGTGGACAAATAATTAAGAACGATTTATTAAACTGCTCGAGAGTTGCTTTATATGAAACTCAGATTACATTAAATCGCATTAATATGAAGTGCGTGAATAAAATAAGCAATTTAATACATTTTAAACTAAAACTAATATTTAGTAGCATGTCCACGGCTTTTAATAACTGCTTTACACCGGTGAGGCATTGACTCTATCAATTTCTGACATTTCGCAAGAGAGATAGAGTGCCATTCTTCTAAGAAAACGTCATACAGCTCTCTTAAATTGCCACACTGTCGATTTGAAACCTTCTTCTTGACTTCGCACCAAAGATGTTCTATAGGTTTAAGATCTGGGCTGTTAGCTGGCCAATCTAAGACAGACACTGATTGCGATGTGAGAAATTCCTTAACGGTGCGTGCAGTATGCTTTGGATCATTATCGTGTTGGAATGTCCAAATAACCGGAAGCACGTCTTCAGCATAAGGTAACATTGTTTCTTCCAGTATATTTTTTATTGGAATTGATCCATGTTTCCTTCTATCAGCTTAACAGGTCCAATAAAAAAGCACCCCCAAATTTTCACATTTCCCCCACCATGCTTTAATGTCACTTTTGTGTACTTAGGGTCAAATGCTTTATTCGGAGGGCGTCGTACATATCTTTTTCCATCAGAACATACCCTGTTTATTTTTGTCTCGTCAGAAAAAAGAACATTTTTCCACTGTCTAAATGTCCAGTTTTCATACCTTCTTGCAAATGCAATCCGGGCCTGCCTATGGCATCGTTTCAACATGGGCACCTTCCTTGGTATCCTTCCGTGCAACTTTTCTTCTACCAAACGCCTTCGAATAGTGCATGCCGAGATTGCTGAAGGGTTGTTTTCACCAAAATATTCCTTTCTCAGCTCATTAGACCCTTTAAAAGGATATTGCTTTGCCAAACTAACGATATTTCGATCATCTCGATGAGATGACTTTCTCTGGTTAGGTACACGCGGAACATTTGAGGTAGTTTGATGCGTGGCAAAATGCTTCACAGCATGGAAAACCATAGTTTTAGAGCATTGCAGGTGGTCGGCTATCTTTTTATACGACTAGTTCCTCTCGCGAAGTTTTATTATTACTTCCCTTGTAGATTTATCACAACTTTAATTTTTCCCCATTATTTTCTATGAAGCAATCACCTGCACCAAATAGCGCCAAAATTATACGTATTTTTAGTGACCTACAACCTCATAGCCACAGAGAGTTGTCTATTTAAATTTGTATAAATAAAAAAACTATTCAGCGTTCTTAATTATGTGACCAGCCAGTAAGTAGTAATACTAGGTTTAGATCTAATGTAAAAAGTTTACCTATTTATTTTTTAGCAAATCATGTGTATCAACGAATGTACGGCTAGTATGGTAAAGTTTTGCGATACCGAGTGAAATACAAAAAAAATACAATCAGTTACTTTTACTTGTTAGTTTGATAAAATCTTCTCTATAAATAATCGTTCTTAATTATATGGCCACCACTGTATGTATACTATGGGGCGTTTTAGAAAATTTAACTCCTGTTACGTTTGTACGGAACCCTTAGAGCGCGAGTCCTACTCGCACTTATTTTTTGTATAATTCTACATTACAGTAGCATAGACTAAATTGATCGTAATTCAATAACCTTTGTTTGTTCCAAATCGATACGACCCCTACTTATTTTGGAGCCGGGAGGCAAATCAGAACGAAGTATGGATATTTCTGAAAGGTAGGTATATCTAATAGATTATATTTTGTATACTATGTGATACAATATTGGATACTCTATTTATTGGGTATTGTATGTGACGTCGCGACTGTAAGGGTGCGTTTCCACTGACGCGGAGCTGGGCGGAGTGGAGCAGAGCGGTGGACTGTCATTGGCCAACTGTGACGGGCCAAGAGCGGAGAGGAAATTTCGAGAACTGTGATTGGCCTATTAACAGTCCGCTCCGCTCCACTCCGCCCAGCTCCGCTTCAGTGAAAACGCACCCTAAGGCCGTGGTCTCCTATTAAATGACATCGGCCGCTTACAGCGTCACGCGTGCGCCTCGTCACAGTGCTTACTATAATGTACTGTTGTGGTCTCCGTCACACGCCGACGTCACTGTAGTAAAATTGTGACGCGGCGTACGCGTGACGCCGTAAGCGGCCGATGGCATTTAATAGGAGATCACGGCCTTAGACGTCCTTGACATATTTTACCAAAAAGAATAGAGTAAGTAAGCCCATTTCCAAAAATACACAGTTCTTATTAAATTGTCAATGAAAAGCATTGACAATTTAATAAGAACTGTGTATTTTTAGTTGTTCTTAAGAATGGAAGTAGGGCTAACTTACGGGACACTAAAAGGTAAGTAAAAAAAAAAATCTGAAACTGACTGATAGACAAACGCATAACATTTAAGCTAAGTTTACGTTACGCCAGCAGCTCGGCCGAGCACACTGGGTCCAGTTACTCGGGCATTACTCGACTCGCCTTCCACCATTTACATTGGTAAAGTAACTGGGCCCAGTAGCTTCTGGTAAAAGTACTGGGCCCAGTTGGTCTATGTAACATTCAAATCGCTTTCGGGCTGAGTCGACGGTTTACACTGGGCGAGTAGGCAGGCCGAGTCGAGTAAAATAGGTGGTGGGGGAACAACTGGGCCGAGCAACTACGCTCCGCGCGAGACCACTCGACTCGCCCAGTACTCGGCCCAGTTTACTCGCCCCTGCATTTAAATTGGTCGAGTTCGCCTGCTTTTTATCGCTCGCTACTCTACTCGGTCGCCTACTTGACCAATGTAAACTAGGCTTTAGCACTAAGAAAGGATTTTATAAAATTCATCCCATAAGGGGATGAAAGTTTGTATGGAAATCTTATCAGGAATCCGATTAGTAAATACATAAATTAAAAAGCTTTTAATAATAAAAACTAGTTGACGCAATCTTATCGATGTGGCTACTCTATAGCGTGAACCGACACTGGCCAGCCAGTAAATAATAAAAAACCGGACAAGTGCGAGTATGACTCGCGCTCTGAGGGTTCCGATACAAATTGGGACCCCTATACAAACTTCCACCCCTTATTTTACCCCCTTAGGGGTGGAATTTTCCAAAATCCTTTCTATGTTCTTCTTCTACACTGTAAAAGGCACCTACTGTTTTAATTTCATGTTTGTAACTCCAGCGGTTTGGACTGCGCACGTCTTGACAGACGGACAGACAGACAGACAGACGGACAACAAAGTAATCCTATAAGGGTTCCATTTTTTCCTTTTAAGGTACGGAACCCTAAAAAGCAACGTCTTCAGAAGACATAGCTTTTTTCTTCTTAACTCAGTGTGGCATAGAGTGCCTACAAACACACACTTGACCGCTTTCAAGTACTCGTTACAGTCCAAGGTATAAAGGTCCAATGAAATAAGAACCATTTTCATCCTCATTTTAAAATTCGAATAAAAAAGTAATTTATATTTTTTTCACCGAAGCCATTTCTTAAGAAAAAACTCTTTGTTCCTTCCCCCTTAAAGGGGGGTAAGGATTTAATCGAACAATGTGTCCTGAAGCCCGGAGTACCAACTGTACGGTATCGGCCTTTAGGAAATTAAACCTCCTTCGAGCTTCCTCTAGACTTTACATTTTAACGTGACCTTAATTACACCGTGCTGTAATGGAGCTAAATAATTCCAGATTCCAAGTTCTGTTCGGATAAGTAAAATGAATTGTAGCTTCTCGATCGTTACCATCGATTGCTTTTTAATTCAATCTTAAATTCATTCCATTAAAAATATACACCGTGTTCATGTTCATTTGCTTTAACTTTAAGGTTAAATTCCTTACGTCTTATTGAGTTAATTTCTCAAAGAAACTAAGTCAACTCGTACCGTTTTCAAATTATTTAAAATCTAAATTTAATCACTAATCTAAGTTAAACCAGTGTTAAATCTTCTTAATTCATAACCAAAACTATTTTCGTCTCGTTCGTAAGTAAAGAGTTTTCAATGTTCCTTATGTACGACAGGGTTTAAAAAATTAGTTCGTTTTGATGTTGTTTTTACTTTTCTCGCATGTGTCACGTCAAATTGACAATACTAATTTAATAAGGACCTTTTACAATACCCATCAATTAAATATTTAATTATTTTGTATGGGATACCGTTTTTTTTTCGAATATCGTAAAACGGTTTAAGGGATAAGTTTATGGTAATGTTCCTAGCACTATGTCGAAGTTAAAGCAAATGGACATAAACACGGTGTAGATTTCTGGTGTGTGTGCGGTGCGGTGTGTGCGGTAGTTAAAAATCTTAAATATACTCGACAACCGCTTGGCGCAGTGGTTTGAACGCTGGCCGCTCTGCTCATTGTATAGGGTGGTTGCAGGTTCGATTCCCGCCAGAGACAAATTTCGGAAACGGCCTTTTCGTAATTTGCACTGGTCTGGATGTCACTGGGATCACCCTAGTCCATTGTACGGTACCATTGGGACCATACAGTTGGTGTGTAAGTGTAGCATTAGAGTGACGGTGAATTTAGAAGTATAATAATAATAATAATATCCTGGGACATTTTTGTACACACGGTTACCTGATCCCAAACTAAGCAGAGCTTGTACTATGGAAACCAGATAATTGATATTACTACATATACAACATTTTTATTTGTAAATACATACTTAATATACATATACACCCAGACTCGGGACATACAGACATGTTCATGCACACAAATGCATGTCCCGGGTAGGAACCGAACCTACGACCTGCAGCGTGAAAGGCGCCTCCGCGCCAACCACGCTAACGGGCCTGGGCTAAAATAGGTTCCGTTTAAATACGCTACGGTGTAACAGACGGTCGTATTTAATGTATTTCGTGAAAGCCCTACCAATGGCGAACGGGCTCGTATTAAATGATGTGGGAAAAATGATCGGGTCTCTCCCTCGCACAGCGGTCCTTTCGCTCTAACAATGTACTTAAGGCTTGTGTTTTTTATCGCCAGAGCAAAACACTCTAACTGTATGGTCCCAAACTAAGCAACGCTTGTACTATGGGTACCGTACAATGGACTGGGGGCGATCCCAGTGACACCCAGACCAGGGAAAATGGCTGGCTCGACCGGGGTAGTACCACCCTCTCACAGAAGATCGGCGTAAAGCAGCTATTACAGCTGCGTTTCGTACGATGAGTGAGAGTGCCGGAAGGCCAATACCCCCACCCTCCGTCGTTCCACTCCCCTTTAAATCGGCAAAGTGCGAGCAATTAATTGTTATTGCAAACTAGGCGGTACCTGTACGGTAACTGTTTAACATCATGCGGGCCGTACGCTTGTTTGCCACTTCAGTCCAAAAAAAAAAGTTAGATTCTCCAAGAACGAAAATGAATGAATCGAATGAATGAATGATTCGATGGATGATTTTTCATCTATGTGCATAATTTACAGTTCGCTGACGGTGAGGGAAAACATCGTGAGGAAACCTACCTATCCCTCGGGATTAGGTAATAGTCAGTTCCTGTATACACGGCGACAAGGTTCACCACCTGTCACGTTGGGTTCCGACTATCTGGTGAAACGTGGGCTTTGAGTTGGTTATACCTCCACAATGTGGTGGTGTATGGCCACTCAAGCCTCTGTCTACCCCCGAACGTAAATAAAAGTCGTGACGTTATACACACACACTCTCCAAGAACGTACGTAGCATAATTACAATTCTACGGAACCCCACATGTCCACAAAGCAATCTAATTAGTGGGGCAGACTTGCTCTTCCCGAACCGTAAAAACCGTAATACAAAGTAAACATCAAACTTAACGAGGACCTCCGAAAATTAAAAAAGGGAGCCCTCCAAACCCTATTTGCCATCAGGTCGGGTAATTCAATAACAACGCAGTATCTACCCCTGATAAGGGCTATCGATTTGCAATATTTGCCCCCAAAACGGTTAGTGGGGTCAGAGATTAAAATACTGTAGCAGAATGGTCTAACGTTTGATGTTTCTCTCACTAGACTGATATTAGACGACCGCTTGGCCCTGTGGTTTGAGTGTTGGCCGCTCGGCTCACTGCATCGGGGTGTTGTGGGTTCAATTCCCGCCAGAGGCAAATTTCGGAAACGGCCTTTCCGTAGTTTTCCCTGGTGTGGGTGTCACTGGTATCGCCCCCAGTCCATTGTATGGTAGCCATAGTACAAGCCTTGATTAGTTTGGGACCATACAGATGGTGTGTTTGTCTGGCGATATTTATTTATATTAGTTATATTGCTACCTCAACTCAACATGAAATTAACCGCGGCAAGTCCTATAAAGGTTTGATACATCCTTGTTAGAATCTTAAGATGTGGAGAGTGTAGTCAGAAAGGATCTTAAAGACGATTTTCTTATACTTGATCATATTTAATGATACAAATCCAATACAAATACAAATAAAACTTAAGCCTCTTTGTTTCAAAGCGAAGCTTGATACTTGGCGATCACAGTAAATTGTATTCAAAGCACAAGTGCATAAGCTTCAATTTGCATAGCCATTTGTGTTGCTCGGCCAATCTGTTTATATTGTGAATTTATTCTTTGCGAGAGGCTATTATATTGAAATGCATATTATTGAACGACTTTGAACTCTGACCTCGTTGAAATAGTGTTGTATTTTTATCGTTGCTATAACATATTTCAAGTTATGTGTGGATATTGGATAAGGTATTCTATGAGACCTATTTTTTGGACGATTTTCTTCAATAATCGTAGAGCCAAGCTGTGGCCAATTGACTGCAGCTCACATACGGGCTGGCTCGCCTCAAGTAGTACCACCCTCTCACAGAAGATCGGCGTAAAGCAGCTATTACAGCTGCGTTTCGTACGATGAGTGAGAGAGCCGGAAGCCTCCTTCCTCTCCCCACGTCCCTCTCCCCTTCAGGTTGGCAACGTGCGAGCAATGACTTTGGTATTGCAAGCATCTATAGGCTACGGAAACTGCTTAACAGGCGGGCTGAACGCTTGTTTGCTCTCTCAGTCCCAAAAAAGACGAATTCAAAAAATTTTGAGTGTGGTTTTATACTCTCATAAAATTCGTCTGGTATCAAAGTTTCAAGAATAAACAAAGCAATTTTATGATTTAAGAAAAACATCTACATCAGAGAAAGAAGCTTGCGTTATTTTTGTTATATGATAGCTCCACACTATTTTATATTCGAAGCACATAATGTTCCCATTCTCGTCGCCACAATATAATGTCACGTTGAAAGACAAGATGGCGGTACAAGACAAAATGACAGTGTCAATTCTTATCGGGCCCCGTGACGAGAAGAGGAACTTAAATTTTAAAAATAGAACTGTCATATTTGACAGACGATATGACGGTATTGTATCGACGCGTCCTTTGTGCTACTCAAAAGGAACGCAATTGCCTTCCAAATTTGGAAGATGAGACGAAGAATTTACTAACCAGTTTCTTTTGAGTAGCGTCGTGTACGCGCCGCCGTAGAATACTAGTGCCTTTTAGTTACTCATTAGTAATTAAAGTTAGGAACTAGTTTCTTTTGAGGAGCGCCGTGGATGAATGGCCATGCAGTGAAAAGTTCACTCAGGGTTGCCAACAGTGCAACAACTCCCTTACATAGATAGAAAGGAAGATAGAGACACATAAACATTATATAATTCTAAAATGACAACGCAAACAGAGTTCAAAGTCCTTTATATTAAAACCGCAAAGACACAAACGAAATACTAAACTTTCTAGTGATGTCTCTTGTACCCAAGTTTTATGTCGCACTGGACAAATGTGTTTTGTACAAAACAATACAAAAAAATGGATTGAATTATCTTAGATAATAATTATACGGATAGGTACCTTGGAAAAAGCTCTTTCTAATTAACTGCGATCAGTTATATAAATATAATCGGTGCTATTTCAAGAAAGTTAAACTCGTATTGAACGCGTGTCTTCAAATTTCCCTTGTTGATATAACCCATGTTTATCTCGTTCTTAACTTTTTTGTAATAGTTGAATTAATACTCGTATTTCCTTCATATAATTATTTGTCAATAAATTTTTGAAAAACTTCATATTTATGTGCAATCAATAAAATAATATTTGTTTAATAATTTTAATATCCTGGGACATTTTCTACACTCGGCTACCTGATCCCAAACTAAGCAGAGCTTGTACTATGGACACCAGATAACTGATATTACTACATATACCTACTACTTTTTTGTTTGTAAATACATACTTAATATACATATACACCCAGACTCGGGACATACAGACATGTTCATGCACACAAATGCATGTCCCGGGTAGGAATCGAACCTACGACCTGCAGCGTGAAAGGCGCCATCACGCCACCACGCCAACTGGCCCGTCAATACTTTAATCCAAATAAAAATTGTTTACATTGGCGCTATAACAAATTGTTATGTAGGCTTTTCTTCAAATTTAATTACGTGTGATAAAAATTAATTTGACACAACTAAAAGTATTTCTATCTCGCACATACATTACGACAATAAGAAGGAGAACAATATTCTAACTTTAGTTCATTGTCACACACTTAATAATCACTTAACAAGTATTAACACTTACAAGCTTCACTATTAACATCATTTCCGTTGAAAAACGCAACCGGATACAGTTACCGCGGCCGTTTCCGGCGGCGACAGGAAGCTCGCGTGTCCGCGATAATGACGGTTTCCGGTTCCCGCCTCAAATCATTACCGGACAGATTATTCAGCTATTTTTTTCAGTAGTTTCAGACTATTTAATGGACAATTAGAGATGGATGATCTTTCAAAGTAATAGGGCATTAGGATAATGGAGGCAATAATTTAGTCTTAATTTGTGAGGGCCCGATAACTTTGCTTTTATTAGATGTGTCTACAACATGCACATGCCGCGCGAGGCTGCTCACCCACATGCCTCGCGAAGCACGACGTTTGCCTCAGTCGCATGCCGCGCGAGGCAAATGGCGAGGCAACTGACACTCTAGACAGGGAAAGGTATACCCGATCAATCAGTTTGACACATTTGACATCGTTCTGTCTCACGACTGCCAAACTAGGCGAGGCAAATGTGAGTGCTCAGGTGAGGCAGGGCGCGCATTTGCCTCACGTGAGGCAAGTCAAACTTGGCGAGGAAAATTTTCCTCGCGCGGCATGAGACACTTCTGGACGTAGCTAATGAATACCTTTTTCTTCCTTTATATACATAACGTCACGACTTTTATCCTCTTTCGGGGGTAGTCAGAGTCTTGAGTGGCACACCACCACATTGTGGAGGTATTAACCAACTCAAAGCCCACGTTTCACCAGATAGTCGGAACCCAACGTGACAGGTGGTGAACCTTGTCGCCGTGTATACAGGAACTGACTATTACCTAATCCCGAGGGATAGGTAGGTTTCCTCACGATGTTTTCCCTCACCGTCAGCGAACTGTAAATTATGCACATAGATGAACATTTATTCATTGGTGTATGCCCCACCGGGGATTGAACCTGGGACCTTCTGATTGCTAGCCCAACGTGTTCGCCCCTAGGCTACCGTCGCTTTCCTTCGTCGTTCGCTTTCTTTCTTTGATTTCTTTAAATTTATGTTTTGGTAATAAAGTAGTCAGAGGCTTGAGTGGCCATACACCACCACATTGTGGAGGTATTAAATCCACTCAAAGCCCACGTTTCACAAGACATTCAGAACCCAACGTGACAGGTGGTGAACCTTGTCGCCGTGTATACAGGAACTGACTATTACCTAATCCCGAGGGATAGGTAGGTTTCATCACGATGTTTTCCCTCACCCCCCGAATGGGGATAAAAGTCGTGACGTTATATTTTTTTTTTATTAATAAAGTAACAATGCTTATTCTGTTCTTCTTTTTATCGTGTGGTTAGTTGGCGACCTGCCCCCCTAGCCAAGTGGCTTCGTCAACAAGCGTTTCTACGAATCGTTACGCTTAATTGTTTCCTAGACAAGTGGCATGAACGTTAATCGAATATAATAGAATTGACTTCACAATGTATAGAAATGACATTACCAGTCGCTATGTAGATCGCGTGACTTATGTCATTTCCATACATGAAGTGTAGCGATTTGAAGGAACGCTTGTAGACGTCAGCCACTTGTCTAGAGTCTCTGTATGGAAATGACATTAACAGTCGATAAGTAGATCACGTGACTTATGTCATTTCCATACATGAAGCGTAGCGATTTGTGGATGAAGCCGAAGCTAGAGGGGCTGGTGTCAGAGTTGTTCAAGCCGCCCGAAGGCCTCCGACTATTTAAACAAGACAAAGGCGAATTTTTAACCACTTTAAAATGGTATTACAAAGCATTATTGGGAACAAAACTGATTTGTAATGCCACTGTAAGTACATTATAACGTTCTATAAATCTGGCGGTGCTGTGCTACCAATGCATGTTAAACTCCAATCTCACAATCCAAACTTTGAACCAAATATTCGGCTAACTAAACTACAGGGTGTTTAACAGGTAACATTAATAAACCGTCTACCGACGGCGCTCGATATTTATTGCATTAATTATCGAATCTGCTTAATAATCCCTCTGGCTTGCAGGGGAGGCGCTTTCCGATAGCGGGGCGCCTTTGTTTGGACTGCGAACATTTTTGTTGAGGAATTCCGGCCCTTTGTTCAGATAAGTACCTGTCCTGGGTTATACTGAAATTCACTTTGAGGACCTTGGATTAATAGCCGTGTACAGACTGATCGAGCAAACTTGCGAGGCTGCCTCGTCTTGTTGAATTTGAATGTGCCTCGGCCTAATGCTTGCGCTGCCTCGCCAAAACGCTGTGCAAGGCGATCAGCGTGCCTGATCAATCATTTTATGACATTATATCTAGTTCGGGCACACCGCTCGCCACATTTAGACGCAGCGAATCTGACTCGCTGTCATTGGGTGCGTCCAAAAGGGGCGAGCGGCGCGCTCGAGCAAATATTTTATGACATTATGTCTCCGAAACAGCTGGACCAATTTTGAAGAGATTATCAATGGCAGTAAGCCGATATTATAAGGAATACTACTATTTAGGAAACATTAACAAACTTTTTTTATATATCACGCGTACGAAGTCGCGAGAACAGCTAGTGGGTTTGTATACCGTCAAAATACAACGAACAATGTTGTGACTATAGTTGCGGCACGCTATGATGGCCGTTTTGACGTGTGGGAGAGTGGAGAGGACGAACCTTATTATAACAGAATAATATTCATTTTCGCATTATTTTTTTGACATTCTTAAACTTTAAAATGGCCATTCTTATTCCGTTATAATAAGGTTCATTTTATCCAGCCTCCCACACGTCAAAACGGCCATCATAGCGTGCCGCAACATTACACAATCTTGTGCTTCGACATGACATATCACCAACGCACTGCAGCTGTAGACGGTACAACATAAAACACAATCGATCTCGGCCGTCCCTCCAAATGTTTTCAACCTCTTTCGACTCAAAAGGTTCCATTTGGACCGTGGGTTAAGACAAGAGCGACAATACATGCCTTGAAAATATAAGAGTCCGCCCACAGAGTAAAGACTAAAGAAAGAGGTGCCCTTATTAGATATTTGTATGAAACAAAACGTGGTCATTGTTTTTCCATTTTCATTTTACTATTTACCGGTAAATAGCTGAACTACTCGCTTCGTTTTATGTCGATGTTAGTACTAGGCCGACCACTCGGCCGACTTGCTTAGGTCCCCTTAGTAACTGGTCCATGGTTCCACCATTAAAACATGCCTTGTTCTTAATGTTTTAGTAAGTAGGTGTGAACGAGATAGTCAGTACACCGTAGAGAAAAAAAAAACCACTCATGGTATTTTTTTTTGTCATTTGGTGCGTCCAGATGCATGACTCTACCAAGAAATTATTTTATGATAGTATGTCTATGCGGTCCGACGTCAAAACAGAGTGCTCGGCTGCGGCATGCGCCTGAGTCGCAGCTAATATTTGTCATTTCCTATTCATAAAATTATAATAGCCATTATAAAAGCCAATTATTTAAATTACCAATTAATTTATTAATTAAATTATCCACAATGTGGTGGTGTATGGCCACTCAAGCCTCTGACTACCCCCGAATGGGGATAAAAGTCGTGACGTAATTTTTTTTTTTTTTTTTTTTTAATTAATCAGTTTAATATTATTGAATTACTGTATTTTCTAGAGACGATAGTGCTGCCTGCTCACAATGCGTTACTTTGACAAACACGTAAGCAAAACGGTGACGGTGAGGGAAAACATCGTGAGGAAACCTACCTATCCCTCGGGATTAGGTAATAGTCAGTTCCTGTATACACGGCGACAAGGTTCACCACCTGTCACGTTGGGTTCTGACTATCTGGTGAAACGTGGGCTTTGAGTTGGCTTAATACCTCCACAATGTGGTGGTGTATGGCCACTCAAGCCTCTGACTACCCCCGAATGGGAATAAAAGTCGTGAAGTTATATTTTTTTTTTTTTCAAGTAATCAAGTATTTCCTAGTAAAAACATTAATAATAATAAATAATAAATATCCTGGGACATTCTTTTTACACACGGCTACCTGATCCCAAGCAGAGCTTGTACTATGGAAACCAGATAACTGATATACTACATATAATAGTTTTTGTTTGTAAATACATACTTAATATACCTACATAATTACACCCAGACTCGGGACATACAGACATGTTCATGCACACAAATGCATCTACAACAAAACAACATCAAAACATCTAAAACATTGATATACTAGATTTTGCCCGCGACTTAGTCCGCGCAGAAATCTACCCCTACCCCTGCTCCATTTTGATGCGTATTATTCACCAAAAGATGAACCGTATCAGGAATACCGACATGCTTCCAGCATTATTTTCCAGGAACGACTGAGTCGTACTCTGACCATGGACTCCTATTACTAGAACATATTTGGACAGTCGCATATCTCCCTCTATGGTAACGTCTTTGAATATTGTCATTGTTTGAACATTCTCAAAAGGAGATAGAAATTCAAAATGGCGGGGGGTTGGTTCTGAATTTTATTACTCGGGGTTTTTACACGACTGCCCAAAAAAAAAGAGTGTATATGTGTTTAGGGTTCATGTATGTATGTATGTTTGTATGTTTGTATGTGAGATTCTTTATTCCACCATAACTTATAAATGCCTGAACGGATTTCGATGTATGGGGTATCGTTAGAATCCTTACATCATTCCGGGTAACACTGGGTATATTATTTTTGAAAAAAAACAATATGGCGGCATTATGGCTCAACTTTAATATGTGAAAAAAAAATTTTTTTCTTCCATTATTACAATATGGGTATCAAATTGAAGGCCTTGATGAGCACAGTCCAAAACTGTAGAATTTATAGGCATAATTTAACATAGGTAGGGTGTACATGCAAAACAAATATATCATTTTTGGCTGCTGTCACTGAAATGCATAAAATAAAAATAAATAATTTAAAAAATTAAAAACACGACTGCCCTGCCAAAAAACGAACTTAAAAGTATAAAACAAGTGCAGTGTCATTGCAGTCGGGGGCCCTCTTAGATTAAATATGTTCCACAGAACGGTCCCCGACTGCAATGACACTGCACTTGTTTTATACTTTTTAGTTCGTTTTTTGGCAGGGCAGTCGTGTTTTTAATTTTTTAAATTATTTATTTTTTGATTGTTATAATTATATTTCAGTTGATTTTAAACATTGTATCGTATCGTATATTCCATTACTTGACATTGGCAGAATCATATTGGGCTTGACCCAATGGAAAGAATCCATTAATAAAATAAAATAAAATAAACATTCTCAAACATTTCCAGTGACGTTCGTTCGCTCGCAACGTCAATGCGTTTATCTTAAAATTTGCGCCGCAAAATGAACCCTGTCTATTATTCCGGCCCGCGGTATTGTATTATTATATATTGCCGACATCTGTGACGCACTTCGAAAATTGTCGCTTCGTGTTACAATAACCTCGCGTATTTCAATTTCGATCGTGGGGGGAGGGGAGGGAGGAAGGGGGGGAGGGGGATGGAAATACATTTTTTCATATTACCTAATGCAATATGTTATGAAACGATTTGTAAGGATAGAACATAATCATATTGCCGTGATCGCGGAGTGAATTTACGTAAGATACCTACTGCGTGATTTCTTTGTTGAGCTTTTTTTTAGGTGACTAATGGCCGGCGCACAGTGCGGACGGCATGGCATGGCATTTAAATTTTTATCAATCGAATTTTATACTTATCCAATCGAAATAAGGTGATCCAGCGGGTGCACCGAGAAAATACTCCGCGATACTCCGAGGTCGATCACCGAGCATTGAAATATATACCTTATTTCGATTGTATAAGTATTAAATTCGATTGATAAAAATTTAAATGCCATGCCATGCCGTCCTCACTGTGCGCCGGCCATTGATGTTAAGTCATTACCGTAGCCTATAGATGCTTGCAATACCAAAGGCATTGCTCGAAAGATGCCGATCTGAAGGGGAGTGGGTCAGAGGGAGGGGAAGGCAGCTTCCGGCTCTCTCATTCGTCGTACGAAATGCAGCTGTAATAGCTACTTTATGCCGATCTTCTGTGAGAATGTGGTACTACCTCGGTCGAGCCAGTATATGAGCTGCAGTCAATTGGCTACAGCTTGGCTCTACCACCAATAAATAAACTGCAATATTATGATTATTATGACTGCGACTGTAGCCTAGGGGCGAACACGTTGGGCTAGCAATCAGAAGGTCCCAGGTTCGATCCCCGGTGGGGTATGCACCAATGGATGGATTTTCATCTATGTGCATAATTTACATTTCGCTTACGGTGAGGGAAAACATCTTGAGGAAACCTACCTATCCCTCGGGATTAGGTAATAGTCAGTTCCTGTATACACGGCGACAAGGTTCACCACCTGTCACGTTGGGTTCTGACTATCAGGTGAAACGTGGGCTTTGAGTTGGTTAATACCTCCACAATGTGGTGGTGTATGGCCACTCAAGCCTCTGACTACCCCCGAATGGGGATAAAAGTCGTGACGTGACGTTATTATGATTATTAAATGTGTATTTGTACAGCCTTGTTTAAATATGATCGCTTTGATTACTTAAGTGTTTTATTAAGTTAAGCCCAGACCTATTAATCTACTGCTAAGTAATTAGTTAAACATTAACTAACTTTAAAGTTTTGCATAGAATTTCTAGATCTTTTGAAAGAAAGACTAACCGCCGATTACTCGTACGAAAATTAAATTTGAGAGCTGCTTAACTTTGACGCGCCATACAAACAATGATAACGACGTCTCAAACTGCTAAGTGGGACTTAAATATTTAAGTAGCCTTTGAGTATTCTGCCATTAGTGCCAGAAAAGTGTTACAATTTGTTTATACTTGTTATGTACTTTTCATGATTTTTAACCATACATAGGTATATACGACTTACATACGGCTGGCTCGACCGGGGTAGTACCACCCTCTCACAGAAGATCGGCGTAAAGCAGCTATTACAGCTGCGTTTCGTACGATGAGTGAGAGAGCCAAAAGCCCAACCCCCCTACCCCACCCTCCATCCCTCTCACCTTCAGGTCGGCAATGTGCGAGCAATGCCTTTGGTATATTAAGCATCTATAGGCTACGGTAACTGCTTAACATCAGGCGGGCTGTACGTTTTTTGCCAGTCCTATAAAAAAATCTTTATTATTAGTTCGTTTGCTTGTGTCAGCCAGTAGCTAACTCTGGTATCGAAGTTATCAGACCTGAAGACCTTCGACATGCCTGAACGACTTACGATCAATACATGTCCTATCATACAATAAATAACTTCGTTCACTGTTAAAACTAAATCGCGATACATTTAAGTAATTTTTTTCTACATCAACCGTTTTATAAATCCTGAAAAATATTCCTTAAATATTTTCGAACTTAGTACAGCAAAATTGGTACTTAAAAACGTTCATCCAAGAATAATATACCTCTGAATATTTTTTTCAGTCCGTTCAAAAAGACTAAGGTCGCCTTCAGCTGTCTACGCGTCCGGTATGCGCCGGAACTGCTTGCCTGAAACGGGCGCGTCTCAATTTCACCCTCATTTCCTATTTCAGACGGTTTTTCAGACATTTTTTTGCTTTCAAACATTATTCGCGACGTTTATTGTAATGTAAATAGATTATTCTGTAAGACAATGGACTCGTCTTTTGATGTCCGTGGATTTTGTGAAGCGTGTAAAAATGTAAAAAGAAATTCTCTTTGTTGAGCGCTGAACTAGGGCGCCAGATTCAAATAAAATCAAAATATTTTAGGGCCTCCGCAGACTTGCTACTTTTAGCATCGGCGATCGGCGATTTTGATGCTGCGTCTCGCTCAACGCGCTCAAAGAAACGCGACGCAGCATCGATACGTCACAAAATCGCCGGTCGCCGATGCGAAGGCTAGACGTAAAGTATATACTGTGGTCCGTCAGTATGGTACATAATGATGGATGTCATTCCATCGACGCAGGTTACACGTTCAGTATTTATTCCGTCAGTATTGTGACGTAGTTCGTACAGTGCAGACGTCAAATGAAACACGAAAGCTTGGTATGGATATTACCTTAGCGCTTGGTTTAATCCGCAATGTCAGAAGACATGTCCACTCTATTGCTATCGCGATGCGGAATGCCAAACTGTCATTCTGGAATTGAAATTCGTGGTAAATACTGTCATCCATCAGTATACTAGCCTACACGATCAGTTTGGACCACGGTTTTTGGTAAATAATGACGGACCACAGTATTTACTTTACGTCTAGCCTTCGCCTAAAAGTAGCAAGTCTGCGGAGGTCCTTGTGGTTATATTATAATAAATGGTGGCCTTAAAACTGTAGAAGTACTGCATAATTACCTCAATAAGCATGCAATATCTTAAAGCATTACATAGTATATACCTACCTAACATTTTAAGTAATAGTGATACTATTTTAACTTCTTATTTTATTATGATTATACATAATATCACTGTGAGTCTGAGGTAGAATTAAATTGTTGTATTATTGAATACAAAAGCGGTATAATTATATCACCTTTAAGAATTAATAAAAGTTTATTAGTGTTAATAGCATTTTATATAATGTTATTTCTACTTCTGTGGTGTGATTGTGTGAGTTTATTAAAAAAACTGTTTTCAGACTTTCTTTTACTGGGGGCCCTGAAAAGATTGAATATTTTATAACGCAAGTATATTACTCTGAGTGGACATGGATGAATGAAAAGAGGCCTTGAATATTGTAGTTAAGAATGTATGTAATGTACCTTGGGAATTATAAAAAAAAAATTAAAAAAAAATATAACGTCACGACTTTTATCCCCATTAGGGAGTAGTCAGAGGCTTGAGTGACCATACACCACCACATTGTGGAGGTATTAAGTCAACTCAAAGCCCACGTTTCACCAGATTGACAGAACCCAACGTGACAGGTGGTGAACCGTGTCGCCGTATATACAGGAACTGACTAATCCCGAGGGATAGGTAGGTTTCCTCACGATATTTTCCCTCACCGTAAGCGAACTGTAAACCTGTGTGTGTACCTTGGGAATTGTATTTTTTTTTCTACTTAAGGTAGTAATTATTTACTAGCTGGGATTAGCCGTGTACAGACTGAACAGACAGCCTCGCGGGCTGCCTCGAGCAGATACCGCGCCAGTGTCAGTTTTAATTCTAAAAATCTGTGGAGGCGATGACGTTGATTTAATACCCGCCGGTCACTGCACGCAAAATGCAACCTTAAGGTGGTCAAGTTTGTCCATTGTAACTACCTAAATGGCTTCGTCTACATCTATAGTTCGCGACAGGTCGAGATGACATTCGGGTTATGAGCTTTTTGCAGAATAAAATTCGAATCAAAATTAGCAGGACCCGATAAACAATTAAAATCGCCCACAAAATTATTAAATTAAATTATTCAGTTTCGTTGCGGATTCTGCCAATTTTGATTCGGATTTTATTCTGCAAAAAGCTCATAACCCGAATGTCATCTCGACCTGTCGCGAACTATACATGTGTCGTTATGGCTACGGGGTCGACGTCATACTTGATAGCTCAGACGCAGCACCATAGTAATCAGTTTTGACATCTGAATCTGATTACGTAGAAAAAAGGTCTTAAAAAGATAGCTAGGCCGCTCGCCTCAATTTACAAAGCTTTGTCGAGGTAATGCAAGCGCTTGCCTCGAGTGACGGCCTCATGACGTTATTCAGTGAGTCTGAACACGGCTATTAGCGTTCATAATAAAAAAATATTCTTTATGGCACAAATGCAAGTAAGGGTCGTAAGAGTAATAACCAATCAATCAATCAAATCATTTATTTTGTTTAGGCCTACGGGGGCACTTACAAATTGTCATTTTACATTTTTCCTTAAATTCTACCGCCGGATCGGAAACGCGACCTCGACTGAGAAGATCCGGCAAGAAACTCAGCGGGCTTGTCTTTTTTACATTGTTATTTTTTTTAAATCGCCATTTACTTATTTTAATCCAATGTATTTTGGTAAATAATAGCTCCAGTGTGCTGCCTTCCGAAGTAAGGCAAGACACGCTACACTTTAACATGACACTGTTATTAACGAAGTGTATTTGAGCGATCAGTTCCAAGCTGATTTATCTTCCAATTAACTTACAGTTCATCGATCGTGGAGAGTTTAAACTTTAAACTACCGATTCTCAATGGAAGGAGATTAAACTCTCTCCCATAGTTTAAACTGCAAGGTACGTCCAGATGCCTCGCGTTATTTGTATGCATTCCGACGTCAAAACTGAGTGCTTGGGCGCGGTATGTGCCTCATATAGACGCAGCTAATGAAGAACATGGATGATAAATATTTAAATATGCGTAACACTACAGATACAATTTTCATCTATGTGCATTATTTACAGTTCGCTGACGGTGAGGGAAAACATCGTGAGGAAACCTACCTATCCCTCTGGATTAGGTAATAGTCAGTTCCTGTATACACGGCGACAAGGTTCACCACCTGTCACGTTGGGTTCTGACTATCTGGTGAAACGTGGGCTTTGAGTTGGTTAATACCTCCACAATGTGGTGGTGTATGGCCACTCAAGTCTCTGACTACCCCTGAATGGGGATAAAAGTCGTGATGTTACACACATACACTACAGATATAAGTTAATGTGTAACTATAAAAGCCAAGGCCAATATAGTAGATACAAATAAACAACGTAACATTTTCCTTCCCAAAACATTAATATTATCCTTATTCCGTCCACAATAGCACATTGTATATCATTTGCTAAACAATATTCCACCGAATTAATAAATTACCATACGGTCCTATATCAGGCTCAAGATAGCTCAGTGGGGAGATTAACTAATTAGAATCCGGGGCTGGATTTTGGGTGAATTAAATTTGCAGCGTTTATGGGTACGACAGTGCGACCCTGTACAGCTTTAGAATACTAGCTTCTGCCCGCGACTTCGTCCGCGTTAACTTTAAAATCCCACAGGAACCTGACATTTTGTCCGGGATAAAAAGTAGCCTATGTTCTGCTCCAAGGTCATCTATTGCCATACCAAATTTCACCAAAATTGGTTTAGCGGTTTAGTCGTGAAAGCAGACAGGCAGAGTTACTTTCGCCATTATACAGGGTTATGGGTAAAACACTAACAACCTTGCAGGGACGTATTACTGACATCAAAAACAACAACTTATGTTCTATGACTTTTTACAAACAAAAAAAAATTAACAAACAATCACACTCTAAAATGTATGAAACAAGAAAATATGCTCATCTAGAGAATAGCCGTGGTACGTTTAGGTACTTTAGGGCAAAGTGGAATACAACCACTACCATGGCTCTCCTCTAGAAGAGAAAAAAATTCTAGATGAGCATATTTTCTTGTTTCATACATTTTAGAAAGTGATTTTTTGTTCATTTTTTTTTGTTTTGTAGAATGTCATAGAACAAAAGTTGTTGTTTTTGATGTCAGTAATACGCCCTGCAAGGTTGTTAGTTTTTTACCAATAACCCTGTATAATTTAAGTATAGTAAAAAAGTATAGATAGTGGCGCGCCCCGACTTCGCACGGCTTTCCTCTACTATTTAAAGTCAGTGTTGAGTCAAAGTATAAAGAGATTTATAACAAAAAACTATTTAACATACAGTAACACGTCAGCGCTGGACTGGACTGGACTGGCCCGTTATTGGCATCGTTTAAACGGCACGGCGCATTCCTACCGTTCCAGACAAAGGGTCTGCGATCGTAGTCCCATTGCGACGGCCCAGACCTTAAAATATATAATGTTTTCGTCCCAAATCGGCCCGTTATATAAGAGGGCCATAAATCGGGCGGGTCGGGAGCCAAGTTCACGGCCCTCCCGTTGGCGTCGCGCCAACTCTTACGCAACCTCGTGTTGGAACGATCTAATTGTGTTATTTACGCTTGTTAGACGCCAAGTACCTTTTTTCTAGGGGTCTTCACGACAGCTTTTCTCTGAAGGTAGGCAGAGGTGTACTTAGACCACTTTCGCTAAACGTTGGAATCGTTGGTATTATTGGTGGTAGTGCCAAGCTGTAGCCAATTGACTGCAGCTCATATATAGGCTGGCTGTACCACCCTCTCACAGAAGATCGGCGTAAAGTTGCTATTTTATATGCGTTTCGTACGATTAATGAGAAAGCCGGAAGCCCTTCCCCCTCCTCCTCCTTTCCCCTCTCTATACCCCACTCCCCGTGAGGTCAGCAACGTGATAGTGATGCCTTTGGTATTGCAAGTAGGCTTAAGTCATAGTCATTTTTTTTTATTCATGTTAGCTAGAGGTAGCATTAGCAAACAATAGTTTTAGCGTTACCACTGGTTTGTAATGTTGCTTCCATTGAGAAGAGCCGGCAAGAAACTCAATGGTTACTCTTTTCAATAGAAAAAGAATAATTGTATACATTTTCAAACAGCAACGCTATGTGAGCAGGCATGCATACATTGCTAGTTTGTTGATTTATTAAAAAAAACAGTATCCCCATAACTGGGTGCAGACCATAGGTCATGGGAGTTATTGTCCTGGTCCAGCTGCCGACGGCCCGTAATGAACTTTTCGTTGATTGGATACCATGGTCTAGTGCGCTGCGTTTGTCAGGGTCCCGTGGCGCACGGGAGAGATCCATGAAAGAAATAATAAGTATCGCTATACTGACACACCAACTGGGTCCATACAGTTGGTGTGAGTCTGCCAATATTTATTGTAAACCATTACGAAATCTTGTTATGAGATCTTGGGTGAGACTGATCAGACAACGATATTTTTTTTTTTTATAGGACTGCGGTGGCAAAAAAGCGTACGGCCCGCCTGATGTTAAGCAGTTACCGTAGCCTATAGATGAGAGACCTGAAGGGGAGTGGGATGGAGGGAGGGGGAGGGGGGTGGGCTTACGGCTCTCTCACTCATCGTACGAAACGCAGCTGTAATAGCTGCTTTACGCCGATCTTCTGTGAGAGGGTGGTACTACCCCGGTCGAGCCAGCCCGTTTATGAGCTGCAGTCAATTGGCTACAGCTTGGCTCTACCACCTTAAAATCGATCGATGAAAAAAAAAAAAAAAAAAAAAAAAAAAACGATTTATTATCTTCTCGGTTTTACGCTTTCTTTCTACGATTATCCCTATTTTTGATTGGTAAGAATTCAGAAACAGTAATAATATTTTTTTAATTACAATTTCGTGTACGGAACCTTCACTGCAATTTCGACTCGTGTAAATTTCATCTTCCGATGCATATTTTTGCTGAAACCCACTTCGGCTCTCGATGTTTCATACTGCCTGTAATAAATACCCATATGCCTTTTAAGAAGAATAGTCCATTGTTTTTCTGGTAAGCCCTTCTGGGAATACGCGTGATATTATGATCTACGAAATAGATCTGTTGAGGCAAGAAAAATGCAATCTTCTTCCACCATTCTGTACACCAGATTGTGACCTTAAAACTTTTACACCAAACCATTTGGACAAGGCACCCGTCCGCTTTCGCGTGTAATAAAACATTTGATGAAATATTGCGTGTCCAATCCTGCTTTTACTCAGCTTTGTTTATAGCTGTCCGACTTGATCATCTATCAAAGTAGCTCTCAAACTTTTTCTACAGAACCTTTTTGAAACCTTAGACATTTTCTTCTTGAACGTATCCTCATAAAAATAAATATGACCAGACCACAGAGTAAAGACTAAAGAAAGAGGTGCCCTTATTAGAATGTATGACAAAAACGTGGTCATTGTTTTTTCATTTTCATTGTTCTATCTACCGGTAAATAGTTGAACTACTCGCTTCGTTTTATGTCGATGTTAGTACTAGGCCGACCACTCGGTCGAGTTGCTTAGGGCCAGTCCCCTTAGTAATTGGTCCATGGACCAGACTAATACATCAACTGTATGGTTCCAGACTAAGCATCGCTTTACTACGGCTTCCATACAATGGACTGGGGGCGATTCCAGTGACACAGACCAGGGCAAATTACGATAAGGCCGTTTCTGAAATCTGCCTCTGACGGGAATTGAACCCGCAACCTCCCGTAATGAGCCGAGCGGTCTACGCTCAGACCACTGCGCCAAGCAGATGTCATGGTTGAGGGATGTGAGTTTAATGTGTAGCCTGTGTATTGAAGGAAATATGGAAAAAATATATAATTTATGACCCAATCTAAATATATAAGAATCAAAGTCCTGACTGACTGACAGACAACGCACAGCCTAAACCGCTGATCGTAGAGACTTGAAATTTGGAGGGTGGGTTTGTCTTGATGTGTAGAGGTGTACTAAGAAAGGGTTTTTTGAAATTCAACCCCTAAGGGGGTAAAATAGGGGATGAAAGTTTGTATAGAAGTTCGTCATTTTTGAAGTTAGAATTGTGAAAATTGCTGATAAGGTGTCTTTTGAAAAATAAAAAAATATGGGTTACAGGGTTTTTGAAAATTCAACCCCTAAGGGGGTAAAATAGGGGATAAAAGTTGGTATGGAAGTTCGTCATTTTTGGAGTTAGAATTATGAAAATTGTTGACTAGGTGTGTTTTAATAATAAAAAAGATAAATTTTATGGTCTTTGAAAATTCAACCCCTAAGGGGGTGAAATAGGGATGAAAGTTTATATTGAAATTCGTCATTTTTGAACTTATTATGATGAAAATTGTTGTTTAGGTTTCTTTTTACAAATAAAAAAAGATTAATTTTAGCATTTTGGAAAATTCATGCCCTGAGGGTGTAAATAAAATAGGGAATGAAAGTTTGTATGGCAGTACCGATTCGGGCTAATCTCTGAAACGGCTGGATCGATTTTGACGGGACTTTTACGGGCTAATTCGATACGGGATCCGGGATTTCCCAGAAACGGGATCCGATATCCGGGATACGGGATCCGATATCCGGGATACGGGATCCGATATCCGGGATACGGGATCTGGGATCCAGGAAACGGGATAAGGCTCCGGCAAACGGAAGCTGGGATCTGGGAAACGGGATCCAGGATTCAAAAAATGAGATCCGGGATACGGGACCCGGGAAACGAGATCCGGCATATGAAATCAGGGATATGGAATACGGCACCCGTGATATCCGGGATACGGGATCCGGGATCCGGAACACGGAATCTGGGATCCGGGGAACAAGATCCGAGATACGGGACCCGGGAAACAAGATCCGGAATATGAAATTAAGGATATTTGATACGGGATTCACGATATCCGGGATACGGAATCCGGGATTTAGCATACAGAATCTGGGAAACGGGATGCGGGGTCCAGGATATACGGGATCCGGAAAACGGGATCCGGGATACGGGATCTGGAAAACGGTATCCAGGATCCGGGCAACGAGATCCAGGATACGGGACCCGGGAAACGAGATTTGGGATATGGGTTACGAGATACGGGATCCGTGATATCCGGGATACAGGATCCGGGATTTAGCAAACATAATCTGGGAACGGGATCCGGGATACGGGATCCGGGATCCGGAAAACGGGATTCAGGATCCGGGATCCGGAAAACGGGATCCAGGATCCGGGCAACGAGATCCAGGATACGGGACCCGGGAAACGAGATCCGGGATACGAAATCCGGGAAATGGGATCCGGGATCCGATTTTTCTAAATTTAAATTCTGCGCGGACGAAGTCGCGGGCAAAAGCTAGTTATTTAATAAAATACGAATATTAATTCGTATTTTATTATTTTTTATTTTCTCATTAGAGAAATGGATGAATAAGATGAAGTATAGGTCGTTCAGGCTAGCGTTAGGGTGACCCACATTACGAAACTTACAATCTTTTTTTTAAGATTCCTCCATCTCGTATCGTTCGTTTTCGTCGTAGGTTCGATTTCTACCCGGGACATGCATTTGTGTGCATGAACATGTCTGTATATCCGGAGACTGGGTGTATATGTATATTAAGTATGTATTTACAAATAAAAAAGTAGTATATGTAGTAATATCAGTTATCTGGTTTCCATAGTACAAGCTCTGCTTAGTTTGGGATCAGGTAACCGTGTGTACAATAATGTCCCAGGATATTATTATTATTATTATTTATTCGTGTTTTTTATATTTTTTAGTTACGCGTAAGCATGAATTATCATGGACTTGAATACTTATCTCGTCTACCTTATCACTGTATAAAAATAGTAAGATAAAGTCTAAGATCTGAAACCCAGAGTTATAACTCATTAGATAACACTCTTTCAAAGCTGAATCACAATCTGACGAAAAACTGTCTCCTTTCTTCATTCCCACGACTTTTCATCTCGCGTTGTAAAAACATAATTTGTTTCTAAAAGACCCTTTTATTTTCGTTACCAAACGAAATACATGCTTGGTAAGCTTGGAATAGCAGTGCTTTTGGATACTGAATGTCGGCTATGGAAAGTTAAGTAAACTATGACACGAACGCGGGAGAACTATGGCGAATGTGGAAAGTTTCATGGTTTCATGGTTTCATTACGTAATAATGTATGTGCTCCTACTAACTCACGGAGGGATTTTAGAGGTGGTAGAGCTAAGCTGTATACAATTGACTACTGACCGGGGTAGTACCACCCTCTCACAGAAGATCTGCGTAAAGTAGTAATGTAGTTGTTTTTCGGATGATGAGTAAGAGAGCCCTAATCCCAACCCTCCCTTGCGAGCGACAGCTTACAGCTACGTTTCTTACATGTGCGAGAGCCGGAAGCCCAAACCCCCATCCCTTTGTCGCACAACCTTTACGGTCGGCAACGTGCAAGCGATGCCTTCGGTATTGCAAGCATCTATAGGCTATAGTTACTGTTTATGACCACGAGAAGGCAAGCGTAGTGTAGGACATCC
This sequence comes from Drymonia ruficornis, assembly GCA_947859195.1. Taxonomy (NCBI): domain Eukaryota; kingdom Metazoa; phylum Arthropoda; class Insecta; order Lepidoptera; family Notodontidae; genus Drymonia; species Drymonia ruficornis. Next base: position 8,860,181 of record OX401926.1, on the reverse strand, counting down.
TGCGGCCAGGTGGAGTGACGACCCCCGGAAGGTGGCTGCCAAAAAAGCATGCAAAGAGCTGAAGACCGAGCTCAGTGGCGTGCATTGGGGGAGGCCTATGTCCAGCAGTGGACAGCAATAGGCGGATGTTGCCACCTTAGTCACACAAAACAGTGTTGCAAAGAATCAAGATATCAAAAAGCTGTTATTGGCGGCGCCTTCATCCGGCGCATGCCTCGCGCGAGCACTCACTTTTGACGTGGGAACGCATAGACGTAATGTCATAATATGAGTGCTCGGGTGAGGCATGCGCGCCATATGGACACATCTATTAAACATTGTAAAACGCATTTATATAAATGCACTTTGTTTCCGCTACATACAAGCTTTGCACGTTAAAATTTATCGAGTGTAACGTATCGAGTGGGGTAAAGGAGCTAGTTTGCTGCCCAGTCGGCGATGAATTGAACGCGGCCATTTTGGATTTTTAAACTCTGTACGCATTTAACGAACTGCATCGCTGTGGTGCGCGAAATGTTTTTTGACCCGACTGCACAAATGATGTAAAAATGTAATGTAACGTCACGACTTTTATCCCCGTTCGGGGTAGTCAGAGGCTTGAGTGGCCATACACCACCACATTGTGGAGGTATTAACCAACTCAAAGCCCACGTTTCACTAGATAGTCAGAACCCAACGTGACAGGTGGACAAATGATGTATATACCTAATGTACACGATATTGGCCAGTAATAATTCGCTCTCAATTTTAAGGCGTTTATAGCCAGCTGCAATCACTGATCAGTAAACGATCGGAGGTTAAGCAACGCTTGGCAAGGTCAGGCAGAGATGGGTGACCATTAAGTGTAATTTCAACTGAGCGTCTCGGTGCTTCGTTGATTTAAATAGTAATACATAAAGGCTAGTATTAAATAATCGATCTCAAATTTGAGTACGAATTTGTAAAGGGGCCGTCCATAAATTACGGGAGGTGATTTTTGAGATTTTTAGACCCCCCCTCCCCCCTTGGTGAGATTTCGTGAGATTTTCCTCGGCCCCCTCCCCCCCTCTAATCTCACGTGAGATTTTTCAAAAGCTATAGGAGAGCTCTAGCTCTAGCTATAGCTTCTAGAGGAGAAACATGTGTTACTTAATTTAACAAAAAATAAAGTTATTGTAAAAAATAAAGTTAAGTTTAGTTAAAAGAAACCCCTCTCCCCCACGTGAGATTTGGTGAGATTTTGCTCGATCCCTCCCCCCCATAAATGCCTCACGTAATTTATGGACGCCCGCAAACGTGTCATTTTACAAAATGACAGCTCAATAGTGGACTTAAATTCGGTCTCAAAATTGACATTGATTTATTAATATCGGGCTCACATCTACCAGAATTTGCCCCCAAAGAATATTCAAATTTCAAAGTCAAAAGTCATTTATTTATGTAAGCTAGAGGTAGCACTTAATATTTTAGCGTTACCACCGGTTTGTAAAGTTGCTTCCATAGAGAAGAGCGGGCAAGAAACTCAACGGTTACTCTTTTCAATAATAATAATAATAATTTAGCCCTTTTAACGTCCCACTGCTGGGCACGGGCCTCCCCTCAATGCGAGGGGGATTCAGGCCATAATCCACCACGCTGGCCCAGTGCGGGTTGGTGGATTTCACATGTCTAAACTAACATGCAGGTTTCCTCACGATGTTTTCCTTCACCGCAAGCAAGTGATAATCATATTAAAGTTATGATTCATACATAGATATAAAACAATCCAGAGGTGTGAGCCAGGGTGACTCTTTTCTATAGGAAAAAAAAATTGGATACATTTTCAAACAGCACCGTAATATTTACATTATCCTTTTGTTTTATAAAATCTCTACTATACAGGGTTATTGGTAAAACACTAAAAACCTTGCAGGGGAGTATTACTGACATCAAAAACAACAACTTTTGTTCTATGACTTTTCATTAAAAAAAAAATTAACAAAAAATCACACTCTAAAATGTATGAAACAAGAAAATATGCTCATCTAGAGGATAGCCGTGGTCCGCTTATGTACTTTAGGGCAAAGTGGGATACAACCACGTACCATGGCTTTCCTGTAGATGAGAAAAAAAATTTTTTTTTCATACATTTTAGAAAGTGATAATTTGTTTTTTTTTTTGTTTTGTAAAAAGCCATAGAACAAAAGTTGTTGTTTTTGATGTCAGTAATACGCCCCTGCAAGGTTGTTAGTGTTTTACCAATAACCCTGTATAGAGAGACTCTACTATCAGTGGTGTTGTCTGTCTCGCTATAAATGCTAATCCCACTGAAACGTATTGGAAAAATGCCAAGCAAGGGATGAATAACAACATGTTTGCCTGACACTTACAAGTGCTTGTAGGGTACCATTTACTGCCTAAAACCTTTCGTAATCCAACCGTAAAAAAACTAAAACCCGACTACTGAAAAATCACGTCTAAAAGTATGAAACATGAAAATATTCTCATCTAGAGGCTAGCCGTGGTCCGTTTAGGTACATTAGGTCAAAGTGGCATATGACCACGGACAACAGCTATCCTCTAGATGAGAATATTTTCTTGTTTCATGCTTTTTAAAATCATAACCCTCCGCCGTAGTCGGGTAAAAATATACATCATACCAATTATTAAGAAAGGGATGGGTAGGGAACTGTCATAAGTACATCACCAATAGTATTTTTATGCAACATAGGCGGCAAACAAGCTTACGGCCCGTCTGATGTTAAGCAGGTACTGGAGCCTATAGATGATTGCAATACCAAAGGCATCCCTCGCACTTTGCCGACCTGAAGGGCTGAGGCTAAAAAGGAATGTTGATCCTTTTTAAATAGAAGGCAACCCTATTCCTCATATACGGGTTGGCTTGACCGTGATACCACCCTCTCAAAAAAGATCGGCGTAAAGTAAATATTAAAGCTACGTTTCGTACGATGAGTGAGAGAGCCGGAAGCACTTCAGCAACGTGCGAGCTAGGCCTTTGGTATTGCATGCATCTATAGGCTACGGTAACTGCTTAACATCAGGCGGGCCTTACGCTTGTTTCAATACGAGGGCCACAGTCTACACCGCTGTCCCAGCAAGCTATAAAGTAATTGTGTTTGACGGGCCCGTTGGCGTGGTTGGCGCGATGGCGACTTTCACGCTGCAGGTCGTAGGATCGATTCCTACCCGGGACATGCATTTGTGTGCATGAACACGTCTGTATGTCCCGAGTCTGGGTGTATATGTATATTAAGTATTTATTTACAAATAAAAAAAAGTAGTATATGTAGTAATATCAGTTATCTGGTTTCCATAGTACAAGCTCTGCTTAGTTTGGGATCAGGTAGCCGTGCGTAAAAAATGTCCCAGGATATTATTATTATAATTATTGATATCACGATACCTCCATTCTTTGCTGAAGTATCATGAAAATTGGGGGCCCTTCAAGTTTCAGTCGCCTTTAAGATTTTTTCCTTATTTTTAACCTAATAAAACCTGTAACAATTTCAACAATACGTTTCCTTAACAATACGTATCCTCACATTGTTGCACACCAACAATGTATTACCTATTTAATTTCTTTTGAAATTCTTCAAGCATCATTATCGCTGTAATGCATTGTTGTTTTATAAGAAAAGAAGTATTGTTATGTTAAAAAGTCACGCTTTCGGTAAGTGCTATATCGCACGAGGCAACCATGGTTGCGCCACCAGCGGGTGATTCGATAACCGACACCGAATTGGTTGAGCTACCAAGTGGACACCAGGTGCGATACCCTCCATACAGCTCTATAAATTTTGTTGGTGGAGCGACTGGTTGCGCTACCACTAGTGTCCTCGTGCGATAGGACTCTAAAGGTAAGTACTGAAATACTGAATTCATGAATATCGCGAGACTAATACACCAACTGTATGGTCCCAAACTAAGCAACGCTTGTACTATGGGTACCGTACAATGGACTGGGGGATCCAGGAACACCCAGCCTAGGTAAATTACGAAAATTTCGTTTCTTAAATTTGTCCGGGAATCGAACCTGCAACCACCCGGCGCAGTGAGTCTAGCAACCTACGCTAGAACCACGTATTATATTAGTTATCACGCTGTATTTTCGAATGGGGTAAGCAGGGGTGAAGTCATTACCATAGTTATAATGTAGCTTTCACTTTAATAATAATCTATCACCTAACAATACAAAATATCATGTTTCTATCACCAGAAGTTTGGGTTGTGCACGTCTTGACAGACGGACAGATAGACAGACTGACTAACAGACAGACAGACAGACGGATAACAAAGTGATCCTGTAAGAGTTCCGTTTTTCCTTTTGAGTTACGGAACCCTAGAAATAATCGTAGGTTTTTTCTATTATGCAATGACCAAACATGATTTCAGATAACATAATGTATTAACTTCCTAAATTAAAAAAAAAAATGTAACGTCACGACTTTTATCCCCATTCGGGGGTAGTCAGAGGCTTGAGTGGCCATACACCACAACATTGTGGAGGTATTAACCAACTCAAAGCCCACGTTTCACCAGATAGTCAGAACCCAACGTGACAGGTGGTGAACCTTGTCGCCGTGTATACAGGAACTGACTATTACCTAATCCCGAGGGATAGGTAGGTTTCCTCACGATGTTTTTCCCTCACCGTCAGCGAACTGTAAATTATGCACATAGATGAAAATTCATCCATTGGTGCATGCCCCACCGGGAATCGAACCTGGGACCTTTTGATTGCTAGCCCAACCTGTTCACCCCTAGGCTACAGTCGTTCCTAAATTATTAACAGAAATTGTAGTATTCCCAAGGAAACTAAATAAAACTCCACTTCCCGTGGAGCCTGTACATATAAACAATCAACTGTCTACTGACAGGTGATAATTTGTCACCCAATTTTGACCATCTGTCACCCAAAATATTTAAATATCACCCAATGTTTGATCCATCTTAAAATGAGTGGTTCCGGAAAATATAAGTTTGTAGTACACTCGGAAATAATCACAACATTTCTTTTTACCTTTGAATTTTTAATTTACGTTCCTGCCGTTTCCCATTCATTCATTCATTCGTTCTTAACGTTTCCTCTCTTAATCAAGAAAAGAAAATGAAAGGCGATCTGACACTTCCCTTTGTAAAGTTTAATGTTCCTATAGGTACGACCCCCTCTCTAAATGAGCTTTTGATGTACGGCCTCGGTTTTTTTTTAATTAAACGCCGTTCGTGTGGACTTCGTATGGCGGAGTAAAATTTATTGTTTTGAAATTAATTCTTTTTTTCGCGGCTTTCCATTTGTTTTGAGGACAGTCATAATTAATTTAGGATTACGATTTTTTTGGTTGAATTGATAATGTTTCTAAATTACAGTTCTATGATAATGGTAAGTAATTTATTGGATTAAAAAGAGTCAGGTTAAACCTAAGCACCTTAAAATTGCACCACTAAATTTAAACACTTTAAATTTGCAGGCAGACAATGACACTAAAAAAAATAATTCTCGCGGTAAATCACAAAGCTCCCACCAGATTATTTTAAAGAATAGAAATAATCTGCAATTCATATGGTAATTATTCAATATCCATTTAATTTCAGCATCCAACAAATCCACAGATTATTTTTCTTGAACAAATAAATCGATGGCAAAAAGTTGCAAAACTCTGTGTATACCTCGCCTTATCTCTGTAACACAAGACTGGTTTCAACCGGTTGTTCACGTGTGTGCGTGATGAATAGCAACGGACAACATCCCATTTTATCCGGACCGTAATCCGGTTATCCAGTTAATCCGGATTCAAATTATACGATGTGTAATGAATTCGAAAACACTAGTTCCAATTTGAACCGGTTTTAATGAAATTATGACGGATTTTATAGGGCCGTAATATTGTATTTTAAACATTTACGCAACTTAAAACATAAACGTCATAAGTTTTATTGTTTAGTCTGTCTGCAATGTAGCTCCGAAACGGATGAACCGATTTGAATGTTTGTTTTTTGTATGTGTTGTTTTTTGTTGTACCATTTCATGCACATTGACGCTTGTTGGATAATTCAACTTTTCAGTTTCTGATCAAAATGGAAATGGAATAGAATTGAAGCCCAAACACCCCCCCCCCTCCCTTCCCTTTGTCCCACTCCCCTTCATTTTGGCAATGGACGAGCGATGCCTTTGGTATTGCAAGCATCTATAGGCTTCAGTAACTGCTTAACATCAGGCGGGCCGTATGGTCGTTTGCCACTATACTAACATAAAAAAATGTGGAGACCTTGACATTGACCCACAGTTATCAAGTATTCCAGAAAACATCTTCAGTTTTTCCCCAACAAGTATACAAGTCCCAATGGTTAGGCAACCGTAATTACATACAACAGATGCTAAGTTACCCCGGAGCCCTCCCGAGGGGGTGCCGGCTAGAACACCTCGCCAAATGGCCGCCTGGGGCGTAATACAATCCTATGTTCAGATACACTGCTCATGAAATTGGGTTAGGGTTTGGGTTTGGGATTGGGTTCCTAATGTTTGAACTAGAACTCGACAGTTATTTGTGATTTATTACGATGTTTTATTTTAACCCACAGGATGTAACCCAAGGGTGTTATGAGTTTGTTGGTCTGCCTCAGACATATTTTGTTACTGCTTCAGGATTGTTTTTAGGGTTCCGTACCTTAAAAGCAAAAACGGAACCCTTATAGGATCACTTTGTTGTCCGTCTGTCTGTCTGTCTGTCCGTCTGTCAAGACGTGCACAGCCCAAATAGCTGGAGTTACAAACATAAAATTAAAACAGTAGGTATCTTTTACAGTGTAGAAGAAGAGCATAGAAAGGATTTTGGAAAATTTTACCCCTAGGGGGTAAAATAGGGGGTGGAAATTTGTATGAAAGTCCCTCATTTCTGAAGTTAGAAACATGAAAATTTGTATTTAAGCTACTAATTACAAATAAAAATTGTAATTTCAACGTTTTTGAAAATTCCACCCCTAAAGGGGTAAAATAAGGGGTGGAAGTTTGTATGGGGGTCCCAATTTGTATCGGAACCCTCAGGGCGCGAGTCCTACTCGCACTTGTCCGGTTTTTTTTTAAATTTTGTTCGGAACTCATAATCTTGGTAAACTACAAGGCACTTAACGCAAGTTTTCACCCAATTACTTAATTAACTACTTGTAATTTTTTTTTACTAAATATAAAGCATTAAGCAGCAGCAGCATATTAAGCAGTGTTAGCCGATTGGTTAAGCACGCGTCTTGCGGGCTTAAGGTCTTGGGTACAAACTCTGGCTCACACCTCTGGATTTTTCGAAATCGATGTGTGAATCATAACTTTAATATGATTATCACTTGCTTGCGGTGAAGGAAAACATCGTGAGGAAACCTGCATGTCTTTAGACATGTGAAATCCACCAACCCGCACTGGGCCAGCGTGGTGGATTATGGCCTAAATCCCCCTCGCATTGAGGGGAGGCCCGTGCCCATCGGTGGGACGTTAAAAGGGCTAAATTATTATTATTATAAAGCATATCATTTATATTTTTACAAATCGGGTGAAGATTTCGAACTTATACCGTTTATGTATTGATAAATTATTTATCTAAAAATAACTTTATCTGACATTTGAAAACGTAAATCAAAATAACTAATAACATGAAATAAACAAATTAAACCGATGCGATATTGGAAAGCGATTAGCGGCCGGAATCAAACCTCGATTAGTTACTAATGGGTTAAATTATATTCGGAACTTAGTATCGGATCGCGTGTGTAGTTAAATTTGACTTTGTGGATACTGGTTTCATTACATGGCTTTGCTTGCTTTGTACTTACAGGAAGTACTTTACATATTAAGCATATAACTAAATAAGGCATTTTAATGACTACGAAATAAATAAATATAAATCAATTTATATTGCCATTGACTTAAACAAATGTTAAAATATTATGATCGACTTGCACTGGCATTACAAATCACTTTTATCCCTAGAAATTCTTTCTAAAAACCGTTGTAAACTAGCTAAAATCTCTATAAATTCGGCCATTAGTACGTACATTTACAAAATAGTATGATATTAATTAATTTCTAAGTTGTCAAAGGCCGTATACAAATTCTCGGCGGTGTCATGATCATAAACAATATCCATTCACCTTTAAAACTCTATAAACTAATTAACTAAATTATTTTGATGAAGCCAATTAAGTTCGAGGGGCAATTGCTGAATATTTTTACAGTTTCAGACTCATCTTCAGTCATTAAGTTTTAATGAGATGTTTCAAAGTGAAAATAAATGAGGTAATTAACAGGCAATAATCCATCGAATCTGCCATTGCCTTTTTCGCAAAAACAGGTTGAATAAAAAATGATATACCTATAGTTCGCGACAGGTCGAGATGACATTCGGGTTATGAGCTTTTTGCAGAATAAAATCTGAATCAAAATTACCAGGACCCGCAACGCAACAAAATAATTTAATTTAATAATTTTGTGGGCGATTTTAATTGTTTATCGGGTCCTGTTAATTTTGATTCGGATGCAAAAAGTTAAAAACCCGAATGTCATCTCGACCCATGGACCAGTTACTAAGGGGACTGGCCCTAAACAAGTCGGCCGAGTGGTCGGCCTAGTACTGACATCGACATAAAACGAAGCGAGTAGTTCAACTATTTACCGGTAAATAGTAAAATGAAAATGAAAAAACAATGACCACGTTTTGTTTCATACAAATATCTAATAAGGGCACCTCTTTCTTTAGTCTTTACTCTGTGTCTCGACCTGTCGCGAACTATACTTACAGGCTGTCCAGTTAAAACTATTTCTTGATTTTTGACGGCTGCTACACTTAAATTCAGCTTAAACAACTTATTAACCACTTAATTTAGCTTAAGCACCTTTTGACGGGCCCGTTAGCGTGGTTGGCGCGGAGGCGACTTTCACGCTGCAGGTCGTAGGTTCGATTCCTACCCGAGACATGCATTTGTGTGCATGAACATGTCTGTATGTCCGGAGTCTGGGTGTATATGTATATTAAGTATGTATTTACAAATAAAAAAGTAGTATATGTAGTAATATCAGTTATCTGGTTTCCATAGTACAAGCTCTGCTTAGTTTGGGATCAGGTAGCCGTGTGTAAAAAGAATGTCCCAGGATATTATTATTATTATTATAAACTATTTTGTCAGCCATTGGATGTTTACTAAAGTCAGTAAAAAAAAAATGTGATTTGTCTTCACAAGATGCCTACGAAGACATCCAATCCAACTTTCACATTTATGAGTGCATATTATAAGTGTGAAAGTTTAGATGGATGGATGTTTGTTGCTCTTTCACGCAAAAACTACTGAACGGATTGAGATGTAATTTGAAACACAGATAGTTTTTTTTTTTTTTTCCTGTCGGTCGCTTTATGGCCCGGCTCGCGAGCTACCCCTAACGTGATCAGGGATCTTTTTATTTCTTAGGAATATTAGAAACACAGGGTTATTTTTTATTTGATTTCGTACATGGTGTCAACACAGATAGTTTATAACCTGGATTAACACATAGGACTTTTTATCCCGATAGTATGTTTTCGTGGAATAAATTATGCGTGGACGAAGTCGCGAGCAATAGCTAGTAGCCTATAAAAATATCGAATATGCACATAAATTATTATTTCTTTTGAAACATTAACATTATTTTTTACTGGTGGTATAGCCAAGCTTCAGCCGATTGACTGCAGCTCATATACGGGCTGGATCGACCGGGGTAGTACCACCCTCTCACAGAATATTGGCGTAAAGCAGCTATTACAGCTGCGTTTCGTAAGATGAGTGAGAAAGACGGAAGCCCAACCCCCCTTCCCCTTGCTCCGTCCCACTCCCCTTCAGGTCGGCAAAGTGCGAGCAATGCCTTTGGTATTGCAAGCATCTATAGGCTACGGTAACTGCTTAACATCAGACGGGCCGTAAGCTTGTTTGCCACCTCGGTACTATAAAAACAAAAAAAAATGATAGGTCACGCTATAAAAAACCCACAGACAACGATAAAATAAGATGTATAAATGATACATCTTCATAAAATAAGATGTATCATACAGTTTTTTTTCAGCAAAATCATCGTAACGCCCAACAAGCAAATAGTTCTATTAGCAATATGAACACTGGGCGGGCGGAATATGTTTTCAGTACCATCAATTTATAAGTAGACAATCCATCACGGTCAGCATAGGGCACCCATCACAGAACAAACTCACGCGATATCTCAATCCCACTTATATCAACATCTATACTATATAATATTATAAAGAGAAAAGATTTGTATGGATGTTTGTAATAAGTAAACTCAAAAACTACTGGACCGATTACAAAAATTCTTTCACTATTAGAATGCTACATTATCCCTGAGTAACATAGGCTATATTTTTTGGGATCCGGGATATCGGGGATACGGGATCCGGGATACGAGATCCGGGATATCCGGGCTACGGGATCCAGCAAACGGGAAACGGGATCCGAGATACGGGATCCGGGATCAGAGATCCTTTTTTTTTTTTTTAATTTTACGCGGACTAAGTCGCTGGGAAAAGCTATTATTATTATAAAGGTGAAAGTTTGGATGGATGGATGGATGGATGGATGGATGTTTGTTACTCAATCACGCCAGAACGGCTAAACGGATCGGGATGAAATTTGGCACAGAGATAGTTTATAACCTGGAATAACACATAGGATACTTTTTATCCCCATAGTATGTTCCCGCGGGATAAATTATGCGCGGACGAAGTCGTGGGCGGAAGCTAGTATATCATATTTCTAATACAATCAGACATGCTCTCCCACTTGAATCATACGAAGAAAAGAGGCCTGAAAGCATCTATAGGCTACGGTAACTGCTTAACATCAGGCGGGCCGTACGTCTGTTTGCCAACTTAGTCACATAATATTTTTTTAGGTATTATATAAAACAAGAAAGTGAGGTTCGTTCTTAAGGTGGTAGAACCAAGTTCTCGTCAATCGACTGCAAGTCATATACGGACTGATTTCACGGCGTAATACCGCCCTCTCACAAAAGACCGGCGTAAAGTAGTATGTGCCAGCTACGTAAGTGCCAGCAAACATTTTTCAATTTTCTTTAACAGTAAATACGTCTACGTCATCATAAAATACCAACGGACTCTATCTACGTCACGTAGATAGCTGCACGGATGTGCTCGTTACGTATGCGGTCTAGACACGTCGCCGTACTTCCGCTCTGGAATTTTTATATCTCAGACATAAAAGTTATGTAGAGTTATGTCTTAATAAAGCGGACGAATGCTTAGACGAATGAGATAGAGCCAAGCTTTTTTTTTTTTTTTATAGGACTGCGGTGGCAAAAAAGCGTACGGCCCGCCTGATGTTAAGCAGTTACCGTAGCCTATAGATGCTTACAATACCAAAGGTATTGCTCGCACATTGCCGACCTGAAGGGGAGTGGGATGGAGGGAGGGGGAGGGGGGTTTCGTAAGATGATCGACAGAGACGGAAGCCCAACAACCTCGCCTTCCGTCCCACTTGCCTTCAGGTCGGCAACGTGCGAGCGATGCCATTGGTATTGCAAGCATCTATAGGCTACGGTAACTGCTTAACATCAAGCGCACCGTCCGATTGTTTTCCACCACAGTCACATAAAAAAACTTTAATATATTGCTAACAATTTCAGTCTCTGTATTTCCAGAAGGGCTAGACAAGTGGCTGACGTCTACAAGCGTTCCTTCAAATCGCTACGCTTCATGTATAGAAATGACATAAGTCACGTGATCTACATAGCAACTTGTTGTTGATCTACATAGCAACGTTTGACATTTCCATACATTGTGAAGTCTATTCTATTCTATTCGATTAGCGTTCATGCCACTTATCTAGGGGGCAAGATCGGTTACACGTACCATTAAAAACGTATTTTAATATCAAATCTCATTTAATTTCCTACAATTTAGAATGGTTATTAATGAAAAATCGTTCGCAAATAGCTACGTCCAGAAGTGTCACATGCCGCGCGAGGAAAATTTTCCTCGCGGTGTTTGACTTGCCTCACGTGAGGCAAATGCGCGGCCTGCCTCACCTGAGCACTCACATTTGCGTCGCCTAGTTTGGCAGTCGTGAGACAGAACGATGTCAAACGTGTCAAACTGATTGATCGGGTATACCTTTCCCTGTCTAGAGTGTCAGTTGCCTCGCCATTTGCCTCGCGCGGCATGCGACTGAGGCAAACGTGGTGCTTCGCGAGGCATGTGGGTGAGCAGCCTCGCGCGGCATGTGACACTTCTGGACGTAGCTAATTAGCAGTCCCGCCACGTAGGGTATAAGATGGAGTGCTCGCCGATTTCCTCCCTTCATCACGACGTTATTTGCATAACCAATATCCGAAGGGTGCTGGCAACCCTAGCGAGAAGTATTAACCGTTCTCGAATCCTTTAATATACCTATATCATTGGTATTTAATTGTTATTGTCTTTGAAAAAGCAGTGGTAGCCGATTGGTTAAGCACGCGTCTTGCGGGCTTAAGGTCCTGGGTTCAAACCCTGGCTCACACCTCTGGATTTTTCGAAATCTATGTGTGAATCATAACTTTAATATGATTATCACTTGCTTACGGTGAAGGAAAACATCGTGAGGAAACCTGCATGTCTTTAGACATGTGAAATCCACCAACCCGCACTGGGCCAGCGTGGTGGATTATGGCCTGAATCCCCCTCGCATTGAGGGGAGGCCCGTGCCCAGTAGTGGGACGTTAAAAGGGCTAAATTATTATATTATTATTATTATATACTACAAAAGGTATTAATTAACATATTATTTCTACACCAAACCTTTCAAGCCTGAAAACTACTTTGCCTTAAGGCCTCAACACACTGGCGGTTTGCAAGTGGGTTGCGAGCGGGTTTCCCGATCAACGCGCTTGGTGTGAGTGCGCGGCGATATCGTCTCGTCTCACTCGCACTCATAGACCCCGTTCGCGCACTGGCGAGTGTGATAAAACCATTATAATATCCTATTTTCTTAGCTACTAACATAATATCGTACATTATCGTTTACAGTTCGTTTAAGGTGAGGGAAAACATCGTGAGGAAACCTACCTATCCCTCGGGATTAGGTAATAGTCAGTTCCTGTATACACGGCGACAAGGTTCACCACCTGTCACGTTGGGTTCTGGCTATCTGTTGAAACGTGGGCTTTGTGTTGGCTTAATACCTCCACAATGTGGTGGTGTATGGTCACTCAAGCCTCTGACTACCTCCGAATGGGGATAAAAAGTAGTGACTTATATGTGTATGTCATGTTATGTGTGTATTTCATGTTAAGTCGACGGGCCCGTTGGCGTGGTTGGTTTAGATTCCGCCTTTCACACTGGTCGTAGGTTTGATTCCTACCCGAGACATGAACATGTCTGCATGTCCCGAGTCTGAGTGTAATTATGTATATTAAGTAGGTATGTATTTACAAACAAAAAGTAGTATATGTAGTAATATCAGTTATCTGGTTCCCATAGTACAAGCTCTGCTTAGTTTGGGATCAGGTAGCCGTGTGTAAAGAATGTCCCAGGATTTATTGATTTATTTTATTTATATTATGTAACACAATATCGCTAACGCATAAATTAGAACCATGTCTCTGCCAGAGTTCGCGTGTTCGTACATATGTTAGCACAGTTCGCAGGAACAGGGACTACCCAAAATTTGCGAGACAATTGCTAGTAATTGTAGTACTAAGTTTCTCTAACAGTATTTCTTGGTGCGTGGTCTAAGTTACAGGTAGCGGGGAGAAAATAATTAATAATGCGGGATTCAAACGGATGGATAAAAAGTAAGTTTAAAAACTAAAACCCGACTACTGAAAAATCGCGCTCTAAAAAGTATGAAACAATAATATATTCTCAACTAGAGGATAACCGTGGTCCGTTTGGGCCCTTTAGGTCAAAGTGGCGTATGACCACGGACCACGGCTATCCTCTAGATGAGAATATTTTCTTGTTTCATACTTTTTAGAACGCGATTTTTCAGTAGTCGGGTTTTAGTTTTAATCTCCACGAATAAAGACGGAACAACAAAGACTCTTACACAAAGGGAATTTGATAGAATGGAGATAAAATTAGATTTATGATGGACTTACACTGGCATTACAAATCACTTTTGTTCCTAAAAATGCTTTGTAAAACCATTTTAAACTGGCTAAATCTCTATTAGTGTACCCGCTATAACGTTACAACTCATCCCACACTCTACCCAGCCCGGGGCGATTTCACAGTATGTTCAACTGTGTTCTAAACACTAAAATGCACTTAACTCGCCCCGCGGGTTCGGCTGTATTTTGTAGGTACCCCGAGAGGAAGAGTAATGAGGGTGAAATAAGGATGATTAGTAGAGAGGGGTGGGAAGTGACTCTCTCACCAGTTGTGAGTCTTGTGAGATCCCACGGAGCATGTAGAGCTTTATATTTTTCATTATTTCTGACTCTCCTTTCAATAACTTACTGGATTATCAACCTTTATTTATAAACAACTTTCCTGTAACGCTGTATTCACATTATGAAGACAGCAACAGTTTTTTTAATATACATTATTAACAGATAATGGCTGTATTAGGTTCCCGAATCCCGTAAAATGTAAGGAAACGTGTTGTCGTCCTCATAATGTGAATGACCACTTACTTGACTAAATGACTAGTCTATTGAGTTTTTATGGGATCGTTATAATAATTGAACTTTTTGGTGGTAGTATTAAGCTATAACCAATAAACCGCAGCGCAGCTCATATTTGGGCTGGCTCGACCGGGATAGTACCACCCTCTCACAGAAGACTGTAAGCGTCTAAAGGTTATGGTAACTGCTAAACATTTGGCGGGCCGTACGCTTGTTTGCTGCCATAGTTGTAGCAAAAACGCAATATTTCTTTAGTGGCTATAAATAATCTGACTATTTTGAAACAGATCCGGAGAGATCCGGATTGATCATATATTATCATCCTAATAATACGCTTTGTTTTATTATTTAACCATTCGTTATCTAACGAACCACAAAATAAATAAACACTGGTTAGCCCCAAGTAATTAAGATAACCAACTTAGGTCACCCGGTCAATTAGTTAACCGTAACTTCTTAGTAACCGCTGAACTTTGTTTCTGATTTGTTAGTTTACTTTCACGGTTAACGTTTGAACTTTGATTTAACGTCAGATTGGTAGCGTGAAATTTTGTAAAACTAGAAATTAATTAAGTTTTAGTAGATGATTTTCTTAATTAAATAAATTATCTTCGTCTTAATGGCGACGTAGCTTAGTGGTTAGAGGGTCGGGCTTTCGAGTCAAAGGTCGTGAGTTCGATATTTGCAGGTCAAACTGTTGACATGAATATTGTCTAAGCATTACTCTAGTCTGAGTAACTGGATAGAGGTCAAATCCTACTTAGTAGCGACCCCTTAAGTCCCCTAACGCAATTCTAATGCCATCTGTAAACAAATGGGAAAATACGATTACCATTGTGCCAAAAATCCGAAGTCGGATGAGGAATGGTAGCCAACAGTCTTGCTATTATGTTGCTATTGAATTAGGTAGGTCTTAGGGTGTATTTCCACTAACACGGAGCTCGGCGGAGTGGAGCGGAGCGGCGGACTGCGATTGGCCAACTGTCATGGGCCAAGAGCGGAGTGGATATTTCGAGCACTGTGATTGGCTAATTCACGGTCCGCTTCGCTCCACTCCGCCCAGCTCCGAGTCAGTGGAAACGCACCCTTATTCGCTTCTCAGATTGGTCGGTCACATTGGTAAAACGCTATCGGTGGCAGTTCAATAGCTAACAGACTACGTATTGTACGAAAGTTAAAAGTGGTTGGAAATAGCAATTTTTGGTTTCCATTTATATACAGTGAATTAGACATCCGTGAAAATTGTACAACTTTCATAATATTTTGCACAATTGTGTTTTAGAGATTAGGCTATCCTATATATAGGTTCAGAGCTCTGTGGCATCTTTGTTGTCATCCTTCTTATTATCGTAATAAATGAAGAAGACAAAAATATTTTAGGTCATTATAAATAAATAAATATCGCCAGACGAACACACCAAATGTATAGTCCCAAACTAAGCAAAACTTGTACCATGGCTACCATATAATGGACCTGGGAGCGCTCCCAGTGCCACCCAGGGAAAATTACGAAAAGGCCATTTCCGAAATTTGCCGCTGGCGGGAATCGAACGCGCAACCTCCCGACGCAGTTAGCGGAACGGCCTACGTTCGAACTACTGCACTAAGCGGTCGTTAAATAACACTTAAAGAGTAAAGACAACGTTTAGACAAACCCTACACTAACTCCAAACCCTTTAAAGTTAACTACCAAGTTAACTATAACTGAGATTTTACGAGCGCCAGCGGTCAGCGGTACAGTTTACTGCCGTTTTACTGTTGTCAACCAGTTAAATTACTGTACCGTGCAGTAACAGTTAATTTAAACCAAGACCTTTGTACTGGAAACTGGGAACTAGTATTATAAACTGAAGTTATAATGATAATGTTAGTTTCTAATATGAGGTGTGTAAACACTATGAATCACTGAAATGTTGACATGGAAAATAATGAGAAAAAACAACGGTTTGCACTCCGGGAGTGCCGACAGAAGTGAAAACTTGAATATTAACATTCGCAGAAGCGCCCCGCGCCGCCTAAACGAAACAGCAGGCGCAGGCATACATTTTCGCCGCACGGTAGAAAGAGAGGGGGATACTTCCTCTCCTACGCCGCGCTGGCGGTCTACTCTCCCTCCGTCTTACGAATTTTCGATCAGGTCACGTGTCCTGACACGAGTTTAACATTTTTACCCATCCCATTAAAAGTGCACAACGCCGCTAAAGAAGTTTTCACTTCAATAAAAAAATAAAAACCGACTTCAAAAAAACCTGGAGCACTAAAAAGCCTGAAATAATATTTCTATTACCACCACTGCCTACCCCTTCGGGAAAATCAGGCGTGATGATGTGTTATCGAGTATTTGGGGTCGGTGCCGATCTATCTTCTTACTTTTATAGTAGGTAGACTCGGCATACCAAGATTGGCACCGACTCCAAATACTCGATAACACATCATCACGCCTGATTTTCCCGAAGGGGTAGGCAGTGGTGGTAATAGAAATATTATTTCAGGCTTTTTAGTGCTCCAGGTTTTTTTGAAGTCGGTTTTTATTTTTTTATAAAAATAATTTTATTTCATGATTTTTAGTGGCGCCATGCAAACTTTATCACCCCAAATGACCCCTTTGGGGGGTGACTTTTCCAAGATTCCAAAACAAAAGTTTCTTAATTTATTATATGGAGTATACATACTAAGTTTCAAGTCAATCGGACACAAATATATTTTTCTACCGTACTTCTACCCCTAGTTTCCCCCTTTGGGGGTAGATTTCCGAAATGATTTTTTTACGGGACCAAAACGACTTAGTCACCTACCAAATTACAGTTTAAAAAGAAAAATTGGTTCATAAACGTTAGAGATAGACGGTAACTCTCCATACAAACTTCAACACCTCGTTTTACCCCTTTGGGGGGGATTTTTCTAAAATCCTGAAACATGAGTTTCATTATTTGTTATGCAAAATATACATATTAAGTTTCAAGTCAATCGGACAATTTTTTTTTTTCAGACGATATTCACCCCCCCTAATTACCCCCTTAGGGGTTGATTCTAGGAATTATTTTTTTATGGGACCAACTTGGAGCTACGATCTACCGAACTGCAAAAGAATTTTTCAAATCGGTTCATAAATGCCGGAGAAATCGGTGAACATACATAAAAAAAAAAAAAAAAAAAAAAAAAACATACATACAGCCGAACATAGAACCTCCTCCTTTTTTGAAGTCGGTTAAAAATCTGGTAGATCTTATCAAAATCATAGACACTAGACACACACTTATATACTGACTTGTGCGCGTCACATCAGCACTGGACTAGGTTGAAACTAGTGTCCACACGAGCCCAGTAATAGGTCAGCGCTGGACTGGGTTACTGGACTGTCGTCACTGTCATCGTGTAGTTGTAACAGTCATATTTCTGTGGCAATCAACTGATACTGTTAAGTTTTGTCTCCCGCTTAACATGGAGGGAAGTGGATAATCTTCTTGTAACTGCTATTCATTGCGGATTCCAAGACAACTTAGCTTTTTCCTGGGACTCGTAGAGAGTCAAACCTTGGCGTCATCGTTGGACACCATTGTTGGGAGTGTGTGGCGGGCCTAGTCCCATATTCTCTGTAATTGTATCAAGCGACTGTAGCCTAGGGGTGAACAGGTTGGGCTAGCAATCACAAGGTCCCAGGTTCGATCCCCGGTGGGGCATGCACCAATGGATGAATTTTTATCTATGTGCATAATTTACAGTACGCTGACGGTGAGGGAAATACATCGTGAGGAAACCTACCTATCCCTCGGGATTAGGTAGGTAATAGTCAGTTCCTGTATACACGGCGACAAGGTTCACCACCTGTCACGTTGGGTTCTGACTTTCTGGTGAAACGTGGGCTTTGAGTTGGTTAATATCTCCACAATGTGGTGGTGTATGGCCACTCAAGCCTCTGACTACCCCCGAATGGGGATAAAAGTCGTGACGCACGCAGTAAGTATTGTAAAACTCTACGACAATTGATATTGCCTCCTAGGCTCCGAAATCCGTCGCTTATTGAAGTTAAATAGTGTAAATAATAGAGAGAGAGAGATAGAGAGAGACATCGCCTTGTACCTGTCCGTCTGTGTAGCCATGATAAATCAACAGGAGCACTGATGTGGACTCGACCATAGTAGCCTGACCTTTATAAATAAGTATTTTTATTTTGTGTTTCATGGAGGACACAAGTTGACGGTAGTAGTGTTGTTTTTTAATGGGACTAAGGTGACAAACAAGCGTACGGCCCGCCTGATGTTAAGCAGTAATCGTAGCCTATAGATGCTTGCAATACCAAAGGCATTGCTCGCACGTTACCAACCTGAAGGGGTGTTGGATAGAGCGAGGGGGTTGGATTCCGGCTCTCTCACTCATCGTACGGAACACAGCTGTAATAAATATTTTGCGCTGATCTTCTGTGAGAGGTTGGTACTACCCCGGTCGAGCCAGCCCATATATTACAGCTTGGCTCTACCACCATTATATCAATTCTCTACATTCATAATAATTCACCTAAACACTAATGTTATCCTAAATTTTATTCGCTATTTAATCCCCCAATTAAAATAACCCTTAAGATACTGATCTCCGCAATTATATCCTGGTTTTAGGGTTCCGTAGCCTTTGTTTCCGAAATGAGTGTGCGATTTGTAGAGTGGAGGATTCAAATTGTTTCGAGCATTCACTTGACCTTTATTTCAGGAGATTCAGGAAGGGGGATGATTAATGGCTTGTCTCTTACAGTTGTTTAGAACTAGACACAATTGTCTATTTAATTTGTTTTATTTATTAAATCCGATGTTTGTTTTCAGAAGTTATTATTAACATATTTAACTATGTTTCAATAATTGCCGACCAATTATTTCGATAGGCCTGAAAGCTTTTATTGGCGAGATAAAGGTCGTTCTCAATTCGTGTTATTTCCCAATTGGGCACGCCTGCATAGTCAACATTTCATTGCGAATCTTATGAATATATTTCTTAGTGGTAGAGCCAAGCTGTAGACAATTCTCTGCAGCTCATATACGTGCTCGATCGGGGCAATACCTCCGTCTCACAGGAGATCGGCGTAAAGTAGCTATTACAGTGCGTTTCGTACGATGAGTGAGCAGGAAGCCCCCTCTTCTTTCCCTTCCTCTGTTCTCCTCTACTTCAGGTCGGTAACGTGCGAGCAATGCCTTTGGTATTGCAAGCAGTTAAGTATATGGATTGTATTCATTGATGTGTATGTTTATTTATAGAGCACTAATATCCGTGTATGTCTATTATATATACGTTATTACCTAGCTCTAAGTAATATTTCAAACGTATAAAACACCTTACTCAAAAATGCGACTATTAGTTTAAACAAAACTAGCTAAGTAGGTATAAAAATTAATACAATTAATACATATTTATATTTTTACGAACTATAGTTGTGTATTTTCTCTGTTTACGTTTCCATGGCAACGGCACGACCTACTCGTTTTTAACCTTCGATCAGTTTTTTTACGAACCATAAACATACCTGTTCGTTACGTTTCCATGGCAATGGTCAAATAACAAATATAATGACGATAATACCGGGTAATAATATATTGTATGTCTAGTAGCTCTTGTACGACAAATCCGATTTTGCTCGAAGAAGGTTTGTGAAATAATGACAACATTATAAACTTTTTTGAGTAAAACACCTTTTACAAATAAGAACTTCTTGTAGGTAAGCTTTTCATCCATGGATGTATTAACTCAGGATGCGCATCGCATGATCTTCCCCTCTAGCTTTTTTTTATAGGTACTAGACCAAAAATCTCTGACACGTATATAAAAACTGTTTTCGAAATCGATTTGATCAGAGTAAGTATCGTTTTCGCGGTGTAAGGTGCTCCGTGAAAAATGCCGAATTGTCCCATTAAACATGTGCAAAGAAATTACAAAAAATAGTAATACACAAAAAGATGGGGTAACATTTCATATGTAAGTATTTTTGATGTAATTAATGCAATTTTTCTATTAAATTCATTAAAATATTAAATGTCATAAGAATCGAAAACATTATCGATACAATTAATCGAGTACGAATTAATCGAATAGTCTACTGTGACCATAGACGAATCTTTTCTACCCTGGCAACTGTATTTTTTATTTGTCAAATAATTGTCAAGTATTTGAACTTTGTAAACAAACGGATAAATACTGAATTACGCGGTGATAAACCAGTCGCAGAACGTTAAAAACGATTTACAATGAATAAATCATTAGTAATTCAACAAGAGAGGTGATTCACAAAGTTTACAGGCGGTGTCTCGCGGAATTTGAGGTGCAAAATATTTTGTCAGAACTCGACCATGTTTACCAAAGAACCGCTGATATTATAGGTATATAAGCAGTTTATTTTACAGTTTTTAAGTTAAATAATGTGTTTATTGTATACAAAGGCAGGCTCAAAGCTTCAGTTTACAGGTTTTTCAGTAAATATACATTGATCGCTTAGAGGTACATTCGATTGAACACACTTGATACTTGGTATTATTTTTATGTGTTGCTTTCATCTCGACCAATACATAAACTAAGGTTGCTTTATTTTTCTATGTTTGCTTGTCAGTTAACATCGTTACTTAATTACTAAATAAACAAATAATCTTAAAGCATTAAAGAAATTATCTTTTATTGAATTATTTTATTTTTCAGGTACCGTTAGAAGAATAGTCGAAAATTGCTCTTTACGATGACATTAATCGATTAATAATAAATCTTCAAGATGACAGCAATGCTGTGGAGACTGATGATGATGAGTTGATGTGGCAGCGGCAGGCCCACGCCAATATATGGATTTATCAGGAGTGGAATATTTAGACCAAGATTAAAATAAAAAAATAATTAAAAAACGCAGTAGCTATGATATGTTTGTTTTATTTTCCTAAAATACAAAAAAAAATAACTAACTCATGTTGAAACAAAAACACCCACTATCGAAACAATTCAGATAAATACGATCTCGATAAATTCTTGATCTTGATAAACGGAATCGAACCTGACACTGCTCCGGGTCCATATGACCCAGAAGCAGGCAGCGTCTGCTACTGAGGCGATGAATCACATATGGCATAAATATATGTATAACAAATATTATCTTATTGACCAACATCAAAGAAAACTTAAAAGTGCTTGCGCTTGCATTATGAATAATAAATAATATGGAAAATAATAAATCAAGTATCAAAATTATTCAGTCGTATTAGTAAATGTTGCAAGAATGATTTTGAATTAAATACTTTTTGATTTGAACAGTGTTGTAGTAGTGTTTATTTATGATTGCAGACCGGTATCGATAAAAATATAATATACTAGCTTTTGCCCGCGACTTCGTCCGCGCAGGATTTAAATTTTAAAAAATCCGTTTCCGTTTGCTGGAACCCAAATCCCGTATCCATATATCCCTGATTCTGTATCCCATATTCCGTATCCCTTATCCTGTATCCCGTATCCCGTATCCCGTATCCCGTATCCCGTATCCCGTATCCCGTATCCGTATCCGTATCCGTGTCCGTATCCCGTATCCCGTATCCCGTATCATGCATCCCACATCCCGTATCATGCATCCCGCATCCCGTATCCCGTATCCCGTATCCGTATCCCGTATCACGCATCCCACATCCCATATCCCGTATCCCGTATCCCGTATCCCGTATCCCGTATCCCGTATCCCGTATCCCGTATCAGTATCCGTATCCCGTATCACGCATCCGTATCACGCATCCCACATCCCACATCCCGTATCCCGTATCCCGTATCCCGTATCCCGCATCCCGTATCTCGTATCTCGTATCTCGTAACCCGTAACCCGTAACCCGTATCCCGTACCGCGTATCCCGTATCCGTATCCCGTATCCGTATCCGTATCCGTATCCCGTATCACGCATCCCACATCCCGTATCCCGTATCCGTACCCCGTATCACGCATCCCACATCCCGTATCCCGTATCCCGCATCCCACATCCCACATCCCGTAACCCGTATCTCGTATCACGTATCCCAAATCCCGTATCGCATATCGCGTATCCTGTATCCCGTATCCCAAACCCCGTATAATTTTCAAAAACGCAATACTTTTTCCTTTTTTCTATTCACCAATTTTCATAATTCTAACTACAAAAATGACGAACTTACATTCAAACTTTCATCCCCTATTTTACCCCCTTAGGGGATGTATTTTGAAAAACACTGAAATTAATATTGTTGATCTTTAAAAAGTCACCTAATCACCAATTATTATAATTCCAACTTCAAAAAATGACGAACTTCGATACAAACTTTCAACCCCTATTTTAACCCCTTAGGGTTTAAATTTTCAAAAAAGCTGTAATTATTATATTTAGTACGAAAAAAGAAACCTAAACACAAATTTTCATTATGCTTACCTCAGAAATGACGAACTTCCATACAAACTTTCGTCCCCTATTTTACCCCCTTAGGGGTTGAATTTTCAAAAACGCAGCAATTCAAGTTTGTTATTTTTGAAAAGGAACCTAAACACCAATTTTCAAAATTCTAACTTCAAAAATGACAAACATCTATAAAAACTTCCCAACTAACTTTCATCCCCTATTTTACCCCCTTAAGGGATGTATTTTGAAAAACCCTGAAATTAATAATGTTGATCTTTTAAAAGTCACCTAATCACCAATTTTTATAATTCCAACTTCAAAAAATGACGAACTTCCATACAAACTTTCAACCCCTATTTTAACCCCTTAGGGTTTAAATTTTCAAAAAAGCTGATATTATTATTTTTAATACGTAAAAAGAATCCTAAACACAAATTTTCATCATGCTAACCTCAGAAATGACGAACTTCAATACAAACTTTCGTCCCCTATTTTACCCCCCTAGGGGTTGAATTTTCAAAAACGCAGCAATTCAAGTTTTTTATTTTTAAAAAGGAACCTAAACACCAATTTTCATAATTCTAACTTCAAAAATGACGAACATCTATACAAACTTCCCAACTAACTTTCATCCCCTATTTTACCACCTTAGGGGTTGAATATTCAAAAACGCCGAAAACCATATTTTTTATTTTTAAAAAGACACCTCAACATAATTTTTCATAATTCTAACTTGAAAAATGACGGACTTGCATACAAACTTTCATCCCCTATTTAACCCCCTTAGGGGTTGAATTTTCCAAAATCGCTTCTTATTGCTTGCCTACGTCACAAAATATATATACTATCCAAATTTCATGTCTCTAACTTCAGTAGTTTCGGCTCGGCGTTGATGAGTCAGTCAGTCAGTCAGTCAGTCAGTCAGTCAGCATTTCCCTCTTTATATATTAGTATAGATATAGATATAGTGTATAATAAACCTTGGGAGAGGCCTATGTCCAACAGTGGACGTCTTTTGGCTGAAATGATGATGATGATGACATTAGTATAATAATACCTATTACGTTTATACGTACCTACCTAACAAAAGATATCAGCCAGGCCAGTGGCAGCAGATGGCGCTGGTCGAGTGGGAGTGGGGGGGGATGAAACAGCTTATTTGGGAACATTAGGTACTTATTTTTGAGATAATCTCATTTTCAAGGAACTGAATTGGGATGTACCCGGAATCATCTTGTTTCCGTTGAATATTTACGCCTCGTGAGTTACTCATTATTTCTTGTTCAGCTGTTTCAGTAGAGATAATTCAGTATAATTCAGTAGATTATAATGACAGCTATAAATGTAATAATGAGTATATGAAACTATCGATATAGCTAATTAGAAATATCGATAGTGGTATTCACCCTATTACACCGATGGTCCTACGGTAGTAAAATTTTGTATGTTGACGTATTAGATCTTTTAGTGTGCGTAAAATATACTAGTGTTGCACATTTCTTTACGTGTGCGTTTATAATGACACAAAATGTTTTGAGTAAGTGTGCGTCAATTTTAATGTAGTGGTTACCTCCCCTCCCCCAAGAATTGACAGAACATTTTGTTCGTTGAATTATGCGTGTTGCGAGTCCATTTTGTTACTTTGTTCAAGTTTTCATCAAATCATATTTCTTTTTAAAGAAAACTCCGAAACATATTCTACTACAAGCCACAGCCCCATTTGTACAGCTTTCAATGCCTCAGAAACTTCGGATGATACAAACAGCGAACTTCAACGGCAACAAATATTCAGATACTTTTGTAACAAAATCACTTTTTCCAATTTCGTCTGCGAGCGACGAGTAGTCGATATTTTACATTCGCAGCGACTTTTTCGTGAAAAACTTCTGGAATACAAGTCTTACACCCAAGTGAATGTGGATAATATTCTTTTCTCCTGCGATTTTTGTTCTCGGAACCAGTTGAAACCGGTTCCGTCTTAATTGAAGCGGTGTGGAGTGGATTTTGAGTAAGAATTCTTAACATATGACTTGAATTGGCCAGACAGAGAAGGACGAATAATAGAGAGTGACGAAGCTATGATCAATGTTTGTTAATGTTTGCTAAAATAAAAGTAGCCTAAGTTATTCCTTATAACATCAGCTATCTGCCAGTGAAAGTCCCGTAAAAATCAGTCCAGCTGTTTCGGAGATTAGCCGGAACAGGCAGACAAAAAATTAAAAAAATGCTTTTTCGTTATAAGTACCCTATAAAATTGCATATGAATTTAGAACAAAGCTGTTATTTTGACATTACAAATAGACACTTCAATTTTATTTATTTTAATAATATTTTTTTGAAACGGTGTTCTTGCGGTTTTTTTTTTAATTTTAAACCAGATCTAGCTTTCGATCGCTACCACTGTACAACCGATTTTTTCAATCCAGTTTTTGGCCAGGTGGGGTAATTACCCTCCATTTTGAAACCATTGACTGGATCATTCACCCTATAATTAATAGCCCATTCCCCAAAACATAGGTACCCTCCCCCAAAACTCTACCCATTAACCCAACGCAATTTATACCGTCCCACTAAGATCTTAAGGCCTATAATTGGTCGTAAAACAACCTTTTAGGGGGACGTTGGAAAAAAAGTTCGGTAAATAACGTTATATCATAAAGCTTTGTGATTTATAGTTAGAGTAGAGTAGTAAGACTTTTGTTTATGGGATCGTAGGTTTTTTTGTATACAGGGTGTTCCAAAAGTGCGAAGTAATACTTGGCGGTTTGGATGAGGCATATAAAGTAGGCATATTGGGCATGAATTAAAATAGTATAAAAATGTCATTAGATGTGTCCATATGGCGCGCATGCCTCACCCGAGCACTCATATTATGACATTACGTCTATGCGTTCCGACGTCAAAAGTGCTCGCGCGAGGCATGCGCCTGATGAAGACGCCGCCATTGAAATTCGAACACAAAAAAAAATTAAACGCTGGATTCCTAGGAAAAAGGTACCGTCATATAACGAACGCACTATAACATTGGCTATGTAAAAAACGGTGTCCAAACCGGTCTCTAGGCAACCGCGCCATTGCTTACATAGCCAATGTTCTAGTGCGGTCGTTATATGACGGCACCGCTTCGGAGGAACCCATAACTTTACTGCACAAGTATTTTATTGAATATTAGTGACTGATACTCGTAAATGCAGTTGATTGATAGGCTATTGGAGCTGTCCTCAACACCAAAGTTGTGACAATAACTCAAAGACCTGTTACCTACTCAGAAAATATTAATAGTTACATGTAAACTGTCTTTACTAGGCATCTACATATCGGCTACTCTATACGTACTTAAAATATTATTTCGGACCTTTGAAACATTCTGTATAATAGGTATATTACGGTACTTAGTAGTGGTAGTAAGTATTATTGTCTGTCATTTGCTTGGGGCAGTTTTTGTTTTATAAGTAGGTACTTATCTACTATGTCCTTGTCATTATAACCTTAACCAAATCTCAACGAAGGTTAAAGGTTGGCACTCATCTATCAACTCGGCACCCGACCAGCACCGCCTCGTTGGTCAGCATCCACTAACTGAACCGGAAATAAGTGGACCACGCGCTGACCACGCGGCGTTCACTCGTTGACCACGCGCGGTCCACTGGGTGATCACGTGACGTTTATGGTGTAAAAGCAGCGTCCGCCCGCGCACCACCTGTCGACAACGAGCGGACGCCGAGCGGCGAGGCGGTGCTGGACGGGTGCCGAGTTGATAGATGAGTGCCAACCTTAAGGCCCGTATTAATAAATCGATCTCAAGATCGAGATCGAACTTAAGATGCTGTTTTTGACAGATGTTCCGTACATTAAACGTCAAAACTGCATCTTAAGATCGATCTCAACTTTGAGATGCATTTATTAATACGGGCCTAACTTTAATATTATGATTATTATCATTTGGTTACGGCAAAAGGTAAACATCGTGAGGAAACCTGCATGTCTTAGAAAATCTAATTTTTTTTCGAAAGACTATGAAATAGACAAACCCGCACTGGGCCTGAATCCCCCTCGCATTGAAGGGAGGCCCATGGACAGCAGTGGGACAATAAAATGGCTAATATTGTTAATTTTTTATAATAGTAATCACTCTAAGTGTTAGTTTAACTATAAATCAAATCAATCAGAAGGTCTCACGTTCGATCTCCGGTGGGGCATGCACCAATGGATGAATTTTCATCTACGTGCATAATTTACAGTTCGCTAACGGTGAGGGAAAACATCGTGAGGAAACCTACCTATCCCTCGGGATTAGGTAATAGTCAGTTCCTGTATACACGGCGACAAGGTTCACCACCTGTCACGTTGGGTTCTGACTATCTGGTGAAACGTGGGCTTTGAGTTGGCTTAATACCTCCACAATGTGGTGGTGTATGGCCACTCAAGCCTTTGACTACCCCCCGAATGGGGATAAAAGTCGTGACGTTATATATTTTTTTTTTATATTTTAAATCAAATCATATTATTTAGGAATTTACAAGCTTCTAGAAAAATAGTTTTCTGACTAACCAAGTGTCAGCCATTTTGTTTCCGGTCCAACGGAGCGCACATTTTATGAATAAATTTTATCTGAACCATAAACCTACAATAGTTAAAGTTAAAATACAATTCCAGTTAAAACTGTCTTGGATGCTGTCCAGAAATAGATTATGAACTTTTCAGATTAACTTGGTAAGTTGATTCATTTGGCTGTGGAGCTCTATGATGAGCTTTGAATGTTATATCCAGAAATACCGCATTTTTAGGGTCCCGTACCTCAAAGGGATAATATTGAACCGTTATAGGATCACTTTGTTGTCCACCTGTCTGTCTATCCGTCTGTCAAGATTGCATAGTTCAAATCGTTGGTGCTAGAAAAATAACATGATTTTTTTTTATTTAAGCTACTAATTATAAATAAGAAATAGTAATTTCAGCGATTTCGAATATTCCACCCCTAAAGGGGTAATATATAAGGGGTGAAAGTTTGTATGGGAGTCTACATTTTTCTAAGGCTACATAGGTACAAGATAATTAGTATTAAGGCTACGCTTTACAAATAAAAATATTACTTTTCAGCGTTTTTAAAAATGCATCTCCTGTCAAGTTTGTACGGAATTTGCAGGACACGAGTCCTACTCACGTTTCATACTATGAGTGAGAGAGTGAGAAGCCCCCCCCCCTCACTTTCCTCCCTCCCTTTTTCCGTCCCTGTGCCTCACTTCTTCAGATCGGTAACTTGCGAGTGATGCGTTTGGTATTTTAATCATCTACATGCTACGGCAACTGCTTAACATAAGGTGCCGTACGCTTTGAGGCCTTAGACATTATACAAATATATATTAGGGTCTAATATTTATAGGGGTCTCCAAAAAGTACTACTAGGTAGAACTGAAAAGAATTTTGCAGCGGCATTTTATATCAACAAAACAACAATGCACCCCATCTATTGAGCAGCCTAGCGAAGCATGCCTTCCCTTAATCCTTGTGCCAAGTTTCCTGACCCAAAAAAAGCGTACACAGAATCAATTGATATAATCCGCACGCATTGCAGAATGTGTTTGGAGAGATGCCAGCATCCTGGAGTCGGCATTTCTTTATGTCAACTGGACTGAAGATAGGTTTGCATTGGCGCAATTGTTAGGGACATCATTCATTTTCATTTCTAGCCTGTACTGTCCCACTGCAGGGCAAAGGCCTCCCCTCCCTTTTTCCACTTGTAATGTAATGTAACGTCACGACTTTTATCCCCGTTCGGGGGTAGTCAGAGGCTTGAGTGGCCATACACCACCACATTGTGGAGGTATTAACCAATTCAAAGCCCACGTTTCACTAGATAGTCAGAACCCAACGTGACAGGTGGTGAACCTTGTCGCCGTGTATACAGGAACTGACTATTACCTAATCCCAAGGGATAAGTAGGTTTCCTCACGATGTCTTCCCACACCGTCAGCGAACTGTAAATTATGCACATAGATGAAAATTCATCCATTGGTGCATGCCCCACCGGGGATCGAACCTGGGACCTTCTGGCCCAACCTGTTCACCCCTAGGCTACAGTCACTTTTCCACTTGCTCCGGCCTATGGCTACCCGGGACCAATCCGTCAAGTAGGAGTCCAGCTCATCCCGCCATCTTTGTCTGGGCCTGCCGCGTTGTCGTTTCCCGCTGTTTGGGATCCACTGCGTGGTTGCTTTTGCCCATAACGTTTCCGGCATGCGGCAGATGTGGCACGCCCAGTTCCACTTCAGTTTTGCAGCTGATTGGCCTACGTCAGCTATACGTGTTTAGGAGAATCGAGTTTCTCACACGATCGGTAAGTTACCCCGAGAATGCTGCGCTCCATTGCTCTTAGGAACTCCTGTTAGGAACAGGAAGGGACAATATAGAGCCTATGCCAAGCTGTAGCTAATTGACTGCAGCTCATATACGGGCTGTCTCCACGGGGTAGTACCACCCTCTCACAGAAGATCGGCGTAAAGTGGCTTTATATGCAGAAACAAATTATTTGCCTTCCCATATTACTGTAGGAACATATCTATCCACCCCAAAAACATGTGATTTAATACTACTTTAGTCTATTAAGTATTAAATCAAATGTTTTTTTCCTAAGTTTCCAAGTTATACCGGAAGCTAGTAGCCTAGTACGTCCATTGACTAAAACAAAAATGTTTGTGCCCCAAACTTTTTACTATAACATGTTTTCGTACGGAAACACCATCACAATGATTGATTATAAGAAAGTTGCGACAATTCGCTAATAGATGGCCTTGTACATAACTTTTGTTCTTCGGGATATAAAAAGCAAAGTATACGAAAGCAAGAGATAACATTATATCTCTCTGTCTTTCCTATAAAGTATTTACTAGTGTCTTAGTACTAAGGCAGCAAACAGGCGTACGGCTGGCCAGATGTTAAGCAGTTACCGTAGCCTGTAGATGTTTGAAATTCCAAAGGCATCGCTCGTTGCTGACCTGAGGGGGTTGGTTTTATTCTTTCAGCCTTCTAACTGCCAAACCATAACTGTCAAGGTTGTTAGAATGACACCCTAGACCGCCAGCTTAACGTGCTCATCGAACCACAAGTTTCCACTGAGCCGAACGCGACGCTCTATGAAGCGTTTTTACCAACTAGACTACGACCAAAGTAAAAGTTTTTATTTTTATTTATGTAAGCTAGAGGTAGCTCTTATGAATCGTTAACATCAATATTTTAGCGTCACTACCGGTTCGTAATGATGCTTTTATTGAGAAGAGCCGGCAAGAAACTCAGTGGTTACTCTTTTCAATAAAAAAAAAACCGGACAAGAGCGAGTAGGACTCGTGCCCTGAGGGTTCCGTACAAATTGGGACCTCCATACAAACTTCCACCCCTTATTTTACCCCCTTAGGGGTGGAATTTTCAAAAACGCTGAAATTAAAATTTTTTATTTGTAATTAGTAGCTTAAATACAAATTTCCAGGTCTCTAGATTCAAAATTTTTTTAAACTCCCATACAAACTTCCACCCCTTATATTACCCCTTTAGGGGTGGAATTTTCGAAATCGCTGAAATTACTATTTCTTATTTATAATTATTAGCTTAAATAAAAAAAATTCATGTTTCTAACTTCAGAAATGAGGGACTTTTATACAAACTTCCACCCCTTATTTTACCCCCTTAGGGGTGGAATTTTCCAAAATCCTATATATATAAATTTCATGTTTGTAACTCCAGCGGTTTGAGCTGTGCACGTCTTGACAGACGGACAGACAGACAGACAGACAGACGGACAACAAAGTGATCCTATAAGGGCTCCGTTTTTTCCTTTTGAGGTACGGAACCCTAAAAAGAAAAATTGTACACATTTTCAAACAGCAACGCTATGTGAGCAGGCAGACATCAACATATTAAATAACAAAACAACAAAATACAGTAACTCAATATTATAAAACTCACTTAGATTAAGGTATTTAAATAGAAAGATAGCCTAAAAAGCTGCGCATGCCTACTCCCACTTTTCTCATCCTTGCATCCTATATCTCTACTTACCTTAATTTAGGCATGCCAAACATTCGCACCTTCACAATACCCGCGCCTTAAAATACCTTTCTAAGGGAGAGCGAGGACGTAAGGGCGCACTTAACGAGTCTCTATGTACATATGTAGAGCACAAAGCCTATTATGGGCAATACAACACGGGTGTAGCGAGGGATGGAAGTCACGTAGCGCCTTACAAATCGTGGACTCTACCTGTCGATTGGAGAGCCGTGTTTGGGTGGGCTTAGTTACTTGGGCGAGAACTTGCGAGGTGGTAAGAGAATTTAAAATGGCTTATTAGGCACAGTTTTTTTTTTAAATAGACGTGATAGGCCTCATCAGTGATCTCTCGGGATTAGGTAATAGTAAGTTCCTGTATACACGGCGACACGGTTCACCACCTGTCACGTTGGGTTCTGATTATCTGGTGAAACTTGGGCTTTGAGTTGGTTAATACCTCCACAATGTGGTGGTGTATGGCCACTCAAGCCTCTGACTACCCCCGAATGGGGATAAAAGTCGTGACGTATATGTTATGCTGTGTCTCGTCAGGTGAATTTATATTAATGGTTTTTGTTGAAATGGGCATAAAATTACCCCGCATTTTTTGTATTGCCTTGGAAGGCACACTGACAGTCTATCAGTGTGTCTTCCAAGGCAATATAATATTGGGTGGCGGTAGCACGTATCATTAGGTGGACCAGACGGTCCACCTACTTACCCACCACCACCCTACTTGAATACTTTAGGCCGATCTTCTGTGAGTGGGTGGTACTACCCCGATCGAGCCAGTCCATATATGATCTGCAATCAATTAGCCATAGCGTGGCTGTTAATTCTGCTTTGAAACAAAGAAACACCACGTTTCAAGCATAATAAATCATTTCGTTTCATTTCATTTCAAAAGTAAACTAATGTGTCATAATAATGTCTATAATGTAGTACTAATGTCTATAACCAAAGTCAGCACTTCATAAAATGTTGAAACTTTGTTTACATATTCAAAATAAAATAATTTTACGGTTATACCAAAGTATGATATCGGTGTAATATATCACTCCACTTCGCTCTGAGTATACCATTATCTTAATTATCCTGAAAGTAATTTGTCTTTGTTATTTGTCTCGCGTTTTCTAGACTAGACGGATTTTAACTTGATCTAATGTGTGTACCGAAGCTGCGTGGGTTGGCAAGTAAAAATAATAACATTATTGATTTAAAAAATAAAAATGAAAATGTAACGTCACGACTTTTATACCCATTCTGGGGTAGAGGCCATACACCACCACATTGTGGAGGTATTAACCAACTCAAAGCCGTTTCACCAGATAGTCAGAACCCAACGTGACAGGTGGTGAACCTTGTCGCCGTGTATACAGGAATTGACTATTACCTAATCCCGAGGGATAGGTAGGTTTCCTCACGATGTTTTCCCTCACCGTCAGCGAACTGTAAATTATGCACATTGATGAAAATTATTATTATTATGGATTTTAAGATAACATAATACGCACGCCTGTGTCCCACGGGGGTAGGCAGAGACTATTGATTGCCACATGCTACGATTTTGCCACACCTCTTTTGCTTCATCCACATTCATACATCTTCTCATGCACTGCCGTCGGTTGAGGGTGCTACGGACTTGACCTTTCTGGAAAAGACCAATTCTGGTCGATGGTAATTTTAAGATAATGCTTGATTAATTTTATTAATAAAACTGAGTAAATCTAGACTGGTACACCAACTGTATGGTCCCAAACTAAGCAACGCTAGTACTATGGGTACCGTACAATGGGCTGGGGGCGATCCCAGCGACACCCAGACCAGATCAAATTACGAGAAGACCGTTTCCAAAATTTGCCTCTGGCGGGAATCGAACCCGCAACCACCCGATGCAGTGAGCCGAGCGGCCAGCACTCAAACCACTGGGCCAAACTTTCGGCAATTGGTATTCGAAGAAGCCTGTAGGGCCTCCGCAGACTAGCTACTTTTAGCATCGGCGACCTGCGATTTTGTGACGTATCGATGCTGCGTCGCGTTTCTTCGAGCGCGAATGAGCGAGACGCAGCATCAAAATCGCCGATCGCCGATGCTAAAAGTAGCTAGTCTGCGGAGGCCCGTAGAGACAATCTAATAATGCAACTGACTCTACAACCTTACTCTACTTTACACTCGCACATACTAAACGAGGCATCACTTACTATTAAGTAGAGTCCAGTATTGGCGCCCCCGAGGGCAGCACTCCGATTCTTACACCCGACGCCGGCTGAATACATACGAGTATTTTTGTATATACTGACGTAATGTAGCAATTTAAGGTAGAGTATGAGTCTTGACTTATTTGTTTGTAGAGTTTAAGTATTAGTGATGTTGTGGTACTTAATTAATGAGTTTGAAAGAAAACATTCAGTATTACAACATTATTATAACATGTATACCTACATTTACTTACATTCTGAAAAAAACACTTCTTCCTATAGAATTTATTTATTTATTATTTTATTTATTTCATAAAAACATACAATAATAAAAAATTAAGCCATAGTCCCACAAAACCGAGCAGTCGGTTTGACTGTGCGATCAAAGTAAATAATTAAAGAAAATAGTAACTAGTAGTAATAGTAAATTAATAATATAATAATAATAATAAGTAAATAATTATCTTCTTCTTCTTCCTAGCCTTATCCCATTATGAGGGGTCGGCTTTGAGTCTACCCTGATTTGGCTGATCACCGATATTTACACGGAGCGATTGCCATCTGCCCTCCGAGACCCAACTAGTGGGACTATCGGCAACCTAAGTGTAAGACCAATTTTGTCAGATTTTTCAGGCTTCTGACTGCCCGTAACGAATGTCAAAGATCTTCAAATGATACCCGGGACCGCCAGCTTAACGTGCCCTCCGAAGCATGGAGGAGGTCGGATGCTATAATTCGGACACCCAGCCAAGGCCCAACTGAGCCGGACGTGGCTTAACGCGCCGATGTATCGGACGTCTTACCAACTAGGCTTCGACCTCCTCCTATATCATGATGTCACAATTAAATTAATTGGTGGTAGAGCCAAGCTGTAGCCAATCGACTGCAGCTCATAGATGGGTTGGCTCGAC
Source organism: Drymonia ruficornis (assembly GCA_947859195.1). NCBI lineage: Eukaryota > Metazoa > Arthropoda > Insecta > Lepidoptera > Notodontidae > Drymonia > Drymonia ruficornis. The sequence continues at coordinate 8,826,037 of OX401926.1, read as the reverse complement.
CGGGGTAGTACCACCCTCTCACAGAAGATCGGCGTAAAGTAGCTATTACAGCTGCGATTCGTACGATGAGTGAGAGAGCCGGAAGCCCATCACCCCCCTTCCCCTCCCTCTTTCCCACTCCCTTCAGTTCGGCAAAGTGCGTGCCTTTGGTATCGCAAGTATATGTAGGCTATGGTAACTGCTTAACATCAAGCGGGCCGCACGCACAATTATTATGATCGACTATTTAAATGAAAATGTAACGTCACGACTTTTATGCACAGTCAGAGGCTTGAGTGGCAATACACCACCACATTGTGGAGGTATTAACCAACTCAAAGCCCACGTTTCACCAGATAGTCAGAACCCAACGTGACAGGTCGACATTTTTAAACGTATTTGAATTGGCGAATGGCGATTTGAACCCTGATTGGCAATCGCAAATACGACCCCAGCAAATATTTAAATGATTTGGCATAAATTATATCTCAATTTAATAAACAATGTTTGTAATTGTGCCAATTTAATTAATTGCCAGCTGTTTCGCTGGCGTGCCAATTAGTTGGCATACTTTATGTTTTTTGATTACCCTATTACAATTTAATTTTGCTTTTGATTTCTATTTTATTTTGATCTTTTATAATGTGACTAAGGTAGCAAGAAAGGCGTACGCCCCCTGATATTAAGCGGTAACCGTAGCCTATAGATGCTTCCAATACCAAAGATATAGCCCGCACGATGCCCACCTAAAGGGTAGTGGGACAGAGGGATGGGAAGAGGTGTTTGGGTTTCCGGCTCTCTCACTCATTGTACGAAACACAACTGTAATAGCTCCTTTACGCCGAGCTTCCGTGAGAGGGTGGTACTACCCAGATCGAACCAGCGCATATATGAGCTGCAGTCAATGGCTTCAGCTTGACTTTGTACCTACTTATAGTCGCTTATAGGTTACCAAAATTTTCATTGGCGGCGTCTTCATCCGGCGCATGCCTCGCGCGAGCACTCAGTTTTGACGTCGGAACGCATAGACGTAATGTCATAATATGAGTGCTCGGGTGAGGCAAGCGCGCCATATGGACACATCTATTAAGTAGGTATTCTTCAGGAATTTTTAAATAGCTTTCTGTTACTGAAATTCTGTCTGGAAATGATCTGGAAGAAATACTGAAATTCACTTCTAAAGCCCGACGCGTCTAATGACTGTAATTTGGCCACTGCGCACCCCATTCCGGAGGAACCTTGAAGATAAGTTTAAGAGGAGGGTTCGAAATTTGGTTGATTTTCTATTCTACTTTTTCTTTAAGTAAGTATGTGGACTAGGAATCTTATATTTAGATGTATGATTTTTGACTAAATTATCTTGAGTATCTTTAAATCCAAATCACGATTTGATGAAATTTTCTCGATAAATTTTTTTTATGAAATGAGCTCTAATTATTTACAATTTTCCTTGCTACCACGATGTTTTTACGATTTAGATCACGAAATTATTTCTAAAACATAGCAAATAATGATATCTAAACTACCCTTCAACCATATTTTAATTCATGAAGTAGTTTTTTTTTAATTCAAGTAAATGTGGTTTGGCGCTTACGTTGTTTATTTCCGAGCGCGCGCACAATATCGCCATCTCACATTTTAAGTACTTGAACTAACCATGTCTCTCTCTAACTTTGTATTGTCAGTGTCCGCTCGGACTTGTTCGACGACGGACCTGTGAAGGATTTTTTAAAAAATATTACGAAAAAATATTACGGTCGTGCCACATTACAGGTACAGTACAGTATTTACAGTCCGCCGACGCCTATGATAAATAAATAAATATCCTTGGAAATTCTTTTACACATGACTAAGCAGAGCTTGTACTATGGAAACCAGATAACTGATATTACTACATATACTACTTTTTGTTTGTAAATACAAACTAAATATACACTTAATTACACCTAGACTCGGGACATGCGGACATGTTCATGCACACAAATGCATGTCCTGGGCAGGAATCGAACCTACGACCTGCACTGCAGCGTGATTTTCGTTTGCTTTTCCTTGTCTTGTGTAATTTCTTTTCATCTCTTGTCATTTTGTGTCATCTCTTGTCATTTTGTGTCATCTCTTGTCATTTTGTGTCATCTCTTGTCATTTCATAGTTATTCGTGTCATTTCTGTAAAAACTCCCTATTTCGCTTACTGTTATATACTTGCAGCATGGTCTTGGGCCGACAGTGGGAATACATTGCTTGTCAAAACAATGGAGTCGCTTTATTGCGTTTGTTGTAGGTATGGATGGGCAAGTAATAAATATATCATACATCAATAAATTATCGTAAAAAATAACATTACAGATATGGATAGGAAAATGTTTGTCCGTCCTATTCAATCTATTATATTATAAACGAAAGTAACTCTGTCTGTTACCTTTCCACGGCTAAACCGCTGAACCAATGTTGATGAATTTTGGTATGGAGATAGACTGGGTCTTGGCGGAGAACATAGGCTACTTTTTAGGGTTCCAAAGGGTGCTAACGGGACCCTATTACTAGGCCTACGCTGTCCGTCTGTCTGTCTGTCCGTCTGTCAGCGCGGGCTGTATCTCACGAACCGTAACAGGTAGAGAGTTGAAATTTTCACTGAATGTGTATTTCTGTTGCCGGTGCAGAACAAATACTAAAAATATAATAACATTTAAAAATAAATATCAAGTCTCAAACTTGATATTTTTGATGTGTTTATTCTACGGTGGTACGGAACCCTTTATGTGCGAGTCCGACGCCTTCAGATCTTATGAATGTTTTCTTGAAATAAATATAGTGTATTTTAAGTAATTAACTGGCCAACCCTCAGGTCCTACCTACCATGTTAGGATCTTTTTCGTTCTAGCGGGTGTAAACCGTGATTTAACGAGTTAATGTGATAATTTTTGTATTTAAATTATTCAATTCAATGTATTTGTTTCAGACATAGTCCAATATTGATTATTAAAATTATTATAATTTCACAATAAATATAAAACAATAAATAAAAGTAAAATTAAATAAAAAAAAATAAAAAAATATTTTTTATTTTTCATGTTTTATCATTAAAATACAATATAATATAACATAAATTAAAATAAAATACAATAAAATAAAAACCTACCCCTAATTAAACAAATACCGTCCGCGTGGGATACTGGCTGCATGTCCTCCCTGTATTCAAGCTGTTCCTGTTGTCAAGCGAATTTTTTGAGCAAGGAAAGAGCCAGCCCTCTTGTCACCTGTGGCGGTAACCAGTCTAAGGGTGATTTTGATAGATAAAAAAATAAAGATAAAAAGATAAACAATAAATAAATGCATGGTTAAATCAATAAAATTAATAAAAACTGAAAATTAAATTAAAAAATAAATTAAATATGGTAAAAATAAATATTATGACACCGCTGATGACTTCATGATCGGCATCGAAGTTAAGTACCAAAGTATTCCTTTGCCTACGAAACATGAAAAAGATACTCATATCCGGCAGTCAGTCACTGACACAGAGTATGTACATTTTTACCCGACTACGGTGGGCGGAGGGTTATGATTTTGACCGATATGTATGTATGTTCATCTGCTCCCGTATAACGTCCAAACTATTTTTATCATAATAATTTGACTAATGAGATATCGTTGGACGCGTCTGGATCGTCCGCTGGTTATAGGCTATTATACGATCGAAATATTGTTATACGTATCTATCAGCATATTGTAGGTATCGTTTGTCTTCTTTTGACTTACTTTGTCTTCAGCAATAAAAACAACATAGAAATTAAATTATTTTTTTCAAATACACTCGACATAAAAATCCCATATAAAACGAAAAAAATATATTTGCATATTTTCATCCATTTCATCTATTTTAAAAGGTGCACTGGGACATATTATTTTAATTGTACGAATTAAACAATATTGTTCCTTCAAAAAATAACTATACTATAGTCTACTCCATAGCTGTTCTGTCCTAGCTAAGCGAGAGGGATATATCCTTCGGCAGCTCACGCGACGCTAGCCACACCCCGAAACTAAAATTCATTTTTTTCTTGTATCGTCTTAAGAACAAAAACTGTTAAGTTCTTAACGTTTTAATCAAATGAAGTGTTTAGTTTAATGATGCCCATTGTACTTAGTTATGAAATTTCACGGATAAATTATACCTTTACGCCTTTACTTTCCAAAGAAGTAGGCAGAGATTTTGGATTCATTTCTGTGAATAAATTCTTATTGATAAACCACATAGCTACTTGCCTTGCCCTAAAGTCCTCTAACGACTGCCATCTGTAAACAAATGGGAAAAAACTATTACCATCGTGCCAAAAATCCGAAGTCTGATGAACACTGTTAGTCAACTGTCTTGCTATTGTGTTGCTATTAGATAGGGAGGCGAGCGTGCACTTCGTGGATTTACTCGAGCGCCGTCCAAACCTAGTAGATTCGGTAGATGAGATGATAGGAAGATATATTGATGATATTGATATTGATGATACATTGTTCTAGATGTTTCCACTTTCAGCGGTGGGGGAAGCGTCTACATGACAATTTCATTTTTTTTTTATAAAAAGCAATGACATGGAAATACTCAAACGTGTCAGATATTGATACTTTTCATGCTCCAACATGATAAATTGAAAAAAAAAAAACGAGCGCGCCATATTTTGTAAGCATCTATAGGCTACGGTAACTGCTTAAAATCAGGCGGGCTGTACGCTTTTTTGCCACCGCAGTCCTATATAAAAAAAAAACCGAGGGGGTGAAAAAGTGGAACTTCCAGATGCTCCCATTTCTCAGACTGACGATCAAATTAGCAAAATTGACACTTTTGACACACTGACGAGTTCGAGTATTTTAAGATGGTCTATTGTTTTTTGGTTTCCCTTGAGCGTACCCACCAATATTAAGAGCTCATACTGGTTGAAGGTTCTTATCAATATGTAAGCTATCTCCCTTATCTTAATCTGACGCGCTCGAGTAAATCCAGAAAATCCATCTACGGCTCCCCATCCATATTGAGTGTGGTAGAATAGTCTTGTTCTCTGATTGGTGTGATTGATCGCTGGTAGTTCAATAGTTAATATGCTACGAATTCGTATGAAGGTAACTCGTCTATATTTAAAGGCAATCAGCTTATCATCATCCCTACTTTTAAACCCCACAACATCCAAAATTATTTATCATTACCATATTCATGGAGCGGGTACCATTATACGATAAAATGCTAAACAACAAAAGCACCAACCTGTCGTTCAACAGATGAAGCAAGGTGTCACAAATGCGATTGAACTCGTATAAAAATCCAATTTGATATAAAAAATGGAAATAAAACGAACGCACATTTATCAAAAGGCTACGCGAAAACTGGGTGACGTTTGTAGGACGCGGATATAGTTAAATTGATGCTGGATGTGTCCACGGCGCTACTCAGAAGAAACTTAACTAGTTAGTAACTAAAATTAATAACCAATTAGTAACGCTACTCGGTCACGGCTCTTCCACAGTCTTAGGGTCAGTACAGACAGAGCGGAAAAATGCGCGAGCAATTTACTAATTCCATTGAAAATAGGATCGTATTACCATAGCCTAAGGTCAGGATGCGATTGCCCGCGACTCGCGAGAGGGCGCGAACCAGTAAATTGCTCGCGCATTTTTCTGCTCTGTCTGAACTGACCCTTGCAGCCGCTGAGTAACTCCCCAAGCTCCATCCAATAAAAATAAAACACAATCACTCAAGTTGGCGGTCAGCATCACTTATTTCAGCCTTTTAAAACGCATCAATATTCGACTACGCTCATTCCACTCCCATACTGCACTCGCCACATCCATTAATTACGCATCCGCCCAAGGGGTGTAGGCAGCGGCGGGTGAGCGATCCATCACGCTCGCAGAATGTAAACATGTTCCCAGAGGCAGGGCTGCCACGGTGCGGATACAAGAGGTAAACAGCGGATATTTCGGATATTTTACATTTTTACTTTTTTCCGTAATTTAATTTATATATTGATTATATTGTTGATAGATTATAATAATATGGTGTCGAGTTCATGACTATCAATCATCAATTCATGAAAGTATTTCTTTTCTTTTCAGGTAAGCAGTAATGAGTAAGAAATATTGCAATATTCCAGGTAAGCAATATTAAAATTTTCTCGAAAATGGTGTCAATTTATTAAGTTTGCAATAAGTTTAGAGGGATAATGCGTCAATAATAAAAGTTAATTAATATTGAAGTACCACCACTTATAATTTAACTAATAGTTGCTATTAAAAATCAACCCAATACTAATGGAATGGATGTTTTAATCATTTCATCTTCTATTTTACTTACAGTGTAAATTTAAAGACACAAATATCTTTAAAACTTCAATTACTGTATAAAATATTTACATATACTTCCTATTTACAAAAAAAAAATACAAAATTTGGTTCACGTGGAAGTGTACCCAAGATGCTGGCCGAATTTGCTCGCTGGATGCAAAAGAGAAAGATATATATCCGAATATTTTGCAAACTATATCCGAAACCTGCCAGCCCTACATCAAAGGATTAGTGCGAAGGCGGAGTGAATGTGATTTGTTTATGATTATCTCAATCCCGATCCGCGAACGTTTACGGAACCATTTGTTTGGAATCGTCTCTGATTGACTCGAGTTACGGAGCCCATTGTTATTTTAAATCTGCTTTAGGAAAGCAGAATAAATAAGGAAGCTTTTGCCGAAGAATCTCATGAGCGTAACACACAACATGAACAAGTTTTATTTTTAAAATGGAAAATTATAACTGATTAATGCTACTAATATTATAAATGAGAAAGTAAGCGTAATAAAGTGTGTCTTCTTGTTATCGTATGGTTAGTAGCCAACCTATTGTCAGAGTTGTTCAAGCCGCCCGAAGGCCTCTGACAAGGCTTAACGACTGCTGCCTAGAAGACAACAACCGGGACCGACTTTTTACGTGCCCTCCGAGGCACGGAGACGCTCAGTTCAAATGCCACTAAATGGTCACCCATCTCTGCCTGACCTTGTCAAGCGTTGCTTAACCTCCGATCGTTTACCGATCAGTGATTGCAACTGGCTATAAGCGCATCAATAAAGTGTGTGTGTGCATGTTTGTTACCACGTATCTCCATAACTACTAGACCGATTTTAATGAAATTTGAAACGTAGATAGTGTAGGCTCTGGAATAAGACATAGGCTAATCTTACAAATCATAATAAATAAATCTAAAAAACACATGCCTTTGCTACAAACGTTCTCTGGATGCGTTTACATCAGGCGCATACCGCGCCCGAGCACTCAGTTTTGACGTTGGAACGTATAGACATAATGTCATAAGCGGTCGGGTGAGGCATGCGAGGCATCTGGACGCACCTAAACCCCATTACATTACTACGAAAGAAATACCAGAAGAAACCTTTTCTTTTCTTCAACTAGAGTTATTTAAAAGCACATAGCGTTCACGTTTGCTTACATCAACAATACTATCCGTCAATCAAACTACGGGCCGAGGAAAACTAAAATGGATTCTGTTAGTGCGTTGTACAGACTCGGCGAGCGATGAGGCAATACTTTTCTGGTGGAGCTAAGCTGTAGCCAATTGACTGCAGCTCATATACGGGCTAGCTCAGCCGGGGTAGTACCACCCAATCACAGATAGGCGTTAAGAGCTTATTACACTTGGCGACATTTTGAAGCCTAAATTCAGAAGCTTCTAAATATTTAAACAATTTTAGCTTCTGATTAGCTTGCTAAATGCGATTACACTTGCCTAAATTCAGTAACGACTAAATTAAGTTGCCTATATTTAGTTAGGTGTAATAACCCCTTTAAGTAGCTATTGCAGCTGCATTTCGTACGACGAGTGAGAGCTGGAAGAACTCGCTAGCGTGTGCCCACGTTGCAAAACTTGTTGCAATATTTTTGTTATTTTTTCTCTATGAAATGATAGGGATTAGTGTTATTTTTTATTTATATTTTTTTAGTCTCGTGTAAATTAATTATTATGAGCTTGAATACGTCCTTCGTCTATAATCGTTGTTTTCTGAAAAATACACCGCTTCCTCTAAAACAAAGTTCCTTCCAAAGAGTTTCTTGTAAAAAAAAATCTTGCTGTTTTGACTTGGTCGGTTTCAGACTGTAATAGCAAAAGATATTAATTCCTTTAACACATCCCGTTCATCGTCGCTCGCTCGGTCTGTACACGGCGTTAGAAAAACGAGAATAACCGGTCCAAGTCGGTTATCCATCAAGCCAGCCCCCGGAGCCCGCTGGAAACTAATTTACTGTAAGAAAGTTATTGTGCTCTGAAAAACGTGTTTCCACCTGAAAATGTAATTTATACAAGTATAATGGTGGTTGGGTTAATTAAATATTTCGTTTGGTGGGATCATTGATGTATTTTGTATTTTTATTTTCCGCACAGTGTTTGAAACATGGAATCCTCTCCATCCAAAGGTTGTCTGGAAGAGATCGCAGCTTGCGATAACACCGCCCACTGTACACTGTTTTTGTTTCTTGTTTTGTTTGACATTGTTGTTTATGTTTTTGACTGGTGTACAATAAAGTATTATCTATCTATCTATCTCCTGACGGGCCCGATGGCGTGGTTGGCGTGATGGCGCCTTCCACGCTGCAGGTCGTAGGTTCGATTCCTACCCGGGACATGCATTTGTGTGCATGAACATATCTGTATGTCCCGAGTCTGGGTGTATATGTATATTAAGTATGTATTTACAAATAAAAAAGTAGTATATGTAGTAATATCAGTTATCTGGTTTCCATAGTACAAGCTCTGCTTAGTTTGGGATCAGGTAGCCGTGTGTAAAAAATGTCCCGGGATATTATTATTATTATTATCTATCTATTTTAGTAGATATGGTACTTCCATACATTGCAATCACTAGACTTGTGCTCAGCGCCACTACATGCAGGGAAATTTACAGATCTGTTATCGCGCCCATAATTCGACAATTAACATATTTATCTTTTATCTATTTATCTATTCTATTCTATATAAAATTCAAAGTCCTGACTGACTGATACATCAACGCACAGCCTAAACTGCTGGTCCTACAGACATGTTTGGAGGGTTTGTTCTTTGTAAAGTATAGGTATCCACTAAGAAAGGGTTTTTCTAATTTCCCCCCCCCCTACAGTAGCGGCACGTTATGACGGCCCTTTTGACGTGTGGGAGGGTGGAGAAAATGAACTTTATTATAACGGAATAAGAATGACAGTTTTAAAATTTTGGAATGTCAAAAAATGAATGCTAAAATGAATCTTATTCCGTAGCAATAAGGTTCATCATCTTCCCCCCTCTTCATGTCAAAAGTGCCATCATAACGTGCCGCTAATATAACTGCGTTAAATAGGAGATGAATGTTTGTTTGGAAGTCGCCGACAAAAGCTAGTTAAATATTATAAGAAAATATTATTCACCAGAAGATGAGCCGTATTCAACAAAGCGACATGTTTCCAACCTTATTTTCTGCGAGCGTCTGAGTCGCACTGCGTCTTTTTTAATATGGGACTAAGCCCGCCACACACTCCCACCACTGTAACTCCTGTAAGCCAGGATCGGCAATGATGTCCAACGATGACACCAAGGTTTGACCCGTAGCCGTAGGTTCGTACTGAGTCTATAAACTCCGTTTAAATCGGCATACTATTTTAGACAGGCACATGTCTCTCTCTTGGTAATGTATTTGCACCTAAGGTTAATTTGGCCTTGTTAAGTATGCTGTGCATGTCTGCTTACCCCGTGAGGGTAGAAGCCGTGGTTCAGTGTCACTCATTTGCGGTACTTCATTAATCTTGGGGGCGCGCTATTGGACCGGACGGCGGCATGAAATATGCATGCATGCACCCCAAACATGGCAATTAGGTTACTCGCGCTAATGCTGTTTTGGGATTACAAAATTCTGTTTTACTCATGGACCAAATACTAAGGAGACTGGCCCTAAGCAACTCGGCCGAGTGGTCGGCCTAGTACTAACATCGACATAAAACGAAGCGAGTAGTTCAACTATTTACCGGTAGATAGAACAATGAAAATGAAAAAACAATGACCACGTTTTTTTTTCATACATATATCTAATAAGGGCACCTCTTTCTTTAGTCTTTTCTCTGTGGTTTTACTGTTAAATTCTTTGTTCTTTTTGTATTTTTGGGTTGTGTTTAGGTGGGAATGAAAACCTTTTTCTTTTATTAAAAATACCATATTTTAATTAGCTGTGCATGTGAATTTCGTTATAAAATTGCCTATATTTAAATACGATGTTTCAAATTTATAATTTGGTGTGATAATGGATGCGTCTATAAGGAGCCCTTTAGCAGTCAGTTTTCACGTCTAAACGCGTATACATAATGCCATAGATGCCACGGGCGCGGCAGCTCGGGCCTTGTGTGCGCACCCAATTTCGTTATAAATTATTTAGAATTTGGAAGGTGCGATATATGAAGGTCGCCACACTACCTATTTTATTGTAACGTATTCTATCACAGTATTCCACCAAATGCTTGAAAGGATTGTATTATGTAACATGTACGCAATTCAACAATTTCACGAAAATTCCCAAGCTTTCCCACCCATTAGTAAACAGAAGTATGGAGCGAAATAATTTCAACGTTTCGCACTGAAATATTCTAAATATAACGAGGGTTTTAGACTGAATGTACTGAGAAATGTTTACACTACGTTTTCGTGTCTGGCTTTGCATAGTAGATTTGGCAATCAGAATAGAAATGATCCTTCTTTGAAGACCGCCTCTAATTTGTAAAATGGTTTGAAATCATAAAAAATCAAGAACTAATTTCGAATATGATATATCTTTCTGACATGAAGATAATTATGTTTTTTTAATGTGATATATTCATTATTTAGATTGACTGTCTATAAACCGTTTTTATTCCTGCTTAGTAGTCTGAAAGTGTCCTTTCGCGTGGCCACTTGCCACCAAACCCAATGGAAATACGCTCGCTTATTTATGATAGACCTGAAACCATCAGTGAAATCTGTTTTTATTCCTACCTCCATCAAAAACGCTTAAAATATTACTAAATATTCAGAATCCCTGTCACTTTATTTAATATTCCACACAAAATATTATACCAACCAGAGCACAGCTCCGCATAAATTATAAAATTACAAAACATATTTGCGCCAAGAAAACATTTAACATTTATTTAGAGCGTGGCTCCCTCTGGCGGAGCGCCATCCTTCACGTGCCACGTAATATTCGGGATGAGCGTAGTTGTGTTTTTGCGTGCAGCTCTGCCGACCGACGCGCGGCGCAAGATTGAAGATGCGAGCGGGCATTCTACCCACAGCTCGGAGCGACAGTGTGTAACGTGGCTAATAATCTTCGTAGGGTTAGGCTAGGGGAGAGTTCACCAATACTAACGGACTAGAGCAGTAAGCCCAACCAGCCCCCCTAGACAAGTGGCATGAACGCTAATCGCATAGAATAATAATAATAATATCCTGGGACATTTTTTTACACACGGCTACCTGATCCCAAACTAAGCAGAGCTTGTACTATGGAAACCAGATAACTGATATTACTACATATACTACTTTTTATTTGTAAATACATACTTAATATACATATACACCCAGACTCGGGATATACAGACATGTTCATGCACACAAATGCATGTCCCGGGTAGGAATCGAACCTACGACCTGCAGCGTGAAAGTCGCCATCACGCCAACCACGCCAACGGGCCCGTCAATAGAATAGACTTCACAATGTATGGAAATGTCAAACGTCGCTATGTAGATCAACAACAAGTCGCTATGTAGATCACGTGACTTATGTCATTTCCATACATGAAGCGTAGCGATTTGAAGGAACGCTTGTAGACGTCAGCCACTTGGCTAGCTCTTCAGCTTCCTTTCCTTGTCCCACTCCCTTCAGGAGAGCAACGTGCGAGAGATGCCATTAGTACTGCTACATCTACGGCTATGGGAAGGGTTGGGCTTCCGGCTCTCTCACCTATCATACGAAACGGAGCCATCAAGGCTACATTACGCCAATCTTCTGTGAGAGGGTTGTACTTCCCCGGTTGCCAGCCCGTATACGAGCCGCAGACAATTGGCTACAGCTACCACTAATATTGTGGTATATCATTGAAAAAGGTACTACAGCACGAAGCTTAAAACTTGGACCCCTATAGATAAGCTACCGTTGAAATTAATTACATTTATGACGGCGGGTAATTACAGTGATTAAGTATTTGCGCGCAACTAGGCAGTCTTCCTGAAGTTATACCGGACGCGTATGATCCTTATTATCCTGGTTTTTGCTACGGTATAATTGACTACGCCGTAGAACTAGGCACTACGGCGTAGTCACCTACGACGTAGCACAGTTTTGCTAAGTACATATCGTACTTCCTATCCTATCCTACTAATCCTAATATTATTGAAGCGAAAGTGTGTGTGTGTGAATGTTTGTTACGACGTATCTCCATAACTCTTTTTGAACTCAACTCGATTTTAATGAAATTTTAAACGTAGATAGTGTAGGCTCTAAAATAAGATATAGGCTAATCTTGCACATCAATTTCCACGCGGGCAAAGCCGCGGGGCACAGCTAGTATTATAAATGCGAAAGTGTGTGTGTGTGAATATTTGTTACCACGTAACTCCATAACTCTTAAACCGATTTTAATGAAATTTGAAACGTAGATATTGTAGGCTCTGGCATAAGACATAGGCTAATCTTACACATCAATTTTCGCGTGTATTTCACTGTAGCTTTTCCTCGCGACTTAGTCCGCGTAGAATTTAAATTAAAAAAAAACGGATCTCTGATCCCGGATCCCGTATCGCTGTTCCCGTTTCCTGTTTTTACCGGATCCCGTTTGCTGGATCCCGTAGCCCGGATATCCCGGGTCTCGTATCCCGGATACCATATCCCGGATATCCCGGATCCCAAAAAATATAGCCTATGTTACTCAGGGATAATGTAGCATTCTAATGGTGAAAGAATTTTTGAAATCGGTCCAGTAGTTTTTGAGTTTACTCATTACAGACATCCAAACATACAAAGATTTTCTCGTTATAATATTAGTATAGATAACTTTAGAAAGAAAAATGAAAATGTGTCAATAAAAAAAAACTACTCTCTTAAAACATTTAAGTAACGCTCAATTGTTTGTTTGTGTATATTAACGCTAATCTGTTTCGGGATGGATGGATTTAACATAATTTAACAATAACAGTGATTAAAAGGGTTGAAGAATAGCATAGGGTGGGTTGAAGGGTAGTTTTGGGGCTTTAGAGGGTCCTTGTGTAATAAGGGGATGTTAGTTTGTTATCTTAGTTTAACCAAGATCGGGAAGGAACGTCTAAACTGGCTCTATATTTTAATGCGACCAAAACTATGACGTCAACGAAGTTAGCACACATCGTCTCTACCTACCCAGTTTCATATACCAAAGCTAATAAAAGTTTGCTTTTATAAAATAAAACGAATAATTTAGGTAGAGCAGCATGCTCTATGGAAACGTTGCACTCACATCACTTTGTATTCAGAGAGTGACTTACAACATTGAGATAGATGTTTTACTATATTAAATAGTGCTGTGCATTGTCGTTATCGATATCGACATGTTTACTTGTGATTTTTTTTTTTTTTTGATAGAATTGAAATATGCAAATGGTTATATAGGGTTATTGGTAAAACACTAACAAACTTGCAGGGGCGTATTACTGACATCAAAAACAACAACTTTTGTTCTATGACGTTTTTCAAAACAAAAAAATAATTAACAAAAAATCACTTTCTAATATGAATGAAATTTTTTTTTTCTCACGTAGAAGAAAGCCATGGTACGTGGTTGAATTCCACTTTGCCCTAAAGTACCTAAACGTACCACGGCTATTCTCTAGATGAGCATATTTTCTTGTTTCATACATTTTAGAGTGTGATTTTTTGTTATTTTTTTTTGTTTTGTAAAAAGTCATAGAACAAAAGTTGTTGTTTTTGGTGTCAGTAATACGCCCCTGCAAGGTTGTTAGTGTTTTACCAATAACCCTGTATAATTATTACCGTCTTAATTTAACCTTTCAGAAGGGCTCTGCTGAATAGGGTTTATCCTTCTACAAAACCCGACTAAAATTAAGACAATGTAGGTACTTGGCATTATATATCACACTAAACTTTATAATTAACATTTAAAACAATTAATTTACAGCACTAAGGTGTCATCTTTCTAATTTAAATATCAAATCGAATCTCGAGTTTCAGTTACAAAGCGTTTTGTATGAAAATGTCAAGTGAAAGTGGTTCAAGTAACTTCAGTACTTACTGAAAGTGTTGAGAGCCAATGGCAGCTTTGTCAAAAATTTTGTGGCGCAATGAGCTAAGCGCTTGTCTTAATCTGTTTTGTGGTAACTTTAAATTGTGGATTTCAAGGATCATAATATTTTACTGTGGTGATTCGGGCGTTAAGTCCTTGTAAATTTTACCGTTTGAAGAGTTAGCTCTGAAAAGACTTCATTCAATAACTTATTTTATTGTAAAAATAAATAGATAGATAGATAACTCTTTATTAATCCACCACTAGAAAACAAACATTTATAAATTATTACATAATTTACACAGAAAGTGGAAAATGGGCGGCCTTATCACTAAAAGTGATCTCTACCAGGCAACCTTAGGATGGAGAGGAAAATAAATATGTTAAAAAAAAAAATTTTAAATGTGTTTTTTTATATGTTTTGTTAAATATGTTTTTAAAGATCATGGAGCTATATGGTTATGCAAATAACTAAAAACTGAGAGAGCCGGACATTCCACCCCTTCTCCTTCCTCTTTTGCACTCCCTTTCAGGTAGGCAACGTGCGAACGATGCCTTTGGTATTACAAGCATCTATAGGCTACGGTAAATGTTTTACATCAGGTTGACCTTATGTTTGTTTGCCACCAAAGCCACATGAAATAAAAACACAGATATACGACAGATCCATAGTAGCGAGGTCTGGCAGACATGCCCCCGGGCATATCCGTCCAGAGAAAACTGCTAAAGTGCTTTATAGGTAGGTACCTAATAGTTTTCAAAATAGTGACACTAAAACTTCTATCGATAAACAAACTCCCATCACTACCGCACATGAATTCGCGTTGGACCACTAGAGTTAAGGATCAAAACTTGTCTTTACACAAGTTATGTAACTATTTATGTTATATTTACATATTTATTGTTTCATCTCTATGGGACGCCGGCGCCGGTCTAGTATCAAGTATATCGTAATATCTAATATCGGGGTCAGTACGACGATATTCTAGTATAGGACGTCAAATTTATAGTTTCGTATGAAAATGTCCGGTCATATTATGTATAAGGTTATATCAAGGGGTTAATAAATAAATAAGTATACAGAGTGGTGACGACATAACGACAATAACTGAAACCACATACTGGGTATCACGTGAGTAGTTCGTACATTTAAAAAAATCAAAATATATTCAAAGGTATAGCCACGGGATGGCTTTTTTACTTCTACCATTTTAACTTTACGCCTACATATGCACCGCCAAATACACCGACACCGAAGCGATTTGCCACCCTAGTACCTACAGTCAGTCGATGAGGTCAGTAGACGATTATAAAGGATGTTATTCAATCGTAAAATGTATAAGTTAATTTATTTAGTTAGAAAGTTACAACTAGATGTCGCTCATATGAATTTGTTCGCGGTATAGAAGTGTTTCTTGCATTTTATATATATGTTTACCGTCATCAATAAATTATCTTACGGCTGGAGCCGCACTTTGTGCGCTCGCCCTCTGACCGGTGAAGTTGTTAAGGCCACTCTGGCCAACAACGTAAAGTCATACACAAAAAAAAATATATATATATATCTTCGACCTGCACAGGGAGTATTCTTTGGTTGGCTGCGGGATCCCTTTAGATCCTAGAGTTTAGATTATTTCCGCATTTAATTTGTGTGAAAATTTTGATTTTACAAGTTTGATGCAAACCTAATTTGACAATGTTAAAGTATTGTGATTGACTAGTAGGGATCGTGTTTAAATTTATTGTCATCATGTCGTCACCATCCTGTATATGTATTGCCAGACTTACACACCAACTGTATGTTCCCAAACTAAGCAACGCTTGTACTATGGCTGCCATACAATGGACTGGGGATGAAACATAGATATAATGTCACCAAATAACATAGCTGGAGCTCAATTTAAACCTGGGGGCTTACCACTTATTGCGATTCAATTACAGGAACGTTTTAACGATTCAGCGTCTTTTTGTGCAATGACGTACCTTATTGTCATGACAATAAGAAACGTCATTGCACAAAAAGTCGCTGAAACGTTAAAACAATACTGCTATAAGAGGTGGTGGTAGGGCCCCAGTTTTAATAAAACGATTGCCCAGAAGTTGAATGTTCACCCTCCGAGCTGTTACAAACTTTGCATTTTCCCTCTTTAATCAACAAAGGAAATGTCAATAATTATTGACAAGCTGTCGAGGGTCGTAGTGATGTGCGTCAATATCGATAAGTGTCGATGTACCATCCCAAGCGATACACAAGCGTATCCCTCGGTACTTTTAAGGAAAATGTGAAGCAGAATATAAAATACTTCCTATAATAGTAGTATTTTATTTAACTAAGGCCTAAGTTCACCAATACACTAAAGGACCGTTACAGCAGTAAACGGACTGTCATCAGTACATCAAACAATCAATTACTGCTGCTCTAAGCTGTTGGTGAACATGGTCCTAAGTGTAATATACAGGATGATTTTTTCAAGTGTGCATGGATGGCCAAATCTGAAACTATGAAGAATAGAGATAACTACTCAAAGGAGTCTCGGGGCCAAATTCGATGAAAACTAAAAATGCATCATTGGATTTTTGAAAAAATAATATTCGTAGCCAGGTATCTAAATAGTTGATTTTGAACATAAAAACCACACACTGTGTTATAACACCATTCAATAGTTTCGCTGATAAGGAAAGAATTCTGGGAAATAATGAAATACGGAAAAATTGCTGAAAAAACTATTAATTTGGCAGTGGGTCTTTTTCTGATTGGGTGCGTCTACATCAGACGCATGCCTCGCTCGAGCACTCATGTTATGACATAATGTACCAGTCCTTTGTACGGTACCCATAGTACAAGCGTTGCTTGATTTGGGACCATACAGTTGATGTATTTGTCTGGCGATATTTGTATTTAATTTAATGTCTATGCGTTCCGACGTCAGAACAGAGTGCTCGGGCACGGCGTGCGCCTGATGTGGACGCAGCTATTCATATCATCATCATTAATTCACGCTGCAGTTATTTGTATTTGAACCGGCCTTATTAATTACAGGGTAAAGTTGATCCGGCCATTTCCGAATTTAATGTCTTTTTAACATTTCCAGCAGTTAATTAACTGAATTTCAGTTAACGAGTCGTTTACTACAGAGAGTGCATTATAATATAAATTCGATCAAGAATATAAATGGACCTCATTATTTTATATTGTGTTTTAAACTTTGAATGAATTCCAAAATTGCGATTGAAACAAAATACATCATATTTTCATTATTTTAGGCAAAGGCCATCCAATAAAGCTTTTATTGTTCATTTATTTCTCTTTAGTGAACACTAAACGATAGTTTTGGTCGCCGTGTTCACCAACCATAGAGTAAAGACTAAAGAAAGAAGTGACCTTATTAGATATATGTATAAAAAAAACGTGGTCATTGTTTTTTTTTCATTTTCATTGTTCTATCTACCGGTAAATACTTAGTTGAACTACTCCTTCGTTTTATGTCGATGTTAGTACTAGGCCGACCACTCAGCCGAGTTGCTTAGGGCCAGTCCCCTTAGTAATTGGTCCATGTCACCAACACACTAACGGTCCATTAGGCTAATAACCGATGATTAGATGTAATGGTTTTGATGTACTGTTAACAGTCGTTTACTGTTCTAACGGTCTTTAAGTATTGATGGTGAATTCCACCCTAACTAGTTGAACAACTAATTTAACTAAACCCATTAATCAAAAGTTAACTTTAAATAAATTCTAATCAATGAAAGGCAAACCCGCTCAAGTTACCCACTAGCGCCTGGCCGGAAATGCGGTGGGTGACAGTAACCACCGGCGGCCATTACCGCTCGCCGCCTTTGCGGGCCGACTTCCGGTGCTCACCGCCTGAATCGCGACCGTTTCCGGTGGACATATTTTAAGGATTCGAATCGTATTTTTATATCACTCAGGGGTCATTCACATTATGAGGACGACGACACGTATTCTATACATTTACGGTAGGTATATTAGTGCCTAATACGGACATCTACACTATGTAATATATAAAATGTAACGTCACGACTTTTATCCCCGTTCGGGGGTAGTCAGAGGCTTGAGTGGCCATACACCACCACCATATATAATAATAATAATAATATTATAAAGATAAAAGATTTGTATGTTTGTTTGTAATGAGTAAACTCAAAAACGACTGGACCGATTACAAAAATTCTTTCACCATTAGAATGCTACATTATCCCTGAGTAACATAGGCTATATGTTTGGTATCCGGGATATCCGGGATTCGAGATCCGGAATATCCGGGCTATGGGGTCCGGGATCCGGTAAAAACGGGAAACGGGATCCGGGATCAGAGATCCTTTTTTTTAATTTAAATTCTACGCGGACGAAGTCGCGGGGAAAAGCTAATCTATATATATAAAAATGAATCCCTATTTCATGTCATTACTTGACGCGAGAACGGCTGGACCAATTTAGATGATTTTTTTTTTAGATTATTCCGTGAAGTGCAAGGAAGGTTCATACATTTAAAACAAATGGAAAAATTGCCCGGAAAGCGCAAAAAAAACATATTTTACGTATGATTCAAATTACTTTCAATAGATGGCGTAATGAACGCCGGTGTCAGATGTCGGATGGCGACTATAAATTCCTGCAAATTTATTTCATGGGCAATTCATCACAAGAAATAGATCTGCGTTGTGTACATAACAGTGCTGGGAAAAGGTCTCTCCCCATCTTCTTCCATCCATCGCGGTCTTAGGCTCTCTCATACCACCCGTCTAGATGAGCGTCGAGGTCACCGCGCCACTGATTTTTGGGTCTACGTCGGCGACGACGGTCGTGCTCTGGGACCGCACTCGGTGATTGCTTTGGCCTACCTTTCTGAGCTCATTCGGCTCAGATGACCCGCCCAGGTCCACTTAAGTGTAGCTGTTTTCGCTCCTACATCCGCGATAAGGGTCATGAAACGCAGCTGGGTGTTCCGCACCCTATAAGTGTGTTTAACACCCAAAATGCTGCTCCATTGCTGTTTGGACTTCTGAGCCTCGGTTAGTAACCATGTCTGGGCGCCGCACTGTGGGCTGAAAATCGAGCTTACTTTAAACATTTTTATTTTTTTTTGCTTTTCATAAGCTTTTAATGTCTTCAGCAGTCATGAATATATATAAAGAATATAATTTCATAGGTATACTAAATAAATAAAATAAAAAATGTAAATTTTGTATGGCTCCAAAGTAATAAATCCAAATATGTATCTTCAAACCCGCTGTGTTAACCGTTATATCCTTACAGATGGCTGTTCTACTAATTATTTGTAATTTTTGGTGTATGTTATATAACGGTAACAACTGCGGTTTTTTTTTAAATATTTTATACTACAATTTGTACTTACATGCGGACCAATGGGTTTATAAACTTGAAATTTTGCAGGGAAGTGTCTGTATTTTAGAGAAACACTAATATAGCATATATAAGTACAAATTTTAGTTCAAACTTTTTTTATATAACGTATTTATTTAAAAAAAAAACCGCAGTTGTTACCGTTATATAAAATACGCCAAAAAATTACAAATAATTTGTAGAACAGCCATCTGTAAGGTTTTGAAGTTATTTGGATTTATTACTTTTGGGCCATACAAAATTTTCATTTTTTAAAATATAATTTAGTAGACCTACGAAATTATATTCCTTATGCTGACTGCTGAAGGCTTATTCTTATCAAAAGCAAAAAATAAAATAAAAAAGAGAAAAAAAATTAAAGTATATGAAGCTCGATTTTCAGCCCACAGTGGCGCCGTAGGTAAAAACGGGCGGGATACACATGTCAAAGTGTCAGTGGAAGGTTGCCCTTCATGATGTCTCCCATGGACCAGTAGCTCTTCGACCAATTTAGCTATTTTTAGGGATTCGTACCCAAAGGGTACCAACGGGACTCGATTACTAAGCCGGTATCCGTAGTGTGTTAGCGCTACAACAACAAATACTAAAATAAAATAAAATTTAAAAATAAAGGGGGGGAGGGGGGACTCTATTACTAAGCCTACTCTGTCCGTCCGTCTGTCAGCGGGCTGTATCTCACGAACCGTAATAGGTAGTGAGTTGAAATTTTCACAGAGAGTGTATTTCTGTTGCCGCTACAACAACAAATAATACTAAAAATAAAATAAAAAATCAAAACAAAGGGGGTCCCCATACAAGAAACTTGATATGTTTGACGTTTTTATTCTATAGTGGTACAGAACCCTTTATTTGCGACACGGGAAAGGAGTACAGACGACGAACGGGGGAGGGTTTAGTTCTTTTTAGACTTATAAGTAAATACAACATTAATTCTAAGGCGGCACGAAGTTCGCCGGGACAGCTAGTTATTTATAAAAACGTTATAATACGTATTAATTATTTAATTTGTATTTATAATGTGAATGGCACAGGTGACAAGCATACTCTCCGCCTGATTTTAAGCTGTTACCGTAGCCTATAGATGCTTGCAATACCAAAGGCATTGCTCGCATGTTGCCAACCTGAAGGAAGTCCCACTCATCACACGAAAAGCAGCTTAAAATAGCTAAGTACTTTACGCCGATCTTATATGAGAGGGTGGTACTACCTCGGTCGAGTGTATATTAACTACAGCTTGGCTCAACTACCTTAAGGATTTTTTTATTAAGGATTCGGCTTTTGTTGTTGACAAAGAAAATTCACCATAGATGTGCAGGCAACTGTACCTGTCTAAAAAAGTAAAGCGCTATCGTCAGAAATATAAAATGAAGAAAATAAATACCAGCCAATAAATATTGTTCGTTAAAAAAGTACAAATCATAATCTATTCGGACCGTTAACAAAAGATTTCACTGAATACAATATTTCTGAACGAAAATTCAAAAAAACTTTCAAGATTTTTTTCACGGCGCCCTTCGTTTAAATATTGAAATTCATTCACACTTCGGAACATTTTCTCGAATTAATTTTTGATTGGCAATACTGGGTGGGATTGTATTGGAATTTTAAATTTCAAACCTACCTATATCAATCGCTATACTTAGGGCCATTACACACCTAGTAGCCATGCGCCATGGTGACGTCGCCAACCCCGTAGCCATGTGAAAATAAATAATTATGTCAAAATAATATCCTGGGACATTTTTTACACACGGCTACCTGATCCCAAACTAAGCAGAGCTTGTGCTATGGAAACCAGATAACTGATATTACTACATGTACTACTTTTTTATTTGTAAATACATACTTAATATACATATACACCCAGACTCCGGACATACAGACATGTTCATGCACACAAATGCATGTCCCGGGTAGCAATCGAACCTACGACCTGCAGCGTGAAAGGCGCCTCCGCGCCAACCACGCTAACGGGCCCGTCTAAATAATAAATAATATATGAAATATGACAGGTAACATACCTGGCGACTGACTGGCGACTAGCGACGGACTGGCGATCGTCACCAGTCGGTCGCCAGGTATGTTGTCTGTCATATTTTCACTTGGCGACGTCGCGATGGCTACTACGTGTGTTATAGCCCTTATGCAATCGCTGGCTAATTAATGTACGGTCGCCTGCACGTCTAACCACTTGATGTTAAGCAGTTACCGTAGCCCATAGATGCTTGCAATACCAAAGGCATCGCTCGCACGTTGGCGCCTGCCGGGGAGTGGGACGGAGGGAGGGAACAGGGCAGGGGTTTCCGGCTCTCTCACTCATTGTACGAAACGCAGCTGTAATAACTTTACGCCGATCTTCTGTGAGAGGGTGGTACTACCCCGGTCGAGCCAGCCCGTATATGAGCTGCAGTCAATTGGCTAGATTAGCTCTACCACCATTCTTAGTTTCCGTGTAAAAGAATGATAGGTCTAAGGATCTAATATATCATGAGATATTGACGGGCCCGTTAGCGTGGTTGGTTTCAGCCGTTCACGCAGCAGGTCGTAGGTTCGATTCCTACCAGAGACATGCATTTGTGTGCATGAACATGTCCGCATGTCCCGAGTCTAGGTGTAATTAAGTGTATATTTAGTTTGTATTTACAAACAAAAAGTAGTATATGTAGTAATATCAGTTATCTGGTTTCCATAGGACAAGCTCTGCTTTGTTTGGGATCAGGTAGCCGTGTGTAAAATAATGTCCCAGGATATTTATTATTATTATTTATTATTATACGTGCATGGACAATATATTTGCTTCGTAGATATAGGTGTAACAGTTAGGTATACTTCTGCCCACCTTCAAAGAATACAGTCGTGAAATAATACTAAGATCATTCTAAAATGTAAGAATGTTCTTGACAGTACTGTGGAAAGAGGTCGCTCATTATGAGACCGGCTGTCGGCGGCACTTGTGCTCAAGCCTGTGTTTGTTTGCCTGGATGCCTGTACCTGCCTGAATTTCAGTCTAGATCTATGTGTAGCAAGGATAGTCACGTACTTGTGAGATTGGCTTGAGAATATAAAAGAAGGAAGAGTAAGTAGTATTTTAATTTATTATTAACTAGCTGATGCCCGCGGCTTCGCGTGGATGTCGGTGTTTCTCCATTATGCATCACTCTATCTATAAAAAAACCGCATCAAAATCCGTTGCGTAGTTTCAAAGTTCTAAGCATACATTGGGACAGACAGACAGATAGACAGCGGAAAGCGACTTTGTTTGTTTGTTTTATACTATGTAATGAGTAAAATAATAATACTTCCCTTATGGGAAGTTTCGGTTTTGATGGTAGGCAGGGCTAAGGTAGGTAGGTAGAGCTTCCGGCTCTCTCATTAATCGTACGAAACGCAGCTGTAATAGCTACTTTACGCCGATCTTCTGTGAGAGGGTGGTACTACCCCGGACGAGCCAGCCCGTTTATAAGCTGCAGTAAATTGGCTACAGCTTAGCTCTTCCATTAATTAAAGTATAATTACACAATTTGCATCAGCAAATCCCCAAAAACCTTACGAATCAAACAATAAATTCCGCACCCCATTTTCTCCGCCATGGGTGCTATTCCATAATTAAATCTGACATAAATCTCGAAGAAACAATGGCGCGAATAAGGCTGTGGTTACATTAAAGAGCGAGAAACGTAGCGATTATCCATTATACACATACCAACACAAATATATGATGAGATACATTCCAAGTTTTGCATTTGTGTGCATGAACATTTATCTGCATGTCCCGAGTTTGGGTGTTTATGTATTTATAAACAAAAAGTAGTAAATGTAGTATATCAGATATCTGGGGGCTTACCACGACCTCTTATCGCGATTCAATTATAGGAACGTTTTAACGTTTCAGCGACTTTTTGTGCAATGACGTACCTTATTGTCATGACAATAAGAAACGTCATTGCACAAAAAGTCGCTGAAACGTTAAAACAATACTGCTATAAGAGGTGGTGGTAGGGCCCCTGGTTTCCTTAGTACAAGCTCTGCTTAGTTTGGGATCAGGTAGCCGTGTGTAAAGAATGTCCCAGGATATTAATTTTATTTTTATAAGATCTGAAACATCTACCCCCAAATTTATAGAATGTTATGCTGGACTTACACTAGCATTATTTGGTCTTAGAAATTCTTTGTAACACTATTGTAAAATGGCTAAAATACTTTATAAATTTGGCAGCTAGTGTCCACCAAATCAGATTGAAACTGCAATAAATGCCTCTGTCCCACTCTCTATCAGGTCAGCAACGTGCGAGCGATGCCTTTGCTATTGCAAGCATCTACAGGCTACGGCTACTGCTTAACCGCACCGTCAATTTTGTTGCCTACCGGCATCAATATACCCAATAGCTCCACCAAGTCTTGTTAATACCTCAGGGCATCCGCGCGCTGCGCGCGCGCCGCGCGCGTAGATACGCGTTTTTTTTCTAATGACTGATTATTTATACATAAATAATCGACTAAAATCATATTGGTACGTGTATGGCATACGGCCCCTTCGGTCAGAAATTTAAAACGGTCATCAGAAAGTCCATAGAGCCAATAGAATTAGAATGAGAGACTTTTTCATAACGTAATCTGACAACGCGCGCGGCGCGTGCGGCGCGCGACGTGCGGGGCTTGTCGGGACTTGAAATTATCGGGGGTGAGAGGCGGGAGCGGTTAACATCATATGCATCTTAACCCTCTTTGTTGTATAAATAAAAATTGCGGGTAGAAGATAAATAAATATTATTATTTTTTTTGAGAATGGTACCAGAATCAGCCCCTCTAAACAAGTTGCTTCGTCTACAAGCGTTTCTACAAATCGCTACGCTTAAATGTATAGAAATAACATTACAAGTCGATAAGTAGATCACGTGACTTATGTCATTTCCATACAAGAAGCGTAGCGAATTAAAGAAACGCTGGTAGACGACAGCCACTTGTCTAGAGGGGCAATTTAGAGTTGAAAATATAGTTCAATAAGTACTCAGGGTAGAATCAACCCGCACTAGGCCAGGGCCTTGTGTCCCTTAAGAATTGTGAAACGTGAAACCATTGGTCTCTAACATTATCCTTGTGTATTCTTCATTGTAAATCGCAAATTTTTGGCGATCGGCACATTGTCGGTTAGAAAACTGCTACCTGGGGGCTTACCACCACCTCTTATAGCAGTTTTGTTTTAACGTTTCAGCGGCCATTTGTGCAATGACGTTTCTTATTGTCATGACAATAAGGTACGTCATTGCACAAAAAGACGCTGAATCGTTAAAACGTTCCCGTAATTGAATCGCAATAAGAGTTCGTGGTAAGCCCCCTGATGGCCGAAAACATGTCCCATGTTGCATGTTCATGTGCGTACCCTTCCGTAAAACAGGCGTGATGGTATCAAACTCAGCTCAAAACATTATTGAGATGTAAACGCTGCGCTAAACCAAATCCCGCTCCAAAATTTCTCTGAGCATATAAATCACTTAACAATGGTTATTTTCACGACGTGTCATTAGGCGGGCAGGGGTGCGGGCTGTGAGGGGCGGATGGGGGGGGGGGGGTGTTCTGTTTGACTTCTGGTGAGGTACCGCCAGGTGCTGTTCAACTTGGTGACAAATTACAGAAAGAGCCAAGGAAGCAGGAATCAATGTGTGCTCGGATGATGCGGCATTTTGTACTAAAACTAATTCATTTATTTTATAAATATAAATAAATAAATATAACGTCACGACTTTTATCCCCATTTGGGGGTAGTCAGAGGCTTAAGTGGCCATACACCACAACATTGTGGAGGTATTAAGCCAGCTCAAAGCCAGAACCCACCAGATAGTCAGAACCCAACGTGACAGGTGGTGAACCTTGTCGCCGTGTATACAGGAACTGACATTAATTTTATTATTGTTTATTTTATCGTCCCGTGATAGGACGAACGTCTCTGTAGTGGTATCCAGACCACAGACTGCTTTATGCTCTAAGATGGACTTCATCCTTACCCATCAGTGGATAACGCATCTCGGACAAGCAGGTTTTTCTCACCATATTTGCCCTGTTTTGTATTGGTGGGAGCGCCAAGCTGCAGCCAATTGACTGCAGCTGTTACAGTAAATTAAAGTAGTTACTACAGCTGTATTTCATATGATAAGTGAGAGAGTCGCAAGCCTTACTCCTGAAAGCCAGTATCGACAATGGTGTCCAACGATGACGCCAAGGTTTGACCCTCAACGAGTCCCGGGGAAATCGAAGTGTCTTGGAACCCGCACGAATTTAATCAAATGAAAGGATAGGAGGTGGATAGGAGGATTTGCAAGGTGGTAGAGCCAAG
The DNA here is from genome assembly GCA_947859195.1 of Drymonia ruficornis. Classification (NCBI taxonomy): domain Eukaryota; kingdom Metazoa; phylum Arthropoda; class Insecta; order Lepidoptera; family Notodontidae; genus Drymonia; species Drymonia ruficornis. The sequence goes on along the minus strand of OX401926.1, from coordinate 8,800,020 downwards.
CTGTAGCCAATTGACTACATCTCATAAACGGGCTGGCTCGACCGGGGTAGTACCACCCTCTCACAGAAGATCGGCGTAAAGCAGCTATTACAGCTGCGTTTCGTACGATGAGTGAGATAGCCGAAAGCCCACCTCCCCTCCCCCTCCCTCCATCCCATTGTAAGCATCTATAGGCTACGATAACTGCTTAACATCAGGCGGGCCGTACGTTTTTTTGCCACCACAGCCTATAAAAAAGGAGGAGTTTATCCAGTTCCCTCCCATTCACGTCCTATCCAAACGTCATCGATTCAATTACCTTATGACGGGAAGGAGCTACCGCATTTAGATTTCATCCTAAAAACATCAGCATTATTGCCACATCCAAACCTTATCAATTCCATGACAAATTACCATGCCCAAAATGTGTCTTCCACGACGGTTAAAGCAAAAATGGCGGAACACGACTTAAATGTTCTGGAATCGTCACTAATTTTGTGACAGAACTTGTGACATGGGACGTGGGACACTGTCACACATGGCGGGTTGGAAGCGGGTGGAAATGTTACAATTTGTTTCGAGTTTCCGTTGAGGATTTTAATATAACCCTTATGCGTAAGTGTGTAGTAACTTTGACTGAACATCGCGCGAAAACGGCTGAATTGATTTTGATGAATTTTTGGATGGATGTCAGTTATTGTCTAGAATTCTAGACTCTAGAGTGACATATTATGCACTACTTTGAAATAAGTATGCAGACGGGGCATTCACATTATGAAGACTACAACATGTTTTTCAGCTCTCTCACTCATCGTACAAAGCAGCTGTAATAGCTACTTTTCGCCGATCTTCTATGAGAGGTTGGTACTACGAGCTAGAGCTGGCTCTACCACCTACCAAAGGGGTAAGCAAAGATCATAGCCACTAGGTTTTTTATTAGAGAAACACTGCAGTACACAGTTCTACAACGTTAAGTGCGTTAGAATTGACTAAATAATTACAGAGAGTTCCAAACTTGCCCTGTTATTGTAGAGTCGTGATGTTATGTACAGAAGCCCAAGTTTGTATTAAGTATAATACTTTTAGAATGCAATTAGCACCCTCGTAATTTAGAATGTTTATTATATTCCAGTTTGTTTCAATAAGCGCGAAGGGAGTTGGCGAAAGTGATCAACTTTTGGCGGACGACTAGTGGGGCTATAAAGGCCACATTTTATTGATAGAGCCAAGCTGTGGCCAATTGACTACCGCTCATATACGGGCTAGCTCGACCGGGGTAGTACCTACTCTCCTAAATTTTTTAACTTCTAGTAAATCTTTTGAATAATAATAATCTTATGCTTTTCGAACCGCCTTCATTAAACCACGTCCAATGGCGGTTGTAGTTTTCCAAAATATCGAAATAAATTTTCACGTTATTCGGCCACCGAATACTTAGCAGTTTTCGGCCTAACATTTTTATCTCTTCGAAACTCTTTCAAATGTACTTATCGCATCGCTTTCATCAAACCACGTACAATGGCGTCTGTATTTTTCTAAAATATCGACTTACTATTTGAGTTATTCGACCTTCCTACGGGCCCGTTAGCGTGGTTGGCGCGGAGGCGACTTTCACGCTGCAGGTCGTAGGTTCGATTCCTACCCGTGACATGCATTTGTGTGCATGAACATGTCTGTATGTCCGGAGTCTGAGTGTATATGTATATTAAGTATGTATTTACAAATAAAAAAGTAGTAGGTATATGTAGTAATATCAGTTATCTGGTTTCCATAGTACAAGCTCTGCTTAGTTTGGGATCAGGTAGCCGTGTGTAAAAAATGTCCCAGGATATTATTATTATATTATTATTATTCTTTTCGCTTCATTGGTTGGTCGCTACCACTTATACCTTGCGACCAAACAATCCCGTTCACGCCTCCGACCACGCTCACAAAATACTCGACGACGTTTTGTTAATGACGGAAGTTTCACGGCGATCGTTCAGCCTGAAGTTTACGTTACGTGCGAGTTTAATAGCCACTCATTCGTTACTCGCTAATCGCTGGAAATGCTGGCTTATTTAAACCGTTATTCTTCTAGTTACAGTAGTGGCACGCTATGATGGCCGTTTTGACATGTGGGGGGAGGGAAAAAATTATAACGGAATAAGAATGACAGTTTTAAAATTTAAGAATGTCAAAAAATGAATGCTAAAACGAATCTTATTCCGTTGCAATAAGGTTCATCCTCTTCCCCCCTCTACATGTCAAAACGGCCATTATAACGTGCCGCTAATATAGGCGTTCATGGTCAGCTCATGACTTTGATCGGTAAACGATCAAAGTCATACTTAGTAAATTTTTTTTCATGTAAGGTTAACGTAGCGTTTATGAATCGTTAAAAAAAATACAATATTTTAGCATTACCACCGGTTTGTAATGTTGCTTCCATTGAGAAGAGCCGGCAAGAAACTCAATGGTTCCTCTTTTCAATAGAAAAAGGATAATTGTATACATTTTCAAACAGCAACCCTATATGAGCAGCAGGCAAGCATTAACACATTGTGAATAACAAAATACAGTAACTCAATATTGTCAAACTAACTCACTCGGATTTAGGTGTTTAAATCGGAGGATCGGAGGTTAAGCAACACTTGGCAAGGTTAGTCACAGATGGGTGACCATTTAGTGACATTTGAACTGAGAGTCTCCGTGCATTGGAGATCAAAAGTTGATCCCGGTTGTCTTCTAGGCAGTCGTTAAGCCGGTCAGAGGCCTTCGGGCGGCTTGAACAACTCTGATACCAGGGGCCCTACCACCACCTCTTATAGCAGTATTGTTTTAACGTTTCAGCGACTTTTTGTGCAATGACGTTTCTTATTGTCATGACAATAAGGTACGTCATTGCACAAAAAGTCGCTGAAACGTTAAAACTTTTCTATAATTGAATCGCGATAAGAGGTCGTGGTAAGTCCCCAGGTCGGCCAATAACCATACCATAAGAAGAAGAAGTGGTATATGTTCACTAGTTATTGACCGCGATTTGCCACACAACTGACCTTATGTATTCATGTAGACAATCAGTCTGTTTGCCTGTATAAATACTCAATCGCTTGTAACCTATATACTATATATACACACTTCTACTATATACACTACTATGACCATATACACTACATTGTAACATGGACTTTATAATTGTAGGATAGAGTTTAAATTCCTCAATCAATCGCTAGTAGATCTTTCAGGTATGAATATAGACTTTAATAGAGAGTGATACAGTTTGAATTTGAATACAGTTAGTGTTAGTTTCAGTAAGCTCTAGTTGCTGGATTAGTATGCCTGAAAGACGACTGAAACGGTTAGGTATTAGATTGATTATGTACCCATTATGTTATGTATTTTAGGGCCTCCGCAGACTAGCTACTTTTAGCATCGGCGATCGGCGATTTTGATGCTGCGTCTCGCTCGTTCGCGCTCGAAGAAACGCGACGCAGCATCGATACGTCACAAAATCGCCGGTCGCCGATGCTAAAAGTAGCTAGTCTGCGGAGGCCCTTAGTAAATACCTAACTCAAGATATGAAAAAAGGTGAAAATCATCCTGTATGTCCAAAATAGACACATGGACACAGTAAGTCTCAGTCGTTCCCGGAAAATAAAGATGAAAACATGTCGCTATTGTCAATACGACTCATTTCTGTTTGGCAAAACGTATCGTAACGTATAGCGACTGTAGCCTATGGGTTAACAGGTTGGGCTAAGAATCAGAAGGTCCCAGGTTCGATCCCCGGTGGGGCATGCACCAATGGATGAATTTTCATCTATGTGTATAATTTACAGTTGGCTGACGGTGAGGGAAAACATCGTCAGGAAACCTACCTATCCCTCGGGATTAGGTAATAGTCAGTTCCTGTATACACGGCGACAAGGTTCACCACCTGTCACGTTGGGTTCTGACTATCGGGTGAAACGTGGTTTGAGTTGGTTAATACCTCCACATTGTGGTGGTGTATGGCCACTCAAGCCTCTGACTACCCCGGAATGGGGATAAAAGTCGTGACGTTACATTTCAAAACGTATCAAAATGCCTTTAAATTGAGTGTAGAATTGCGAGTGCGATAACAGATGTGTGAATTTCTTCTGATTGCAATGTTAGTTTGTACCATATCTACTGAAATAGTACATCAATGGTTAGATCCTACTTCAAAAATACAATGTAAAACTTTAATTACTTTTATTTAAATTATTAAACCACCAAATCTTACGAAACAATACTAATGTGTATGGAAACTATAACTTCTACCGGAAATGTTTGGCAAGTATTCTTCTTAGTCGTTACTATCTTGGCAGAGCGGTCGCGGTCATCATGTGGAGCTACCATGGGCAGATGTCGCTCGCCTCACGATCTCTCGCCATTTGTCCCTGTTGGCGCTGGCCCTGGTGCATTCATACAAGGGTCCACCCACACAAGATTTTGTCTGGTCAGTCCATCGCATGGGTGACCTGGCTCGTGGTCTGATGCCCTCTACCTACCCCTGCACAATAAGATGCTCTATGGAGTCATGCTCCCGCCTTGAGACGTGTCCGAAGAACTTTAGGATGCGAGTTTGCACTGTAGCTGAAAGGCATTGCTTAATTCCGAGTTCCTGGTTCCGAGTTGGCAAGTATGCGAAGTATATTAGCTGAGACAGTATCGGTTATCGGGTATACTAAGCGATGCGCTTGCCATTCCTATTCTCAAAGTATCTCAGTATGTGGGAGCGGGTATAACGCTGCAGTTAGTGCGGTGCGAGGGAGAGGAGACGAGCGTTTCCGTATCATAGCCCAATAAGCAGGTTTTCATAAGCGAGCCGCCCAAGCAATCAGATTTCATGTCTGACCACGTATGCTATACAGGGTTATTGGTAAAACACTAACAACCTTGCAGGGGCGTATTACTGACATCAAAAACAACAACTTTCGCTCTATGATTTTTTTTAAACAAAAAAAAAACAAATAATACCACTCTAAAATGTATGAAACAAGAAAATATGCTCATCTAGAGAATAGCCGTGGTACGTTTAGGTACTTTAGGGCAAAGTGGAATACAACCACGTACCATGGCTTTCCTCTAGATGAGAAAAAATAAATTTTCATACATTTTACTAAGTCATTTTTTTTATTTTGTTTTTTGTTTTGTAAAAAGTCATAGAACAAAAGTTGTTGATTTTGATGTCAGTAATACGCTCCTGCAAGGTTGTTAGTGTTTTACCAATAACCCTGTACATTCTATACAAATACATATAATTGAAGTGTCTGTTTGTAATATCAAAATAACAGCTTTTCACTAAATGCATATGAAAGTACATACGGTACTTATAACAAAAACGCAATAAAAAAAATGTTTTGTCTGTCTGTCTGTATGTTTCTTCCGGGTAATCTCCGAAATGGCAGGACCGATTTTGACGGGACTTGACTTGTGACTTGGACTTTAGTGCAAGTGTAAGTTCAACATAACTTTTTATAATTTTGAGGGAAAAAGTTTACTTATTATACAGGGTGAAATTGAAATCATGAATTGAAATGGTGAATTGAAACATCATACTGGCCACTGATATTCACAAAGATTAAATAAACGGCGCCCACATATTTGTACTACAGTTATTCCTTATATTCTGCCTTATTTTTACACGACTGCCCAAAAAAAGGAGTGTATATGTGTTTTGTTTTGAATGCAGTGATAGCCGATTGGTTAAGCACGCGTCTTGCGGGCTTAAGGTCATGGGTTCAAACCCTGGCTCACACCTATGGATTTTTCGAAATCTATGTGTGAATCATAACTTTAATATGATTATCACTTGCTTACGGTGAAGGAAAACATCGTGAGGAAACCTGCATGTCTTTAGTCATGTGAAATCTACCAACCCGCACTGGGCCAGCGTGGTGGATTATGGCCTGAATCCCCCTCGCATTGAGGGGACGCCCGTGCCCAGCATTATATGTGTTTAGGTTTCATGTATTTGAAAAGTAATGTTGGTACTATCCGAGCAGGTTTAGTATAACATATTTATATTTGTCTCTGATCTCTCATGACTCAAACCACCCCTCAATCCTCGCATATCTAGCATATAAGCTGTCACACTCAAGTATTTGTTCTAAGCTTACCCGGCCTGAATACCAGCCGCCGAATTGAGGGTTGAAACACTCAACACACACGCTAACATACACTGACACACCCTGTCATACACCAACACACCGCGTATGTTAAAAGAGAGCTTTTGAAACATGTTTTCAATGCTAATCTCGTGTTTAATGGCAGGATTAATGTTTTATGAGTGTTATACAGCTCAGTTTAGGTTTACTTATTAGTTTTGAATATAAAGGATGTTTCTTAATTCAAATTCTCTGTAGGCAAAGCCATAAGCCTAGTTGGTAGAAATGCTAACTCTGTCATCTATGAAGTTTCTGATACACGAACCCAAGTCTGTCTGCTAATTTTTAATCGTATTAATTTGTATGTTATTGGTTAACAAGATCAACGATTATGGTAATACTAGCTTTTGCCCGCGACTTCGTCCGCGCGGAACACAAACTTTCATCCCTTATTTAACGCCCTTAGGGGTGGAATTTCGAAAAACCCTTTCTTAGTGGATACCTACACTCCACAAAGAACATACCCTCCAAATTTCATGTCGCTACCACCAGCGGTTTAGGCTGTGCGTTGATATATCAGTCAGTCAGGACTTTGAATTTTATATTTATAGATTTTTTACATATATTATGGTAATATTTTTTACATATTTGGAATGAGAATCGAATACTGAATACCCTCCTTCAATAAATCACTCGTCTTACCTACACGCTGTATATGAGAGCATTACTTTGCCTATTATATGTTCTTGCTTCGTTTAATGACGACTTTTGATCCTCTAAATGAACCGTTTGTGGCTTCTGATCTATTCGAATGGCTTTCTTCCCTCGTAAATGGGGCGTTATTTATTTAGATTTGTGAAATAGACACGTGTTGGCGTTTCATAGAATATATTTACTTCGGTACTTATAAATATTTAAAAGCGTAACAATTTTGATAGATTTGAGCCTATTTTATGCGAAGGCAATATTACTTATTTACCTTAGGGCCACGGCAGACATGCTACTTTTTGCATCGGCGATCGGCGATTTTGCGACTCTCTGCAGTCGGACGCAGCGACTGCTCCGATGCTAAAAGCGACTAAATCGCCGATCACCAATGCAAAAAGTAGCAATTCTGCGGTGTCCCTTAGTTACCTTTTTTCAATTGAAATTGTTATGACATCCAGAAAAGTATATCTAATTTTTATATCAACAAGATTGTATGCATTAATTTCTATTGAACCAGATACTACCGGAACTTTGTTGCTATTTCCCTCATTTTACGTTGCCTATATAAAATTTTACAAACAATAAAGTTTACATAAAGCACAGAAAACCAAGAAATACAAGGGTTTATGTACCAGAAAAAGGGATATTCGTATATAAATTATAGACGCCAACGGTTGGCAACCACTGCCGTCATAACTCAGAGACAGGGGTATTAAACCTTTTTTATTCCGGTGAATTTATTAATATGTGACATAGGGATGCAGATTGGGTGGATGTTTTCATACTTTTACATAAACATTTTAGACGAAGAATATTCTACCAGATTCAGAATAAAAAAAATATCCTAAATAGATAATTATATTATTATATTATTATATTATTATTAAATAGATAATAAAAAATAAATAAAAACACGACTGCCCTGCCAAAAACGAACTAAAAAGTATAAAACAAGTGCATTGTCATTGCAGTCGGGGGACCGTTCTGTGGAACACTTTTTAATTTAAGAGGTCCCCCGACTGCAATGACAATGCACTTGTTTTATACTATTTATTTCGTTTTTGGCAGGGCAGTCGTGTTTTTAATTTTTTTAACTTATTTATTTTATTTTATGCATTTTAGTGACAGCAGCCAAAAATGAAATGTTTGTTTTACATGTACAGCCTACCTATCTTAAATTATGCCAATAAATTATATATTTTTGAAATGTGCACGGCCTTCAATTTGATACCCATATTGTAATAATGGAAGAAAAAAATTATTTTTTCACATTTGAATTTTGAGCCATAATGCCGCCATATTGTTTTTTTTTCAAAAATAATATACCCAGTGTTACCCGGAATGATGTAAGGATTCCAACGATACCCCATACATCCAATTCGGTTCAGGCATTTATAAGTTATGGTGGAATAAAGAATCTCACATACATACATACATACGTACATGAACCCTAAACACATATACACTCCTTTTTTTGGGCAGTCGTGTAAAAAGTAAAAATAAATAATGTTTCTGGGTTAAAGATAACAAAAGGGTTTACTTTTTAGTTCTAACGTCTAACTTTGAAACATAGATACATACATAGGTAGGTAGGAACGAGTGGGACAGAGAAAGAGCGTGCCATTCATTACTTGCTTCTACCAAATTTTAATAGAATATGTTGAAATTATTTGTAATTCAATGAATAATTATTTAATGACAAAGTTATTATAGAGGATCTTTATACAGAAAATACATCTGTCATGAAACATTTATTCGTTATGATTTAATTAGCGAAATATACTTACTAAATTTAGCAACAGTATTCTACTCAATCGCCCTAAAGAGTTTAATATTAAAATACCATCGCCATTTTTAAGGCCTTCAACATAAAAATTAATGTTCCGATTAAGGTGCGATTTGGTACGGAATCTCTGCTCAGATGGTAGTTCTTAATATTTGAGTTGGTAATACGGGTTCGGAGGTGATTTTGAGTATTGCTACAGTGATTTCAACCCCTTATACATTCGCTCAGCTTTTAAATAGTTGAATGTTATGTTTTTACTCTTCGGTGGGGATAAAGTAGGTATCTATATTATACAGATAAATAAAATTAAATTGTATGTTTGCAATGTCAAGATAACATTACTAAATGCGGTGCGAAAGGATATCCGGTACATACCTATAAAAAATATTGTCTGTCTGTATATTTAATTTTGTTCCGACTAATATCCGAAACAGCTGGCCCGATTTTGACGGAGCTTTCACTGGTACATAACTGATGTTATAAGGAGTAACTTCGACTACTTTTATTTTAGAAAAAAAGCGCAAGAAAATCATTAAATTTCACACGGAAATAGCGGACACAGATAGTCTTTAGTAATAAACACATATACACACCTTTTTGGGGGAGTCGTGTAAAAATAAGCTCTTTCTCTTTAGACAAAGACGTTCAACCATACCGTAAGTACGTCTGACGCATTACATACTTGGTATGTCAATAATGGCTACGGATTGAACTAACATCCGTGTAGCCACAATTAGCCATTGCATGTTTGTTCCGGACTCCGGTTGGCTACGCATGTAACGCGCCGCAGTGCATTGTTAGCGGTTTGGCTAACATTCTAGCTTAGTTTGCGATCGGTACTAACTGCGTTATTTACACTTCAATGTGCGGTAATGATCTGTGCGCATTGATGTATTATTTGAGCAGATATGGTACCTCTTTACATTGCAAAGACTTGTGCTTAGCGCAGCACTAGATGCAGTGAAATCACACATCTGTATCGCACTACAAATTCGATAATCAACTTAAAGGGATTTTGGGATGCGTGTTAGTCACCAGAAAATGAGCCGTATTGGTAATACCGAGATACTTTAACATTATTTTCCGCGAACAACTGAGTCGTACTGAGTCCATGGACTCCATTTAGTAGGACTTACTATTTTGGACAATCACGTGTCTCCCTCTTTCTTAGTACCTAATGTATTTGCTTATCAGTAAAAAAAATCTATCTGTACATATAACATTCAAAGTCATGACTGACTGACTGATATTATATCAACGCACAGCCTAACCCGCTGGTCCTTGAGACATGAAATTTGGAGGGTGTGTTCTATGTGAAGTGTAGGTCTCCACTAAGAAATGTTTTTTCGAAATTCCACCCCTAAATGCGTTAAATAGGGTATGAAAGTTTGTATGTAAGTTCAATTTGAAATTCGTCGCAGACGAAGTCGCGGGCAAAAGCAGGTACAATATATCTCTTCAATTAATTTTACAAAATTCTATGCAAATTCATATTTTTCACAAGCTCGTTACAATAAGCCGCAATGTATTAAAAACTCATAAATTTTCTAACCAAACGGTCGTTGATAAACAAAAACAGTTCGACGTGCAATAAATCCTGTAGGCAGTCCATCGCTGGCCCGGTTTAATGACGCGTTAAGCCCAGCCATCGCTAGCCGGCCGTGTATAAATTACTGTGACATTTCCAGAAATATGTTTCAAAATTGAATAAATATTGTTAATTTTACTGGTGTAGCGACGATAGGCTAGTTAGAGTCCCTCGTAGCCGCGAGGTACCGGCTTCGATCCTACCCCATCCATTGAATTTTAACGTGTGGCCACTTCTATTACATAACAGTTAAGTTCCCTTAAGTTGCCTAAGATAGTGTGCCATTTTAGGCAGTAAAAAAAATTACATTACAGTCATATGTCTCCCTCTATCTTGACAATGTCTTTGTTTTATTTAAACATTTCCGAAGGCGCTTAATCATCACACTAATCGCTTGAATTATTTTCTCAAAACGCTCAAAACGATTTAGCATAAGGGCCTCCGCAGACTTGCTACTTTTAGCATCGGCGATCGGCGATTTTGATGGTGCGTCTCGCTCGTTCGCGCTCGAAGAAACGCGACGCAGCATCAATACGTCACGAAATCGCCGGTCGCCGATGCTAAAATTAGCAAGTCTGCGGAGGCCCTAATATATTCTTAGACTAGGTAAGTACATACAAAGCCGCCATACTACAAATGCCAAAAAGATTGCCAGGAATTGCACAAAGTTTGTAAAAAGACAGCAATAAGAAATAAAATACCGAAACTACATAAGACGGAGTCAGCCTTACAGTTGGCGGTTATTGCATTCCACTACCGAGAGCCGTGCGTGCGGGTGTACTAGTCGGGCCATGAAAACAGCGGCTATAAGCACAGTAAAAAAACCAAGTGCGTGTCGGACTCACACATAAAGGGTTCCGTACCACCGTAGAATAAAACATCAAATATATCAAGTATCTTGTATGGGGACCCTGATTTTTTTTAAATTTTATTTTATCTGTATGTGTTGTTGTAGCGGCAACAGAAATACACATTCTGTGAAAATTGTAAGTCTCTACCTATTACGGTTCGTAAGATACAGCCCGCTGACAGACGGACGGACGGACGGACGACGGGACAGCGAAGTCTTAGTAATAGGGTTCCGTTGGCACCCTTTGGGTACGGAACCCTAAAAATGCATATTTGTCTGGTCTTGAACCCAGTTTTCTACACTTTATATCGCATGAAATCTATTGTGAAATAAATAAATTGATTGGTTGACTATCCTTTTTTAATAATTTCGACTAGTATTCGCAGATTAAAAGAAAGTAATCAAGCAAACGCGCAATTGACACAAAACCTTTTTTGATGCCAATATATTTTTATTTATTTTATTGGACTGCGGTTGCGAAAATGCGTACGGCCCGTCTGATGTTAAGCAGTTACCGTAGCCTATAGATGCTTACAATACCAAAGGCATTGCTCGCACATTGCCAACCTGAAAGGGAGTGGGATGGAGGGAGGGAGAGGGGGGTGTGCTTTTGGCTCTCTCACTCATCGTACGAAACGCAGCTGTAATAGCCACTTTACGCCGATCTTCTGAGAGGGTGTTACTACCCCGTTCGAGCCAGCCCGTTTATGAGCTTCAGTCAATTGGCTACAGCTTGGCTCTCCACCTTGAATTCATCAATTAATCAATCCTGTTTATAAGTATCAAAACACCTAACCAACTTAGGTTAGCGCACTAGAATAGAACTCTACACAACACTAAAATAACCCTAAAGCGCTTTAGCAATTTGTTAAGCGCTTAAACATTGCGCTATACACGCTGAGCGATAACTCAGTGGAGCCCAGTTGCTCACGGGTAATTGCCAAAACGTGACTCGTCGACTTATTCCAGTCTTAAAAGGCGTCGGTATAGAGGTATCAATCATGCTGCTTTACCGACGCGGGGTGTTTAAGCGACATCTGGTGTTAAATTTAGATAATGGAGGTCAAATAACGTTGACGCGAATAATATAAAAATTATTAAGTATTAATTAAGATATGATAGACTTACACTGGCATTACAAATCACTTTTGTTCCCAGAAACGCTTTGTAAGTCCATTGTAAACTGACTACAAATCTCTATAAATTTGGCGGTTAAGCTGTATATCTAGCCATAATTCCTACAGATGACAATGATGATCCTAATGATTTTTTTATATTTCTCAATGTATGTCATTGGTGTCAAAAGATTTTGAAGGATTTCAATTGGTTTGAGTGTTTTAAGGACCAAATCTCAAGTCAAAAGTATCAACAACATGAAATAAAAAAAACTTCCTAATAAATATCAACTTTTAATATTTTGTAGCACTTACATTACTAGCCAATCTTAATGGTCGCTTAAGTTTTAGTAACTTAAGCGAAGTACGTAGTGTGTACCGAGTACAGAGTTGGGCAAAATTTAATTACAATTAATTAATTTCAAATTGCATGTGGTGTCACAATTAACAATTAATTTTGGTTTGTTTGTCAATCGCGAACAAATCACAATTAATTGTTAATTGTGGCATCACCTGCAATTAACAATTAATTAATTGCAATTAAATTTTGCCCATCTCTGACCGAGTACGCCGTAATGCGTGTGTCGACTACAAAAAATCTATTTCGACGCTTCTAGCAAAGATCATGGTCGCTTGCACCAACTTCAAAATAGTCATTAAAATCAAGTACTGTACCTTTATTAACCCATTAACATACAGGAGCAACAAAGAAACTACCCTAAACTCTACCACAAACTCGTTTAATACATCAAACTAAAGCTCTACAACGTAGAGTCTACATCGAGGTATAAATAATAATTACCCACATATCCCGCATAAATCATGCTCTCTTAAATTGCTAAGTAACTACCGGTTAATTGCTTAAACGTGACTGGCGTGCGAACGGTAGGCACTTGTTAGATGTTGAGAGCGGCGTTTAACGTTACGATTCCTATTGGAGGCTAGAACGCTATTATTCTAAGGATACACTGGACACTAAAACACTCACCCCCCATAGAAAGTTATGATCGACTTGCAGTGAAATTACAAATCACATTTGTTCCTAAAAATGCTTTTCTAAACCATTGTAAACTGGCTAAAACCTCTATGAATAAGGGGGTCAGTGTTTAACGGAAAAGGGAAGATCTTCCTGCCAGGCGGGTGGTATGCCTGGCGAGGTCGGGGTCTTCTATATATAGCGAGTGCCTCGCTAATCTTCCTAGCGCGATTCAGGATCGCATTTTTGTATTGGAGCGTGCACTCAATGCCATTTCTTGGTAGCGAGATGTGAAGTCGCTGCAGGTGTATACATTGAGTGTCTACGTGTGTCCACTATCACGACACCTTGTTACAGTTGTAGAGGCGGTGTCGATACACTGAGAGTCTAAAGTCTGATTTATAATTCAGTGGAGTAAAATGACAGCTATGAATGTGAATTAATATTTTAATTGAATCTATTTTTCATGAGTGATCATGTTTTTGTTATTCTTTAGTAAATAAAATAGAATTAATTTGAACCAGAATCATAAAAACAACAATTCAATTCAATTTAATTTATTGTGTATCATAGGTAAGTACAGAGGTGAACATGGTTACTTAAAATATTTAGCTCTCTATGAACTGCCTATACGGCGTACAATTTCAACAACAACGACATTATTCATGATGAACGGATCAAATTAATTTGAGGTTAGATATAAAAAGCTGTCATTTTACTCCACTGAATTATAAATCAGACTTTAGTATCTAGTGTCATCAAGTAGGTAACCTTAGCATTAGCATCGTCTAAAAATTTTATCATCAGATTTTATAGACTTTTAAGAAAATATTATTGTTTAAGTAACTAATTTGAATATATTTTTATTTTACGATTTTTTTTATAGTACCATTTTAAATTATGAAACTGATTAGGTTATTATCCTTATCGAAGAAGAAGATTGCTTAGTAAACATGAAAAACATACGAGAATGTTTTCCAAAAACTTGGTTAACTTATTACTTGAAATGGTTTTTCAAACAGCATGGTTTTTAAGAATGGACAATCGCCATTAGTAAGTATTTCGAGTAATATAGATTGTGGTAAATTATAAAATGTTGCTGAATTCTTTTAAATTCTCTTCTTATATTAATTTAGCCTGTACGTATTTACTGACAAGTTTGACAGAACGATACCTTGATAACAGAGTGGGGCAAAATTTAATTGTCATTAATTAATTGCAAATTGCAGGTAATGTCACAATTAACAATTAATTGTGATTTGTTCGCGATTGACAAACAAATCAAAATTAATTGTTAATTGTGACATCACCTGCAATTTGCAATTAATTAATCGCAATTAAATTTTGCCCAACTCTGCTTGATAACAACCATATGTACATATTTGAAACGCCGGAATAGTTAAATTGACACCCGCAACTTTTAATTGCAAAAGTTGTCTAATGAGAGAGCCCTGCTTTGATGCATCCCGGGGGCTAGCAGGCCGCCGGGTTGTAGGCAGGTGTCCATAAATGTACCACAGCCAACGAGAAGCGATACGGAAATGAACAGATTATTTTATTAAATTCTATGTTTTTCACATTTTGCTTTCATTTATTTCAAATAAACATTAGGGTGGGTATAGACTTGAGCATTTTCTCGAGCATTTCCATGTAATGTATCATTCGTTCGAATGGTACAATATAGGTAAAAGCTCAATTTAAAAATGCATTTCTATGTAATGTACCGTGTCTGCGAATGCTCAACGCTGCGTTCGATGTTCGATGCTCACGGCGACTGAGCATTTACCTGTAACATTTATGTGTACCTTGCGTTATCTTTTGTTGTAATGTCGGAACTCTGCGTTGCCAGCGCTCGTGCCTTTGCTCGACAAAATGTTACACCAATACGCTAGTTGGTTTTTAAATCAAGTTGGCAAAACATTGAGCGTTATGTTCGAAGCTCGGTTCGATTAAAAATACATCATACAAGTAAATGCTCAAGTCCATACTCACCCTTACGCTTTTCGACACAGAACCATATAAAATGGCTGCCCGAATGTCGGTAAACCCACCGGCGACTGACTACACGGTTTAAATTAAAAATGATTGCGATTTTTTATCGCTTCTCGTTGGCTGTATTATATTTTATAGTCATTTCTGAGTGTAAACTACCTTTCATTCAAATTTAATTGGATTTTTTTACAAAAAATACACACACGCTCGCTTCCAATTGATAGAAAAAAACCGTAAATGTTGGCTGAGGATTACAAGAGATGTGATAACCACAAACACTATTATTTTTTAATCGAAAAAATACATGAATCCAATAAAATCACTGATTAAAAAATCAACACTATTCATTAACACTGTTCATTCTATAACATTGAATAAAAACAAAGAATAAAAAAATATTCCTACAGTCTATGAATAAAACACAGTAATATTACGTACGCTGTTCCCGTACCAAAGAAGAGATCCCTTCCTCCCAAATCTCACGTATGCCTATTAAATTATCGGTATCGACGAAAAAAATATATTACAAATCAATTTCAACATGTTTAAATATTCATAACGCGTCCCTACCCCGGTTAGGGACACCGCAGACTTGCTACTTTTTGCATCGGCGATCGGCGATTTAGTCGCTTTTAGCATCGGAGCAGTCGCTGCGTCCGACCGCAGAGAATCGCAAAACGCGAAGCAGTCGCAAAATCGCCGATCGCCGATGCAAAAAGTAGCATGTCTGCGGTGGCCCTTAGTTACGGAATATACGGCCAGAGGGCGCCTCCCAGCGGTGACATTTTACGAGATCATATTATTTCGTATTAAAATTGAAGAAACGTGTTAGCTCTTTCCTGTTTTCACTCGATAACTAGAAGCCTTTTTATATAGTGTTAGCGCGTTCATAGTAGAAAAATTGATAGTAGAATATCTTCATAGAAACGCACCGCGCGCGGCTTGTATGTGTGCGCCATGCGTATCTATGCGTCGCGCACGCACACTCAAACATCACATGCATTGTTTCGCACTGATAACCGGGTTAAGTTTTGGTTTGAGTGTGCGTGCGCGACGCATAGATACGCATGGCGCACACATACAAGCCGCGCGCGGTGCGTTTCTATGAAGATAACTTACTACCCATTTTTCTACTATGGCGCGTTCCATCTTGCTCATACGACAGATTTTACCATATATTATCATTCCTTTTATTCATTTTAAATGTCAATTCACATCTCTACTTTATAAAAATAAAATAAAATTAAAGTGTCTGATTGTAATGGCAAAATAACAGCTTTTTATTAAATGCATATGAAAGTAAATAATACTTATAAAAAAGTGTCTGTTTGTCTGTTGGTTCCGGCTAATCTCCGAAACGGCTGCACCGATTACGGGACTTTCACTGGCAGATAGTTGATATTATAAGGAGTAACTTAGGCTGCGTTTATTTTTGCAAACATAACAAACTTTCTCTGTTTAATTGCACGCGTAGGACGTCGCGGGCCAAGCTAGTTTTTAAATATAATTACAAAAATATTATTATTATAGATAAGAATGACAGTGACATATTCGTATCACTTCTCGTTGACCGTGGTATAGATAAGTAATAAAAAAAAAAAAAATAAAAAAAAAAAAAATAAGTTCCTCGCCGTTTATATCACGCTCCAAAGGAATTACGCTACCGTGTAAGAAGCCGCCACATAATATCATAAATAAGGGACCATTGTGATTGTACATAATAATTTCAGGCTGAAATTCAGCGTGTGATGTATTAAGCCTATTAATTAATTAAATTACGCCTACCTTGGTGAATGTTTTGTTATAATTCGGAACGGCGAACGGAACGGCGCGGAGGTAAGTTCACGAAATATAACTCATTTTGACTAAAGGTGGGTATACACTTGAGCATTCGCCGTTTTTTAAATTTTATCGAACCGCACTTAGAGCGAGCATCTTTTTCATGCGAGCATGCCATGCCCGGTATGCACGGCTCAGGTGCTGCGCCCTATCAAACTAAGAGTGTTATCACACTAGCGGTTGCAAAGCGGTTTCAAAGCGGAGCGGATGCGGAGCGGATGCGGAGCGGATGCGGAGCGGATGCGGAGCGGATGCGGAGCGGATGCGCAGCGAACACACCGCGGCTACGTAGCAAAGACGTTATGGGTGCGCAGCGAACACGTCGCGGACGCGCAGCGAATATGTAACCTTTGCGCGGTGATTTTGAGAGTGTACAAAATGGCATCCACGGCGCTATCCACGGCTAGCTCGCTGCGCAACCGCGACGTCTTCGCTGCGCACCCGCTCCGCTTTGAAACAAACAAAAAAGAAGAAAGAAAAACATTTATTACGCACAGCACAAAAGACACAGTACAGTTTAAATAAAACAAACAATAGATAGACACAACAAACCAAAAGTTAGAAACAAAACACAACAGAAAAAGACGAATGTGTCTCACGGCTGGACCAAATAGGTTCAGATCAGCCTAATGCCAGGCATAAGCTTGGCGCTGATTTTCATCTGGGACCTGAGTGCCTAAAGGATGTCAAGCAGAAAAAATATAATAAGATACTCGCAAAAAGAAAATATGAGGAAGAGTTAAATAATTAATGGATTTAAAAGAAATAAATTATATTATAGGACATAGTAATAAACAATTATAACAAACTAAACCAATTAATTATACATAATATCCGAAACCGCTAGTATGATAAGGCTCTTAGCGAGGCAAAGCTGTCCCCCGCGGCATGTGAGACAACAGTGGCCCGATTCACGTAACCAAAAACGTAACGATGTCTCAGCGATATAGTCGTTGATAGACTTTTTGTATTACGAAAAGGCTATCAACGACTATATCGCTGAGACATCGTTACGGTTTTGGTTACGTGAATCGGGCTACTGGACGTGGCTACTTGAATTCGAATCTTTGTACGAGCGATTGCTCATGATTGCATGTTATTAGAGCCAAACTGTACCTAGTCAATTGACTACACCCAGAAGGGCTAGACAAGTGGCTGATGTCTACAAGCGTTCCTTCAAATCGCTACGCTTCATGTATGGAAATGACATAAGTCACGTGATCTACATAGCAACTTGTTGTTGATCTACCTAGCGACTTGTAATGTCATTTCCATACATTGTGAAATCTATTCTATTCTATTCGATTAGCGTTCATGCCACTTGTCTAGGGGGGCTGATCTTATAAGGGCTTGGCTTTTCGTTTTTAAATACGGAGCCCAGAAAACTAAAACAAATATCTGTATTCTTTTTCACAAAACTATGCTAATTACTCACTCATCTGCGTAACTTACAAATAGTTGCGCGGAACCCCAACACCTTCTGCCCGCATTAACCCAAAGCGAACTTTATTAAATTCTTCGCCGACATTCTTCGCGAAAAAAAATCGCTTAAAAGCCTCAGAGAAAGTAATCTTTCGTGATAAATCTAGAGTGTTTTTACCGGTAGAGGGTAGAGGTAAACAGATTCTTACGTCGGAGGTAAAGTTTAGGTAATTCTTGTATTTTTATGTGCTTAAAGTGGCAAACAAGTCGCCTATAGACGCTTGCAATGCCAAAGGGATCGCTCGCACATTCCCGACCTGAAGGGGAGTGGAACCTCTGTTCCCCTAGGGACGGAAACGCTTCCGGTTCTATCACCCATCGTACGAAACGTAGGTGTAAATACAAATAACTACTTTACGCCGATTGTTCTGTGAGAGGGTGGTACTACCCCGATCGAGCCAGCCAGTATATGAGCTGCTTATTGGCTACAGCTTAGTACTGCCTGCAATAAACTAATGATGGTGAGAAACTCGTAATGGTGTTATGGTCTTAAAATTATATTTGCTTGGGTATCATAAAATTAGTTTCAAGTATATTTGCGTAGAAATCGTATTAATATAATACAGAGTGGTAACGACATAGTGACAATAAATTAAAACACGACCCCTGCTAGTCAATCACAACACATTAAAATTATAAAATTAGGTTTACATCAAAATCCAAAATTTCAAATTTTCTAACAAATTAAATACGGAAATAGTCTAAACGAAACACAACATCCTTTATAAACGTCTACCGACCTCATAGACTGACCTGTAAATACAAGCGTGGCAACATCGCTTCGGTGTCGGTGTTTTTAGCGGTATCTTTGTAGGCGTAAAGTTAAAATAGTCAAAATTAAAAAGCAATCCCGTGGCAATACCTTTGAATAGAATTTAATAATATTTTATGTGCGACCTACTAATGTGATACCCAGTATGTGGTTTCAATTATTGTCATGATGTCGTCACCACCCTGTATAATATCACAGTAGGAAAAATTTCTGTATAAATTAGTAATGGCGGTGAAAGACCACTAGACCGAATATTCAAATGATTGAACCTTTTTTTTTCAGTTATATTTTTCAGTTAAAAGGTCAAAGGGTTAGTTGTACGGAAAAACCCACCGCGGATAGAATCAAAATACAGTGATGCGAGACGCGAGCTTAACCAATAGGCTATCACTGCTTTTTTGGGTTCCGTACCTAAAGGGTGCCAACGGGACCCTATTACTAAGCCTACGCTGTCCGTCTGTCCGTCCGTCCGTTTGTCCGTCAGTCAGTGGGCTGTATCTCACGAACCGTAATAGGTAGAGACTTGAAATTTTCACAGAATGTGTATTTCTGTTGCCGCTACAACAACAAATACTAAAAACAAAAAAAGTTTAAAAATAAAGGGGTCCCCATACAAAAAACATGATATTTTTTACTTTTTATTCTACGGTGGTACGGAAGTTACGGAACCCTTTATGTGCGAGTCCGCCACGCACTTGGCCGGTTTTTCTTTTTTCCTTTGTTCAATATTAAAATAATTTCCTCAATTACTTTTCTGCTTACCCATCGGAACCCACTCGAAAACATCATTACGGGTATTAGAAATCGTTCCTTACTCAGCAATAACCCTTAAATGAACACGGCGAAAAAAGGCCGGTTATTTTTTCGGTACCGAAAAAATGTCAAGACGCAAGTCACTTCGGATATTTTCCGACAGAACAGTCATCTATTGTAGGTAGCTTCGGAGAATCGCCGGGGAACGTTCATTAACCCTTTCTTGATGAAATTAAGTTGGGGGTCTGATGGGCCCCGTTCATCGGAGCGGATATGACTCAGGAGAAGTCCGTGTTGGATACGAAATTTGGTCTGGAATTTAGATTTACTTCGGTCTAAAATTAAGTAGGTATCTAGAGAAATCTGTTCAAATACAGGGTGTTTCAAAAATATTGGGCAGAGAACTAAATGGTAAAAGACAATTTAAATTAAAACACTTTTTCATTTCATCAATATCTCATCAATATTTTCATCTATGTGCATAATTTACAGTTCGCTTACGGTGATGGAAAACATCGTGAGGAAACCTACCTATCCCTCGGGATTAGGTAATAGTCAGTTCCTGTATACACGGCGACAAGGTTCACCACCTGTCACGTTGGGTTCTGACTATCTGGTGAAACGTGGGCTTTGAGTTGGTTAATACCTCCGCAATGTGGTGGTGTATGGCCACTCAAGCCTCTGACTACCCCCGAATGGGGATAAAAGCCGTGACGTTATATATATATATCAATATCTACCACCACCATTATCAATCATCATCGGTGATTATAAGAACGTTCATAAGTTTGTAGTTGGTGTGTCCAGATGCTTCGCATGTTATGACGTTAAATCTATGCGCTCTGATTCTAAAACTGAGTGCTCGGGCTAGGTCATTAAATGGCTGTTATTCAAATGTAAGTGCATGTAAGTGGTTTACACAGTTTTTATAAGCCTTTAGTTTGTTGGATAAGAGTTATCTAACGACGGTTTTCTTGCTTTGATATTTCACACATCTATAGGGTACAGTAACTGCTTAACATCAGGCGGGCCGTACGCTTTTTTGCCATCGCAGTCCTATAAAAAAAACAGGACCTTCGTAATGTAACGTCACGACTTTTATCCCCGTTCGGGGGTAGTCAGAGGCTTGAGTGGCCATACACCACCACATTGTGGAGTTATTAACCAACTCAAAGCCCACGTTTCACTAGATAGTCAGGTCCAGGTTCAGGTCCTTCGTATTTTTTTAAATCGTCACTTTATTATACAATATGTTCTGGTATCATAGGTATCAGTCAAAAACAAAAGTTACCAAGTGATAGTGCCAGGTCATAAAGTACCAGGGCCATAATTAACGACCACAAAACTATAATGAAGTGGGCACATCAGTTTCCACCAACAGATAACGACGCCCGCCGAAGTTGGGACAACTTTTGTTTGCGTAACTAATGTTTTGTCAGCTTTGAAATTAATTTCTGTTGTATTTGCCTTTCCGATGCCGTACCCTTGATATGACCGTGACGTGACACAGATCTGACACGTGACTTGTCAGTGTCAATACGGACTGTCTATTGTGTGACATGACGCCATTGTGATTTCTTTCGTAAAGTTTAGTCATGTGACAATTCACAAGATTGTTTTACATTAACAAACATTTTGTTTGATAAAATATAAGCAGTCAAGTTACTCCTTATAACATCAGCTACCTGCCAGTGAAAGTGCCGTCAAAATCGGTCCAGCGGTTTCGGAGATTAGCCGGAACAAACAGACGTACATACAAAAAAAAACAAAATAGTATTTTCGTCTGAATCCATTACCGAGTACTATGAAGGCGCTGTTGCTCAGAATTCATCCGTGTGTAGGTATAGTCAGTTCCTGTATACACGGCGACAAGGTTCACCACCTGTCACGTTGGGTTCTGACTATCTGGTGAAACGTGGGCTTTGAGTTGGCTTAATACCTCCACAATGTGGTGGTATATGGCTACTCAAGCCTCTGACTACCCCCGAATGGGGATAATAGTCGTGACGTATATGTATGTATGTATGTAGGTATAGTAGTAACGTAGTAACGCATTATCGGTTAGGAAATAAACCTATTTGTTTATGTCAATGTATTCACTTATCTCACAGGTAGGGTCTCCATAATTTTGATAAAAAATAGATTATTTTCAACATCAAAAACAATATTGACGAAACAAAAAAATTGGAGAACGGCACTCCACCGATAGGTCACGATTCCTATTACGGGAATTAGCATATTTCATTAACCCTCTCGGTGCGAACATAAAACGCCTTTGTACTACGGGGTCCCTTCGACCCCCAACCCTTGCGTGAAGAGGGTTGGCGGGGTCAAACGCGGTTGAACAATAGAAAAATAGGTATGTACTTATTGTGATGGAACTCGTAGGAATGAGGTTTTAGGACTTTATGAATGGGAATCTTGAGTTGGGTTCTTTGGAGGGAAAATATTATTTGTTGGGAGTCATCCTGTGGATATAAAACCACACACCCACTTTTTTGGAGGAGGTTAATGGATGAGCGCCTTCTAATTTAATGTTCAAAGGATCAGAAGGAAATAATAATAATGTAACGTCACGACTTTTATCCCCATTCGGGGGTAGTCAGAGGCTTGAGTGGCCATACACCACCACATTGTGGAGGTATTAACCAACTCAAAGCCCACATTTCACCAGATAGTCAGAACCCAACGTGACAGGTGCTGAACCTTGTCGCCGTGTATACAGGAACTGACTATTACCTAATCTCGAGGGATAGCATAAGTAGGTACATCGTGTAGAAGGAAATGTGTTTTTTTTTATAGGACTGAGGTGGCAAGCAAGCGTACAGCCGCGTTTTGCTAAGCAGTTACCGTAGCCTATAGATGCTTGAAATACAGGCATTGCTCGCCCGTTGCTGACCTAGGGAGTAGGACGGAGGAAGGAAAGTGGGTGGGCTTCCGGCTCTTTCACTCATCGTACAAAACGCAGCTGTAAAAGCTACTTTACGCTGATCTTCTGTGAGAGAGTGGTACTACCCGGTCGAGCCCGCCCGTATATAGGATTTTTGCAACGCGAGTTTATTGCAACGCTAGGGAGTCGCTTATATAAACACATTTATCAAGACTAAATTTCCATTTTGTTATTTAAAACAAAAAAGTAACATAACACACCTTACTTTACTTACAAAGTAAATTCGAACCCAATTTTCTTTGTAGAAAGGTAACAAAATCCAACCACGTATACAGATCCAGGCTGACATAAGCACTTCACAATCCAAGTAGGGCCCGCATAATTCTACTATTTTATGGGACAACACCGAATTTAAACAATTCGGGGATACAGAATATGATATTGGTGTAAATTCCCATTTTTGGGTGTTCAATAAAATTGTATTTTATAGGAAGTTTTTATGTGGGCGGTTTATTTTTGGGATTTTTATGTGATGCCGGTGGGGTGTATGTAAATTGGTACGAGGACTTTTCTCCTTGAATATGTCCTTGATAAAGCTCTATAAAAGCCGTTATAGGTATGTATGGGTAACTGTTTTTTATTTATTTTTTCAAATTTAATTTCTGTCGGCAAATGATTGCGCTAACTGCGCAATCATTTTAGATGGGTTTAGGTTCAATCAACCACCCAACAGAAAGAAACAGAGCTATAGGAAAGAAAGAGACAGTTCACTCCTTATTCTTACCTCTCTTTACATTTTTATAGGTAATAACTAAGGCGGCAAACAAGCGTACGGCCTGATGTGAAAATCAGGCCGTACGCTTGTTTTCCGCCGCAGTTACCGTAGCCTATAAATGCTTGCAATAGGTACTAAAAGCATCACTCATACATTGTCGACCTTTAACGTGGGAGTTGGTTGCGGGCGGCACGTCGCTGACGGCAGTTGTCGCCGTCAGTTTCATACAAAATTGTCACGATGACATGTGCAGCGACGGCCGGGACGACGGCACTAAATTCTATGGGATTGACGTCTGCCGCCTGCCGTCAGCCGTCTGCCGCCTGCAACCAACTCCTACCTTTATGGGAGAGGTATAGAGGAAGGGAAAAGGGGAAGGGTCGAGCTTCTAGATCTCTTACTCATATCAGGAAACGCAACTAGAATAGGTATCTACTTTACGCCGATCTTCTCTCAGAGGGTGGTGCTGCCGTCAATCCGGCTGTCTATAAGAATTTTAAGTGACGTTAGAAGGATGGAAATAGCCCAAGTCTTGAGATTAGGTTCTGAACGCATTTTTTTTGTCTGTGGCGCAACTCTATTAAATATCTATGTCTTTATTTTAAATATTATTACAACGATCTCGAAACCACTCAAGTTTTTCATTTATAAAGTGATAATAAGGCCAATAATTAATTACACACACCAATTACACACAAAGTACAATACACCAAGGTATAGTGAAATTTATGTCCACGTCAATAAATAAAATATATTGAACCTAGTGGCTGCATCGTGAAGACACTCGATCCAGTCGCTTAGCCTAGAGTGACTCGCAAACACGACGCTTTGTTGCGTTCCAGATTACACTGTGTATTGGAGTAGGTACTTCCGTATCGATACGTAATCAGATATGTTTATTGGTGGTCGAGCTAAGCTGTAGCCAATTGACTGCAGCTAATATACGGACTGGCTCGACCGGGGTAGTACCTCCCTCTCACAGACGATCGGCGTAAAGTGGCTATTACAGCTGCGTTTCGTAAGCCCAATTCCCCTCTTCCCCTCCCTCTGTCCCACTCCCCTTCAGGTCGGCAACATGCGAGAAATGCCTTTAGTATTGCACGTATCTATAGACTACGGTAACTGCTTAACATCAGGCGGGCCGTACGCTTGTTTGCCACCTCAGTCCCATAAGAAAAGATAGGAAACGAAAATTTTGTTTAAAGGTTGGCACTCATCTATCAACCCGGCACCCGACCAGCACCGCCTCGCCGCTCGGCGTCCACTCGTTGTCGACAGGTGGTCCGCGGGCGGACGCTGCTTTTACACCATAAACGTCACGTGATCAACCAGTGGACCGCGCGTGGTCAACGAGTGAACGCCGTATGGTCAGCGCGTGGTCCACTTATTTCCGGTTCAGTTAGTGGATGCCGACCAACGAGGCGGTGCTGGTCGGGTGCCGAGTTGATAGATGAGTGCCAACCTTAATACTCGTTCACGTATTCGTATACGGCATTTCCTATAGATTCCTGATGTCCTAGTACTTCGAATTGAATTATAAATATTTGACGACCTCTTGGCGCAGTGGTTTGAACGTTGGCCGCTCGAATCGCATCGGGTAGTTGCGGGTTCGATTCCCGCCAGATGCACATTTCGGAAACCTTTTCGTATTTTGCCCTGCAGGGTTATTACTTAGATTATTTATTAAATTAGAATGACATAACCACAGAGTAAAGACTAAAGAAAGAGGTGCCCTTATTAGATATATGTATGAAAAAAAACGTGGTCATTGTTTTTTCATTTTCATTGTTCTATCTACCGGTAAATAGTTGAACTACTCGCTTCGTTTTATGTCGATGTTAGTACTAGGGCGACCACTCGGCCGAGTTGCTTAGGGCCAGTCCCCTTAGTAATTGGTCCATGGACATAACATTGGTATTTCGTATTTCTGTGAAGGTACAGTGAGTTTAGGTTAGGTTAGCCCTGCAAGAAATACTTAATAACAATGTTATATCATTCTAATTTACCATCAAAGTTAGATGAACAACCGGAGCCAGTTGTCAACTGACATACGCAATAGCCCCGCAGGTCTGGGTTTCACTGGAATGCGCCAGTCCATTGTATAGTCGAAGTACAAGCGTTGCTTAGTTTGGGACCACCATGGACCAGTTACTAAGGCCCTAAGCAAGTCGGCCGAGTGGTCGGCCTAGTACTAACATCGACATAAAACGAAGCGAGTATATCAACTATTTACCGGTAAATAGTAAAATGAAAATGAAAAAACCATGACCACGTTTTGTTTCATACAAATATCTAATAAGGACACCTCTTTCTTTAGTCTTTACTCTGTGGGGACCATACGACGGGCCCGTTAGCGTGGTTGGCGCGGAGGCGACTTTCACGCTGCAGGTCGTAGGTTCGATTCCTACCCGTGTGTATATGTATATTAAGTATGTATTTACAAATAAAAAGTAGTATATGTAGTAATATCAGTTATCTGGTTTCCATAGTACAAGCTCTGCTTAGTTTGGGATCAGGTAGCCGTGTGTAAAAAATGTCCCAGGATATTATTATTATTATTATTATTATACTATAATACTATTAACAGGTAAGCACCAAAGCAGAAACCACAAAGCATCCGCAATTCAATATCAATTACAACTTGAATAATTAATCGTAATGAACCTCAGTCAACCTCATTACCTAATTGTCGCTTAATACATGTACATACATTGATGTATTATATTAGCAGATATGGTACCTCTTAAGACGATACAAGAAAAAAATGAATTTTAGTTTCGGGGTGTGGCTAGCGTCGCGTGAGCTGCCGAAGGATATATCCCTCTCGCTTAGCTAGGACAGAACAGCTATGGAGTAGACTATAGTATAGTTATTTTTTGAAGGAACAATATTGTTTAATTCGTACAATTAAAATAATATGTCCCAGTGCACCTTTTAATGAAAATATTCAAATATATTTTTTTCGTTTTATATGGGATTTTTATGTCGAGTGTATTTGAAAAAAATAATTTAATTTCTATGTTGTTTTTATTGCTGAAGACAAAGTAAGTCAAAAGAAGACAAACGATACCTACAATATGCTGATAGATACGTATAACAATATTTCGATCGTATAATAGCCTATAACCAGCGGACGATCCAGACGCGTCCAACGATACCTCATTAGTCAAATTATTATGATAAAAATAGTTTGGACGTTATACGGGAGCAAATGAACATACATACATATCGGTCAAAATCATAACCCTCCGCCCACCGTAGTCGGGTAAAAATGTACATACTCTGTGTCAGTGACTGACTGCCGGATATGAGTATCTTTTTCATGTTCCGTAGGCAAAGGAATACTTTGGTACTTAACTTCGATGCCGATCATGAAGTCATCAGCGGTGTCATAATATTTATTTTTACCATATTTAATTTATTTTTTAATTTAATTTTCAGTTTTTATTAATTTTATTGATTTAACCATGCATTTATTTATTGTTTATCTTTTTATCTTTATTTTTTATCTATCAAAATCACCCTTAGACTGGTTACCGCCACAGGTGACAAGAGGGCTGGCTCTTTCCTTGCTCAAAAAATTCGCTTGACAACAGGAACAGCTTGAATACAGGGAGGACATGCAGCCAGTATCCCACGCGGACGGTATTTGTTTAATTAGGGGTAGGTTTTTATTTTATTGTATTTTATTTTAATTTATGTTATATTATATTGTATTTTAATGATAAAACATGAAAAATAAAAAATATTTTTTTATTTTTTTAAATTTAATTTTACTTTTATTTATTGTTTTATATTTATTGTGAAATTATAATAATTTTAATAATCAATATTGGACTATGTCTGAAACAAATACATTGAATTGAATAATTTAAATACAAAAATTATCACATTAACTCGTTAAATCACGGTTTACACCCGCTAGAACGAAAAAGATCCTAACATGGTAGGTAGGACCTGAGGGTTGGCCAGTTAATTACTTAAAATACACTATATTTATTTCAAGAAAACATTCATAAGATTTGAAGGCGTCGGACTCGCACATAAAGGGTTCCGTACCACCGTAGAATAAACACATCAAAAATATCAAGTTTGAGACTTGATATTTATTTTTAAATGTTATTATATTTTTAGTATTTGTTCTGCACCGGCAACAGAAATACACATTCAGTGAAAATTTCAACTCTCTACCTGTTACGGTTCGTGAGATACAGCCCGCGCTGACAGACGGACAGCGTAGGCCTAGTAATAGGGTCCCGTTAGCACCCTTTGGAACCCTAAAAAGTAGCCTATGTTCTCCGCCAAGACCCAGTCTATCTCCATACCAAAATTCATCAACATTAGTTCAGCGGTTTAGCCGTGAAAAGGTAACAGACAGAGTTACTTTCGTTTATAATATAATAGATTGAATAGGACGGACAAAGATTTTCCTATCCATATCTGTAATGTTATTTTTTACGATAATTTATTGATGTATGATATATTTATTACTTGCCCATCCATACCTACAACAAACGCAATAAAGCGACTCCATTGTTTTGACAAGCAATGTATTCCCACTGTCGGCCCAAGACCATGCTGCAAGTATATAACAGTAAGCGAAATAGGGAGTTTTTACAGAAATGACACGAATAACTATGAAATGACAAGAGATGACACAAAATGACAAGAGATGACACAAAATGACAAGAGATGAAAATAAATTACACAAGACAAGGAAAAGCAAACGAAAATCACGCTGCAGTGCAGGTCGTAGGTTCGATTCCTGCCCAGGACATGCATTTGTGTGCATGAACATGTCCGCATGTCCCGAGTCTAGGTGTAATTAAGTCTATATTTAGTTTGTATTTACAAACAAAAAGTAGTATATGTAGTAATATCGGTTATCTGGTTTCCATAGTACAAGCTCTGCTTAGTTTGGGATCAGGTAGTCATGTGTAAAAGAATTTCCAAGGATATTTATTTATTTATCATAGGCGTCGGCGGACTGTAAATACTGTACTGTACCTGTAATGTGGCACGACCGTAATATTTTTTCGTAATATTTTTTAAAAAATCCTTCACAGGTCCGACGTCGAACAAGTCCGAGCGGACACTGACAATACAAAGTTAGAGAGAGACATGGTTAGTTCAAGTACTTAAAATGTGAGATGGCGATATTGTGCGCGCGCTCGGAAATAAACAACGTAAGCGCCAAACCACATTTACTTGAATTAAAAAAAAACTACTTCATGAATTAAAATATGGTTGAAGGGTAGTTTAGATATCATTATTTGCTATGTTTTAGAAATAATTTCGTGATCTAAATCGTAAAAACATCGTGGTAGCAAGGAAAATTGTAAATAATTAGAGCTCATTTCATAAATTTTTTTTATCGAGAAAATTTCATCAAATCGTGATTTGGATTTAAAGATACTCAAGATAATATAGTCAAAAATCATACATCTAAATATAAGATTCCTAGTCCACATACTTACTTAAAGAAAAAGTAGAATAGAAAATCAACCAAATTTCGAACCCTCCTCTTAACATTACAATCTCTAGACTACCGCTCAGCGCACTACATGCAGAGAAATTCACGCATCTGTTATCGCACTCGCATGATGAGCTGTATTGGCAATACCATGGACCAATTACTAAGAGGACTGGATCTAAGCAACTCGGCCACGTGGCTCAACTAGGCCATTGACCTCATCAGTAGGCGTGGCTTAAGTCAATGTGCTGTTGGCGTTCGTCCTGTGCAGACGTCTTGCCAACGTTCGCATCCCAAATATAATTCTATTCGACACTAGATGGCGACCCTCTACGTCTTTTTTATCACCCTACACTTAGTGATATCTAGTGTGAAAAAGTTAAACTACGTACTAACATCGACATAGAACGAAGCGAGTAGTTTTGTTATTGACCGGTAGATTGAAATGGCAAAGTAGGCGTTATCTACACCCCTTCACCCGTGCCTTCACCTGCGCAAATTGTCAAGCGTCGTTTCATAGGGAAATCTAATAAGAACATCTCTACTGTCTATTTTCTCTGTGGGCAATATCGACATGTTTTCAACATTATTTTCCGCGAACGACTGATTCCTACTGTGTCCATGGGCTCAGTTAAGTGGGGCATACTATTATGGACAGTCATTTCTCCCTCTTGGGTAAAGTATTTTTATTTATAAACCTTTTCAAAACAGCTATGTTATTCTATAGTTTCGTTGTACTCGATAAAAGCCTTTCTAAAAATAAACTCTAAAAACAAAACTTTTATTTTAAAAGCGTTTGAAAGCATACCCATATTGCTCTATGAATAAATTAAATACGGCTGGAAAATAAAACACAGTGTAGCGACAACAGAACGGGCGTTTTATGAGAGGGATGGATTAGTTTTTTAAACTAACTTAGGCTTACCTATTTAAACAAACTAGCTGATAATATTCTGAAAAATCTAGCTCAATTTTCCCAGCTATAGCTGTGTTATTTGACTTGATAAATTCTAGCACTAGTCTGGTCTGGAGCGTTGATAAAAAAAAAACATTATCAGCCGTTGATGTAAGTATTATTTCAGCAGATATGTTACCTCCTAACATTGCAATCACTATAGTAGCGGCATTCTACGATGGCCGGTTTGGCATGTGGGGGGGGGGGAAGTTAATGAACCTTATTATAACGGAATAAGACTGGCCGTTTAAAAAAATAAGAATGTCAAAAAATGAAAGCGGAAATGAATTTTATTCCGTTATAACAAGGTTCATCCTTTCCCTCTCCCACATGTCAAACCGGCCATCATAGCGTGCCGCTAGTATAGATTATGCTCAGCACACCACTACATGCAGCAAAATTACACATCAGCCCCTCTATAAGCCCTTATAGCGAAATGGCTTGTCTGCAAGCGTTTCTACAAATCGCTACGCTTCATGTATGGAGATGACATAAGTCACGTGATCTACTTATATCGACTTGTTATGTCATTTCTCATTTGTATTGGCAATACTGACATTTTTTCAACATTATTTTCCGCGAACAACTGAGTCGTACTGTGTCCTTGAACTCCGTTTAGTAGGTCATACAATTTTGGACAGCCACGTCTCCCTCTTTCTTGGTAATGTCTTTGCAAGTAGGCGTTGTTATTTACAAGGCAATGCCATGCAAAGATACTGCCACACAACGGAGCCTGTAAGGGGAGAAAATAAAGTTTATTTTTATTTATGGCCAATAAAGGAATGCCTGCTCGGTATGTAATATTAAGATGTTTATATCTACCATTTCCCTCGATGCTGTAACCTTTGTATAAATATAATAAGTCGACAATGTAGCCAACTCCACCTTTCTTTCTCTTCGCGAACTATTAGAAAGAGACAAGAGATTGAACAAACCGTATTATCAACTTGAATTGGATATATCAACGCTTGATGATACTACTATTTTTTAGTGTCCGACCGAAACAGGATTTTCTGCCGAAACCGAAACCGAAACCGAATCTTCGGCATCTGTTTTAGGTTCGGCCGAAACCGAAACCGAAACCGAACCTTTTTCAGACAAGTTAAAAATCTTTTGTTTAATGAAATATGGCTTATTTCGTACCCTTATATTGACAGTTAGAAATGTTAGAATGTGTTAAATGAAATAAAAACAATAATTGAAGTATGTGAAAATATAATTATTAGTAATAATATTATTATTAACAATACTATAATTATAACAATCATGTTAACACTTCTTGGAACAAAAAATTGTCAATAATCAACACTTGCATTATAGAAAAGGACCTCATTAATTGAGTATTTCGATTGCGTTTATAATCACAACATGTTTAAGACTAAATTTAACATTAATTGAGATCATTTTAAATTTTAATTGCAGTTGGTTATTTAGGGTTTTTGGGGATCTTATTTTTTTTTTATAATTTAGGATGGCAATCGTAATTGTAATATATTAAACCCCCGTTTTTATTTTCTACTTAAGTAGATAGGTATGTCACGTTCAAGTCGATTCTCAAAAATATACGGACAACAGCAAATTATTTTACCAATAAAAAATGATGTATCTATCACACACAGCTAAATCATAGCTGGTAGTTGTTTGGGTATTTTGAAACCTCATCCAACAACAATAACCTAAAACAAATGTACCGTAACATAAGTTATAAATAAATGATGAATGTGTGAATCAAATATAATATAACCTCTTTCTTTTACATACTTAATTCTCATCATTCATAAATCCGAGTGAATAACTCAACGGAAAGAACTTCATTGCTTAATAAAGGCCAATAAAGCGAGAAATAACACTAAACTCAACAAAACAATCACGCCGTACCGGCCGGCTGACGATGCGCGATGGCGGATGCAACGCGAGACACGAACTCTCCCGAAATCAACCGAGTGACGCGCGATAATTCACGAACGCAGAGTTTCGGCGCGGCCGAAAGGTTCGGTGGGTTTTCAGCCGAAACCGAAACTGGTGCCGAAACTAGATTTTTGAGCCGAAACTGGCCGAAACCGAAACCGAAACCGAACCTTCGGTCGGACACTACTATTTTTAAATATGGCCCTCCCAGTTCATTAAGTATTTGTTTATGGGACAGAGGTACCGTTAAGCAGTTACCGTAGCGTTATAGATGCAATACCAAAAGCATTACACGTTGCCGACCTGAAGAGGAAGCGGACGGAGGGAGGGGGAGGGGGAGGGGCGTTGAGCTTCCAGCTAATCATACGAAACGCAGCTATAATAGCTACTTTACGCCGATATTCTGTGAGAGGGTGTTCGACCCCGTCCGTATATGAGCAGCAGAAAATCATTCATGCATTTCAAATCTATTCATCTTTAGTCTTGTCTCTTACTGATTTGACGAGCCATTAAAACCTAGGCAGAAATAAATAAAATGCCGGAATAACACCACTACAAACTCGTATTACTCCGATAACTCACTCGATAACTCCAATCAATCAACAAAAAGTGCGTATCAACAACTCCGAGTTACTTCCTGCCAAGCTTGCCAAGTTTCGCAAGTGTACCACTTGGCGGGGGCCAAGTTGTACGCACTGGGGACTAGTGACCTACGGTTATCGATACAATCGTAAAATGTATGCACCTGCGATAATAAAGATTAATTATGAGAAAAACATGGAAATTAATTCGGTATAGACACTAAAATCGTTCCAAGGTAGTTACTTTGAAAAACGAAACGATAGCTTCGGCTGACGGATCGGGCGATTTCCTACTCCGAAAGTGTTACGGATCCGAAGTACGGATTCGATTTACGATCAAAACCATGTCAAACGCTGAAATCGTAAATGTCAAATAACTTTCAGAGTAGGATCCACGAAAGAAGAAACGTCAAATCACGATCATCGAATCCGTACTTCGGACGATCCGTCAGCCGAAGCTTTCGTTTCGTTTTTCAAAGTAACCCTCCTGATCAGCTTTCGAAAATGCCAAACAATAAAAGTGAGACGTAGACGATACACTATCGATAGGTGAATTTGTAGGAAAATGACAAATTTATTGGGTGCTTCCAAAAGACGCGAATGGCGCGCCCGAGCAATTATTTTATGACATTATGTCTACGTGGACAGACGTCAAAACTGATTGCTCGGGCGCGCCGCTTGCCACATTTAGAGCGCGGCTCCACTAGTGCGCTGCGCTGCGTCGTCGCAACGGATCAAAGGGTCGACGGGGAGGGACGAAGCGGGGGAAGGTGATGCGCCAGTACAAAATCTTGTGACGACGCAACGCAACGCGCTAATGGAGCCCGGAGCCAGTGACTGAATTTCTACTAGGTATGTCACGATGCGAAGCAGGTAGTATGAGGATAGTCTATACCGTTTTTAAAGCTAAGAAAATAACTGGCTATGTTCCGAAGCGTTTAGTCTAATTTGACATTTTATAGTCAGTCTTAACCGCTATGGTATACATAATATATTCTTGCAGAAGTTACACCAGATTTGTATCGCTAAGTGCTATATCGCACGAGGACACCAGTGGTAGCGCGACCAGTCGCTCCACCAACAAAATGTATAGAGCTGTATGGAGGATATCGCACCTGGTATCCGCTTGGTAGCGCAACCAATTTGATGTCGGCTATCGAATCACCCGCTGGTTGCGCAACCATGGTTGCCTCGTGCGATATCGCACTAAGACTAAATGTCTTATTAATATCGATACCGATATCGATAACTTCTCGCTGCCTGCCCCTCACTAGCCGTCCCTACGAACATATTGATGTTCCGTTGACGTTTTTCCGTCACCGCGCACCCTCTGGCCGAGTTCGCAGCAAGTTTAATTGCTCGCAAGTTTTGGACAAGCGATATATCTTATCCCGCAGTTTTGTTCCAAGTTTTTTGGAGATTTAATTGGAAATAGAGTTGGCATGTGGGAAATTGGATCTTTGGGGCGTAGTGTTGATTGTTCTTGAAAAAGATTTTTCGCTTCGGCCGTCTAGAAACCGGAGTTGCGTAAGTGTCTTTTAACTTCAGAGTGTTATTTTACCGTCTAGTTCGGTTTTTAACCGACTTCAAAAAAGGAGGAGGTTCTATAAAAGTAAGAAGATAGATTGGCACCGACTCCAAATACTCGATAACAATTTTCCCGAAGGGGTAGGCAGTGGTGGTAATATAAATATTATTTCAGGCTTTTTAGTGCTCCAGGTTTTTTTGAAGTCGGTTTTTTTTTTTTTTTATATGACAAATGTGGCAAACAAGCGTGCGGTCTGCCTTATGTTAAGCAGTTATCGTAGCCTATAGATGCTTGCAATACCAAAGGCATTGCTCGCACATTGTCGACGTAAAGGGAGGGGGACGGGGTTGGGCTTTCGGCTCTCTCACTCATCGTCCGAAACGCAGCTGTAATGGCTGCTTTACGCCGATCTTCTGGAGAGGGTGGTACTACCCCGGTCGAGACAGCCCTTTTATGAGCTGCAGTCAATTGGCTACAGCTTGACTCTACCACCTTCAAAACCACCTTCCACCTTCTGCCATATTTATTTGGTGGAAAAAAAAAAGAAACAAGCACTAAAAAATAGTGTTTCAAAAAACCAAAAGCATGTTCGAAGCCTGAGCCATATTTCTTTTCATTAATTTAACGATGTATTCATTTTTAGCATTACTGTACTACATTTTTGTTTCAAAATGTGTCCCGCTCCCCACGTGACTGATATGGCCCATTTATTCAACAGGACGATAGGCGTTCATGAATAAAAAGCTTATTTATTTCGTTTCGCATGAGTCTGGCGGGCTATTGGGAAATTCGCGCTCGCAAAATATGGTAATAACGAAAATTGACTTGCTATCAATAAATAATACTATCGCTAGACAAATACAACAATCATATGGGCATACACTAACACGCGTATCTATAAAGAAGGAATTAGTAATTCCTTCTTTGTAGTAATCCCACTAATATTATAAATGTGAAAGTTTGGATGGATCTATGGATGTATGGATGGATGTTTGTTACTCAATCACGCCAGAACGGCTGAACGGATCTGGTTGAAATTTGGCACAGAAATAGATTATAGTCTGGAATAGCACATAGGCTACTTTTTACCCGACTACGGCGGAGGGTTATGATTTTGACCGGTATGTATGTATGTATGTATGTATGTATGTATGTATGTGCATCTGTTCCCACCTAACTTCCAAACTACTTGTCGTAATTTGACAAATGAGGTATCGTTAGAAGCGGCTTAATGGCGCGCTGGTTATAGGCTATGTGACGTCACATAAAATTGCATATGGCGCCCTCTAGAGGACATAATGTCATGAAATAAAAAAAAAACTTTTTTTAATAAAACCGTGTGGGGTATCAAATGAAAGAGCTTGATGAGCACATTCCAAAAATATATATATTGTTACCTATAACTCCAAAATAATTAAATAAAAAGTAAGTTTAAAAACTAAAACCCGACTACTGAAAAATCGCGCTCTAAAAAGTATGAAACAAGAAAATATTCTCATCTAGAGGATAGCCGTGGTCCGTGTTCATATGCCATTTGGCCCTAAAGGACCTACACGGACCACGGCTATCCTCTAGATGAGAATATTTTCTTGTTTCATACTTTTTAGAGCGCGATTTTTCAGTAGTCGGGTTTTAGTTTTTAAACTTACTTTTTTATCCGGGTAAAATGTATGGTTCCCGTGGGATAGATTTGTTTTAATTTTTCATAGAGCAAAGGATCGACATGATTTTTTGCATAGGTAGTGGTAGTTTAGGGGTAACGGGGGGACGGTATATGGGATCAAGAATACGGGATCCGAGATCCGAATTTTTTAATTTATTTTCTGCGCTGACGAAGTCGCGGGAAAAAGCTAGTTTAAATATTATAATTATCGAATTTAGAGTGCGATAACAGATGTGTGAATTTCGCTGCATAACGAGTTGTGATTGCGATGTTAGAAGGTGCCATATCTTCTAAAAGACATCAATGTCGTTCCCACTAAGTTTGCCAAACCATTTTGCACAAAGAACAAAAAGTAATTCAAGATTTATTTTGCCAGTTCAGATTTCGTTATTTTTAGTATCAAAATCAGTGATTATCCGATAAACCTCTTAAGTTTCCAATCGGGCGGACTGAATATTGTATAAGGTGGTTTTGCCAAT
This sequence comes from Drymonia ruficornis, assembly GCA_947859195.1. Lineage (NCBI taxonomy): Eukaryota > Metazoa > Arthropoda > Insecta > Lepidoptera > Notodontidae > Drymonia > Drymonia ruficornis. The sequence goes on along the minus strand of OX401926.1, from coordinate 8,763,815 downwards.
CGTACCGCGGGCGTGGAACGAGAACAATGCTTCTGTCCTGTTATTTCTACTGGTTAGATTTTGTAGCATAACCGCCCGACGGAGAAAGACGAAGCTATAAGTAGAAGCGAGACGCATAGCAATTGTCTTTTGTTTTTACCTCTTTCTATTGTCCGGCGATTGTCTCAACCGCATTTGGAACATAAAAAACCACCAACCGTCAACTGGGACCAACTTTATGGTCCCAAACTTGTACTATGGCTACCATACAATGGACTGGGGGCGGTCCCAGTGACACACAGTGCAAATTACGAAAATATTGTGTTTCCAAAATTTGCCTCTGACGGGAATCGAACCCGCAACCACCCGATGCAGTGAGCCGAGCGGCCAACGGTCAAACCACTGCGGCCAAGTGTCATCCATTGTCTATGAAATTCCCTATGAATTTGAAAAAGGCCATTAAATAGCCATTATTTTGACGGGCCCGTTAGCGTGGTTGGCGCGGAGGCGACTTTCACGCTGCAGGTCGTAGGTTCGATTCCTACCCGTGACATGCATTTCTGTGCATGAACATGTCTGTATGTCCGGAGTCTGGGTGTATATGTATATTAAGTATGTATTTACAAATAAAAAAGTAGTATATGCAGCAATATCAGTTATCTGGTTTCCATAGTACAAGCTCTGCTTAGTTTGGGATCAGGTAGCCGTGTGTAAAAAATGTCCCAGGATATTATTATTATTATAGAAAAAATAGAGACTGAGAATTAATGAAAATGGTGTCACCCTAATTCCGTACATCGCTGTCGGGATTCCATACATTTTTTCCACAAAGTTAACAGAATACGTAATTGTGTTGGCGGGCCTCGTTCATTTAATAAACTTTATGGACACCTGCGTCCCTACCTGCCGAGCCGCTAGTGATGGGAAAATCATATTCAAATGAGGAACGAACGCTTTCAAAATGGATGCCATTGAAATCAATAGGTACTTCTTTTTATGCTAACCGTACCGGCAAGTTTTTTTGTCATAATTTTAATGGAATTCAAAAAAGGAATAGGTTCTAAATTCGGATGGTCCGTTTTTTTTCTATTTATGTTACCGCATATTTCCGGCATTTATGCACCGATTTCAAAAAATGTTTTGTTGTTCGGTAGGCCACTTTTGCAGATTGATTCTATTAAAAAAAAAATATTGGAATCAATGCCTAAAGGGGTAATTTAAGGGTTTATTTCGTCCACTTTGATCACCCAGGTGATCAAAGCGGACGAAAAAGTCGCCTTAGATCACCTGGCGAATTTGATCACCCAGGTGATCACCCGGGTTTGGGCTTCCGACTCTCTCACATTCTACGAAACGCAGCTGTAATTGCTACTTTACGGCGATCTTCTGTGTGTGAGCGGTGCTACCGCGGTCGAACCAGCCCATATATGAGCTACAGTCAATTGGCGACAGCTTGGCTTTACCACCAATAGAAGTAAGTAATAAGTTCGAATTATTATTAGGACGTACTATTATTAAATTAAGCTTAATAATGCACCTGCACCTTCGAGTAATAAACACTATAGCCCGGCCCGTTGGCGTGGTTGGCGTGATGGCGCCTTTCACGCTGCAGGTCGTAGGTTCGATTCCTACCCGGGACATGCATTTGTGTTCATGAACATGTCTGTATGTCCCGAGTCTGGGTGTAATGTATATTAAATATGTATTTACAAATAAAAAAGTAGTATATGTAGTAATATCAGTTATCTGATTTCCATAGTACAAGTCCTGGTTGGTTTGGGATCAGGTAGCCGTGTGTAAAAAAATGTCCCAGGATATTATTATTCTTATAGTCATCTCTACTAGACTATATTATGATCTGATTTACTCAAAATTACTTTTACTCGTGACTTATATCAGTAGGTAACTTTTCAAACTATTTGAAAGTTGGATAGTACCTCTACCTAATAAAAGGGCCATCCCTTGGCCTCAAGTCCTTTCACTTGAAAAAACTTGACGACCCATCCCTATTCGCAATAACAAACTTAAAACAAAAAGTCAGATAAGCGGAATTGTACTTTATAGCTCAATAAATAAGGTTGTTAACGGGCGCAATATGAGGAACTTTTTTGAGGAAAATTTGCTCTATTTATGAGAAGGAAAGTTTGCGTTATGATAATGTTTAATGGCAGTGATATTGTTAAAGCGATGTTAACGTTTGTCTGTTTCTTAATTTACATAACCTCGGGAACAGGGAACATTAAGCGCAATATCGCACGAGGCAAGCATGGTGGCGCCACCAGTGTGTGATTCGGTAGTCGACACCGAATTGGTTGCGCTAAAGCGGACACCAGGTGCGATATCCTCCATACAGCTCTATACATTTTGTTGGTGGAGCAACTGGTTGCGTTACCACTGGTGTTCTCGTGCAATATAGCCCTAAGTCAAACAACCTTACTGGGCCTCAAGTCCCCTAATAACTGCCATTTCACTGCCATTGTAAACAAATGGGAAAACACGATCACCATCGTGACAAAAATCCGTGGTCTGATGTCGACTGGTAGCCAACGGTCTTGCTATTATGTTGCTATTGAATAGAATAGAATAGCCTTGTTCTGATTGGTCGGTCCGATTGGCAAAACGCTATCGGTGGCAGTACAAAGCTATGAGACTACGAATTTTACCAAAGTTAAAAGTGGTTGGCAATAGCAATTTACCGTTGTCATTAATAGACAGTAGACTAAAAGTTGGCACTCATCTATCAACTCGGCACTCGACCAGCACCGCCTCGCCGCTCGGCGTCCACTCGTTGTCGACAGGTGGTCCGCGGGCGGACGCTGCTTTTACACCATAAACGTCACGTGATCAACCAGTGGACCACGCGTGGTCAACGAGTGAACGCCACGTGGTTAGAGCGTGGTCCACTTATTTCCGGTTCAGTTAGTGGATGCTGACTGACGAGGCGGTCCTGGTCGGGTGCCGAGTTGATAGATGAGTGCCAACCTTTAGTCTAATCCGTTCAAAATTTTACAACTTTCGCCATATTCTGCACAATTGTGTTTAAGGGACTCGGTTCCCTGTAAGCAGTCTTATGACATTGTACCTATGTTTAAACAAATAAACTTTCTGTTTCTGACCGTGGTACTATGTGTTATGCTCGGGATACACGGCGACACTCGACACTCAGTGTATTTCAGTGTAGCGACACCGCGACTACAACTGTAACAATGTGTCGCGGTGGTGTACACACGCAGACACTCGATGTATACACTAACCCCCAAATTCATAGAGATTTTAGCCAGTTTACAATGGTTTTGAAAAGCATTTTTAGGAACAAATGTTATTTGTAATTCTACTGCAAGTCGATCATAACTTTCTATGAATTTGGGGGTACGTGTATGAGTGCCAAGTGACGTCGTGTATCCCATAGAGATTTTAATTAGAAGAGACGTTCTTAGTAGATATCTCTTTGAAACAACGCGTGGAAGAAATGCGTGGCATCTATCTACCGGTAAATAGCTGAACTACTCGCTTCGTTTTATGTCGGTGTTAGTACGTAGTTTAACTTTTTGCACTAGATGTTACTAAATGTATGATCATGAAAAATTACGTACTAGTGTCGAATATAATTATATTTGGGATGCGAACGTTGGCAAGACGTCTGTCTGGCAAGTTGGCAAGACGAACGCCAACAGCACACTGACTTAAGCCACGCCTACTGTGATGACGTCACCGGCCGAGTTGTGCGATGTCTAAGCAACGCGGCCGAGCTGCTTAGACCCAGTCCTTTTAGTATTAGGTTCATGGTGTATCCCGATCTTTAAACGTCACATAACACAACAGCAATTTCAAATCCACATTACTCGAATGTATTACAAAATTGTATTATAAAAATGTTACCAGTACTGCAGAATAAATACGTAATACTACTGATATGTTTGTGATGTGGCCGGACACAGGTGGCCGCCACCTGCCTTCTTGGAACCTCTCCAACTTCCCGCTCCGTGTACCAACCGAAAGTATTTGTGTTTTTAAATTTGGTTTTAGATCTCAATTTCTTAGCATCTGTTATTCTTGGAGAATGTTTTACGTGTGCGGAGTGACTTATGTTGGCAATATTTTAATATAGTATATACTATGTATTTACAAACAAAAAAGTAGTATATGTAATATCAGGTCTCTGGTTTCCATAGTACAAGCTCTGCTTAGTTTGGGATCAGGTAGCCGTGTGTAAAAAATGTCCCAGGATATTATTATTATTAATATATGACTCGAATGTAGCCTAGGGGTGAACAGGTTGGGCTAGCAATCAGAAGGTCCCAGGTTCGATCCCCGGTGGGGCATGCACCAATGGATGAATTTTCATCTATGTGCATATTTTACAGTTCGCTGACGGTGAGGGAAAACATCGTGAGGAAACCTACCTATCCCTCGGGATAAGGTATCGTCAAATAAGGTAATAGTCAGTTCCTGTATACACGGCGACAAGGTTCACAACCTGTCACGTTGGGTTTTGACTATCTGGTGAAACGTGGGCTTTGAGTTGGTTAATACCTTCACAATGTGGTGGTGTATGGCCACTCAAGCCTCTGACTACCCCCGAATGGGGATAAAAGTCGTGACGTTAAATACATTTCATTTAATATATGACTCTTGTGTTATACCCAGTTAAGATATTTGAGGGGCTAGCCAAGTGGCATGAACGCTAATCGAATAGAATAGAATAGACTTCACAATGTATGGAAATGTCAAACGTCGCTATGTAGATCAACAAGTTGCTATGTAGATCACGTGACTTATATCATTTCCATACATGAAGCGTAGCGATTTGAACGAACGCCCGTAGACGTCAGCCACTTGTCTAGCCTTCCTGACCTCCTCCGTGCTTCAGAGTGAACGTTAAGTTGGCTATTCCGGGTGTCAAATAATTGAAATAAGTGTGTAGGCGTACTTTGACACTTCATTATTTTACCGGCCTATCGATAGTAACATCATTCATTCATCGACTTGCACTACATCACTATTATTGCACCGCGCACGGTATCCTGCGCATTTCGTTCACTCGCCGCGAATGAATGATGGTAGAGCTAGTCACAGTCTGACGTCAGCGCCGAGTACACGTCGCTCTTCCTGACGTTCTGACATAACCAAGCTGCTGGCCTACTCCGAAATACGAACCTAACGTTTCGGCTGACGGATTGTCGTGATTTTGACATTTCTTCTTTCGTTTTTCGCTACGATTTGACATTGTTTTGATCGTAACTTGAATCCGTACTTCGGACGATCCGTCAGCGACGTATTTCGGAGTAACCCCCTGACCTGTTTTATTTGGTGTTTTTCCATATTTAGGCTATTCCTGCTGTGCCTACTGCACCCGCAGCGCTTGTATGCTGTATTTTCTAACTCTCTGTGCATGCAAATCTTTCCCGCTGTTTTCTGTTATCCTTCTGTTGAACTGGATGTTAAGTAGTGGATTAAACTAGTATATTGTGAGTTGGAGCATTGTCTTATTTATAGCCGACCCAGACCATACACGAACATAATCCCTCAAGTGTCTATTTGTAATGTCAAAATATCATCTTTTTATTGAATGAATATGAAAACACACAGGCACAGATATAACTAAAATCCACTTTGTATTTAAAACTAAAACAATCTGCAACATCAATAAATCCTCTTCAATAATTAATTCAAAACAAAGCCAAATAAAAAATGCATTACGACATAAAAACCAGAGCGTATTCATGAATACATAGAAACGTAAACTCAGGCAACTAAAATTCTAGGTTCAAATTCAGTTGTGCAGAGCTGGCAATAGATTTCAAAGGAGGTGAAACAATAAATGTTGGAACAAAGGAAAACATTATAAAACAACAGAAAACAATGAATTTGATGTTTTTACAAAACGAAGTATGGAGAATTAAACGTTGAAAAGTTGATATAGAGTGCTAGTGTTGGAAACCGACCAATATGTAATGAACCGAACCGACCCGACTGACGTCTGCTGTCTGCCGCTTTCTGCGAAATCGTACCTTAAAGGTGCCATTCGGAAGGACGCGACAGACAGCAGACGGCAGTGTCAAAGTAAGAGTTCGTAGCAAGCGGCAGACAGCAGATGTCAGTCGGCCTCATAGAAATTTAATGCCGTCTGCCGTCGCGGCACATGTCATCGCCACAATTTGTGTGAGACTGACTGACGTCTGCTGTCTGCCGCGTTGAGCAAACCTTCAGACGGGCGATGACAAGTGCCGCGACGGCAGACGGCAATACTATGCAGTATTAATTTTTATGAAACCGACTGACGTCTGCTGTCTGCCGCGTCCTTCCGAATGGCATCTTAAAGGTTTCATATAAATTATCTTTGGCTTTCAACCACTGAGCTGTTGCTTCGCTCTCAAGAATAAACATGAACGTACTACAAGGGTATACTATAGTATACTAGAGTACATACTACAAGTATGGATATAGTAGCATGGTCAGCTGTTATCGCGCCCCGGGGCGTCGTTCACTTCAACTGGGGCCAGTTAGCGATGATATACGGCCCACCTACGCCGATCGGACGAATTTATTTTCACTTACGACTTTCAGTGAATTCTGTTATGTATGAAGACTCAACGCTTGAGCTTAGAGCCAAGCTGTAGCCAGAGTTGGGCAAAATTTAATTGCAATTAATTAATTGCAAATTGCATGTGATGTCACAATTAACAATTAATTTTGATTTGTTTCTCAATCGCGAACAAAACACAATTAATAGTTAATTGTGACATCACCTGCAATTTGCAATTAATTAATCGCAATAAAATTTTGCCCAACTCTGGCTGTAGCCAATAGAATGCAGCTCATATACGGGCTGGCTCGACCGGGGTAGTACCACCCTCTCACGGAAGATCGGCGTAAAGCAGCTATTACAGCTGCGTTTCGTACGATGAGTGGGAGAGCATTTTTACGTGCCCTCCGAAGCACGGACAGTTCAAATGCCACTAAATGGTCACCCATCTCTGCCTGACCTTGACAAGCGTTGTTTAACCTCCGATTCCTCCTCCTCCTCCGATCATTGCAGCGGGCTATGAGCGTCTTGCCTTTAAACAACTAATATAATGCCAACCACATACAAATGTATTCTAATATCTACGTCTCTCTCCCTCTCCACAACTTCCAATAAGCGTGACAGAAACAATAGCACCGAGTTAGCCCGGATAGCATCGGTCGCATGCCGGTGACGTCTTCGGTACAAAGTTTAACGAATAAACTTCGGAACATGTTAAGGAATTAGTTTCTTCCGCTGTTGTACTTTGGTGGGAGCTGAGTGACAAGCGGAAGCGAGAGCGGGAGCGACAAAATATGTATATATATGTATATCAATGGAAGCAATATATTTGCGTACTCTTATAGCAGTGATAGTTGCGTCTTGTGGGCTTAAAGTCCAAGGTTCACCACGCGGCCCGCACCCCTGGATTTTTCGATGTGCAAATTATAACTTTAATATGATGATGACTTGCTTACGGTGAAGAAAATCATGCATGTGCATGTATGAAATACCAACAAAATTTATCGAAAGACCTGTGAAATTCACCAACTCCCATTGGGCCAGCGTGGTGGATTATGGTCTGAATCCCCCTCGTTTTGTGGGAAGGCCCGTGCCTAGGAGCGGGACGTTAAAAGGGCTAATAATATTTTGTTTTTATTTACCTATATATTTACGAGTATATAGATCATTATTATAGACGCAGCGTGGGTTGGCCCCCATAAGGTGGACCGACGACCTAGTGAAGGTCGCGGGAAACCGCTGGATGCAAGTGGCACAGGACCGGTCGTTGTGGAAACCTTGGGGGAGGCCTATGTCCAACAGTGGACGTCTTTTGGCTAACATGATGATATAGATCATTTGGTTAACCCTCCAAAGTTGATCTCTTGGACCAAACGCCTGGTATTGTGCACTCTGCACTCGGTACGGGACAAGTTATGACTGGAGACAGTCGTGTCCCGGATTAACTTGTTGTCCTCATACATTCTTTTGAAGGAAAACTTATACGTTTCATATCTCTGTCTTTATCTTAAAATTCTTGCATCTGGTACCGCAAGAGAGGAACAGAGGGGAATTTTGTTAAGTTCTGAGAAATAAGTTGTCGGGTATAAACAAAACGGAGAATTGTTTTAGTTATCAAGTTTGTATAGTTCTTTGACGGGCCCGTTAGCGTGGTTGGCGCGGAGGCGCCTTTCACGCTGCAGGTCGTAGGTTCGATTCCTACCCGGGAAATGCATTTGTGTGCATGAACATGTCTGTATGTCCCGTGTCTGGGTGTATATGTATATTAAGTATGTATTTACAAATAAAAAAGTAGTATATGTAGTAATATCAGTTATCTGGTTTCCATAGTACAAGCTTTGCTTAGTTTGGGATCAGGTAGCCATGTGTAAAAAATGTCCCAGGATATTATTATTATTATAAGTTGTCGGGTATAAATAAAACGAAGAATTGTTTTAGTTACCAAGTGTGTATAGTTCTTTACTTGTTGTTAAAATCTATGGCATGACTGCTCATGCTCAATAAATATTTTCTTTCTTTCTTCTTACTTTTTAGGGTGCTAACGAAACCCTATTACTAAGCCTCCGCTGTCCGTCCGTCCGTTCGTTTGTCAGCGGGCTGTATCTAACGAACTCTAATAGATAGAGAGTTGAAATTTTCACAGAATGGAGAAGATGAAGAAGAAATCCCTTTTCTATAGATATGGATGTTTTGAGATGTTTTGGGATTGTTTTGGGATGTTCCAGGTGGTAGAGCCAAGCTGTAGCCAATTGACTGCAGCTCATAAACGGGCTGGCTCGACCGGGGTAGTACCACTTTCTCACAGAAGATCGGCTTAAAGCAGCTATTACAGCTGCGTTTCGTACGATGAGTGAGAGAGCCGTAAGCCCACCCCCCCCTCCCCCTCCCTCCATCCCGCTCCCCTTCAGGTCGGCAATGTGCGAGCAATGCCTTTGGTATTGTAAGCATCTATAGGCTACGGTATCTACTTAAAATCAGGCGGGCCGTACGCTTTTATGCCACCACAGTCCAAAAAAAAAAAAAAAGACGGCCTTTTTGCCTAGAATTTGTTTAAAAACAAGGATTACTTTGTTTCTTAGATAAGGTGGTTAGTTTGGGACCATACAGTTGGCGTGTTGGTCTTTTTTGGGATTAAGCCCGCCACACAGTCCCACCACTGTTACTCCTGTAAGCCAGGATCGACAATGGTGTCCAACGATGACCAAGGTTGGTCCCTCCACGAGTCCCGGGGAACAGCTAAGTTGTCTTGGAACCCGCACGAATTTCATCAAAAGAAAGTATAGGAGGAGTTGGAAGAAGATTATCCATTGGTGTGCTGGTCTGGCGATATTAAAATGTAATGTAAAAAAAAAAGTAATGTAACGTCACGACTTTTATCCCCGTTCGGGGGTAGTCAGAGGCTTGAGTGGCCATACACCACCACATTGTGGAGGTATTAACCAACTCAAAGCCCACGTTCCACTAGATAGTCAGAACCCAACGTGACAGGTGGTTAACCGTGTCGCCGTGTATACAGGAACTGACTATTACCTAATCCCGAGGGATAGGTAGGTTTCCTCACGTTGGCGATATTAATTTAAACAAAACCAAGGATACTGGGACTTTTCGAGCACCAAAACAAAATTTAAAAAGCAAAAGCAACTCGTCCCTAATTAGGTCACATCCCTTACTCTTCGTACACAATCGCACACGCTAACCCTTTTGTCATCTAAATATTCTTTGAAGCCCTGTTTAGACTCAGACGGATTCCGCGGCGGTGCGCGCGGATGCGGTAACAATCATTGATGTATTATTTTATCAGATACCTTCTAATATCGCCATTACTAAACTTATGAGCGATGGCTCTTCTATTTATTTTGTGTTCTGTGTATAATGAGCATAATATCTGAACAGACCTACGGTAACGAGACTTTCCTTTTACCATTAATGTGAAATATGAATGAATTTCAGTAGGTACTCTGTCTTGTTTATGCTGAAAAACTTTCCAGGTTAACTCTTTGTGTTACTTATAGGTATTTCAATTTCGGAGAAATACTAAATATAATTAATGTTTATTTTTCGTATCTTTTGCGTATGAATTCACTTTAACAGGTCGACCCCAAAAGATCATAGCGCATTCAATACACACAGAAAATCGGCGTAAAGTAGCGATTACAGCTGCGTTTCGTTCGAAGAGTGAGAGAGCTGGAAGCCCAACTCCCTTTCCCTCCCTCTGTTCCACTCCCTTTCCGGTCGGCAACACCACCTTAGTAACATAAAAACCGGCCAAGTGCGTGCCGGACTCGCACATAAAGGGTTCCGTACCACCGTAGAATAAAAAAATCAAAAATATCAAGTTTTTTGTATGGGGACCCCCTTTTTTTAAATTCTTTTTTTTTTTTTTTACTTGATTCTATTTGTTGTTGTTGCGGCAACAGAAATACACATTCTGTGAAAAATTCAGGTAGCTACCTATTACGGCTCGTGAGATACAGACAGACAGACGGACGGACGGACAGCGTAGGCTTAGTAATAGGGTCCCGTTGGCACCCTTTGAGTACGGAACCCTAAAAACAATCAAAATAATGCTCATTTGTACAAATTAAGGTATATTAATGTAGGTAAACCTATTTATTAGGTTCAATCGATACGGTTTAGTATTATACAGACTAGGCAGTTAATTCTAACGGATATAGGCTTCTAATAGGCCACACAGGAATCGTAGTTCCCTAGTGTATGAAGCAAATAGCTCCATTTCGAGTTCGATAATCGAATTGTAACTCGATTCTAGGCATCGAATCTCCAATCCTCAATTAAGGAATGGTTACTCCTTAACTGAGGATTGGAGATTCGATTAATTATGAACAAGGTAGGAAACAGTTATAGCGTAACGTCCAGGGTTCAAACCCCGGCTCGCAAACTCCAGATTTTTCGATATCTATGTCAGAATTATAACTTTAATATGATATCTTGCTTACGGTGAACGAAAACATCGTGAGGAAACCTGCCTGTCTTAGAAAATGTAACACATTTTCGAACTACATGTGGAATCTACCAACCCGCACTGGGCTAGCGTGGTATCCACCACGTGGTACCCACCACGATTGACGGTGGATTTTACATGCCTTTCTATAATTTGTTAGAGTTTATTAGCCATTCAGGTTTCCTCAAGATGTTTTCCTTCACCGTAAGCAAGTTATCAATATTAAAGTCATGATTCGCACACAGATTTTGAAAAATCTGGTGGTGCGAGCCGGGGTTTGAACCCTGAACCTTAAGCTCGTCGCCCAATAGTGGGTTAGAATTGAAATAAAAATGTATACCATTTTGTGACTACGGTGGCAAACAACTTTGCCAGCCTACTTGCAATACCAAAGGCAATGCTCGCACATTGCCGACCTGGAAGGGAGTGGGGCGGAGAGATGGGAATAGGGGGGGGGGTTGTTGAGCTATTCCCGATACTCATCCAACGCATCTTTCGCACTTTTGGAACATCCTGTAGAGTATATAGAAGCGAGCGTTAACATACGAAAATAATACATTACCCGAGGGGGCTGTTCACATAAATAGGCACTTACTTTTAAGATGGGATGTTGAGATGAGTGGGGAGCGAAGCTAGAGATGCGGTTGTCTTAGCTGCGTCTATGCTGTGTGTACTATTTTTAAACCGACTTCAAAAAAGGAGGAGGTTTCTCAATTCGACCGTATATATGTTTTTTTTTTTAAGGCCTCCGCTGACTTGCTACTTTTAGCATCGGCGATCGGCGATTTTGATGCTGCGTCTCGCTCGTTCGCGCTCGAAGAAACGCGACGCAGCATCGATACGTCACAAAATCGCCGGTCGCCGATGCTAAAAGTAGCAAGTCTGCGGAGGCCCATAGGTACTTAAATAGTTTGAACTTAAACTGTAGAAATTCTATTATAATAAAACAAGCTTATACCAGAGATAGATGATGGAGCGATTGGGAACGGATTGCGAGCGAACAAACAGAGCTGGATGTAAGGCAGAGACCCGTGATAAGCGGAGCGGGGAGCGATTTAATTTAAAAATCCTTAAGTAGCAGACGCATCGTATTTATGAGAATACCTCTGGAACACAATTGAAATTTGAGAGTTGATTGATTTTTGTACGCCATACAATAAATTACGGAAAACGACGTGATAAATTGATACATGACTGTACAAGCATTTACAGTTGCGGCATTTTACGATGGCCGGTTTGACATGTGGGGAGGAAGAAAATGAACCTTATTATAACGGAATAAGACTGGTCGTTTAAAAAAATAAGAATGTCAAAAAATGAATTCGAAAATGAATTTTATTCCTTTATGATAAGGTTCATCCTTTCCCCCTCCCACATGTCAAACCGGCCATCATAACGTGCCACAGGTATAGCTTAGTTGGAGTACCCACGGGACTGCTGATAATGTGATAGCTTCACATTACTTGTAAAAAAAAAAATGTTTAGCCCTTTTAATGTCCCACTGCTGGGCACGGGCCTCCCCTCAATGCGAGGGGGATTCAGGCCATAATCCACCACGCTGGCCCAGTGCGGCACATTACTTGTAACTTAAAAAAAAACCATACAGTCATCTCAACTTGATTTTTTTTAGGTCTTCTTTCTTTTTGAAGTCGGTTAAAAAATTAGGGCAATAGTTTAACTAAAAGTTATTTCCACTCGCTACCGCGCCCGCTCCGCTCGTCTCAGCCCGCAGTCATCGTAGAACGCGGACGGCACAAAAAGCTGTTTGCTAAATATGAATGGCCATTACCGTCGCTTTTAGCAGTAATGGCCGCACTAGTCAACCACTTTTATAGTAGGATTTAAACTATTTATAGAGAACTTGTGTGCCTTGAGTAAGGCAGTGATAGTGAGTGGTTGTGTATCGTGCCCAAGGTCCCGGGTTCAAACCCCGGTTCACACCTCTGGGATTTTGACACACACTTATGCACTATAATATCTACTGCGCGGCTAGTCTCCTTTGAGATTGGCCGCCGTGGCCGAGGACTATTAAGGTAGGAGTTCGGGAAATGCGGCAGACGTCAGACATCAGTCTATCTCATAAAGTGCGATTCCGAGCAACGCGGCAGACGGCAGACGTCACTCGTTCTCATAAAGTGCGATTCCGAGCAACGCAGCAGACGGCAGACGTCACTCGATCTCATAGAATTTGAATGCCGTCGTGCCGTCGCGGCACATGTCATCGTGACAATTTGTATAGGATCGAGTGACGTCTGCCGTCTGCCGCGTTGCTCGGAATCGTACCTATAGAAATTGAATGCCGTCTGCCGTCGCAGCACATGTCATCGCCACAATTTGTATGAGACCGACTGACGTCTGCCGTCTACCGCGTTGATCGAACTCCTACCTTTATTAGAAGGGAAATAGGATCGTAGCATCGTAGCCTGCTACGGAGGCTACGAATGCTACGAGCGTATTCCGTAGCAAGCGTAGCAAACTTGTAGTGGAATGATTATAGAGATTTAACTTTGCATTGTAAATTTAACCTACGATGCAATGTAAAGCGAGGTGTTATAAGTTTGTCGCGTTTGTTTGTCTGTTGTAATGTAACTCCGGAACGGATTAACCGCAATCAACACGGTTGCAGTATCAGTGAGAAGATTTTTATTGGCTCCATACATGACCCAGTAGAACGAAATGCAAATAAAATACCTAACTGCCTGTTCTTTCATGTAGCTCTATCCCACTGTGCTATTTCGCTAATGTAGGAATCGTTTTATGGAAATTTCGTCAACATTTGTTTAGTCTATAGCATTGTAATTGTTCATAATACACCACCGTCCTATAAAAACATTGCTTTGGTCTCAAGCAAAGAAATTCTGAAACATCAAATTAAATATTAAAACATCAAAAGGTACGCAGCCTCCTCTCATAATTACATTCGACACGAAATTAACAAAATCACATTAATTTAACTAATTAAAAAAGGTTACACTTAACATGATTCATTAATTTTAAAAGCATTTCATTTTCGACACCATTTTAGGGGTTCGGTCACTCAAGAACGGAATCCTTAGATCATTAAATAAATATTATTATTGTGTCAAAAAGATGCAACTTTTTTCGTCACTCATAGTTTTTTTATAAGTATTTCTTTTTAAGTGGGATTGGGCCGGCCATATGTCACGAATGTCGCCCGAAGATGGTTGCCAACGTCGTAGCAGACCGAGACGAAGATTATGCGGCGATTTAAACACATTTTCGGGTAAAACGTGGCCACATCAAGCTCAAGACAGGGATGCGTGGAGAAAAAAGGGGAGGCCTTTGCCCAGTAGTGGGAAACGAAAAAGTCTATAAAAAACCGGCCAAGTTCGTGTTGGAATCGCAAATAAAGGGTTCCGTACCACCGTAAAAAAATAATTCTAGTTTTAGTATTTGTTGTTGTAATGGCAACAGAAATACACATTTTCTGAACTTTTAGTGTCTCTACCTATTACGGTTCGTGAGATACAGCCCGCTGACAGACGGACGGACGGACAGCGGAGGCTTAATAATAGTGTTCCGTTGGCACTCTTTTGTACGGAACCCTAAGAAGTATATAAACACTACCGCACCCAAGTGTTTTTTTAAATTTAAATAGTATGTACTAGCAATAGGCTCGAACATTCCATCAACGAAATGGGTGCATCTGCCTACGTCTTTGGAGAATACAAGCGTGATGGTCTGCCTACCTCTTTAGAAAATTCAGGCTTGATGGATGATGGATAAAACCAGTTTGAACCAGTTGCGAGTAGACTGACGAAATATAAATCAACTTTAATATTAATTCGTGTCCATTATAATCACGGAACCATGAACGCTTAATATCGCTCGGACCATTTCCGCCGCCTAATAGCCGTCTTGTAAAAGCTTCCATAAAACATTAATGTTTAAACCAGTGTGTTAATATTAACTTTACTTCGTACTTGAATATGTATTGAACCGATGAAAGAACAGAAGCCTATAGTACGTTTTTTTATACTTGTCCTATTTGGTAAGCAATGATGGCGTCCAACGGGGCGATTGCGTAACTTTTTTGTCAATGTTTCAATTGGTTTCGTTCATCCTGTGTCAATTATATACGAAACCAATTGATACATTGGCGGCGTCTTCATCAGGCGCATGCCTCGCGCGAGCACTCAGTTTTGACGTCGGAACGCATAGACGTAATGTCATAATATGAGTGCTCGGGTGAGGCATGCGCGCCATATGGACACATCTATTGACAAAAAGTTACGCAATCGCCCCGCTGGACGCCATCATTGCTTACCAAATAGGACAAGTATAAAACAACGTACTATACAATATAACCTTTAGGGTTCCGTAGCCCTTACGAGGAACCCTTTTTAGATTTTCCAGTCTGTCCGTCCGTCCGTCAGTGCGTACGTCCGTCCGTGCGTCCTACTCTGTCACAGTACTATAATTTCTACAGTTTTTTATATTTTGAAGAAAAAAAACATTTTAAAATTATTTTTTCCGTCATTTAATGAGTAATGAGGTCCTTTCAACTTATTTCTTCCTTAATAAAAGGACTCAAAGTTAAAACAACAATTTCAAGAATATCCTTCCTTTCCTCAAAATACATTTCTGCACACAACAACACAAATTAACATAATCTAAACACAACATTTTAATTCAGACCAACCATCAACACTTACTTATAAAGGCCTTCATTAAAATAAGGTGCGTAATTATTTTTAAATAAGCATTTTAAGGGCTCCTTAACCGTAGTCTGAATAGGGTAAGGGCCTCCGCAGACTAGCTACTTTTAGCATCGGCAACCGGCGATTTTGTGACGTATCGTTGCTGCGAGCGAGACGCAGCATCAAAATCGCCGATCGCCGATGCTAAAAGTAGCTAGTCTGCGGAGGCCCTAAGAGGCTTGTTTTGTGGTAATAGGCATTGATGTATTATTTTAGCAGATATGGTACCTTTGAACATCGCAATCACATACTTGAGCTCAGCACACCACTACATGCAGCGAAATTCACACATAATCTGACGGGCCCGTTGGCGTGGTTGGTGCAGATTCCGCCTTTCACGCTGTAGGTCGTAGGTTCGATTCCTACCCGGGACATGCATTTGTGTGCATGAACATGTCTGTATGTCCCGTGTCTGGGTGTATATGTATATTAAGTATGTATTTACAAACAAAAAGTAGTATATGTAGTAATATCAGTTATCTGGTTTCCATAGTACAAGCTCTGCTTAGTTTGGGATCAGGTAGCCGTGTGTAAAAAGAATGTCCCCGGATATTATTTATTTATTTTATCGCTCTCGCAATTTGAGAATTAACATATTAAATACATAAGGGCCATAAAACACCGGGACGCCATGGCGACGTCACCAGCCACCGTAGCCAACTAATTTGTATTAAAATGTATGACAGGTAACACACCTACCCCCCTAGACAAGTGGCTGACGTCTACAAGCGTTCATTCAAATCGCTACGCTTCATGTATGGAAATGACATAAGTCACGTGATCTACATAGCGACATGTAATGTCATTTACATACATTGTGAAGTCTATTCTATTCTATTCGATTAGCGTTCATGCCACTTGTCTAGGGGGGCTGGCTACGGACTGGCGACGTCGCCATCAATAAAAATTGTTTGGATACGTAGCCAGCGACGTCTCCATGGCGTCCTGGCGTGTTGTGGCCCTAATAAGGCATTATTCACCGGAAGATGAGCCATATTGGCAATACCGAAATGTTTACAACATTATTTTCCGCGAGTGAGTCGCACTGAGTCCATGTATTACGTTTAGTAGGACAAACTACACAAGACCGCAAAGAAAACGGGTCGGTTAAATAATCTTCAACATCTTCAAAAGTACCTGACCTAGCTTTATGAAATAAAGACTAAATTAAAGAATATTTTAATGTGCTTAAATGTAAATAAAAAAACCAGTCAAGTGCGTGTCGGACT
Organism: Drymonia ruficornis; assembly: GCA_947859195.1. Lineage (NCBI taxonomy): Eukaryota > Metazoa > Arthropoda > Insecta > Lepidoptera > Notodontidae > Drymonia > Drymonia ruficornis. The sequence continues at coordinate 8,746,898 of OX401926.1, read as the reverse complement.
CGCACATAAAGGGTTCTGTACCACCGTAGAATAAAAACGTCAAAATATAAAATCTTCTTTTTTTTAAATCTTATTTTTAAATTTTATTTTATTTTTACTATTTATTGTTGTAGCGGCAACAGAAATACACATTCTGCGAACATTTTAACTCTCTACCTATTACTGACGAACGGACGAATGGACAGACGGACAGCGTAGGCTTAGTAATAGGGTCCCGTTGGCATCTTTTGGGTAAGAAACCCTAAAAAATGAATTGAAGCTTTTTATTTTTAATAAATGTAAAATAAATAAAATGTGATTAGGCGTGTCTACAACATGCACATGCCGCGCGAGGCTGCTCACCCACATGCCTCGCGAAGCACGCCATTTGCCTCAGTCGCATGCCGCGCGAGGCAAATGGCGAGGCAACCTACACTCTAGACAGAGAAGGGTATACCCGAGCAATCAGTTTGACACGTTTGACATCGTTCTGTCTCATGACTATGCCAAACTAGGCGAGGCAAATGAAAGCGCTCAGGTGAGGGAGAACGCGCATTTGCCTCGCGCGACGTAAGTTAAACTACGTGAGGCAATTTGCATCGCGCGGCATGTGAGACGTCTGGACGTTGCCATTGAAGATATTATTGAAGATTTTCTAACCGACCCATTTTGTTTGCGGTCCAGTGTATTTTGGACACCCATATGTCTTCCCCTTTCTTGCTAATGTCTTTGGCTATAATTAACCTATGTTCATGATAGACTTACGGCCGAATACTCGTACGCAACTTAAATTTGAGAGCTGCTTAACTTTGACGCGCCATACAAAAAATTACAAAGTCAAAGTCAAAGTCAAAGCGTTTATTTTGTTTAGGCCTACGGGGGCACTTACAAATTGTCATTTTACATTTTTTCCTTAAATTCTACTGCCGGATCGGAAACGCGACCTCGACTGAGAAGATCCGGCAAGAAACTCAGCGGGCTTGTCTTTTTTACATTGTTTTTTTTTTTATCGCCATTTAAGTATTTTAATACAATGTAATTTGGTAAATAGCTCCAGTGTGCTGCCTTCCGAAATAAGCAAGGCAAGACACGCTACACTTTAACATGACACTGTTATTAACAAAGTGAATTTGAGCGATCAGTCCCAAGCTGATTTATCTTCCAAGTAATCCGAGATTTTGTAATAGGCCTTTTGACAGAGTTTAGTTTTAACTATAGTTTTAAACTTATTAACAGGCAAATCTCGGATTTCTTTAGGAAGTTTGTTGTAGAAGCGTATGCATTGTCCTACAAAGGAATTACTTATTCTGTGGAGACGAGTTACATGTACGGATAGCTTGTGTTTATTCCGTGTGTTTATCGAATGAGCATCGCTCCTTTTTTCAAAGTTGTTGTCATTTTTCTTAACATAAATTAGGTTTTCATAGATAAATTGTGACACCACGGTTAGAATATTTATTTCTTTAAATTTTTCTCTGAGGGAGACTCTAGGAGCTAGGTTGTAAATAGCTCTTATAGCTCTTTTCTGCAGTACAAATACAGAATTTAAATCTGCAGAGCACCCCCAAAGCAGTATGCCATACGACATTATGCTATGGAAGTAACTAAAATAAACAATTCTAGCCGTGTCTACATCAGTTAAGTGCCTAATTTTTTTAACAGCATATGCCGCAGAACTCAATTTACTTGATAATTTTTTAATGTGAGGACCCCATTGCAATTTTGAATCTATGGTGATTCCCAGAAAGACAGTTGACTCCTCAACGTCCAACGCTGCCCCATTCAGTCGTATATTGGTTCCTATTTGTCTTACATTAGGTGTCGAGAACTTTATGCATTTAGTTTTGTTCTCATTGAGCAGAAGATTATTTACATTGAACCAATCTACAACTTTAGCGAGTGCATTGTTCACATCGTCATAATGTAGAAGCTGTCTTTTAATTTTAAATAATAAAGAAGTATCATCAGCAAACAACACAATCTCGTGATTATTGCCTACATGATATGGCAAATCATTTATATAGATAAGAAACAAGAATGGTCCCAGTATTGAACCTTGAGGAACGCCCATAGAGACCACAGAACCTGGTGATTTTTCACCATTAATAGCGACCTTTTGAATTCTATTGCTCAAATATGAAGTCAAAAGGTCAAGAGCCTTGTTCCTGATACCGTAGTGGTGCAGTTTCCTGGTAAGTATTTCATGATGGACGCAGTCGAAGGCCTTAGACAAGTCGCAGAATACACCTAAGGCATCCTGCGAGTTCTCCCAGGCACTGAAAATATTTTTTATTAGTTCAATACCCGCGTCTACAGTAGAGCGATTCCTTGTGAACCCAAACTGATTGTTATGAAAAATATTGTTGTCATTAAAATGACGTAATAATTGGTTCAAAACGATTTTTTCAAAAATTTTACTTAACGTAGGTAGTATCGAAATAGGCCGAAAATTAGTTGGATCAGTTGAACTACCTGATTTAAAAATAGGAATTACTTTACTGTGCTTCATTAGATCAGGAAATACACCATTTGTCACACAGCCATTAAACACAGCTGCTAACTTGGGTGCAATAATGTCTATAAATGAGGAAACGGTTTTTACAGAAAGCCCCCATAGGTCTGCCGTTTTTTTAACATCAAGACTTTTGAAACTGTTTACAATGTCCTTATTACTAACAACTGAAAATTTAAAGGCTGTGTCACATTCAGTTACACTTTGTTTAAGTACAGTCTCTGCGGAAGTGGGAGACGATCTTAGAGTTTTGGTTGTTAGAACAGGAATGTTGGTAAAGAAATTCTCAAACTCTGTCGCTACTTCCAAATCCGCTTTTACATCTGTGTTGTTTATTATCAAATGAAAGTCTCTGTCACGCACTGTATTTCTACCAGTTTCACTGTTGATAATATTCCAAGTCATTTTAATTTTATTTACAGATGTTTTGATTTTATTTTTCAAGTAAATTGATTTCGCAGAGGAACAGGCTCGTTTAAATAACTTAGAATAGATTTTAACATACTCCAAGAAAGTGGGGTTATGATTATATGATTTTTCAAAATAAAGGTCATATAACTTCTGTCTGCTTTTATAGATTCCCGGAGTTGCCCATTCACTAAAATTAGCACGATCACCAAAAGATATTGTTTTTGGTTCGAATATTTTATTGAATTCATCACTGATGAGATGGAACAGTGAGTTATATAATATATTTGTGTCACTGTGAGTAGGCAACCCTGGAACTTTTTGTATTAAATTAGTTCTTAGGAGTTCTAGGCGGCTATTATTTATTGGAACAAAGCTAACAGTTTTTGTTTGGGGTTTGTTCATTTTCTTTGGAAACACTGCTAGTTGTCCACAGTGATCAGATTCTAATTTATTTATAATTGAGTTATCTATTGGTTTTAAATTTGTGAATATATTATCTATACAAGTTGCACTAGTGGCGGTTATCCTAGTAGGTTCCAAGAAAATATTGTACATGTTATGACATTTAAAAAGTAATTTAAACTTATCAATTATTGGACTACATTCCAGTAAATTAATGTTAAAGTCTCCACAGATAATCATTGTCTTGTTTGATTTGGAAATTTTAAATAAAAGGTTCTCCATACATTTTTCAAACTCATCATAAGGTGAGCATGGAGGCCTGTATACGCATACAACAAGGAACTGCTCAAGCTCAATACCGGAAATTTCAATTACTCGTTCAACAGAGAGGCTCACAATATCTTTACGTTCTTTAAATTTTATAGTTTTATTTGTTGTTCGATATCGATTTAAATACGTGTTTACTTGTAATTAGCGATCAGTGCAAATTAAACAATCAAAGGGAACGGTCGTTTATTTTATCTAATAAAATCACATCGATCTGCTAAGCCATACTGAACCTTAACGCAATAAACATATGGCCGTAACGAGCCGGATTATATTGAAGAGATCGATGAGCGCACTCGGCCGCGCGAGAACAATAGAACCGCATTCCTTAGATAACGCGAGGTGTTGTTTACATCAAATGTGCAGTTTTAACGAAGTGAGTAATTAGCGAATATTGAAAGTGAATTGACTATTTGTGGACATTTAATTGTTTGGTTATTATAATGTCACCACCGACTTTGGAACAAAGTGGATTTCTGGCTTTATTAGAAGACTTGGCAAATACGTTACAGAAAGCGCAAATAAACTTAAAGAAGTGTCCCAAGCAAAGACTAACAGAAGGTTATATAAAAGCGAGATTGAAGATTATTGATGAATATTGGGACTCATTTAAGCAAGCTCATAACAATCTTGTGAAGTGTACACCGCGAGAACATAAAGGAGTGTTACCATATTTCCTGAATGAAGAATACTTTACTTATGAAGATCTTTATATTTGTTTACAAGCGGACTTGACCGATTTACTAGGTAAATTGAACTCGACTTCAAGCGTTGAGGGTCAGCAGCAATCCTTCGCGAAGTTACCCAGGATACAATTACCTACTTTTTCGGGACGATATGAAGATTGGCCTACTTATCAAGATTTGTTTATAGCGCTGGTGCATGATACTTCTATAAGTGACGTACAGAAACTTCACTACCTCAAGACTAGTGTCGCCGGTGAAGCCGAGATGTTATTAAGGCAGATTCCAACTACTGGAAGCAATTATACACAAGCGTGGGACATATTAAAGGGACGATTTGGAAATAAGAAAATGATTGTGACTTCTCTGTTGAAAAGGTTATTTGGTCAGAAGAAAGTAGTTAACCAGTCGGCTAGCCATATAAAATCATTGTTAGATACGACAACGGAATGTATGAAGAGTTTAAACAATTTGAAACTAAGTACTGATTCTTGGGATCCAATAATAATATTTCTGGTAGGACAGAAGTTGGATACAGAGTCATTAAAAGGCTGGGAAGAATACACACACAAGGAGAAGGGCGACCAGTTACCTGAATGGAAGGACATGAAGACATTTCTGGAAGCTAAGTTCCGTACACTCGAACTGATTTCTCCAATGACTACAGCGAACAAAGAGAAGCCTACAATACACAAATTGCACCACGTCACAACCGAACAAGAGGAAGAAGATAACCAGTCTTCAATAATTCAATCGACACATGCCAATATGAGTCCACAGCCAATATGTACGTATTGTAATGGTGACCACTACATATTTAATTGTAAGGAGTTTGTGAAACAACCTGTGGAAAAAAGACTAGAGTTTGTGAAGAAGAATTATTTATGTTACAATTGCCTCATACCGAACCACAATGTATACAGATGTAAACAAAAGAAAACATGCCGAGTCTGCAGAAGAAGACACCATTCCCTCTTACATCAAGAAAGACAGAACAATCAAGAGAAGGATGAACAACCACAACCAGAAGAACCTGAACAAAACATCACAATAGCACACTACTCTAGAGAACAACCCGGTCATGAAGTATTATTAGCAACAGCACAAGTAGAAGTTAGATCGAAGAACGGAGAAACATACATACTTCGTGCTTTGATTGACCAGGGATCAGAGGCTTCATTCGTATCTGCGAGAGCAATTGAACTATTGGGCTTGACGAAAACCCATATCAACGGTGTAGTCTCTGGAGTCGGAGAAGGAAACCGAATACAAATAAAACATGTAGTAGACCTATCAGTTACGTCGCGATTTAATAAGGATGAAACAATAGAAGTCAGGGCTTACATTCTAAAGACGATTTCTACAAGATTGCCCTCTAAACACATCACGATGAACTGGTCAGAGCTCCAAATGTTATCATTGGCTGACCCTACCTATCATACACCGGGTAAGATTGATATTTTGCTCGGGGCCGATATCTTTTGTAAAATAATACAAGATGGATTGGTAAAGTTTCCTGATGGGATAGTGGCTCAGAAAACACGTTTGGGCTGGATACTTTCAGGTCAGAGAGATGAAAAATGTATGGAAGAGAAACCTAACATAACTACGCTACATGTTACAAGAGTGGTCGCAGAAGATAATGATATGTTACGCAAGTTCTGGGAAATAGAAACAGATTTGTATAAGAAGAAGAAGTTACATACAAGGGAAGAAGAAATGTGCGAGGAGATATACAAGAATACAACCAAAAGAGATGAAAATGGAAGATACGTAGTACATTTACCCCTGAAACAAAGCGTTGAAGAGACAGTCAATTTATGTGGAAGTACAAAACAACAAGCTATTAACAGATTCAAACATTTAGAGAAGAAATTTGGAAGAGACCAGGAGTTCAAAAGAGAGTATGCCAAGGTCATAAATGAATACCGAACAATGGGTCATATGAGAAGGTCCGTAGATACAGATGACAGCAACGCAATATATTTACCTCATCACGCGGTAATACGTGCAGACAAGGACACTACTAAGGTCCGCGTGGTCTATGATGCTTCGGCCAAGGGTTCTAACGGACATTCATTAAATGATGCTATGATGATTGGACCTGTTATACAGCCCGATCTAAGGAGTTTAATTATAATTTGGCGTACCCATAAAATATGTATTGTTGGAGACATTATAAAGATGTATCGAATGATAGCAATGACTGATGAACATACAAATTTACAACGTATTTTATGGCGAGAAAACCCTGATGATGAACTAGAAAGCTACAACCTAACGACTGTCACATTTGGTACAGCTGCAGCTCCATATCTAGCTGTACGAACTTTAAGTCAAGTAGCTGATGATGAAGCGCCTGAACATCCTAACACTGCACCTGTAATTAAAAACTCATTCTATATGGACGATCTAATGACTGGAAGCAATGATATTGAGAAGGTAAAGAAGATGTGTGAAGAAATAATAAACATACTGAAGAGGGGAGGCTTTCAAATGCAAAAATGGTCGAGTAATTCAGAAGAAGTGATAAAATATTTACAAGGCGGTGAAGAAGATACTAAAGACAAAATAGATATAAAGTTGGATAAGATAATCAGGATTCTTGGATTAACATGGGACAGAAAAGATGATCAATTTAAAATTACAGTTAATTTATCTGAGCTAAAGTTTCCTATAACCAAGAGATCAATTCTTTCGGATGTAGCTCGTCTGTTTGATCCATTCGGATGGCTCTCACCAGTTATCATCACGGCTAAAATATTAATACAAAAACTCTGGTTATGCAGTTTAGGATGGGACGATGAATTGCCCCCAGAGTTGAGTGAAGAATGGATGAAGTACAGACAAGAGTTAACACATCTGCAAACCATAAAGATACCACGTTGGTTAAAAACTACACCAGACAATGAGGCAGAAGTCGAGTTACACGGTTTTGCAGATGCATCCACTCAAGCGTACGCTGCAGTTACTTATCTTAGAATAATTGAAGACGATGAAATACACATTTCTATGATTGCATCTCGTACTAAGGTGGCACCATTGAAGCAAATTTCCGTTCCAAAATTAGAGCTTTGCGCTGCGGCATTACTAGCCGAGCTGATCGACGATCTGGTAGAACTCTTAAAAATACCTAAAGAAAAAATATTCGCCTGGACCGATTCAATGGTCGTGCTAGCGTGGCTACAATCGCAGCCTAGTCGTTGGCGAACATTTGTTGCTAATCGGATCGGAGATATAACTAGAGTTTTAGACAACGACCGATGGAGACACGTTCAGTCTGCCGAGAACCCTGCGGATGTTGCAACCAGAGGCATTAAAGCATGCGACCTAGCAGCTCATGAGACTTGGTGGACTGGACCGAAGTGGTTGAAATATAGAAAATTTAATTTTGACATATGTGAAATTCCAAAGACGGAGTTAGAAATGAAAACTTCGCTTCACACAATATTAGCTGAAAGGCCTATTTGGGAACGATTCTCTACAATATCTAAAATGAAGAGAGTACTAGCCTACTGCAGAAGATTTTGTAAGAGAGACGGATTAGGAACTCAAACATATTTAAAATCAGATGAAATGGAGAAAATATTAGAAGAATGTATAAAGTATTATCAAAATTTAATTTATGGAAAAGAAATAGAAGAAATAAGAAAGGATGGAACAGTAAAGAAAAGAAGTTCTCTTATCGCACTCTCACCATTCTTGGATGAGAAAGGTCTTATGAGAGTGGGAGGGAGACTACAGAATGCTTCATTACCAGAAACGTCTAAACATCCTGTTATTGTACCCTGTAATCAGCATATTACAAAGTTGTTGATTAACGAAGCTCACATGAAAACTCTCCACGGTGGTATACAGCTAATGTTAGCTTATATCCGAAGTAGATACTGGGTGATTGGACTGAAGTCAGCGGTTAAGAAATGTATTCGAACCTGCAAGATTTGCATAGTCGATAAAGCCAAGGTGAAAAATCAATTGATGGGTCAATTGCCAGCAGTAAGAGTCAACCAGCACCGCCCATTTAAAAATAGTGGAGTTGACTATGCCGGTCCTGTTTTGATAAGGACATCTAAGGGTCGTGGACATCATGCTACCAAGGGATATATCTGCTTATTTGTATGCATGGCGACTCGTGCGATCCACCTAGAAGCAGTAACCGATCTGACGTCAGAAGCGTTCATAGCCGCATTCCGGAGGTTTGTGGCACGAAGAGGCCACTGTTCCCATCTATGGAGCGACAATGGGACGAACTTTGTGGGCGCTGCCAAGGAACTCCAGGCCCTGTTTCAGAGTGGCAAGAAAAACATGGTCGGAGAAGTCGCTGAACAGTTGGCTAATGACGGTACTACATGGCATTTTATACCGCCCCGAATGCCAACTTGTGGAGGTCTATGGGAAGCCGGTGTTCAGTCAGCAAAGAGACACTTGAACAGAGTGAATAGAGATACCAAGCTGACCTATGAAGAGATGAGCACCCTACTTGCCCAAATTGAGGCGTGTCTTAATTCTCGCCCTCTATGCCAAATAGATAATAGCACAGACGCACCCTTAACACCTGGTCATTTTTTGGTTGGTGAACCCTTAATCGGTGTTCCTGATATAAGTTTTGAGCACGAGAAAGTCAGTCTTTTGACTAGATGGCAACTTATCCAAAAAATAACACAAGAATTTTGGCGGCGATGGCAAACCGAATATCTCAACACTCTCCAACAACGCTATAAATGGCAAGTCACCACGCCCTCACCTGATATCGGAGACATTGTGATCGTCAAGGAGGATGGTCTGCCCCCAACCAGATGGCTTTTGGGAAAAATAAAACATCTACATCCTGGAGCGGATAACCTTGTAAGAGTGGTAACAGTACAGTGCAAGGGTAACCATGAGCTAAAAAGACCTGTATACAAACTGATTGTATTACCTAAAGAAAGCGAGTTTAGATCATAATGTTCCTGCTAATAATTTACGTGTTTCTAAAGTAACGTCATATTATCATTTACTATTTACAAGATTTAATTAATTTATGCATGCAAGTTTCTATTGAACTATCTTTTGATTTTATCTACTTGTATTTACAAAAATAGTCTGTACAATGTTTTAGTCTTTACAAATATCTTACAGTCCACTGAATTTTTTATATACATTGTTATTTTACTTTTTTTTGTAATTTATTTAAAAACTATTGTTTTTGGCTGGCGGTATGTTCGATATCGATTTAAATACGTGTTTACTTGTAATTAGCGATCAGTGCAAATTAAACAATCAAAGGGAACGGTCGTTTATTTTATCTAATAAAATCACATCGATCTGCTAAGCCATACTGAACCTTAACGCAATAAACATTTGTAATAATTAAAGAGCCACCACGTATTAAGTTAACTCTGCTGAAGGAGCTAGCAACGTGATGATTATTAAAACTGAATATAATTTGATCATTTTTTAGCCAGTGTTCAGTAATACAAACAATATCTATGTTGCTATCATTTAAAAACAATTCTAGTTCAAGTTCTTTGCCCATCAGACCTTGTATATTCTGGTGGACAAGTTTTAAAACATCATGGCAAGAGGTTGTCTCTATTGTCTTATGTCCTAATTTAAATTATTTGAAATTTCATTAATAGCCACATTTTTGGCTAAGTTTAATAGGTTAAATTGCTCAATAGAAGCAAAGTCAATCTTAGGTTGCTCAATAGAAGCAACCTTAGTAGCCAAATTTTTGGCTGTAATATCAAATAAATACAATAGCGAACTAGCTATCTGTCCTTTGTAATACTTTGAAAGATAATAATTATCTTTTGTCAAATAAAAGTTTTTTAAATAATTATTAATGTCAATAAGTTTAAATTTATGACAATTATCGAAAGGATTATTACTTTGAAATACCAAAGTATTCAAAGTCAAGTTAAGCTTATATCTAGTATTATTTTCTACCTGTGGCAAACTATTACTGTAAGGAAATGTAAACAATATAATGTTATCCAATTTAAGTTTTGTGAGATAACTGTAGTAGTCAATTAGTTGTTTTTTGTTAACATTTCCCCTATCTCCTATTAAAATTAATAATGTTGTGCTTGGTCCAAATTTATAGTCAACAATTTTATTAATAATTTCCTGATATGAAAGACCAGGCAAGCAATAGTTGATCACTGAATGTCCCCCGGATGTGTTTGACAATAGATGACCCATGTCTTTCCCAATTTCATCACTAAATATAACAATATTTTGTTTGACACCAGAACAAGTTTGTTTCTGAAGCTTAGGGGTCAATGGTATACAGTTTGTGTCAAGGGAACTATTCATTGAGGTAGGGTTGTCGCACAGACCAACATCATGGTTCTGTACTTTAATTGGTGTGCAAGTTGGCAACGAATGATCCAGCGAGAACTGTGTGTTATCACAAGGTGCAGCATTTCCAGTAGAATTACATGCTACCAGTTCATTCATGGCCAAAATGTACTCCTTTAATTGTTTTTCAGAGTGGTCATACTTTGTTGACATTAATTTTAATTTATCCTCCAAACAGTCAATCTCACACTGAAACTTGAGTGTGTCACTTCTGTATTTCAGAGTATTATTTTCCAATCTAGAGGCATACATATCTAACTTATCGAGCAACATCAATCGTTCCCTATTTAGTTTTACATTTTTAATAAAGAACCTATGTTTCTTAACTAATTTTTGAGTTTTTTTAATATATCTATTAATTTTAATATATTTTTTTAGTTTGTTTTTGCTGCAGTTAATCTTTGTTCTTGTGTTGGGTGTTATTACACTGTCATTTGTGAGATCAATTGTGATCAATGGTTTTGTGTTACCTGCAGCAGAAACCATGCCCGGGGCACTGCTCACCAACTCATTAAATAAACTTTGGTTCAGTGAAGCGGTAACATTATGTTTTGTTGTTTCTAAGTCATTGATTTTAGAGAACGCTTCCAGCAACTGGTGTTCTAGTGAATCTATACGAGTTAAGGCCTTTTCATACTCTAAACTACAGTCACTGAAACCATCCACAACAAGTTGTAGCCTGTCCCGGGCATCCGAGGCGTCTAGCACCTGAGTATGCAACTCTGCCATTTCTACCTTTAGGCTTTTATTGGAGTCTAGTAATTGCAATAGTTCCCTTTCGTTGTCATCTCTTTCATTATTTAGTTCCTCACACAATATTTTAGCAGACTTCAATTCACTCAAAGCCAGTTGGAGTTTGGTCTCATCCTGGCGAGCTAAAGCTGCTCTGCGGGTCAACATTCTAATATATAGGTATATATGCCTTATTTAGACAGCAAATAAGGCAGATAGGTGGTGTGAGGAAACTAACGCAAGGTTATGTATTGTTGATGTGTACAGGTATAGGTTATGTACGATCAGTATGTAAGTACCTGTTTATACTGTATTCAGAGTACGGAAAAATTTAAATAAATGGGCAAATCAACAGTACATACCTGTTTGCGACGAGACAACAGGACAATAATAAGTAATTTACCACTAAACAAAATACACCGGTTATTCGAACTGTCACTGACACTTAACAGTTTATCCTCGTTATTTGCACTAATTACACTAATTAAACACTAATTACAATTAAAGACCCCTAATAATTAATAAATTATTGTTATAGGGCCAAAACAACTTGAATATAATAACAAAATTGAATAAAATACACGGGACAAATTATGATCAGCTGTTAGCGCTAGTGTTGCCACAGGTGGAAAAAACAGTACAGTTAACGACGTCTCAAACTGCTAAGTGGGACTTAAATATTTAAGTGGCCTTTGAGTATTCGGCCGTTAGCAACGTAAAAAGCAGCTATATTCCTAAACATTCCGTCAAGCTACTTTGTTACTAAGTACTTAGCCGTTAAGCAACAAAGTAGTTTGGCAAGTTTCACTAGATTTATGAGTTTTGTTGTTAGCTTTTAGGGTTCCGCAGCGAATAATCCAGCTACATTGTTCTGGACTTGGTCGGAAGTTTGGGAACAATTATTATGTTACGATTATTGGACTGCGAGAGAAGTAGCATACCCGGCTATTTCTATAACTAGATCGAATCTGAATATATAGATATACAGGGTGTTATATAAGCCGAGAGACGTATTAAAGGAGGGTGTTCAGTATTCGATTCTCATTCCAAATATGCAAAAAGATATTACCCTATTTTTTTTACTTCATAATAATATCCTGGGATATTTATTACACACGGCTACCTGATCCCAAACTAAGCAGAGCTTGTACTATGGAAACCAGATAACTGATATTACTACATATACTACTTTTTTATTTGTAAATACATACTTAATATACATATACACCCAGACTCCGGACATACAGACATGTTCATGCACACAAATGCATGTACCGGGTAGGAATCGAACCTACGACCTGCAGCGTGAAAGTCGCCTCCGCGCCAACCACGCTAACGGGCCCGTCAAACTCATTAGAATACGAATTAATTAAAAATTCATCTATAAATGAAGTATGAAGGGACATCGAATTAAGGTCATATATTTTTTAACCTCTATTATCCCACAGCTGGGCAAAGGTCTCCATATGTCATTTGAGGCCGCTTCCATCCATCCCTCCAGATAACAGTCGAGCTACACGAGTTAATTCCCTATGATAAGAAAGCTCATCACGCTAGCGTAAGTGTGGCCTACGTTGCGAAACTTTTTGCAATATTTTTGTTCAGTTTCTTTGTAATTTTTTATGTATTTTTTTTAGTTACGTGTAAGTTTGAGTTATCATGGGCCTGAATACGTCCCTCGACTAACCCAACGCCCTATATAAGGTACAATGGCAGTTAAATAATCATTAACTGGGCAGAAGCGAACAGAATTTTTGAATCGGAAAAAAATATATAGTGAACCCTTTCTAATTTATTGTATTCGGCCATATTTCTTTCTTGTATTGTAACATGATTAATACCGTTGTTTTTATTGTTTCAGGTAACATTACTACGATAAAATGGACGTTAATACGAGATTTTATTTAGTTGTAAGTATTACAAGTTTTAGATAACATAAATCGGATCCTATCCATATACACACTTTCAAAACATACCTGCAAACCAATGATCACAAAATGGTTGTTGAGTTTAGACTATAATTTTACTGAAAGTCTCTTGCATAATTTATAGTAGTTTCTTAACAACACTTACATTGCACAGGTCCACACGTATTCTCACGCCCACACCACATACACATACCACACCACACACCACATACATACACACACACGCACACACACACACTCACACACACACACACACACACACACACACCACACACACACCACACTCAAATCCACATGATTGCATGGTACCTTATTCTAATTACATATCACAATTAATATTGTAAGATTATAACTTTACACCCATATACAGTATCCACGGGGTGGGGTCCTGGTGATCTGTAATACAGGCTTAGCCTAACTCAGACACCAGCTCCTCACATTTATGTAACCTTTAATGGCAGTTAGTCTTACATTCTATAATATTATAAGTAACTTGTACCTACATACGTGAGGAGAAATAAACGCTTTTATTATTATTATTATTATTATAGCTGAAATTAGTACACAAAGTAAACCTGATTGAAATAAACATATTGCGGTCCTTCTTAAAACTGTGAAGAAGGAGCAAGATAGCTATATTTGAGTAGTGTGTTTAGTCAAAGTCAAAATTAGAGATATTATTAAAGTAATTAAAGAATTTATTTTTCTATGGTCCATACTCAAGTGCTAAGTATTTTATACGTTGTCAAGGATATAAGCTATCATTGTGCCAAGTTTCATCAAAATCTGTCCAGGTATTTTTGCATGACATTCAAACAGACAAACACAAAAGCCAAAAGTGGCGCTACAGCAAACGTGTTAAAAAAAACCTTTAAGCTTCAGTCTACCAACACCACCATGTTTCGACTCGTAAAAGCTCGCACAGTGGTGTAAAAATAGAATGACGCGGACAAAAAAATATATGTAGATACATGCACAATGCATGCTGACCGTGTCGCCGGCCCCAAAATGGTTAAATTTAATTCGCTCCGTTCAGGCCGAATTCCACAGTGTGTTTTGACATATTTTCGTCTAGAATTTTGCGCAGTGGTAAGGATTGTGTACACTGTGAGCATTAGATATATTTTGTTTGGTGGTATATATCTTAAAAATATTAATAAGACTCTGAATCAAGTTTGAAGGCAAACCTGGGGTTAAAATTGGTCTAGCCGGATGACAACTAGCGGGACCGACTTTTTACGTGCCCTCCGAGGCACGGAGACGCTCAGTTCGAAATACCTAACAATGTTAACTCACCTTGCCAAGCGTTGCTAAACTGACTAATGATCATAGAAAGCTAAATATCTACATTAGAAAATAAATAAATTTAGCCTACTCTGACACAGTTCTTTACTGCGACGGGCTAATACTGGCGTAGTTATTTATTTATTTATATTTCAATTGCTTACCGCACTAACAGTTTTAACCAACGCGTGTAGCGAGCAGCTTTATTTGTACACGTTGTTAACTTAGAAAATGAATACAAGACTAAATAACTGAATAACTATGTATCTTTAGATCGCGTAACATATTATCGCAGCTGTGTTACAAGCCTAATCCAGAACGCGTCATGTTAAATTCGTGCATAATTGCAGTCCCCGCGCTGCGGTCGCTCAAACTGTTGGTTTTTTTCCAGCTAGCATGTAATATTTAACACTGTTCGTAAACTATGTGTTTGCTTACTTTTTTATGAAAAACGGCATGTTTTTATATTTTTATGTGAGTAACCGTCTATTTCATATATTATTGTGTCGTTATAATAATATAACAAATGATATAATAGCCGCTTGGCGCAGTGATTTGAACGTTGGCCGCTCGGCTCACTGCTTCGGGTGTTTGCGGGTTCGATTCCCGCCAGAAGCAAATTTCTTAAACGGCCTTTTCGTAATTTACCATGGTCTGGGTGTTTACTGAGATTACCCCCAGTCTACGGAAGCCATAGTACAAGCGTTACTTATTTTGGGACAGTTAGTGTGATAGTCTGGCGATATTTATTTATTATTTACTAGCTGTGCCCCGCGGCTTCGCCCGCGTGGAAATTGATGTGTAAGATGAGCCTATGTCTTATTCCAAGCCTACAAATTTCATATTTCATTAGCATCGGTTTAGTAGTTATGGAGATACGTGGTAACAAACATTCACACACACACTTTCGCATAAGTAGGATTAGTAGGATATATTTATGTTTTCAAAGAAACCAGAACTGCAGCTTGTTAGAATACACGCTGCTGCACAGTAATTACCTATTATACTATTATTAGAATCAATTATTCTTTATAAACAATTTTTATAGTTTGCCTATCTATTAAATAACTTGGAAAAACGGCTGTCTGGTCAATAATTATGGTTCAGTGGCACCGGGGCCTTTGTTCACTGGCCTTTTAAGCCTTTTACTGCCTGTTGCGCTTTTAACTAAATGCTTGAATATTTTATGTGGGAGCTTTTATGGAGAAATGGATGTATGTTAAACTTTTTGCGTTTGAATTTTGTATGAATATTAACATTGGTTTTAGAAAACAGTAGCAGATTTTTTTTAACAAAAAACTCTTAGATAAAAAGTTATCTAAGTTTTTTTTCTAGCCTATGGGGCTGTTCCACTTCTGGACAAATCCTCAAAAAAATATGTTTGATAGTAAAACACAATTTCATTTTGTAAAGTAAAAAATATAAAACGAAAAGTTTAAATTCAAGTCAAATAAAAGTCGCAAGCTCTTAGACGTCAAATGAAATGATTTTAAAAGAAACAAACTTTGTGAAATTCGGTTTTTGAATTCCAATTCAATCCAAATGAATTATGAATAACAAAAATTCAATCATTCGAATTATATATTCCATTTATTAAAACTACGGCTTCATTTAAAATATTGAAACAAATCGGGGCATGTCACGCAAGAACATCAGATTATAAAAACATGCAATTCACGTTTCAATTATTCGGAACGGAACACGTCGAGTTCGGATTTAAAATTTAAAACATCACCTGTTATTCGGAGAACGGGACACGAAACCTCGAGGCAGTTTTTATAATATACCCATGATATTACAAAAAAAAACAAAAACCGGCCAAGTGCACGTCGGATTCGCACATAAAGGGTTCCGTACCACCGTAAAATAAAACCGTCAAAAATATCAAGTTTTTTGTATGGAAACTCCCATTATTTTTAAATTTTATTTTATTTTTTGTATTTGTTGTAGCGGCATCAGAAATACACATTGTGTGAACATTTCAACTCTCTACCTATTACGGTTCGTGAGATACAGCCCGCTGACAGACAGACGGACGAACGGACGGACGGACAGAGGGACAGTGAAGGCTTAGTAATAGGGTTCCGTTGGCACCCTTTGGGTACGGAACCCTAAAAACACTAAAGGTATATCTACTTTTTCGTAAATATAAAAAACCGGGTTGAATTTTTTTAATATTTTGTCTGTGATTTGAACGAGTCTGATCATTGGGAAGGTAATGTAACTCTTTGTTCCGATCTCGTATCACTTGCACATACTTCGGTGAATGAAAAAAACACGGCTTTTTGGCGGGAAGTGGAATTGTGATATGATATTCTTGTTTTTAACCCCCGACGAAAAACGAGGGGTGTTATAAGTTTGACGTGTGTATCTGTGTATCTGTGTATCTGTGGATCTGTGTATCTGTGTATCTGTGTATCTGTGTGTCTGTCTGTGGCATCATAGCGTCTGAACGGTTGGACCGATTTGGATTTAGTTTTTTTTGTTTGAAAGGTGAGTTAATCGAGAGTGTTCTTAGCTATGTTTCAATAAAATCTGCTCAGCCGTTTGAAGACTATCAGCTCTTTTCTAGTTGATGAAAAGATATAAACAACTTCCACAGGTCTGATCGATACGAAATTTGAAATCCTGTCACTTGTCAATGATATTACAAAGTATGACAACCTTGACCTGATGCGCAGGCATCATCAGAAGAACTCGTCAACGGTGTACGGCATCTACCTTGTGTTTGGACTCATACGATGCGTTTTGACAAGTACATGCTAATACAAGCTGGGCAGTTAGTACACCGGTAATATAAGTTTTAAAAAGCATGAAATAAAAATTAAATTAAAAATTTAAAAAACCCCCGACAAAAAAAATCCTTTAAAAAGATAAAAATAATACCTGAATATTTTCACCCAAGCGTCGTCGTTGCGTCGGGGGACCGCTAAGTACGCCGGTCATGGTTATAATCTACAGGTTACTCTAAATGTAATGTACTTAGCGGTCCCCCGACGCAACGACGACGCTTGGGTGAAAATATTCAGGTATTATTTTAATCTTTTTAAAGGTTTTTTTTTGTCGGGGGTTTTTAATTTCCAAAACTTGTATTGCTTAGAATTATAATGTATGTTGATGGAATATTAACCATTATTATGTTAATAAATGTGCGTGAGTGTGGGCAATTGGAACAAAAGTGATGAAACATGACTTTCGGGTTTCCAAGAAGTCTGATAATTTGTCAGTAATGTATTCGCCACTTTATTGATAGAGATTGAGCTTTCGACTCTTTCACTCATCGTACGAACCGCGGTTGTCTATTGGAAGGCATAATAAAACACGTTTTAAATTAACCATTTATATCACCAGTGCGTACGATTCTCAACACAACCGACAACACTAAACGATAGCGTTATAATATTCTTATCATCGGAATATATAAAATTATTATCCCTACCGAACGCTAGCCCGTATATATTCCTTATATCCAGTATCTTCTTAGCTCCAACTGTCCCATCTATATATACACCAAAATTCGTGCATATATACGTAACCCCATTATTATCTTCGACTATCTGTCTGACTGTAACTAATTCATTCAAAGTTTCAGCTTCAGAAATTGTATTATTATATTTATACAATCCAGTGTTGTTGGCGAAATACATTTTATTATCAACACTGCTTATATGAAAGTAATCGATTTCAATATTCTCGAATTCTCTAACGGTAGCGAATTTCCCATCCACTTCTATGTGTAACTTCTGTTCTGGGTAACTGACATAAAACAGATTCTTCCGGAAGAACAACGACCATATGTTTTTACCTTTTTCCTTGTAGAAATCTGCTAGTTTGGTTAGCATGTTGAATTTGTATATCCCATCGCTACCTCCGAGGTATATTTCATCATTTATCTGGTCTATCGCTACAGCGCAGCCTCCTTTGATCCCTGCGATCATTTGGTGTTCGCCAGTGTCTATGTTTAAATACGCTAATTGGAATTCCACGTCGGAGAATGATTCAGGGACTGTGTAACTGAAAATCAGTGTATTTGAAGCCTTGTGCACGTTGAGATTGTAAGGCCTGCCCAGATTTGCGTATATTATTCTTCTGTCGTACCAATTGTCTCCCAACTTAAGTCGGTTACATGGTTCCGTTGGGATGCACTCAGCACTAGCAATGATTGTTAATATTAGTAGGATTTTTGACATCTTGTTCGTTTTCTGGAAAGACAAAAATAATAATGATAATAGCAGCCCTTTTATTATCCCACTCCTGGGCATGGGCCTCCTCACAGTGCGAGGGGGATTCAGGCCATAACCATAATATGGTGGACCAGCGCGCTGGTCCACCATATTCAAAATAATGTGTGAAAATTTCACATAATTTTTGAGATATTAAAATTTTACAAAATTTGCGGGAAAAAACTTTTTGAATCGAAAATTGACAGAATTTTCATAAAAAAATGAATACCTACCATTTAATTTTATTCGCGATACTTCAAGTATCCCGTAAGTAAGTCGCGATACTTCAAGTAAGTATAGTTATTTCGCAGTTTGAAACACCCTGAAGGTACACTAGAACAGGGAACTAGGTGAACAGCTAGATAAATAAATAAATATCGCCAGAGAAACTCACTAACTGAATGTACCCAAGCTAAGCAACGCTTGTACTATAGCTACCATACAATGGACTAGGGGCGATGCCAATGACACCCAGACCAGGGCGGATTACGGAAAGGCCGTTTCCGAAATTTGCCTCTGTTGGGAATCGAACCCGCAACCACCCGATGCAGTGAGCCGATCGGCCACACTCAAACCAGTGCACCAACCGGTCGATATTATCAGAAAATAATTACTTACACAAAATACATACATACATTTTCCACTTGTTGTCAATATATTGTCACTAATATGAAACACATGTTCCTCGGCCGGTAGCAAACGAAACAATGACCTACCATTGTTTAACATTAATTTGTTTGGACTTGTTTTGTTTTGATCCATTCATGGTCTTAATACATCTTATAACAATGGTATCTGTTATGTGTTATTGATAAAAATATGGATCATCGAACGAAATTGTTATGGGGTATGTACAATTTTGTTAGAAACTAGCTGCGCGACTTCGTACGCGTGGAGTTTAACTTATTTTTTGTTGTTTCCTAAAATAAACGAAGCCAAGTTACTATTTATAATATCAGCTATGTGCCAGTGAAAGTCCCGTCAAAATCGGTCCAGCTGTTTCGGAGATTAGCCGGAAGAAGCAGACAGACGGAGTTGTTTCTTATAAATACCGTATTTACGCATTTACGCAACGCAGCTGTAATAGCTACTTTACGCTGATCTTCTGTGAGAGGGTGGTACTACTCCAATCGAGCCAACCCATATTATGAGCTGCAGTCGATATGCTACAGCTTGGCTCTACCATCAATAAAATAAAACCAATAAAATTACACATTTTATTTAAATAATTTTTAAAATTTTTAGGGTTCCGTACCCAAAGGGTGCCAACGGGACCCTATTACTAAGCCTACGCTGTCCGTCCGTCTGTCTGTCTGTCAGCGGGCTATATCTTACGAACCGTAATAGCTAGAGACTTGAAATTTTCATAAAATGTGTATTTCTGTTGCCGCTACAACAACAAATACTAAAAATAAAATAAAATTTAAAAATAAAGGGGGCCCTCTTACACGAAACTTGATATTTTTGACGTTTTTATTCTACGGTGGTACGGAACCCTTTAGGAATGTGCGAGTCCGACACGCACTTGTTATAATTCCCACTTTTTCTAACTTATTAACTTGGAATTAGGAGGATTATTAATAGCATTCAAACATATACCACTATATTTACTAGGCAGCAGTATGTATATAGAATCAGCATCTGAGTATATAATGTGATCGTTCTCATCAAACGTCATCCCAAACGCTTGCTTTATGTCAGCAACTTTTTTAACCTTATGATACGGCTTATCTTCCAGATAAATACCGTTGCTTGAACAGAAATATATATCTCCATAGCTATCCTCAACTATTTGTCTGATAACTATCTCGTCATTTAAAACAATAGGTTCTCGTGACACCTTTTCAATTTTGTACAAGGCTGTTTTGTTAGAGAAATATATGTCCCCGTGTTTAGATATATAGAAGTGGTCTATCTCTATTCCAATAGCTTCAGCGACTTGGACGAACGCATCATCTTGGTAGACGTACAGTTTTGTGTTGGGTAGTCGATGTAATAGAAGTTCTTCTTGATAAACAAGCCCCATATGGAAGTGCCTTCCTCAGCGAAGAATTCCGCGCGTTTGTTCAAGAAGTTGTATTTGTAGATACCGTCATGTCCTCCGAAGTAGATGTCGTCGTTTCCGTCGTCATAGGCGACTGCGTACCCACCGGAGACCCCTGGAATGTTTTTGCAGGTGAGTTTCTCTACAGCGCAAGCCATGATGGCGAAGTCCACGGCTGTGCCGTTCTGGACTGTGTGACTGAAGAAGAGGGTGTTGGAGAATCTGAAAAGGATAGAGTTGGTAATGTCAAATGTGTGTTATTAGTAGCCAACATAGAGAGCTCCAATATCTAACGTTGTACTTATAGCCGGTTGGTTAAGACGGTACAAGCAGCTAACGAGACATTTTGGAGGCTATCTCCTCTTAGACGAGTGGAGTAAAATTTTGAATAAAATATCACCGTATTTATTGAACCCTCATCTTTAAATTTTAATCAGGAAAAAAGTGCTACATGCTCATATACTATGTGAAAAAAAAAAACCAAAATGTAGCAGTTTTCAAATTTAAATTTGTATCTTCTTCCAAAGGGCTCGCCATTTCTAAATATTTTATTTGCACCAAAAGATTGAGAAAGGTAATTCCTACAAAAATTAAGTTAGATTTTGGTGATGCAATAGTTTTTCACGTCACAATTAATGATTTTCGATATTTTCGCAAAAAAGTGGGCGGGGTTAGTGCGCTCTCGACCAATCCAGACGGCGAAAACGCTCGACCGGGAATCGGGGCCCTTGTGGGCTTAAGGTCCTGGGTTCAAACCCCGGCTCACACTCGAAAAATTTCCAAATCTATGTGCGAATCATAACTTTAATGATTATCACTCGTTTCATCATCATCATCATTTTAGCCAAAAGACGTCCACTGTTGGACATAGGCCTCCCTCAAGGCTTTCCACAACGACCGGTGCTATGTCACTTGCATCCAGCGGTTTCCCGCGACCTTCACTTAACGGTGTAGAAAACATCGTGAGGAAAGCTGTGTCTTAGAAAATCTAACAAATTTTCGAAAGACACGTGAAATACGCCAACCCGAACTGGGCCAGTGATGGATTATGGCCTGAATCCCCCTCGCATTGAGGGGAGGCCCGTGCATTATTATTATTATCTAACTGTGTTAGGTAGCAGTGGTAGCCGATTGGTTAAGCACGCGCCTTGCGGGCTTAAGGTCATGGGTTCAAACCCTGGCTCACACCTCTGGATTATTCGAAAACTATGTGTGTTTCATAACTTTAATATGATTATTACTTGCTTACGGTGAAGGAAAACATCGTGAGGAAACCTGCATGTCTTTAGACATGTGAAATCCACCAACCCGCACTCGGCCAGCGTGGTGGATTATGGCCTGAATCCACCTCGCAATGAGGGGAGGCCCGTGCCCAGCAGTGGGACGTTAAAAGGACAATTTTTTTTTTTTTTTTACTGTACGACTTACTGTATGACTTACTTGTGAATAATCAGATTATTTGGTCTACCGAGATTACTGAACAATAGTAATTTGTCGAAGTAGACCTGATCGAAGATTACTCCATCGCACACTATCCTCTCCGGTGTACTCCGTGCCAAGCTCCGAGTGGCCAACGCTGGTGACAAGGTCTGAGTGGCCAACGCCAGTGCCAAAGCCCGAGTGGCCAACGTTACGGCCAACATTATAAACATGGTTTCAAAACTGAAAAATATAGATTTATGATTTACTGAAGTGTCTATGGCATCATTATTTCAGCCGAAAGACGTCCACTGCTGGACATAGGCCTCCCACAAGGTTCACCACAATGACCGGTCACCATCCAGCGGATTCCGAATAAAAACGTCAAAAATATCAGTTTTCTGGTACGGGGACCCCTTTATTTTAAAATTTTATGTTATTTTTAGTATTTGTTGTTGTAGCGGCAACAGAAATACATATTCTGTGAAAATTTCAACTCTACCTATTACGGTTCGTGAGATATAACCTGACAGACGCACGGATGAACGGACAGCGGAGGGTTAGTAATAGGGTTCCGTTGGCACCCTTTGGGTACAGAACCCGAAAAAAAATACCCCTATTTCGCGTTTAGTCACCTTTTTGAGTCTTAGTAAGTCCTTAACATAACATTATAATATTAAGAAATATATAAGTTTTATTACTCACTGTTCTGATATTAAATTTTCAATTCACTATTGAGTTTCTAGCAATACAATAATATGAAATACGTATTTTATTCGACATCAGCTGGGAACGACGCGTCGATGTGAAATGAATATTAATATTAATACAATAGTGTAGTGTTTATAAACAAATAAACAAACAATATGTTCATCTTGTTATTTTATAGACTAGCTGTTCCCGTGACATCGTACGCATGGATTTTGACAATAACAATAGCCTAAGTTCCTTATAACATCAGCAATCTGCCAGTGAAATTCCTGTCAAAATCGGTCCAGCCGTTTTGGAGATTAGCTGGAATAAACATACAGAGACACATTTAAAAAATGCTTTGTTGTTGTAAGTACTTTTTAGTATAATTTTTTAGTTCCGTGTAAGCTTGAATTATCATGGGCTTGGGATTATTGAATGTCCCACTGCTGGGCCTACCTAACCGGTACGAGTCGTGGGTACCTATATAGTATACACGTGGGTGTATCATCATCATCATCATCATTTCACCCAAAAGTCGTCCACTGTTGGACATAGGCCTCCCCCAAGGTTTTCAACAACGACCGGTCTTGTGCCACTTGCATCCAGCGGTTTCCCGCGACCTTCACTAGGTCATCGGTCTACCTTGTGGGGGCCTACCCACGCTGCGTCTTCCGGTACGTGGTCGCCACTCAAGAACCTTGAGAACGGGTGTATATTCAAATCAAATCAAAGCGTTTATTTTATTTAGGCCTACGGGGGCACTTACAAATTGTCATTTTAAATTTTTTCCTTAAATTCTACTGCCGGATCGGAAACGCGACCTCGACTCAGAAGATCCGGCAAGAAACTCAGCGGGCTTGTCTTTTGTTACATTGTTTTTTTTTAATCGCCATTTACTTATTTTAATACAATGTATTTTGGTAAAAAATCTCACGTAGAAGCTCCGACTGCCTGGAAAGGCTTATTATGACGGGAAAAGTGGAGGGCACTAGATCTCGTGGCAGACCTCCCGCCAGATGGAGCTCGCAGATCACTGAGCTTACGCAACTCCAACTGCACAAAGCGGTACACGTCGCGGGTGACAGAAGCCGGTGGAGGAAAATTGCTCTCCAGAAGTTTTTTGTACATAATCGTCACGATCCTCAGTATTGAGGTAACGACTGGGAAGAAGATTTTGGTAAACAATAGCTCCAGTGTGTGTGATTGAACAATATTATCTGTTGTGACTACATGGTCGCTACCATCCATGTTCCCTAGAGTTTTTCAATCAACAAACAAAACATTCGAGTTCCCGTTTGAAACGAACCAAAGCATTTAATAATCCCAACATTTATACAATTAGATGTTCACTGGAGCGTATATTTTAATACAAGTACCTACCTGTGCGAGCACACAGCGCGGTTTTCGGTACGCTGGTCGCGTTGAGGCGGGGATTCGTTACGTGTGGATGCACCAGAGTAATTCGCCTTACATGTTAGCAAAACGGTTTAAGGAATTACAACACAGAGTCTGAATTACAGAGAGTACGGTTTTCAGTAACAAGGTGTGTTTTAGGGTTCCGTACCTCAAAAAAATTAATAAAATGTAACGTCACGACTTTTATCCCCGTTCGGGGGTAGTCAGAAGCTTGAGTGGCCATACACCACCACATTGTGGAGATATTTACCAACTCAAAGCCCACATTTCACCAGATAGTCAGAACCCAGCGTGACAGGTGGTGAACCTTGTCGCCGTGTATACAGGAACTGACTATTACCTAATCCCGAGGGATAGGTAGGTTTCCTCACGATGTTTACCTCACCGTCAGCGAACTGTAAATTATGCACATAGATGAAAGTTCATCCATTGGTGCATGCCCCACCGGGGATCGAATTAAAGTCGCCAGATATACACACCAACTGTATGGTCCCAAACTAAGAAACGCTTGTACTATGGCTACCATACAATGGACTGGGGGCGATCCCAGTGACACCCAGACCAGGGAAAATTACGAAAAGGGCGTTAACGAAATTTACCTCTGGCGGGAATCAAACCCGTAGCCGTCCGATGCAGTGAATCTAGCGGCGTACGCTCGAACCACTGAACCAATCGGTCGTCAAATTTTACTCAAAGATTTTTTATAGCCGCGTACTCTACAGTTATTGGTGGTAGAGCCAAGCTGTAGCCAATTGACTGCAGCTCATAATATGGGCTGGCTCGACCGGGGTAGTACCACCCCCTCACAGAAGATAGACGTAAAGTAGCTATTATAGCTACGTTGCGTACGATGAGTTCTCCTCACCCCCGTTTCCCTCCCTCTGTCCCACTCCCCTTCAGGTCGGCAACGTGCGAGCGATGCCTTCGGTATTGCAAGCATATAGGCTACGGTAACTGCTTAACATCAGACGGGCCGCACGGTAGTTTGCTACCTTAGTAACATAAAAGAAAAGCCGTCTCTGCGCTACTACGTAATCTGAAAATGCCCAAAGAAATAAATATAGATTATTACGGTCAACTATGTATTTTTATTATGTACTTACAGTACTACATAATGCTACAATTCTGACTGATATAGTTACGTATGGATGGGGAGCCGTAGAAGGACTTTCTGGATTTAAACGAGCGCGTCAGATTAAGATAAGGGAGATAGCTTACATATTGATAAGAACCTCAAAAAATTATGAGCCTTTAATATTGGTGGGTACGCTCAGGGGAACCAAAAAAAAAAATAGACCATCTTAAAATACTCGAACTCGTCAGATTAAGATGAGGGGGATTCATTACTAGCTAAAAACTGTCAAAAGTGTCAATTTTGCTAATTTGATCGTCAGTCTAAGAAATGGGAGCATCTGGAAGTTTCACTTTTTCAACCCAACAGTTTTTTTTTCTAATATAGGACTGCGGTGGCAAAAAGGCGTACGGCCCGCCTGATTTTAAGCAGTTACCGTAGCCTATAAATGCTTACAAAATCTGGCGCGCTCGAGTAATTTTATGTCATTGCATTTTATACAAAAAAAAAAAATTTGTCATGTATACGCTTCCCCCACCGCTGAAAGTGGAAACATCTAGAACAATGTAGTCTTCCTATCACGTCATCTACCGAATCTACTAGGTTTGGACGGCGCTCGTTCAAATCCACGAATTGCACGCTGGGCTCCCGGTCCAATATCTGTAACTTATTTTGTAATATCGCGAAATGTCACGATTCTATTTCCCTAAGGAAAGCCCAGAGATATTATGGTCATTCTATGATATTATGAAAAGGAAATGTGCCCGGTATTATGGCAATAGGCTATTGATATTGCATTGGGACTGAAATGCTATCGCGACATGTGGATCTACTGCTGTACACCCCTGCCTACCTCTTCGCGGAACATGCGTGATGGTCGAAATATTGTATTCTATTCCAGAACGTTGATCCACGCGAATCGTAATTGATTTTTTATTTATGTAACAAAGGTGGCAAATAAGCGTACGCCTGATGTCACGCAGATATCGTAACCTATAGATGCTTGCAATACCAAAGGCATCGCTCGCACGTTGTCGACCTGAAGGGGATTGGGGAGGGATGGGGTGGTTGGGTTCTTTCTATAGCGGCATATCCAGAGGGAATTTATGTCACTCACTAACTGACAGTATACGCACAAACTAAACCAATGGATCTAGAAGCATGATGCACAAGAGTTCCTCATACAACGTAAGGGCGAAGCCCCACTAGCGCGTTGCACTGCGTCGTCGCAACGGATCAAAGGCGACCCTTTGATCCGTGACCCCTCGCCCGTCGACACGGGCGAGAGACGAAGCGGGGGAGGGTGATGCGCCAATACAAAATCTTGCGACGACGTAACGCAACGCCCTATTGGGGGCCGGCCCTAAGTGAGCACTAAGAATTTAGTTATTTTATTATTTTATTTTAGAATAATAATAAGCGCCGCCATACACGGACTGCTTGTCGACAGCTCTAGAGCAGTTGTTTGCAGTTTGGTTGCAGTCGACCGCATCGACTGCCCGCCGACTGCTTGAGCAGTCCGTGTAACGTCAATCAGTCGGCGGGCGGGTGGTGCGGTCGACAGCAACCAACTGCTCTAGTGCTGTCCGTTGCGACAGCTACAAGCAGTCCGTGTATGGCGAGGCTTAGTGTTTTACCAATAACCCTGTATATCTAGTAGCAATTCATTTTAAGTCTTCAGTTGAGACACAATAACAGGTGGATGTATACCTTGCATTATCCCATCTCAAACATACAGTTAAAACAAACCCAGCCGTCGTCCAAAGTTTAACGTTTACATAACAAAAGGAATACTCAAAGAGCAGCGACAACTCAGCTGCTTGAGCAGTCCGTGTAACGTCAAGCAGTCGGCATGCGGTTGATGCGGTCGACTGCAACCAAACTGCAACCAACTGCTCTAGAGCTGTCGACAAGCAGTCCGTGGATGTCGGCGCTAAGAGTTCCGCGCAAAAAAGAACCAATAAATTTCAAGCTGATGAAGACGCGGGCACAGCCAGTATAAAATAATTTCAGAGTCTTATTAAAATTAAATGTTCTTTTCAATAACCCAGTTGCTTACTTTGTGTCTGACGCAATCTCCATGTATGCCTTCCAGTTATAAAATCTATTAAGCAAACGAAGTTTGTCGTGAAATTGGTTAATTTCGTTGGAACGGGCGCGGAGAGTTGTCTCTGTTCTTTAAGTATTTCTTTTGTCGTGTACCGTCTTCGTTAAACTTTGGACGACGGCTGGGTTGTTTTAACTGTATGTTTGAGATGGGATAATGTAAGGTATACACCTTTATTGTGACTCAAATGAAGACTTAAAATGAATTGCTACTAGATATACAGGGTTATTACTCATTTAATTACGTAATACATAACTTTAAGTTTAAAATAGATGATATTTAATTTAAAAAAAAAAATTGTCATTAATCTTAATGCATAAATACCAAAAATTATGTAACTCCATATAAGTAAGTTGCCAAGATACAGGCACTCGCCTAGTTTGGCCACCACAGAATATTGTATTGTACTGAGGTTTTTTATGAAAATAAAGATTTATTTATTATTTATTTATTATTATTGGTAAAACACTAACAACCTCGCAGGACTGTCATCATAAACAACAACTTTTGTTCCATGACTTTTTACAAAACAATAATACATTTAACAAAAACAACCACTAAAATGTATGAAACAAGAAAATATTCTCATCTAGAGAATAGCCGTGGTCCGTTTAGGTCCTTTAGAGCAAAGTGGCATACGACCACGGACCACGGACCACGGCTATAAGAATATTTCCTTGTTTCATACTTTTTAGAGCGTGATTTTTTGTTAAATGTAAGCGCCGCCATACACGGACTGCATTTTACTGTCGGAACCGTCAGCTCTATTGCAGTTGGTTGCAGTCGACAGCTCGCGACTGCTTGCCGTCAAGCACTCGCGAGCGTCCGTGTATGGCGGCGCTAAGCGGTTGTCATGATCAACATGATCCAACCCACAGAGTAAAGACTAAAGAAAGAGGTGCCCTTATTAGATATATGTATGAAAAAACACGTGGTCATTGTTTTTTCATTTTCATTGTTCTATCTACCGGTAAATAGTTGAACTACACGCTTCGTTTTATGTCCATGTTAGTACTAGGCCGACCACTCGGCCGAGTTGCTTAGTAATTGGTCCATGATCCAACCTAATTCACGCATATTCACGCCTTTATCATACAATTTTGTCATTACAAAAACACGCCGCGACCTCGAAACTTAATCAGGTCGCAGCGACCGCGGAAACACTGCTCATGTACCGAGAGCATCTCATTTCCACACACAATAGCCCTTTTAAAATTCCCACATCTGTGAGTTAAAAGGGCTGTTTTCGAGATCACGCCTATATGTCATTATTACGTGTGCCTTTACCTTTTTAGGGTTCCGTACCCAAAGGGTGTCAACGGGACCCTATTACTAAGCCTACGCTGTCCGTCTGTCCGTCCGTCTATTAGCGGGCTGTATCTCACGAACCGTAATAGGTAGAGCGTTGAAATTTTCACATAATGTGTATTTCTGTTGCCGCTATAACAACATAAACAATAAAATTAAAAATAAAGGGGTTCCCCCGTACAAGAAACTTGATATTCTTGACGTTTTTATTCTACGCTGGTACGGAACCCTTTATGTGCGAGTCCGACACGCACTTGGCCGGTTTATTTACACGAGATGTGTTATTTTTTTCCATAAACACTTTTTCAATGATGGTAAGACAGATTATGGCTTAGTAGATATAACTTACGTAAATAACAAAATAGCAGTAAAAAGTAGTGGATAGAGATGAACAGTGGCGCTACCTATAAGGCTGCGTTTCCATTGAAGCGGAGCGGGGCGGAGCGGGGCGGAGAAGAGCAGTGAAAAGTGGCAACTGTTTCCATTGAAGCGGTGCGGGGCGGAGCGGAGCGGGGCGGAGCGGGGCGGAGCTGGGCGGAGTGGAGCGGAGAAGAGCAGTGAAAAGTGGCAAATGTTTTCATTGAAGTGGAGCGGGGCGGAGCGGGGTTGAGCGGGGTGGAGCGGAGCGGTGCTAGGCGGAGTGGAGCGGAGAAGAGCAGTGGAAAGTGGCAAATGTTTTCATTGAAGTGGAGCGGGGCGGAGCGGGGTTGAGCGGGGTGGAGCGGGGCGGTGCTGGGCGGAGTGGAGCGGAGAATAGCAGTGAGAAGTGGCAAATGTTTCCATTGAAGCGGAGCGGGGCGGAAGGCGGCGAAGCGGAGCGGGGTGGAGCGGGGCAGCGTGTTCATATATTGTATTCGAAAGTCCGCTCAGCTCCGCTCTGCTCCGCTCAGCTCCGCTCTGCTCCGCTCAGCTCCGCTCAGCTCCGCTCAGCTCCGCTCAGCTCCGCTCAGCTCCGCTCTGCTCCGCTCTGCTCCGCTCTGCTCCGCTCTGCTCCGCTCTGCTCCGCTCTGCTCCGCTCTGCTCCGCTCAGCTCCGCTCTGCTCCGCTCAGCTCCGCTCAGCTCCGCTCTGCTCCGCTCAGCTCCGCTCTGCGCCGCTCAGCTCCGCTCTGCTCCTCTTTTCTCCACTCTGCTCCGCTCAGCTCCGCACAGCTCCGCTTCGTGCCCACCACTCGGCACCACAGCCTGCTCGACTCCGTTCTGTCCGGCTCGGGGCCACGTGTTCATTTGTTTTATTCGAAAGTACGCTCAACTCCGCTCCGCTCGTCTCCGCTCCGCTCCGCTCCGCTTCGTGCCCACCACTCGGCACCACAGCCTGCTCGACTCCGCTCTGTCCGGCTCGGGGCCGCGTGTTCATTTGTTTTATTCGAAAGTCCACTCATCTCCGCTCCGCCCCGCTTACACTGTTTCCACTGATGCGGAGTGGAGATTTCGAGCACTGTGATTGGCCAATTCACAGTCCGCTCGGCCCCGCTCCGCCCCGCTCCGCTTCAATCGAAACGCACCCTTACTCTACGTTCTATAGTCTAGAGTTCACACTCTATTAAATACCTGAATCTCAGCGAGACTTAATTAATAATAATAATAATAATATCCTGGGACATTTTTGTACACACGGTTACCTGATCCCAAACTAAGCAGAGCTTGTACTATGGAAACCAGATAACTGATATTACTACATATACTACTTTTTTATTTGTAAATACATACTTAATATACATATACACCCAGACTCCGGACATACAGACATGTTCATGCACACAAATGCATGTCCCGGGTAGGAATCGAACCTACGACCTGCAGCGTGAAAGGCGCCTCCGCGCCAACCACGCTAACGGGCCCGTCAATTAGTTTGATGATATTGAATTACTGTATTTTCTAGCGACAATGGTGCGGCCTTCTCAAATAGCGTTGCTGTTTTAAAAACATACACAAATTTTCTTTTTCTACGGTGAGGGAAAACATCGTGAGGAAACCTACCTATCCCTCGGGATTAGGTAATAGTCAGTTCCTGTATACACGGCGACAAGGTTCACCACCTGTCACGTTGGGTTCTGACTATCTGGTGAAACGTGGGCTTTGAGTTGGTTAATACCTCCACAATGTGGTGGTGTATGGCCACTCAAGCCTCTGACTACCCCCGAACGGGGATAAAAGTCGTGACGTTACATTTCTTTTTCTATTGAAAAGAGAAACCAAAGTGCTCGGGTTGTGGAAGCAGCCATTAGTCGTGTCCATAACACAGCAGCTTTGCCTCGCAAAGTTTGACTTGCCGCGCGCGAGGCAAATGCTGGCCCTGCCTCACACGAGCGCCGTCATTTGCCTCGCCTAGTTTGTCCTAGTCATGAGACATAACGTTATCAAACGAATTGCTCGGGTATACCCTTCTCTGTCTAGAGTGTCGGTTGCCTCGCCATTTGCCTCGCGCGGCATGTGACTGAGGTAACCGCGCGCGCTTCGCGAGGCATGTGGATGAGCAGCCTCGCGCGGCATGTGCGTGTTGTGGACACGCCTATTTTAACGTAAAACTCGGTAGGCCCAGATTTGAAACACTCTCTACCAAAATAAATTTCAGACTTTAATCAAAGAACGATCGTGAAAACTGGATAAAACCAGTTGGAAGAATATAACGACACGTTTACGGTAATGAACCCGCGTAACAAGGGTTTAATGAGGCGTTACGCGCGTAATAATACGTCGAAAATGTTTACGATTGTAATTGCCAATTAAATTATTTGGGTGTAAGAGAATTGCATTTTTATCTGATTGTAAAGTTATACCAACCACACCCGCTCCGGCTAATAGAGAATCGCAACCAGTTGTCAAAAAAGAAAAAAAAAACTTGCTACGCCACAAAAGATTATTAAGGAATAAAATATGTAAAATGGCAATTTGTAAGTGGCCCGTAGGCCCAAACAAAATAAACATTTTGAATTTTGAATTCACTGGGTCAGCGTGGTGAACTAAATATTCTCCAGACGGAATGATTTGGCGTACGATCGGCATGCCAATAGGGAAGTTGGGTCCTCAACACACATCCCCAGATCCGTTACCCATCGACCACGCTTCGGCGATACTATTCACCTCTACTAATCGGCCCTACAATCGGCCCTTCCAATTGACCCTACAAATCAGCCCGATTCGATTGTCGATCCTGGCTTACAGGAGTAACAGTGGTGGGAAAGTGTGGCGGCGGGCTTAGACCCAAAAAAAAAAAACAGCCCGATCGTGAGCCAATTCGTGGTGTCTGGAGACTATTTATAGCTATCTTTGTATCAAATAACAGGGCTCATAATCTCCGCTTTTCCATAACTTTTTTGCTATTTTTAGAGATGGTCTGGATTCTGGATAGATTGTAGAAGGCGACTGCCAACTGCCTTCCGAGACCCAAGCAATATGTGTACTGAACCTAAGTGTAAAGGTGCTTCCTCACCGGGAGCATTCGCCTGTAATGTTACATTTCAGATTCGATTTTGAGCATTACGTTATATGCCTCCCTGACTGACGAGCATTCGCTTGTAATATAACGCAGTGATGTTAGGTACAAGTTGTATCAGAATTGCGCACTGTAATGTTCGGTTCTCATCCCTCACTGATGTAATGCTCAACTCTGTCATGTGAACTTAACATTACAGGCAAATGCTCGCGGTAAGGGAGGACCTTTAGGACCCTGAAACACGAAAGCGTTGAGACGCTACAACTATCAACCCTAAATACACTATTTCCTCACTCTTTATAAGAAAATTGACAGCCTTCTTTCATTTTATTCATCCATGATCATATGTCGTAGGAAAAATACCCCACTTTTTCACCCCCTAGGGTATAATAGGGGTCACACGCCCGAATATCTGTCACAATCATGGACCACTTAAGGTCTAAAAGGGTAGATGTAAGGAAAAAGCAACACTTAGCCAAAACGCTATGGAAATTTTCATAATGTTTGTGCCGTTTTTTTGTGAGGGCCGCCGGGTGTAAGTTGGAATGGGATAGACATATTGTTCTTGCTTGCGTTTTAAACCGATTTGGATCAGTAAATAAAACCTGGACAAACGAATAGGACTCGCGCCCTGAGGGTTCCGTACAAACTTATTAGGAGTAGAATTTTCGAAAACGCTGGAAATTATATTTTTATTTTTAACTAGCTGCCCCCCGCAATTTCACCCGCGTAGCAATTTATAGCCTATGTCACTCAGGAATAATGTAGCTTTTTACTGGTGTAAGAATTTTCAAAATCGGTTAAGTAGTTCAAGAGAATACTTCCTACAAACAAACTTTACCTCTTTATAATATTAGTATACAATTTTTTTTTTATAGGATTGCGGTAGCGCAAAGTGTACGGCCCTCCTGATGTTAAGCAGTTACCGTAGCCTATAGATGCTTACAATACCAAAGGCATTGCTCGCACATTGCCGACCTGAAGGGGAGTGGGATGGAGGGAGGGGGAGGGGGGCGGGCTTTCGGCTCTCTCGCTCATCGTACGAAACGCAGCTGTAATTAGCTGCTTCACGCCGATCTTCTATGAGAGGGTGGTACTACCCCGGTCGAGCCAGCCCGTTTATGAGCTGCAGTCAATTGGCTACAGATTGGCTCTACCACTTTGAAATTAATTATAGAATATTGAATTAAATATAGATTAGTATAAGTATGAGTACCTAGCCTTATTACAAATGTTCAAGTCTCCAGCTTCAGAGTAATTGTGATCCATACTATCTTTCTCCCCTTATTTTACCCCAGGTTATCAAAATATCTCAAACAAAAAACTGTAGGTATATACAGTCCCAGACTCCGCCTAACGGATATCTCTCGAGTGATATCGGTTAACCGAATATTGAATATCTCAAAAACCGTAATAACTGTAACTGAAGGCGGGTATGTTCGCAAAAACCGTACAATCAATGTGTAGTTACGTTTACGTTACGTAGTTACTTTACGTTTGTTCGGAGGGACTGTTCACGAAACCCTATGCCGCCGGCTGAACCATATTTGTGAAAACATACGGAATGGAATTGTGTACGGGTGCGATGATCTTCTTCTTATCGTATGGTTAGTGGTCATGGTGTCAGAGTTGTTCAAGCCGCCCGAAGGCCTCTGATAAGGCTTAACGACTGACGCCGAGATGGTAACAACCGGGACCGACATTTTACGTCTCCTTTGAAGCACCGAGAAGCTCAGTTTAAATGCCACCAAATGGTCGCCCATCTCTGGCTGACCTTGCCAAGAGTTGCTTAACCGATCGTTCGATCGTTCGATCTGATCGTTCGATTCGTTTACCGATCAGTGATTGCAGCTGGCTATAAGCGCCTCGATGGTGCGTTGATTATTTTATTAGATATGGTTCCTCCTAACATTGCTAGCGCTAGACTTGCTCAGCGCACCTAGAAGAAATTCACACATTACGAGTATTATTGCACTCGCAGTTCGACTATCGACTTGAAGGCATTTTGATGCGTATTATTCACCAGAAAATGAACTGGTATTGGTAATACCGATATATCGACATGTCACAGTAGAAGCGTTGCTTATTATTAAAAAAAAAATATAACGTCACGACTTTTTATCCCCATTCGGGGGTAGTCAGAGGCTTGAGTGGCCATACACCACCACATTGTGGAGGTATTAAGTCAACTCAAAGCCCACGTTTCACCAGATAGTCAGAACCCAACGTGACAGGTGGTGAACCTTGTCGCCGTGTATACAGGATCTGACTATTACCTAATCCCGAGGGATAGGTAGGTTTCCTTACGATGTTTTCCCTCACCGTGTGTTGCTTATTATTTTGGAACATAATTAGTTTGTGTCTTTGCCTGACAATATGTATTTGTTTGTAGATTTCAAATCGATATCGTAACCGATAACTAGACGATGCCGTCTCACTTACTTTTCCGTATGTTTTCATACGGCTATCTAGACCTGCGGGCATGCCTAGACTGTTCGTGAAAGCTTAGATAAATTATTACAATCATATTAGGGTTCGGGCAGATAGGCTCCCGGCAAACTGGTATCTATTGCGTATGAAAATCCAATGAGAAAGCTGTTTGAAATATACTTTATATGTATTAATATCATGGAATATTATGCACCTACTACTTATAAAATATAGGGCTTATTACCTATGTACTACTTATGAAAGGCCGTATTTGTAGGTAAAGTAAAAATCTTTAGGATTTCAATGGGCCCGGTAGTTATCAAAAATCGTTAAAACCAGCTCAAAGATACCAGCTATCAAACGTAAAAGGCTACATCAAAATCAGTTGGATAGACTTGAGGCATGATGATCCCGCAATCAGGTTACACCCCTTATATTACAGACCCCTCCCTCTACCCCCTGCCTCTATCCTACTTCCCTTCGGGTGAGAAACGTGCGAACACTGCCTTCGGTATTGCAAGCGTCCATAGGCTACGGTAACTGCTTAACATCAGGCGGGCCGTACGCTTATTTGCCACCATAGTAATATAACAAACTAGCTTTTTCCCGCGACTTCGTCCTTGCATAATTTAAAAAAAATGATGCTATTCCAGACTATTATCTATCTCTGTGCCTTTCATCCAGATCTGTTCAGCCGTTCTGGCGTGATTGAGTAACAAACATCCGTCCATCCATCCATCCAAACTTTCACATTTATAATATTAGTGGGATAATGGAGGAAAGCCGTGCAAAGCCGGGGTATGTCGCTAGTATTTAATCATTCATAGCACTTCGTTACGTCGACGATAACAAGGGAACTCCTTCAGGCGAGGTATCCGAAGGTACATTACTAAGCTTTTACTGCTAATCTGGTGCGTATGTAAAGAAGGATATCCGCCCTTTGTAACGCACCAACACATCTGTGATACAAATTGGTATAGATGGCGTAGTGTGGGGAGCTATCGATGATTTTATTATCGATACTTGTAACGTCACGACTTTTATCCCCATTCGGGGGTAGTCAGAGGCTTGAGTGGTCATATACCATCACATTGTGGAGGTATTAAGCCAACTCCAAGCCCCCGTTTCATCGGATAGTCAGAACCCAACGTGACAGGTGGTGAACCTTGTCGCCGTGTATACAGGAACTGACTATTACCTAATCCCGAGGGATAGGTAGGTTGTCGTTGTAGGTTATCGATGTTTCTTGATAAAATGTTTATTGATAGAGCCAAGCTGTAATCAATCGACTACAGCTCTTATACGGGCTGGCTTGACCGAGGTAGTACCACCCTCTCACAGAAGATCGGCGTAAAGTAGCTATTACAGCTGCGTTTCGTACAATGAGTGAGAGAGACGAAAGCCCAACTCCCCCTCCCCTTCTTCCACTTGATTCGTTTCACTCCCCTTCAGGTCGGCAACGTGCGAGCAATGCCTTTGGTATTGCAAGCATCTATAGGCGCTAGTTTACCACCTCAGTCAAATAAAAAAAAGTGTGGTAATTTGTAATTATTCGGAAACCGGATCGGTGTGGTCTATGACATTGTGATTTTCTAAAGCTTATTTGTACATTTTTACCCGACTACGGAGGCGTTATGATTTTGACCGGTATGTATGTATGTATGTATGTATGTATGTGCATCTGTTCCCACCTAACTTCCAAGCTACTTGTCGTAATTTGACAAATGAGGTATCTTCAGAAGCGGCTTAATGGCGCGCTGGTTATAGGCTATGTGACGTCACATCAAATTGCATATGGCGCCCTCTAGAGGACATAATGTCATGAACTAAAAAAAAACATTTTTTAATGAAATCGTGTGGGGTATCAAATTAAAGAGCTTGATGAGCACATTTCAAAAATATTTATATTGTCACCTATAACTCCAAAATAATTAAATAAAAATTAAGTTTAAAAACTAAAACCCGACTACGGAAAAAACGTGCTCTAAAAAGTATGAAACAAGAAAATATTCTCATCTAGAGGATAGCCGTGGTCCGTGTTCATATGCCATTTGGCCCTAAAAGACCTACACGGACCACGGTTATCCTCTAGATGAGAATATTTTCTTGTTTCATACTTTTTAGAGCACGTTTTTTCCGTAGTCGGGTTTTAGTTTTTAAACTTACTTTTTTTCTAAGATCCGGAGATTAATAATAAAGTTGGTAGGTAGACCTTTTCAAAGGGATTTCAACAAACCAAGTAAAGTTAATCCAAAATGAAGCAGGTTTTATTTAGTGGTTCATGAATTATAATAAGTACAAGAATTATTTTGTAAAAGCAGCGTTTAAAGGCCGACTTAGCTGTTTACGTCATTATCTATAGTTTTTCGTACAACGCGTCAAAATTAAGCAGCTTTCAAAAAGTTGCTTTCGAGAATGTACAAGTAATATCGATCACAATCAAGCTCTGATTTTTTAAATATTTTGGACTACATAACAAAACACAAACACACAATAGCGACACAAAATATCGATAATCGAAATATCGATTTCTGACACAAAACATCGATATAATCTTTTCCCATCACAATCAAGAATTTCGCGCAGTAAAAACGTTACAGTTTCCTATGTTGATGAACGATGACAATTTTTAACGCGGCACCGCGAACGCGCGTACTAATGTAGATACTGACTGAGCACACTGTGCAGGCACGATAAATAAGTTCAACTACAATACATAAATAAAATATCGAAATTGTAAACAAATTCCGATTGAAAAGCAGTGGTATCCGATTGGTTAAGCTCGCGTCTTGCGGGCTTAAGGTCCTGGGTTCAAACCCTGGCTCACACCTCTGGGTTTTTCGAAATCTATGTGTGAATCATAACTTTAATATGATTATCACTTGCTTACGGTGAAGGAAAACATCGTGAGAAAACCTGCATGTCTTTAGACATGTGAAATCCACCAACCCGCACTGGGCCAGCGTGGTGGATTATGGCTTGAATCCCCCTCGCATTGAGGGGAGGCCCGTGCCCAGCAGTGGGACGTTAAAAGGGCTAAATTATTATTATTATTTAAACAAATTCATGTTAATTCATAATTTATTGTAGCGCCAGAAATTGTGTTTATTGGTTTGGTTAAGCATCACGCAAGAACGGCTGAACTGTTTTGAATTAAATTTGGTAAGATGTATGTTATCGAGAAGCCGTGGGCAGAGATGGGTGACCATTTAGTGGAATTTGAACTGAGCGTGATTGGAAGGGCACGTAAAAAAGCGGTCCCGGTTGATGCCATCTAGGCAGCAGTCGTTAAGCCTTGTCAGAAGCTTTTGGGCGGCTTGAACAAATCTGACACCAGCCCCCTTAGTATGAAAAATTTCAGACTAATATATCACGCGACAAATAAACCCTGTCTTCTCTTCCGATTATGTCGCGACCTAAAGCATGAGCTGACAGGAAGATAACTAGTCTACCGTCGATAAAACTTTATCTACCAAAGACTAATCTGTGTTACCGTTATAAAAAAATATTCATTTTTAAATATGGTAAGACCGAATCGATTTTGTAATCGCAATTGCCGATGTTGGATACGGTAATAAATCATTCACTCTTTGTTTACTGCATTTGGTCTTGATGTTAAGGCCGTAGATAATTAATAAATTGTCTTCAACTGACATTTAGTCGCACCTAGTCGTTTGTCGCGCGGCCTTGTCGCGCTTGTGCTAAGGCCTGGTAGACATAGACTGTGACGTCATTGGCGCGGTAAATGTGACAGTTAGACGCGATAAAACCGTTGTCTACGTGTACATGCTAAGAGGGCAGATTGGCCACTGACCATACGATAGGAAGAAGAATAGTTGTACGAACTTCACCTTCTGCTAGCCACCCGTATACTGGTTAGTGACCGTAACAATGAAAGATATTACTTTCCCGACCGTATTCAAATAAAGCTGAAGACTATAAATCAGGTTGTACACCAAACACATTACCAGGAAAGAGGGATCTGACTGTCCCAAATAGTATGTCCTAGTAAACGGAGTCCATGGACACAGTCGCAGACAGTATACATCGACTCAGTCGCTCGCGGAAAATTATGTTGGAAACATGGCTCGGACGCGCCTGTCAAACTAACGGCCGAATACTCGTACGCTACTTAAATTTGAGAGCTGCTTAACTTTGACGCGCAACACAAAAAATGACAGTTAACGACGTCTCAAACTGCTAAGTGGGACTTAAATATTTAAGTAGCCTTTGAGTATTCGGCCGTAAGCGAGGTAAAGCTGCCTCGCGCGGCATGTGAGACAACTGGACGCGGCTATTCACTTGTTGTATGCACAGACCATTTGGTGTGTCTAAATGCCGCGCATGCCTCACGAGAGCACTGTTATGACGTTTAGCCTATGCGTTCCAACGTCAAAACTGAGTGCTCGGGTGCGGCATGCATCTAATGTAGACGCTATTTAGTACGTATATTATACAGGCTGGTGACGACATCTTGACAATAATTGAAACCACATACTGGGTATCACATTAGTAGTTCGCACATATAATATTATTAAATTATATTCAAAGGCATTGATTGCCACGGGATTGCTTTTTTATTTTGACTATTTTAAACTTACGTCTAAAATAAAAAAAACACCGACACCGAAGAGATGTTGCCACGCTTGTACTTACAGGTCAGTCTACGAGGTCGGTAGATGTTTATATAGGATGTTGTGTTTCGTTTAGACTATTTCCGCATTTAATTTGTTTGAAAATTAGAGATTTTGGACTTTGATGTAAACCTAATTTTATAATTTTAATGTGTTGTGATTGACTAGCAGGGATCGTGTTTTAATTTATTGTCACTATGTCGTCACCACTCTGTATACAACGAATTTCTGTTCAAAACACCATATGGCTTCCGGTCGTTATAACGGAACCCTGTAGGAACAGTTTACGAGTATTTCCAATTAGGGAACCGCCCCGCACCGCGCCGCACCGCCCCGCACCGCCCCGCACAGACCCGCACCGCCCCGCATCGCCCGCACTGCCCAGCACGTTAATGTTGAGATAATAAATAAGGCCGGGTCCGTAACGAGTGTTTAGATTGAAAATTGCTTTCCAAAGACCCTTGGACCTTTGCGATGTAGGGGAACTAGATGAGGTACTTGCCAAAAATATAAAATAATAATAATAAATATATTATATAAATAATAATAAATAGTTTGTGGTGGTAATGCCAATCTGTAGCCAATTAACTGGACCTCACATATGGTTGGCTCGACCGGGGTATTACCCGCTCACAGAATATCGGCGTAAAGTAGGTATTACAGTTGCGTTTCGTACGATGAGTGAGGGAGCCGGAAGCCCAACCCCCCCCCCCCTCTCTCCCACTCTCCTTCAGGTCGGCAACGTGCGAGGGATGCCGTTGGTACTGCAAGCATCAATAACCTACGATAACTGCTTAACATCAGGCAGGCCGTACGCTTTTTTGTCACCTTAGTAATATAAAAAAACACAGAAGGGCTAGACAAGTGGCTGACGTCTACAAGCGTTCCTTCAAATCGCTACGCTTCATGTATGGAAATGACATAAGTCACGTGATCTACATAGCGACGTTTGACATTTCCATACATTGTGAAGTCTATTCTATTCTATTCGATTAGCGTTCATGCCACTTGTCTAGGGGGCAGTTCCATTTGAGCTTAGCGGCGTTGTTGGAGACATCCGTGATTCGGGTCATGGAGCGCAGTACACTGTTTCTGTATCTTCATTGCCAATATGGTGATAATAGGAAATAGATAGCAAAGCATTAACCATTATAATAATTATAATAATAATATCCTGGGACATTTTTTACACACGACTGCAGCGACTGTAGCCTTGGGGTGAACTGGTTGGGCTTGCAATCAGAAGGTCCCAGGTTCGATCCCCGGTGGGGCATGCACCAATGGATGAATTTTCATCTATGTGCATAATTTACAGTTCGCTGACGGTGATGGAAAACATCGTGAGGAAACCTACCTGTCCCTCGGGATTAGGTAATAGTCAGTTCCTGTATACACGGCGACAAGGTTCACCACCTGTCACGTTGGGTTCTGACTATCTGGTGAAACGTGGGCTTTGAGTTGGTTAATACCTCCACAATGTGGTGGTGTATGGCCACTCGAGCCTCTGACTACCCCCGAATGGGGATAAAAGTCGTGACGTATATGTATATGTATGTTTTTTACACACGGCTACCTGATCCCAAACTAAGCAGAGCTTGTACTATGAAAACCAGATAACTGATATTACTACATATACTACTTTTTATTTGTAAATACATACTTAATATACATAGACACCCAGACTCGGGACATACAGACATGTTCATGCACACAAATGCATGTCCCGGGTAGGAATCGAACCTACCACCTGCAGCGTGAAAGGCGCCATCACGCCAACCAGCTAACGGGCCCGTCCAATTATTATTATCCAATATCCATACAAAACATGTCATTCCCATGCAAATTACAATCAATATTTAGTCTATTGTCCCGCCCAATTTCCTTTTCCACGGATAATGGGCCGTATTTTATTAAATTACTCGCGTCATCTATTGACATCCAATTTGTGACGTCAAGGTTGATTTAATCCATGGACCAATTACTAAGGGGACTGGGCCTAAGCAACTAGGCCGAGTGGTCGGCCTAGTACTAACATCGACATAAAACGAAGCGAGTAGTTCAACTATTTACCGGTAGATAGAACAATGAAAATGAAAAAACAATGACCACGTTTTTTTTCATACAAATATCTAATAAGGGCACCTCTTTCTTTAGTCTTTACTCTGTGGTTTAATCTATGGCCGCCATTAGGTTGGGCCATTGTTGGGCCAGCATTTTGTATAATTTAATAGCGTTAGCGCGATATCGCACGAGGCAACCATGGTGGCGCCACCAGTGTGTGATTCGGTAGCCGACACTAGTGATGGGATGTTCTCGAGAACATTCTCACCCACGGAAACTTACGCGGAAACTTACTCGTGAGAATTTTTGAGAATCTTATATTTTGGGTGACGTTATCCTAACTTTCAATCTTAAAAACAATTAAAACCACCATACTTGCATGTTTAATGAGGTTTATGCCAAGTTTAACATGCTTCATAAGATACATTTTCGAAAATACTCACGAGTAAGTTTCCGAGGGTGAGAATGTTCTCGAGAACATCCCATCACTAGCCGACACCGAATTGGTTGCGCTACCAAGCGGACACCAGGTGCGATATCCTCCATACAGCTCTATACATTTTGTTGGTGGAGCGACTGGTTGCGCTACTACTGGTATCCTCGTGCGATATAGCCCTTACAGTGATTACACACCATAGAGCATGTTTACTTGGTTTTTTTTTTTGCATTTTTATAATGTTAAGTACAAAGGCACATAATAATTACGGTGGCAAACAAGCGTACGGCCTGCCTGATGTTAAGCATTTACCGTAGCCTATAAATGCTTGCAATACCAAAGGAATTGCTCGCACATTACCGACCTGAAAGGGAATGGGTCAGGGGAGGGGAAAGGGAGATTGGTCTAACGGCCAAACGGCTGGACCGACTTTGATGGGACTTTCACTGGCAGATAGCTGATGTTATAAGGAGTAACTAAGGACACTTTTAGTTTAGCAAACATTAACAATTTTTAAATTAGTTAAATACCGCGCGTACGAAGTCGCGAGCACAACTAATTTAGGGTTACTCCTTCAATCATATTTTTTTCCACCCTG
Source organism: Drymonia ruficornis (assembly GCA_947859195.1). Lineage (NCBI taxonomy): Eukaryota > Metazoa > Arthropoda > Insecta > Lepidoptera > Notodontidae > Drymonia > Drymonia ruficornis. The sequence continues at coordinate 8,704,423 of OX401926.1, read as the reverse complement.
TATATGAAATAGTAGGTAGAGATGGGTTGTACTAGGTAAATTTGGGACTAGGTGCACTTATTCCTAGTATTTAAAAATACGTGATCTAAACACCTGTTCCACCTATTCCACCCAGTCTCAAGTACTTATCGGCTATGATTCGCGTACTTAGTCCTTAGATCCATAATAGGACTTGATACATGAGATCAAATGGGGACAAAAACTGCCTTTTGCTCACTTCAAATGGCGCTACTGCTTACAATACGTCATTCTCCATAGTAATTATGTAAACAAACTGGTTTAGATTAAAATTATTCCATAATATATTGACAGCTTCGTCACGCTCTCGCAGTACGGTACGGTACTTGGTACTAAATACCAAGTATGAAAATACTAGGTGGACTAAGTACTGTCAAAATTGGAATAGGTGCCACCTAGTCTCGTAAAATACCTAGTCTTTGCACCTGTTCTAGTAAATACGACTCACCTCTAATAGTAGGTACTTATATCATGATGTTACTTAACTCACAAGTTCTATACTTATTCATGGCATTGCGTGCCCTTTATACGTCAATTTTAAGCTGCTATTGTCTTTTTATACGCAAACAAACGACTTTCGTTGTCACTAACTAGGGATACACGCGAGCTGTTCGTTTATTTATATGAAACTCCATTTTATGCCCCGAGCGACATAGATGAATAAATAAACGGCACGATATTCATCAAATTGCAGAGTCCATAACACACGCGTGCCGCGCGAGGCTGCTTAAACCGGAAACCCACCGCGGCGCACGGAGAGGCCACTCACACGAGCTTCGCCTCGCTTTATAATTGCGTAGCCTCTCCGTGCGCCGCGGTGGACACGATTGCATACATTTTCTTGCAAAGTGAAGCTTGACCCACGTGCGTGGCCTCTCCGTGCGTCGCGTTGGGCTTCCGGCTTATCCATATACTACGCGCGGCATGAACGGCCGCCTCAGTCACAGGCCGCGCGAAGGGAGTACTCGACCGGGGTAGTACCACCCTCTCACAGAAGATCGGCGTAAATTAGCTACGTTTCGTACGATGAGAGACAGGCCCAACCCCCTCCCTCCTCCCTACCCCCCCTTGCCCCACTTAAAAGGGAGTCGGACTTCGGTAAATAATTTAGGGTGACCGTAGGGAGTTGCCTCCATTTAAATTCACTAAATTTATTATTTCCGATAACTACGATATTGCCCCAATGGTCCCAAATTGGTTTGGGAAAGGACGTTTTAAACACCCAAGGGCTAACAGTTCATAAATTATTGGTTAAACGTGGCTTTAGTTTATCAAGCCAAAGTAATTTTAATAAGAGACCAGAGGGTATACAGGGTGGATTTTTGAAACGGGGCAGTAAGGGCAGCTACTTGAACCGTTATAGTAACACGAAAGTCTCTTTGAAGCCAACTGAAGTTTGAGTACAGAAACTACGGTAATTTATACGGTTAAGTTATGCCCGCTGCATAAGGTGCCTGCGTGTAAACCCGGTCTTGTGACATGTTTCTGTACTCAAATTTCAGTTGGCCTCAAAAATTATTTTGATCACAGTAAGAAATAGGATCTTTTGGCAACAAAAAATATTTCGAGTTAACTAATCGTTTTTCAATACAAAATGTATGGGAAAAGTTTTTGGCGATTTCTGTCATTTTTAGTACTCAACCCCTGAATGGTCTGATAGAGTCTTTTGATCCCTACATGAAATAGGATCGATAGGAATAATTTTTTTTTTTTAGTATTTTAGCATTTTTCTATCTGACTGTCCATTTTCTCCAAAATTTGTGAATGGAGTTCAGAATATCTCAAAAAGTTAGGGAAGGTCTCCTAAGAACGTTTTCGTGTAACTATAACGGTTCAAGTAGCTGCCCTTACTGCCCCGTCTCAAAAATCCACCCTGTATACTTTTTTTTATAGAGTCACTTGCCATGTGCCCGATGGGAATGTCTATGGATTTTCCATACGAACTTTTAACCCCTTTGGAGCGCCAGCTTAGAAATGGGTTGTACTAGGTAAATTTGGGACTAGGTGCACCTATTCCTAGTATTTAAAAATACGTGATCCAGACACCTGTTCCACTTATTCCACCTAGTCTCAATTACTTATCGACTATGATTCGCGTACTAAGTCCTTAAATCCATACTTTGACTTGATACATGTGATCATTGATTATTACATTACTAAAGACATAAAAATACGTTATCCCAACTCAATAACACACAAATATCATATACTTGGACTAGAAGATTAGTTAGCTACCACACTATGTAGACTAATTAATTCGTAATACTCGTAATAATACGCGATCTCCGCACGCAGTCGAGAAAGCTCGCAGCGAGAGAGCGAGATGAAGCGATTTATTGATTGCGTCGTCACGCTCTCGCACGGTACTTGGTGTGCGTGTGTCAGCGGACGTGTTGAGTGGAAGCTTACGCGTGAGCGCTAATACTAGTTGGACTAAGTACTGTCAAAATTGGAATAGGTGCCGCCTAGTCTCGTAAAATACCTAGTCTTCGGACCTGTTCTAGTAAATACGACTCATCTCTACGCCAGCTGCAATTTGGTGCATCCAAATGCCTCGCATGCCTCGCGCGGGCATTCATGTTATGACATTATGTCTATGTGTTCCGACGTCAAAACTGAGTGCTCAGGCGCGGCATGCGCCTGATGTAGACGCAGCCAATTAGTAAATTTCGTTAATTTGTAAATTCGCATTTGAACTGAATTTCACATTAATACTAATATACCTGTAGAACTAAGGTGGCAAACAAGCGTACGGCCCGCCTGAAGTTAAGCAGTTACCGTAGCCTATAGATGCTTGCAATACCAAAGGCATTGCTCGCACGTTGCCGTCCTGAAGGGGAGAATGAGTTGGAAGGAAGTTGGGGGTTTAAGCTTCCGGCTCTCTCACCACACTCTCACTCATCGTACAAAACGTCGATATTGGCTTTTAAATATACAACAGACCAATGAAATTAAATTAGTTCATTGGTGTCGCTCGCAATTACAAGTAAATTACAATCAATTACAGAAAGCAATCAATTTCCAATCAAATAACAAATCGAACGTATTATAATATAAAATTTTAATAAATAACTTTTGATTTACCGTCGAGGTAAGGCTGAGTACTTATTACAGCTATTCGAAGAAGCACACCAATTAATACTACACCAAGCCAACTAGGAATCTGTCAAATGTGACGTCACCCGCACAAAAACGCGGTGGCGGTGTGCGGGAGGTGTGGCGGGAGGAAATCCGCAGGCAGTGGCAGGTGTGCGGGCGGTACGCGGGCGGGGAAGCCGCATTCCATCCGAGTTCCTAGTTGGCTTGGTAGTGTAGTAGTTGACCGTCGATCGTCATCGATCGGCGTTGACCGATTCTCTCTCTACCGACACTCTCCGAGGCGGAGATACTCACTCCAAATTGCCAGTAAATATTCACTCATCTTTGACTGACCATGCCTAGTAGAGAGCTACATCCTGGATTAACTCTCCGGCCACGCAGCTGCAGGACTTGGGTAGGTGCGTAAGGTGTTTGCGTATGCGCTATGCGTTGGTTTGCGCTGCGTTTGCGTTGGTGCTGCGTGCTGGGAAGTGAGCGCGCCGTACAGCTCCGGTACCATTCAGGAGAAATGGTAGCCGGCTTCTCTGGCGTCCCCAGCGGGGATTGAACCGTTAGCATTCCATGGAGTGCGGGTGGTGAGCGACTCACGGCTCCGGTACCATTCTGGATAAATGGTAGTGAGCGATCACGGTGCAACTCACATTATGAGTACTAGAGTGGATGCTCTGGCGGCAGGACCTACCGTAGATGGTCCCTGACGCCTCGTAAGGGGTTGCCAGGTATAGTGTGCCTTCTTTTGTAACCTTACGGTTGGTGGGGGGGCCACTATAATAAATCTCTTGTATAGATACGGGTTGCGTTGACCATGCCTAGTATGAGTTATCACGGTGCAACTCACACGTTGAGTACTAGAGTGTATGCTCTGGTGGCAGGACTTACCGTAGATGGTATGACGCCTCGTAAGAGATTGCCAGGTATAGTGTGCCTTTTGTAACCCTCCGGGTTGGTAGGAGTCACTATAATAAATTTAAAAGCAAAGATATGGGTCCTGACCATGCCAAGTGTTAATTATGTGTGCCTCAAGTGTATTATTAGATTGTATGGTGCCTGATGCTTTAGAACGCCTGGAACAACCTCAAAGTGAATTTGATAGGAGCATTTTCGCATGGCATTTCCCCCACACTTCAAAGATTTAAATCTTAATACGTTATTAATCCGAAACCCGCGATGATGCTGCGTCAAGGATGTAATAAATATGGATGCGGTATACTGAACTGTATTACATAACTATGGCCTGGTGTGATTTTCTATACGTACAAACTTTTAACCCCTAATTAACCGCTCCACTCCTAGCATCAATTCCTGGACGCCCAAAGGCGGTCGATGGACGTCGTGGTAGACCGCAGCAAAGATGGTGCGATTATTTGAACGCGGGTAAAACGTGGCCACTACAAGCCCAAGATAGGGACCTATGGAGACAGAAAGGGGAAGCCTTTGACCAGCAATGGGACATTTAGCAGGCTATAAAGCTCACCTACGTTACATAAGGAACCCCTATGAAAATTTTAATGCTTCTAGTCCCACTCGTTTAGGATGTGCGGTTTTATCAATGGGTACGTACACATGATCCTAGGGATGGCGATTCTCTCCGAAAAAGATCAATTTTTAAATCGAATCGAATCGTAACCTGATGAATCGATTCACAAAAAAATCGAGGTCTAAAAGATCAATTTCGAAAAAATCTATTTTTTTCCAAGTTGGCATTTACAATGTAAATATAAATCCATTCTATTAAAAACAAGAAAGATACCATAATAAACGATCTTTTATCAGTAAAATCTGGTAATTTGATAGTAACAAATATTTCCATACCAATTTATATACCAAATCAAAGTATCAGACGCGCGTGACCTTGAAGTTGAGTATTGCGCATTTATTCGCACAGCGATTGTTAGTGCGTGCGCGAAAGAGACAAAAAGCGTAACATTTGATTTATGAAAAATTATATATCTTCTTGGATTTCTTTTTTTGTACTATGAATTTCACCAGGTTAATGGTTTTTACCAAAACAGGAAAAATCGAATTTCGATATTCAAGGGTGAAATATCGATTCACTGAATCGATGCAGCACTACATATCGATTTAAAAAATCTATATTTTTGGCCCGAAAAATCGATTCTTCGATTAATTGATCTCAGATTGCCATCCCTACATGATCCGAGCTGCGCGTCATAACTGACTGCTAGGACGCGCTGACTTCTTGTAGATGCAGCATAATTATCAGCCAGTAAGTTAAATTTTATGATGTCATCAATCTAGCTACTTATCGACTCAGATTTGCGCCTATTCTGAGGACCACTCAGAATCTATCGTGTGATTCGAAAATAGACATTTCAGGGTTCCTTGTGTCCCAAAATGTCCTGGGTGACGGTCGCTACTTACCATCATCATCTGCCTTACTTACCTTATCCCATTATCTGGGGTCGGCTACTTACCATCAGGTGGACCATAACTCCGTGTCGTCGTAAGCAAATTAAAAACACTATGCCGTTTCTAATTGGGTTATCCAAGTCTTCATCCATCTATGTACCGCACCAGTGACGATGAATCTCGAACAGTATGTTTGTGTTTCATATACTTACCTCCCCGGTTCCATTTTAAAAGCAGATTAACATACAGAGTAATAGATAGTATGGCTTAAGTAACTAGGTCGTACGTTTCGCCTGATTCAAATAGTTTCGTAATTATATACGTTGAACACGTGAAGAACGCGTGGCTAGTCAAATTTCTAGTTAGTTAGTCTCGTTTAATATCGTGTTTAAATATTTTGTTATAACCCAGGGGGCGAATCTAAATAAAACCGGTAGTAAATATGTATTTCGAGTATTTGCAAGTTATTCATTTAGCTTCATCATCATCATGTCAGTCAAAAGACGTCCACGGTTGCACATAGCCCCTCCAAGGTTTCCCACAATGACTGGTCCTATGCCACTTGCATCCAGCGGTTTAACCTCACCTTCACTATGTCGTCGGCCTACCTTGGGCCTACCCACGCTGCGTATTCCGGTACATGGTCGCCACTCAAGAACCTTTCTGCCCCATCGCATCGGCCAGTTCATCGGGCTATGTGCCCCGCTGCCACTTCAGCCTACTAATTCGCAGGGCTATGTCAGTGAACTTAGTTTGTATACATGAATAAAAATATGTTGACTTTGCCTATTAGTTATAGTACAAAATTTACCTACCTTAATGGATGGTTTACATTATGCCAGTGACGCGACAGTCCAGTAACCCAGTCCAGCGCTGACCTATAATTGGGCTCGTGTACACACTATTTTCAACCCAGTCCAGTGCTGCCGACACGCGCACACGTCAGTCCAGCGGACTAGCCGCCTGTCTATACAGGGTTATTGGTAAAACACTAACAACCTTGCAGGGGCGTATTACTGCCATCAAAAACAACAACTTTTGTTCTATGACTTTTTACAAAACAAAAAAAAAAATACAAAAAATCACAGCCTAAAATGTATGAAACAAGAAAATATGCTCATCTAGAGGATAGCCGTGGTCCGTTTAGGTACTTTAGCGCAAAGTGGAATACAACGTACCATGGCTTTCCTCTAGATGAGAAAAAAAAAATCATACATTTTATAAGTGATTTTTTGTTAATTTTGTTTTTGTTTTGTAAAAAGTCATAGAACAAAAGTTGTTGTGTTTGATGTCAGTAATAAGCCCCTGCAAGGTTGTTAGTGTTTTACCAATAACCCTGTATACGGGCAGCGCCGTTTACACGATACAAGTGACGCGACAGTCCAGTAACCCAGTCCAGCGGTCGGCGCCTAATTATTATTTAGGACCTTTGAAACACTCTCACTCTGTATTAATTTAATCCAATAGTTACTAGGCGTGCAGTCCGTCGGTTGGAGTAATCCCGCTGAGTCGGTACAAGATAACTGCATTACTGTAATGACACGCCGCTCATTGATTCCCCAGAATTGTGTCACGCATTCCGTACAGATAGCAGAGAAAGTTCTCAAAAAATTACCGGTTTTTAGGGTTCCGTACCCAAAGGGTGCCAACGGGATCCTATTACTAAGCCTACGCTGTCCGTCTGTCTGTCTGTCTGTCAGCGGGCTGTATCTTACGAACCGTAATAGCTAGAGACTTGCAATTATCACAGAATGTGTATTTCTGTTGCCGCTACAACAAAAATACTAAAAATTAAAAAAAGGGGGTAAAAAAATTAAGTGGGTCCTCATACATGAAACTTGATATTTTTGACGTTTTTATTCTACGGTGGTACGGAACCCTTTATGTGCGAGTCCGACACGCACTTGGCCGGGTTTAATTTTTTTAACCTATTTCGTCCCACTGCTGGGAAAAGGTCTCTCCCATCCTTCTCCACCGGTCTGTCTTCAGCGACTCTTTACCAATCCTTCACGAAGGCGTCAAGATAGTCGCGCCATCTCTTTCTAGGCCTGCCGCGGCGCCGTCTGCCATCTTCCGGAACCCACTCGGTTGATATTTTAGCCCACTCGTCGGGATCCATTCTACTTATACAGGGTGGTGACGACATAGTGACAATAAATTAAAACACGATCCCTGCTAGTCAATCACAATTATAAAATTAGGTTTACATCAAAGTCTAAAATTTAAAATTCAAAAGTACAAGCGTGGCAACATCGCTTTGGTGTCGGTGTTTTTAGTGGTATCTTTGTAGGCGTAAAGTTAAAATAGTCAAAATAAAAAAGCAATCCCGTGGCCAATGCCTTTGAATATAATTTAATAATACTTTATGTGCGAACTACTAATGTGATACCCAGTATGTGGTTTCAATTATTGTCATTATGTCGTCACCGCCCTGTATGGCCCGTCATCCCCACTTGAGTTTAACAGTCTTTGAGCCCACATCCATATATTACTATTTTATAATCTTTTTACTACAAGGTTCTCATCGTAGGAGACGCAGCTATAAATGTATTGCTCGTAGAGCCAAGCTGTAGCCAATTGACTGCAGCTCATAACGGGCTGGTTCGACTCGGGTAGTAAAACACTCTCGCAGAAGATCGGCGTAACTGCGTTTCGTACAATGCGTGTTTTTTTTTTTTTCAAATGCAAATATTGTGTATTATTTTCTATATTTTAATATCTTGAAACTTTTTTGTTGTCTCTACCACTTTAAGGGTCTCTGTTTTTCAGCAGAAATATCGCGCTCGGTGCATTAGCGCGATTTTGTTTATTAAAGTAGATTTTTTTGCCGACCATACTTTGGGGGCTTTCATTTTTATTTATTGCACACTAGTGTATGTTTTACGACTTGGTTCACTTTTTCACAACTTTTTTTGTGAAATCTCCCCTATTAGACATAGACTTTGCGGCAAACAAGCGTACGGCCCTGATGTGAAGCAATTACCGTAGCCTATAGATGCTTGCAATACCAAAGGCATCGCTCGCGCGTTGCCAACTCGAAGGGAACAAAGACAGAAAGAGAAGAAGGGAGGGAGTTTGAGCTTCTATCTCTCTCACACATCGCACGAAATGCTACTTTATAGCGATCTTCTGTGAGGGTGCAGCTCATATATGGGCTGGCTCAACCGGGTAGTACCACCCTCTCACAGACGATCGGCGTTTATTCGACTGCACTATTCCCTTCCCCTCCCTCTGTCCCACTCCCCTACATGTCAGTAACGTGCGAGCGATGCCTTTGGTATTGCAAACATCTATAGGCTACGGAAACTGCTTAAAATGATACGGGCTATTGCTAGCCATCTTAAAAAACATGGGTCATCGTCTACTAAATTAAGTAGAGTACTTAAGTAGCGACTGTAGCCTAGGGGTGAACAGGTCGGGCTAGCAATCAGAAGGTCCCAGGTTCGATCCCCGGTGGGGCATGCTCCAATGGATGAATTTTCATCTATGTGCATAATTTACAGTTCGCTGACGGTGAGGGAAAACATCGTGAGGAAACCTACCTATCCCTCGGGATTAGGTAATATTCAGTTCCTGTATACACGGCGACAAGGTTCACCACCTGTCACGTTGGGTTCTGACTATCTGGTGAAACGTGGGCTTTGAGTTGGTTACTATAATACCTCCACAATGTGGTGGTGTATGGCCACTCAAGCCTCTGACTACCCCCGAATGGGGATAAAAGTCGTGACGTTACACACTTAAGTACCTCAAAACTAAGTATCATTGTATTTTTCTCTTCTAAATAGGAAATTACAAACTTTAGTAACGGTTTCATTATACGAAAGACGAAATTCGTTTTACCAACAGAAGGGCGACAGTAACCCCGATAATGCGCTTTGGAACAATGCAATATACACTGAATGCTTTTAAGCAAACGGTCCATTTTCGAACTTAAATCCAGTGATTATATTACTGTGAGCGTTTTTAGGGTGCGGCGGCAGTGCGAGCGATGCGTCATTTAAACAAATCTTGAAAATTAAAATTGCTTTCATGCATTTGAATGAAAGAAAATATTAATAAACAATTTTGCTTACTCTTTTTGTACACTTTTGCCTTAGAAAATGTAACTAATTAACCTAATTAAAAATACGGAGAATAGAACTTAAGACTTCTTACAATGTATAATGATATGCACAGTTCAACCCACAGAGTAAAGACTAAAGAAAGAGGTGCCCTTATTAGATATATGTATGAAAAAAAACGTGGTCATTGTTTTTTTCATTTTCATTGTTCTATCTACCGGTAAATAGTTGAACTACTCGCTTCGTTTTATGTCGATGTTAGTACTAGGACGACCACGCGGCCGAGTTGCTTAGGACCAGTCCCCTTAGTAATTGGTTCATGGTTCAACCACAAAAGCTTAGAACTGTGCATTTTGTTTTAATAACTCATGCATAAAATTGTGTTAGATGGTTGCTTATTTTCAGTTAAATTAAATTGCCAGTAGCTAAATTAGGCCTAGCCTGTATCTTAGATACTAGACTAAAATAAATTTATTATAGAAGACATTTCTAAGAATATGAAAGAATAAATATGAAGCCATGTATCATACCTACTAAAAACTAGGAGTTAAATCTACACTAATATTATAAAGAGAAAAGATTTGTATGTATGTTTGTATGGATGTTTGTAATGAGTAAACTCAAAAACTACTGGACCGATTACAAAAGTTCTTTCACCATTAGAATGCTACATTATCCCTGAGTAACATAGGCTATATTTTTTGGGATCCGGGATATCCGGGATACGGGATCCGGGCTACGGGATCCAGCAAACGGGATCCGGGATCCGGGATCAGAGATCCTTTTTTTTTAATTTAAATTCTACGCGGACGAAGTCGCGGGGAAAAGCTAGTAATATCGGAAACAACAAAAATTAAATAACCCTCCGCCGTAGTCGGGTAAAAAGTATTGTAACGATCGAAATGGGACGATAGAGAATTCTTTATTATAATTCGTAAATTCTTGGCGTTGGCATTTTGTTCCGCAATTGTTTAGAGACTCGGGGCTCTGGGAAAATTACGGCCGTTTCTGAAATTCGCCTTTAGCGGGAATCGAACCTACAACCACCCGATGTAGTAAGCCGATGCCTACGCTCGAACTACCACGCTACTCGCTGTTACTGGCGCCACACCTCAATCATGCTTTCGTTTGTAGAATGATTCGGGCACCGAGCGCCGTAATAGTAAATGTAAGTGATTCCGAGGTAGACACGGACGCATTACAAACCAATTGAAATGTAAGCTCATTTTTTATTTTTTTTCATAGGACTGCGGTGGAAAAAAAGCGTACGGCCCGCCTGATGTTAAGCAATTACCGTAGCCTATAGATGCTTACAATACCAAAGGCATTGCTCGCACATTGCCGGCCTGAAGGGGAGTGGGATGGAGGGAGGGGGAGGGGGGGTGGGCTTACGGCTCTCTCACTCATCGTACGAAACGCAGCTGTAATAGCTGCTTTACGCCGATCTTCTGTGAGAGGGTGGTACTACCCCGGTAAAGCCAGCACGTTTATGAACTGCAGTCAATTGGCTACAGCTTGGCTCTACCACCTTCTAAAATACACACGATAGCAGCTCAATGGCAATGGCTAAGCGACTCAGGGCCCAGCTAGCTTGCTAGCTTGTCTATTCACAGAGCCTCGTTCTTTTTAAATTAAAATCCTGGCAACCTTGGTCCTGACTCCATTTTTTTAATTAAACAAAGATGCGCCATAAACATACAACTCTATTTCAGTTATGTCCCATTTAGGCCGGTCCTTTGTTTCGGGACATTGAGCACCCTGAACAAACGGCCGCTTTTTGCGAGCCTCCTGAAAATCACTGAAAAAATCAGCTTGCCAATGGGCAGGCAGTCTTCACTTTGTTTTTTTTTTTTTCAGGCCGCTTCATGACTCTTGAATAACTTGAAATAATTATTAAATACTGATTAATTACTGTTTGGCTATGTCTATGTTAAATACATATTATTTTGCAGATATTGGTACCTCCCATCATTGCAATAGGCGTGTCCAATTGACTGCAGCTCATATACGGGCAGGCCTCTGTCACTCCGTGTTTAGGTCGAAATAAACGCGATGGGTCCGCGCACCTAGAGTGCACTCAATTTAGTATGGCCGTCGCGCTCCTGGCGTGAACACGCGCTAACGTTTCGCGCGCTTTTGACTCAGTCACGTCGCGTGCTTCAAAATGTACCTACTTCTTGTAATAAATATGTGTATGAACCTACTGATTTATTGATTTGACCAAAGTTTTTAATTTACAAACTGATTGAAATTATAAAACTGATTAATATTTTGAAATTATTTGTTAGATTTCGCATTTATGCTGCTATTAATTTTACATGCATAGACATAGACTTCACGACTTTTAGTCAGAAGCTTGAGTGGCCATACACCACCACATTGTGGAGGTTTTAAGCCAACTCAAAGCCCACGTTTCAGCAGATAGTCAGAACCCAACGTGACAGGTGGTGAACCTTGTCGCCGTGTATACAGGAACTGACTATTACCTAATCCCGAGGGATAGGTAGGTTTCCTCACGATGTTTTCCCTCACCGTAATTAATTTTAACACGTTATTTAATAGAAGTGAAGAAATTATAATTAAAGTAAAACAACTGGAATTATATTAGTTTGAATTAACATTTACATAATACATTAAAATACAAAAATGTTAGTAGTATTTTATTTTTAGTACTTGTGGAAACCCTGCCAATTGACCAATAAGCAGCGGGACGACGAATAACATACGCTAACGTGCGGCATCAAGGCACAATTTAGATCGCGCGCGGTCGGGCGCGCCAAGTTTAGGTATTTAAAATGTCGGCTTTCTTCAAGATCAAAGGAGTGCAACTTCTGTACGTTCTCTATTCTGTGATACGGGCTGGCTCGATCGGGGTAGTACCATCCTCTCACAGAAGATTGGCGTTAAGTAGCTATTTTATCACCCCGCCCTTCCCCTCCCTCTGTCCCACTTCCTTTCAGGTCGGCAACGTGCGAGCGATGCCGATACCAAAGTATTGCAAGCATCAATAGGCATATCATGCTGGCTATACGCTTTATTGCCACTGTCACATTAAAAAAAAAACCGGACAAGTGCGAGTAGGACTCGCGCCCTGAGGGTTTTCATGTTTCTAACTTTAGAAATGAGGGACTTTCATACAAACTTGCACCCCTTATTTTACCCCCTTAGGGGTAAAATAGGTGGAATTTTTCAAAATCCTTCCTATGCTCTTCTTCTACACTTCAAAAGGTACCTACTGTTAAAATTTTATGTTTGTAATACCAGCGGTTTGGGCTGTGTACGTCTTGACAGACACACAGACGGACAGACAGACGGACAACAAAGTGATCCTATAAGGGTTCCGTTTTTTCCTTTTGAGGTACGGAACCCTAAAAACAACCTGTTTCCTTATATCAATGACACTTACAATACTCAAAGGCTACTTAAATATTTAAGTCCCACGTAGCAGTTTGAGACGTCGTTAACTGTCAATTTTTGTATGGCGCGTCAAAGTTAAGCAGCTCTCAAATTTAACTTGCGTACGAGTATTCGGCCGTTACCTACATATCTCAAATTGTTTATACTGCTATCGGTACAATGTCATCTGTAATTGAATTCCAAGCGGCATCGATTCCTGAGTTGTTTGACGGCACCCTCGCTTTTATCAGTGTTTTATGAGTAATTTCACGGTAGGGATGGTAATGATTGAGGACGACCCTCGAGTTATATACGAAGGTCAAGGACGTTTATATTCTCCCTGTGTTAAGAAAACTAATAGTGTCAGAAAATAAGACACAATAATATCCCAGTCTATAGGGTGAATTCGAAATGATGGGCATCTTTTTAAACGGTGATCCTACACATGATTCAGAATGTTTGTAATGTAATGTAACGTCACGACGTTTATCCCCGTTCGGGGGTAGTCAGAGGTTTGAGTGGCCATACACCACCACATTGTGGAGGTATTAACCAACTCAAAACCCACGTTTCACTAGATAGTCAGAACCCAACGTGACAGGTGGTGAACCGTGTCGCCGTGTATACAGGAACTAACTATTACCTAATCCCGAGGGATAGGTAGGTTTCCTCACGATGTTTTCTCTCACCGTCAGCGAACTGTAAATTATGCACATAGATGCAGAATGTTTAGGGAATATTAATCAACAAATCAATTGCTATAAATTTATTGCCCGCGTATGGTACCTGGTTTTCTTATCTGCTTACTCTTTTTTTGGGACTAATCCCGCCACACACTCCCACCACTGTTACTCCTGTAAGCCAGGATCGTCAATGGTGTCCAACGATGACGCCTAGGTATGACCCTCGACGAGTCCCGGGGCAAAGCTAAGTTGTCTTGGAACCCGCACGAATTTAATCAAAAGAAAGGATAGGAGGAGTTGGAAGAAGATTATCCACTTCCCTCCGTAGCAAAGCGGGAGACAATAATAACAGTATAGGCTGGTAGCCACAGAAATAAGACTGTTACAACTGGTGGAAGACCAGTTGTAACGCACCACGGACAGTAATTTGATTTTATTTGCTTACTCGAGCAATATTTTTTTATCAATAGTTTTTAGGGTTCCGTACCCAAAGGGTGCCAACGGGACCCTATTACTAAGCCTACGCTGTCCGTCTGTCTGTCTGTCTGTCTGTCTGTCTGTCTGTCTGTCTGTCTGTCTGTCTGTCCGTCTGTCTGTCAGCGGGCTGTATCTAACAAACGGTAATAGCTAGAGACATGAAATTTTCACAGAATGTGTATTTCTGTTGCCGCTACAACAACAAATACTAAAAATAAAATAAAACTTAAAAATAAAGGGGGTCCCCATACAATAAACTCGATATTTTTGGCGTTTTTATTGATAACTCATAAATTAAACAATATATAAAGAGAAAACTAACATTTTAACCATGAGTGATCATTATGACATATTTTAGATAAATTGTCGACAAAAAAAAGAAATGTAAAACTACATTTTTGACCCATAAATAAGTTTTAAATTAATAGTACCAGTCAAAGTAGCGCCATCTAACATTGTTATGATACATTGATTGGCATTACAGTGTCATAAGTAGTATAATAATTCGAGTGCAATACTAAAGATCATCTTAGCCGTATGGTTAAGGCGTTAATCCACGTGTATGTGGGTATTAGGTTCGAATCTTACTATGAGTTGTTTTTTTTTTTTTGAGTAATTCGCATTTTTTTTTGTCGCTCACAGCTTAAATTAAATTAATGTTAACACTAAACTGATTTGTGCAAATACATTGTTTACGTACGTAAACATATTTGTAAATCAAGTTTCAAATGCATTCGGAGTTTCAAGCACAGAGTATTAGAACTATAGATGGCGTTGTAATAGTTTTTCACAGAATGTGTATTTATTTATTTGTGTACTTTATGTACCTATTATTGCAGGTGTGTACTAACAATTATGGGACTGAGGTGGCAAAAAAGCGTACAGCCCGCCTGATGTTGAGCAGTTTTTTTTTATGGGAGTGAGGTGGCAAAGAGTAAATAATTGTTGCTATAACAAAGATAATATAAAATAAGAACCTCATAATATATAAAATAATAGTACCGCTACGCACCACTAGATGACGCTAGATGAGCTCCTAGATCGCGCTATGGTTTCGTTTTTCAGATCGCAATATAGTCACGACCAAAATTCGCCTGCTACTGACAAGTTTTGCGTTATCTCTAAGTTTCGATCGATTGGAAATTGTTGTATTGCTTTCATAGTGTCATATTTGATGGCAGAACACTCCCGTTGCCTCCGACTATAGTGTGCGGGGATTTTAATGTAGACTTACTGGAATCTAATGAGAATGCACCTTTAAAAAAATATTTTGACCATATTGGTTTAAATTCAAAACTTCCTCGTGTTGTTACCACAACGGGTTATACTCAAATAGATAATGTGTTTATCAATATTGACTTGAATGCTGGCACATACTGTGCACTCTTTAGTTACCATAGCCCTTTATGGATACAATTTCGAATTGAGCAATAGATTTTATCAAAACTATCCGAAAAGTCAGAATAAAATTTGTATTTCTGTTGCCGCTGTAACAACAAATACTAAAACAGAATAAAAAAATATTTAAGTGGGGTTCCCATACAACAGACATGATTGCCGTTTTTATAGAATGGTACGGAACCCTTCGTGCGCGAGTCCGACTCGCACTTGGCCGGTTTTTTATTTATTTTCCCAAAATATTCTGAATCATGTGTAGAGTATAGTTAAGGATGCCCATGATTTCAAATTCACCCTGTATTTTCCTATAGCTCTATTTCCATCCGGTTTCAGGAGATTTTCAGATAAGTCATGGCATTAAGCTAGAAACCGTGTGTGTATAACGTCCACGTCTTCTATAACTTAAGCCGTCTCCGTTCTTATTTCGTAACATTCTTTTCAGAGAAATTTAATCTCTGAAACCATTGTCCGGCCACAATGGGCGCCGAGATATTGGCTCGGACGGCTATGGAGAGTAGCCCCATTGAGATTGAACACCTCTTGACATGAATAATCCTTAATGTTAATGGACAGTTCAGATTCTGATAACAATTTGGTTACTAACCAAAAAAAGCTGGAAATGCAAAGCTTAATCAAAATACTTGTAGTTAGTCGACTGAAGCCGACTACAGCCCGTTCAAGGGTAGTACCACCCTCTCACAGAAGATAGATTTAGCTGCGTTTCGTACGATGAGTGAGAGAGCTGGAAGCTTCCCTCTGTCCCACTCCCCTTCAGATTGGCAATGTGCGAGCGATGCCATTGCCAACTAACACTACTGTAATAGCCACTTGACGCTGATATTCTGTGAGAGGGTGGTACTTCCCCGGGCGAGCCAGCCCGTATACGAGCTGCGGTCAATTGGCAACAGTTTGGCTCTATCACCTACAAAATATGATGATGTTCCTCATAAAATTCCTCGTGAGGATGATAGGATAAAGGTGCCCCAAAAAAAAAAAAATATTTTTATTACTAATAGTAATGCCATGTTCTTTAAAAATAGTGTATCATCAATAAATTATCAGAAACATAGTACATACATTTGAGAATAAGCAGATATATTACAAATAAACGTATTATTTGTGACCCTCACACTAGGCCTAGCCTGTATCGTGAGGGTCTGTTCTGTTTGTTTTCCAGAACAATTGCGTCAGAAAATTAAGAATAAAAAATATAAAAGAGAAAAATTAAAATTAAATAAAATTAAGTGTTAATAAGTATTACCTATGCCATGTATGTGTCTGCATGTGTGTGTTTGAGTGTATGTGAGTTTGAGTGTATGTGTGTGTGTGGTTGTGTTTGAGCGTGTGTGTGAGTGTGTGTGTGTATGTGAGCGCTATGTGTATGTTTTCGTTTGGATTTATATACAAGAATTTCTGCTATCTGATTTATGTAGGTAACATATTATTTTATATTTTATTTAGTGTGTAGCATTGAGCTACACGCTAAATAAAACAAAAAATAATATGTTAATAAGTTTAAAAACTAAAACCCGACTACGGAAAAAATGCGCTCTAAAAAGTATGAAACAAGAAAATATTCTCATCTAGAGGATAGCCGTGGTCCGTGTAGGTCTTTTGGGGCCAAATGGCACATGAACACGGACCACGGCTATCCTCTAGATGAGAATATTTTCTTGTTTCATACTTTTTAGAGCGCATTTTTTCCGTAGTCGGGTTTTAGTTTTTAAACTTACTTTTTATTTAATTATTTTGGAGTTATAGGTAACAATATATATATTTTTGAAATGTGCTCATCAAGCTCTTTCATTTGATACCCCACACGGTTTCATTAAAAAATGTTTTTTTTTTTAGCTCATGACATTATGTCCTCTAGAGGGCGCCATATGCATTTTTATGTAACGTCACATAGCCTATAACCAGCGCGCCATTAAGCCGCTTCTGACGATACCTCATTTGTCAAATTACGACAAGTAGTTTGGAAGTTAGGTGGGAACAGACGCACATACATACATACATACATACCGGTCAAAATCATAACGCCTCCGTAGTCGGGTATAAAATAAATAAATAATAATATGTTAAATATGAGGAACTTCCGCAACAAGAAGAATCCTCATCAACCTACCTCTTCTAACCGTCTTCCTCTGTCTCCCCAGGTGTCAGACGACATCGGGTACGTAGTGTACTCAGCGCTGGGCAGCTTCTACATACCGTCCTGCATCATGGTGTTCGTCTACATCAGGATATACTTCGCGGCGAAGGCGAGAGCGAGGCGGGGCATCAGGAAGAATCCTAGACCTAGGCCGGTGAGTACTGGATTTTAAAAAATTAACAACCTTGACCAGGGGCCCTACCACCACCTCTTATAGCAGTATTGTTTTAGCGTTTCAGCGACTTCTTGTGCAATGACGTTTCTTATTGTCATGACAATAAGGTACGTCATTGCACAAAAAGTCGCTGAAACGTTAAAACGTTCCTATAATTGAATCGCGATAAGAGGTCGTGGTAAGCCCCTTGGTTAAAAAATAATGTGAAACTCAAAAGCTATTTTGAGTCAATCTATCACCTGTTTAGAAAATTGATATGATGAATCATGTCAGTCAAAACGTCCACTGTTGGACCTATGAGCAAGGCGTATGCCTTTCCCAAGGTTTTCCACAAAGACCGGTCCTGTGCTGCTTGCAACCAGCGGTTTCCCGCGACCTTCACTAGGTCGCCGGTCCACCTTGTCTTCCGGTACGTGGTCGCCACTCAAGAACCTTTCTGCCCCATCGGCCATCAGTTCTTTGGGCAGCCTACTAATACGACCTATGTCAGTGACTTTGATTTGTCTACTTATCTCCAAATTTCTGATTCGATCTCGTAGAGATACTCCGAGCATAGCCCTTTTCATAGCTCTCTGAGGGACCTTGAGCCTTCATATGAGGCCTATAGTTAGCGACCACGTTTCAGTGCTATAAGTCATCACTGGTAAGGGCCTCCGCAGACTAGCTACTTTTAGCATCGGCGATCGGCGATTTTGATGCTGCGTCTCGCTCGTTCGCAATCGAAGAAACGCGACGCAGCATCGATACGTCACAAAATCGCCGGTCGCCGATGTTAAAAGTAGCTAGTCGGCGGAGGCCCTAACCCATTCATAGTATTGTAGATATTAAGAACACAATGATTTGTTTTAAAAGCCGTCATAGCCGATTGGTTAAGCACGAGTCTTGCGAACTTAAGGCACTGGGTTCAAACCCCGGCTCACACCTCTGAATTTTTCGAAATCTATGTGTGAATCATATAATATGATTATCACTTGCTTACGGTGAAGAAAAACATCGTGAGGAAACCTGCATGTCTTGACATGTGAAATCCACCAACCCGCTCTGGGCCAGCGTGGTGGATTGCATTGACCCCCCTCGCATTGAGGGGAGGCCCGTGCCCAGGAGTGGGATGTTAAAAGGGCTAATATTATTATTATTAATTGTTTGTTTTAGAACGAGCAGCAGACGAGTTTTAGCAACCCTGGACGGGGGACGCGACCGATGCCCTCCACACACCCTATGCCTCAAGGACACCTTAGTAGTAATAATAACGGGTGAGTATCAACTCTTATGTAGAGATGATGAGTGAAGTCGACTAACGAAAGAAATATACGGAGGGAAGTAAGTGGATGCGTCGGAAGAGGGCGCCCGAGGAGAACTATTCATGACCGGATTAATGGTCTTTTCCAGAAAGGTCAAGTCCGTAGCACCCTCAACCGACGGCAGTGCATGAAAGGATGTATGAATGTGGATGAAGCAAAAGCGGTGTGTCAAAATCGTAGCATGTAGCAATCGGTAGTCTCTGCTTACCCTGCGGGATACAGGCGTGAGTATATGTTTGTAGCAGCTCTGACCAGTCCACTGCTGGACAAAAACACACTCGAGGACTTGACCAACCGTACAAACTCATCAAAAGACCCTCCAAGACATAAGCAAGACAGGGACACGACCGGGTAGTAGCACCGTCTCACACAAGATCGGCGTAAAGTGTTTGAGCTGCGTTTTGTACGATGAGTGAAAGAGCCGGAAGACCAAGTCACCTCTTTCCCTCCCTCTGTCCTACTCCCCGTCAGGTCGGCAACGTGCGAGCGATGCTTTTATGCCGTGTGTCCACTGGCAAGAAAACTTGCATATGTTTACTTGCGCAAGCGACTTCCAATGTGTAAACACTCACGCAAGTGGACTTCTGCGACTTGCCGAACTTGCTGCAAGTTCCACACGTGCGGTTGTGTAAAATTGCAGTCAGTGGAAACACGTCGGCAAGTGACTCCTGCAAGAAATTGCGGAAGTTACTTGCCAGTGGACACACGGCATTAGTATCGCAAGCTACGGTAAGCAAGCTAACGGTATCTATATGTTACGGTAACTGCTTAACACCGGAAGGACTAGGCAAGTGGCTGACGACTACAAGCGTTCGTTCAAATCGCTACGCTTCATGTATGGAAATGACATAAGTCACGTGATCTACATAGCAACTTGTTGTTGATCTACATAGCGACGTTTGTCATTTCTATACATTGTGAAGTCCATTCTATTCTATTCGATTAGCGTTCATGCCAGTTGGCTAGGGGGGGCAGGCTGCTTATTAATAGTCGTTCATATCTCAAGTAGGTGGTCTGCCAGACCAAGACTGATTTTAAGTATCACTAGACAAATTAAAACCGACTTCAAAAAAACCTGGATCACTAAAAAGCCTGAAATAATATTTCTATTACCACCTCTGCCTACCCCTTCGGGAAAACCAGACGTGATGGTGTGTTATCGAGTATTTGGGGTCGGTGCCAATCTATCTTCTTACTTTTATAGTAGGTAGACTTGGCATACCAAGATTGGCACCGACTCCAAATACTCGATAACACACCATCACGTCTGGTTTTCCCGAAGGGGTAGGCAGAGGTGGTAATAGAAATATTATTTCAGGCTTTTTAGTGATCCAGGTTTTTTTGAAGTCGGTTTGTTTTTTTTTATAAAAATAATTTTATTTCACGATTTTTAGTGGCGCCATACCAATGAACATTTTGGCATATTGAACCGTATGAAGTAAGCCCAACAAAAGGTAACTGCTGTAAATCTTTGAGGAATTTCCTCGACAGTCTATGGTCTCCATCATTAGACCTGTAATGGCACTTATAACCCATATGGGTGTAAAGTTCTTTCCAATACAAATTAATCAAGCCCAAACACCAGGTAATTGCTGTAAATCGTTGAGGAGTTCTCTCGACTGTCTTTTGACTCCATAATCAGACCCTTGATGACAGTCACAACCCATCTATGTGTAAAGTTCTCATCAATACAAATTAATCAAGCCCAAACACAAGGTAGCTACTGTAAAACGTTGAGGAGTTCTCTTGACTATCCTTCGTATTCATCATCAGACCCCTAATGACAGTCACAACCCATCTAGGTGTACAGTTCTCATCAATACAAATTAATCAAGCCCAAACACAAGGTAGCTACTGTAAAACGTTGAGGAGTTCCCTTGACTATCCTTCGTCTTCATCATCAGACCCCTAATGACAGTCACAACCCATCTAGGTGTAAAGCTCTCATCAATACAAATTAATCAAGCCCAAACACAAGGTAGCTACTGTAAAACGTTGAGGAGTTCCCTTGACTATCCTTTGTCTTCATCATCAGACCCCTAATGACAGTCACAACTCATTTAGGTGTAAAGTTCTCATCAATACAAATTAATCAAGCCCAAACACCAGGTAATTGTTGTAAATCGTTGAGGAGTTCCCTCGACTGTCTTTCGGCTCCATCATCAGATCGACTCCAGACCTTCATAAAATAGTAGTGCTTTAAAATACTTAATGAAAAAAATTACAAACGCACTAGTCGCTCCTACGATTTTCGAAGGTTCCCCTCGATTTATCTGGGATGCCATCATCAGATCCTGGTTTCCTTATCATGGTACCACCGCTGGGATATCTCCTTTCCAACAAAAAAATAATCATCAAAATCGGTTCAAAAACGACGAAGTTATCCGCGAACACACATAAAAAAAAAATATATATATATACGGTCGAATTGAGAAACCTCCTCCTTTTTGAAGTCGGTTTAAAAATAGCATAGCTTTACCTATTATGTTCGCGAAACAAGACCGCAGTATGTCCGTCCGTAGACGGAGGAATGTGGAATTTTTAGAATTACACAGAAAAAGGTAAAGCCACTGCGGAATTTGTCTTATTGGTGGAATAGCTGAGATGTTTCACCGATAAGTCACTTTGAGGGGTCTTGATATCTACGGAATAGGTGAATTTGCCAAAGCCAAGCTGTAGCCAATTGACTGCAGCTCATATACGGAGCTTATATACAGACCAAGTAAACTGAATTCTGCGGCATATGCTGTTAAAAAAATTAGGCACTAGACTGATGTAGACACGGCTAGAATTGTTTATTTTAGTTACTTCCATAGCATAATGTCGTATGGCATACTGCTTTGGGGGTGCTCTGCAGATTTAAATTCTATATTTGTACTGCAGAAAAGAGCTATAAGAGCTATTTACAACCTAGCTCCTAGAGTCTCCCTCAGATAAAATTTAAAGAAATAAATATTCTAACCGTGGTGTCACAATTTATCTATGAAAACCTAATTTATGTTAAGAAAAATTACAACAACTTTGAAAAAAGGATCGATGCTCATTCGATAAATACACGGAATAAACACAAGCTATCCGTACATGTAACTCGTCTCCACAGAATAAGTAATTCCTTTGTAGGACAATGCATACGCTTCTACAACAAACTTCCTAAAGAAATCCGAGATTTGCCTGTTAATAAGTTTAAAACTATAGTTAAAACTAAACTCTGTCAAAAGGCCTATTACAAAATCTCGGATTACTTGGAAGATAAATCAGCTTGGGACTGATCGCTCAAATACACTTTGTTAATAACAGTGTCATGTTAAAGTGTAGCGTGTCTTGCCTTGCTTATTTCGGAAGGCAGCACACTGGAGCTATTTACCAAATTACATTGTATTAAAATAAGTAAATGGCGATAAAAAAAAAAACAATGTAATAAAGACAAGCCCGATGAGTTTCTTGCCGGATCTTTTCAGTCGAGGTCGCGTTTCCGATCCGGCAGTAGAATTTAAGGAAAAAATGTAAAATGACAATTTGTAAGTGCCCCCGTAGGCCTAAACAAAATAAACGCTTTGACTTTGACTTTGACTTTGACTCATCTACTTATATTCCACTTTACCCTAAAGTACCTAAACGGACCACGGCTAGCCTCTAGATGAGAATATTTTCGCGTCTCATACTATTTAGAGCGTGATTTTTTGTAAAAAGTCATAGAACATAAGTTGTTTTTTATTATGTTAGTAATGCAGTCCTGCCAGATTGTAACCCGTAAATTCATAGAGATTTTAACCAGTTTAAAATGTTTTTGAAAAGCATTTTTAGGAACAAATGTAATTTTGTATGTGACTAAGGTGGTAAACAAGCCTACGTCCCGCCTGATGTTAAGCAGTTACCGTATCATATAGATTTTATTATTACATTTTATTTATCGTTCAAATGAATTACATTTTGAAGAGTACCATATTATTTTGTTATTACCTAAAGCATCTCAAAGTTGAGATCGATCTAAAGATGCAGATTTGACGTGGCGTGCAATTCGTGGATTTGAACGAGCGCCGTCCAAACCTAGTAGATTCGGTAGATGAGATGATAGGAAGAATACATTGTTCTAGATGTTTCCACTTTCAGCGGTGGGGGAAGCTTATACATGTTTTTTTTTTTTTTTTTGTATAAAAAGCAATTACATAAAAATACTCAAGCGTGTCAGATATTAACTTACTACTTACTTAGATATTTACTTTTCATGCTCCAACATGAAAAATTAAACAAAAAAATTACTCGAGCACGCCAGATTTTGTAAGCATCTATAGGCTACGGTAACTGCTTAAAATCAGGCGGACCGTACGCTTTTTTTGCCACCGCAGTCCTATATTAACTAAAAAAAAAACAAAAAAATGATGGGTTGAAAAAGTGAAACTTCCAGATGCTCCCATTTCTTAGACTGACGATCAAATTAGTAAAATTGACACTTTTGACACTTCTTAGCTACTAATGAATCCCCCTTATCTTAATCTGACGAATTCGAGTATTTTAAGATGGTCTATTTTTTTTTTGGTTCCCCTGAGCGAACCCACCCATTTGAGGTTCTTATCAATATGTAAGCTATCTCCCTTATCTTAATCTGACGCGCTCGTTTAAATCCAGAAAGTCCTTCTACGGCTCCCCATCCATATGGAACATCTGTCAAAAACAGCATCTTAATATCGATCTCAACTTTGAGACGCATTTATTAACGAGCCTCAACTTCTGATTCTTGACCACTGTATTCCTGAACGATGTTTTTATTCATTTTCAGCGAGAGCCAAATATCCACAATAGAAACGCCCCAAGTTCAGATACCGACGGTGACGTGTGAGCTCGCGTCCGACATATCGACCAGCGAGGCGGGCGACACCGGCACGGCGCCGCCTGACGAACGGAAAGACACCCTTAAGGTAATACAACCTTATAATTATAATAATAATAATAATAATAATAATATCCTGGGACATTTTTTACACACGGCTACCTGATCCCAAACTAAGCAGAGCTTGTACTATGGAAACCAGATAACTGATATTACTACATATACTACTTTTTTATTTGTAAATACATACTTAATATACATATACACCCAGACTCGGGACATACAGACATGTTCACGCACACAAATGCATGTCCCGGGTAGGAATCGAACCTACGACCTGCAGCGTGAAAGGCGCCTCCGCGCCAACCACGCTAACGGGCCCGTCATTCAATCGTCCGTCAATTAAACCTTCCTTACATCACCCTGTGTCTCGATTACGGGTGCAATGCGATGCACCCACATTTCCTCGATAGTAATAATCCAATTGTCGCCAAACTCATTTTAGGTAGGTATAGCATTTATGAATCGTTGTTAACATAAACATTTTAGCGTGGGCCATCCATAAATTACGTCACACGTAAAGGGGGGGGGGTCGACGAAATGTGACATTGTGTGACAAGGGGGGAGGGGTCCTAAGTTAAGTGACGTCACATTTAAAAATCTTATATATCCAAGTATTAAAACCGAAATTTGAATAGTAACCCATTTTTTTTGAAAATTTCTGATAATATTAAAAAATATGTTACTTCACACAGGGAGGGGGGGAGTCTCGCAAATGTGACCAGCTGTGACAAGGGGGGGAGGGGTCTAAAAATCATGAAATTCGTGTGACGTAATTAATGGATGGCCTTACCACCGGTTCGTAATGTTGCTTCCATTGAGAAGAGCCGGCAAGAAACTCAATGGTTACTCTTTTCAATAGAAAGAGGTACATTTTCTAACATTGGTGGTAGATCGTATGTGGCAAAACCAAGCTGTAGCCTATTGACTACAGCTCATACATGGTCTGGTTTGACCTGGGTAGTACCACCCTCACAGAAGTTCGGCGTAAAGTAGATATTTTCATACGATGAGTAAGAGAGCCGGAAGATCTGAAAAAGGCCGTTTCCGAAATTCATATCTGGTGAGAATCGAACCCGAAACCCCTCGAGGCACTGCGCCAAACGTTCGTATGGTATAGGTACCTAAGTGCAAATTTCTAAAAAAAATCATATTTTTCCAGGTAGTAACATCAGCTCAAGTGACAAAAAACCCACTAGCATCCTGCCCTTTGAGGAGTTCGACACTATCAATCAACGGCGAGCTCGCCCTCCAGCAGGTCCGGTGCCGGGCGCCCAGCGTCGCCATCGACGCCGACATGGTCTCCGAACTAGAACCCTCCTCCTCAGACTCGGGAGTCGTCAGCCGCTGCGGAGGCGTCAAGCCCCTCAAGCTACGAATCTTCAAAAAAACCGACAGAACCAGAGAGAAATCTCAACAGAGTAAATCTGAATTAGAACCAGCTTTACCCAAGCCGCATAAACCCAGAGACCCTGAGAGAGAAAAGAAGAGATTAGCGAGAAAGAAAGAGAAAAGAGCTACTCTGATCCTAGGTCTGATTATGGGCAGTTTTATAGCGTGTTGGCTGCCGTTTTTCTTTCTTTATATCCTCAAAGCCGCTTGCAGGCAATGCTTGATCCCTGGAAGCGCTTTTGCGATAGCCTTCTGGCTGGGTTACATGAACTCCGTATTAAATCCTGTCATCTATACGATATTTAATAAGGATTTTAGAAGAGCCTTCAGGAGGATACTGTTCAAGTGATGTTTAGCCTACGTGTGCTGTTACCGATGCGTGGCCAACAGGATCCTGTTGGCTCAGCGGAGGGCGGCGCCGAATCTTTACAATGTGCGTTAATGGACTTTCTGTGGTTGGTTCCGGTTCCGGTAATGTGTGGCTGAGCTTGGAAGAAGCTTGTTTTATCCTAAGCATTTTTTTCTTCTGTGTTTTTAGGGCCTCCGCAGACTTGCTACTTTTAGCATCGGCGATCGGCGATTTTGATGCTGCGTCTCGCTAGTTCGCGCTCGAAGAAACGCGACACAGCATCGATACGTCACAAAATCGCCGGTCGCCGATGCTGAAAGTAGCAAGTCTGCGGAGGCCGTTACGAAAAATAGTAGGTAGTTCTTTTTTCAGATTTCATTAGGATTGTTTTAGTATGCAAAGTAGATGTATCCAATTTAATTTCAAGGCCTGAAAATGTGGTAGGTTTTTAACGAAGTATTTTGTAAAGTTATTCCAAGTTTCAGCCACAGAAAAATCTGTGTAGTAAAAGTACAGTCAGATGCATACAACGGTGTCTTCATTGTAATGTCTTAGGTCAGCTTGTTCGTATTTTTAAATTTTCATAAATATTCTGTGGTTACTTTGTGTGTAGCAAATTTTACAAATTAATTCCTCATTATTGTATTTGGCATCTTAGATTCTTGAAAACCAATTATGAGAATGAGATATCAATACATTCGCCGATAAATATCAACTTTTTATTAGTGCCAAAACAATTTTAACAAAAGTGAACATTATTTGCTGATAAAATGGAAATGTAAATTATTAAATACACACATTTTATTATGTAATTTCTTTAGTAGAGATTTTTAATATACGTAGCGGAGACATAGTATTTATTAAAAATAAAAAAGTAACTGCAAAAACACTAATGGATTTGAAAAAATATAGTTACGATATATATATTCCTTTCAAACTGTACAATATAATGAAGGAATTACATAGCTTTAATAACACGTTTTAACAGTTAGTAAATAGCTTTTATTATTTAATTGCTAAGTCTACTGGGGCGTCAGTGACCTCATAGAAATTTAATTGAATTATGAATTAAGAAAGTACAGTTCAAAAAAAATATCGAGTATTACGAACGATCCGCTCAATGTTTATACTTGATGGCAGCTATTCAAATATTTATATTTTTTGTTTAGTTTTAACTGTTGATATTATATTCACAATATGTTTTACTTCCAAGCATCTATGATACAAACAGTCAGCGATGTCAAAACATTTCAATTATTAAAAAAAAATATAACACGTTTCTTATTATTTATAGTTGTAGTTATTATTTAATGTATTTGATACATTTGGGCATTAGTTATTCAATAAATATTCTATTAAAATCGTAAATTTTTTACAAATGTTATCGCCTTTTAGTACCGTATAACTGTCACTAGCCACATATTATAACCCTCTTAAAAAAACGCCCCAGTAGACTAAGTTCATAGATCCTCTAACCCCTTCTTCTAATTTGAATGTTCTCTATAGAAAATACTAGCTTTTATTAATATACCTATTTGTATTTTATTTTTAAAAATCCCTCGGAGACTTACACATACGCTTATATACGTACAAAGTAGATAACGAGTGTGTTGTTGTAATTGTTTGCTTAATGTCTAATCTCCTAAGATTTACAATTCTAAATTACATAAATACCTTTTAAAAACTTAATAAAATTGTTCTTAAAGTAATAAAGAATTTTCTCGGGGAAGCCGTAAAAAAGTACAGTCAGGTCAAAAACTAAACAATACAAAGTATTACTAAATGAAGTAACAATACTAATGTATTGTTACTTCATTTAGTAACAATACATTAGTATTGTTACTAAATGAAGTAATAATACATCAGTATTTTAACAAAATAAGGTAACAATACTAATATATTGCTACTTTATAATTGATAAAAAAATACATTAAATAATTTTCAACATGAAGTTTTTTTACGGTATCCCGTGGAAATTCATCTAATTATAATCAACATCCTAAACTTTAAAAAAATACAATTAAATAACAACCTATGTAAAGCGATCATTGTAAAGATGCGGTGTTGGGTTCGATATTTTGTGAATGTTAAAATAATATGCGTATTTTTATTAGTTGATTGAACCTAAACATAAATACAAAGATAAATTTGTTGAATCACACACTAATGCTAGTAGTGTATTATTATTTAATTTTATTAAAAATAATAACGTTTTTTAGTTTTATTAATATGCAAAATCTAAAATGACGTTTTTAACCCACTTCAAAAGGGAGGAAGTTCTTAATTCGACTATATGGTTTTGTACCTATATTTTAACATTCACAAATAACGGCTATAGTAGGTTAAAATCTATTTAAATTTATAAAAAATGACTGTGCCTCTGTGCCTATCAAACAAGCACTACACAACAATAAAATGCACTTAATACTGTAAATAATATTCACTATCTTATTTATTAAAATTAAGTTCAAACATTGTTGTAATTCGATAAAAAAAAAAATCGAATTTAATAATGCTCATTCTGAATTATTATTATTTTTAAGGGCGCTGGTCGCCTAGTTATTTTCAATTGTACATATTTGTAGGTACTTATATAGCTTAAGTTACATATTAGCGAATAAATTTAAACCAAAAGAACACCAAATACTTCCTGTAATTTTTTCTAATCTTATGAATAAATAATATTTTAACGTTACATTTTTATCTTTGTAAATTATAAGCGAAATATAATTCAGTTTTATAAATTGTATAGTTCCTTCTAAATTAAAAGCCTTTGTAAAAATTGCAGCAATATTTGAATTATTTTTGAAAACGGTGTTATTTTATTATTATCTATTTATCAAACGATAGATAAGTAATTTATCAACTACCTATATACCTATGACTGACGATAGTTTTTAATAATAAATAAATCTTTTTCCAGCATAAATACAATTTGTAAATAAAGTTTCCTGAATCATTATTGCTCTAAAATTGCAAAATTATCATATAGTGAAAAACAACGACAACTTAATTCTAAATCGGTATAAGATAGATTTTTGGATTTTAGAAATTACATAAATAAAATTAAAATACTTATTTAAGTATATATTGTAATTCGTTTATAAGTAATTAATAACACTGCGACACCATTGCTGTTTAGATATAATTAAGCATAGGTTTTTAGATAATAAATAATTACTAGAATATTAATTATGTACTGAATTCAAAAGCAATAGTGATCGCGTAGATTTCTTTTATCCAAATCAATGTTAATTTTATTCACTATTTTAAAATTTCAAATAGTCTTCCAAATCGCGTGTGATCAATCAAGTAAAGTAGTGACAAACTTTTGTTCCTTGAATTTGCACTCCGACAAAAAATACATTTGTTGATTTTCTAATTAATATCAGCAGAGCTTTGTCCATTAGGGGCTATAAAAGTATGAATGATAAGTCTATTTTAGCGCAACTACTTTTATTATTCGGAACATTTTAAACAAATAAGTAATACAAAATTAATTTAAAAAAAAAAAAAATTTGTCTGGGTGCAAATTTTCTTTTGTACAAAAATAATTTCGTTCTCGTAAATTTAGTGGAAACTAAATTAATTTCGTAAGATAAGAGTATTTATATAATGCGGAGTAACAATTTTATTTTAGCTATAACTAGAACCCCACAATGTAGCACCGAGCCCTTGCTCATTGTGCTGGTTCTACTTATGAATCGGTTTTATAGCCGATTCAAACCATAAACAAGGTTCTTACAACGTTTTAAATCCAAAACGTTGTATTAACGTGACCCTATTTATACATTAACGCAATAATGTGAATTTATTGAGTGCAAAAATGTGAAATTTATAATTTGTATAATATCAAAAAGTTTTCCAAAAATACAGGTTTTTGTAAATTCATAAAATTGATATCTTGTAAAAACTTAATTCTAACGCCATTAAAATACTTTCTTATTTAGTGAAAATATTTAGAATGTTTTAAAAAATAAAAAAATAACTTATAGATGGCTATTCTGTACTGTGTATTTAGAAAACTTGTTCAATAAAAAATGTTCTAAATTAATAAAAATACCTATTTATATTAATAGTATAATACTATATAGTATTTGTTAAATATTTTAATTTTTAAATATAAAAAACGGTATGTGTTACGTTTGTATTGTTCTTTATAAAAATATTATTATAATTATTAAAAATCGTCTAATACTATACGATTAACTATTAATTCTTATCGACTCAAAATGTAAATGAAAAAATATACGAAGTACCAATATACAAATTTTAATCTTTATCCTATTGTTTCATTATTGCGTTAAACATTTACAAAATCCAGACCAAACACATCTACGCACAATGAAACGTGTTTTTCAATTTATAGTATTTGAAAATAGCTGAACCTGTTTTCATCAAACAAAGCTGACATCCATTTTGCCGAATTTAGCTGTCAAATACAACAAAATAAAAAATACAAAAATGTATTTTTACACCCCTTTCATCCATTCTATTCTGTCGAAGATTTGTAGTTTGCTTTTAATACTGATTGTACTTTACTCATCAGTCATTGCCTCAGATTATAATATAAAAAGATATAAGTCACTTTACCTACATTTAAAGAATTTTCTCACGATATATCCCTCGTGATATTGATTGTGATACGCGTGGTATTTGTGATATTACTGATGTAATCGATGCTATTGAGTTTGACGACTAATAAAAAGTACTAAAAGACGGGTTCTCAACTCTTATTATTCAAATGTATTTGGTCCTCACACAATGTAAGGTTCAGCAGTCAGCTTGACTCATTTCAGCAGTTGGTACATACTTAAGTAATATCTTTATATACCTACTCAAGTACTACAGCTAGGTAAAGTTCGGCCCTAGGTCCCACATATATCGAAACAACTTGGACAAGTTCATTATTGAATTAGGTACACTTGGCGAAGACTGGTTACACACTGCTTCTTAATATACAGGACCCTTGTAATTTATACATGGTGTTGTAACGGATCGCCAATCTGACGAGTTTCGAAATACATTAAGTTCGCTTCTAAAAACACTACACGTGTTAAGATAAAACAGAGTCCATATAAAAAATTTCGAAACTATTCCCACGACACATTCTAAGAATTTTTAGATACTTATACTTCGCTCAAGGATATTCCAGCCCATAACCGATGGAGCTTTTGTTTTAAAGTTGACACGTGTTCGGGATGGCTATCTACCTGACCCGCTGGCTTCAGCCCCTTGTGGTACAAAAGGCATGCTATTTTTAGAGATAATATTATTTAACTAATATTACGAATGCGTTCGCATGGACATGGGATGATTTAGTCATAGGTCTTATGGATAAGGGCATGACCTAGGATATTATGATAGTCCTCCAAGTCCAGTTAAGGTACCTAACTGCTCTTGGTTGATTATAATCTACAGTATTCTTGTGTACCTAAGTTGTATCATTAATTGTTCATCTCACCAAACCAGTAATCAAAACTGATAATGGTCATTTATTTCAGATATCGTACGTAAGCACGTATTTTGAATAAAATATTAAAGACGTCTAAATATTTCTGTTACATGCGTGGGAGATTTTGACATAGGCTGGCGTCGTCTCCCGCTTTGGCTACCTGCGGACACGAGGGTGGACCAATCACGTGCGGCCAAAACTCTCGCCCTCTGTACGGGGTTGCTGGCATGGCGGAAGGAGAGGGGACGACCGCGCTCGGAGAGCTGCGGGCGCGCCGAGGATTCGCGTCTTCCCTTTAGCTTGACTTGGTCGTGTCCAAGTTCATCGTATCGTTTTGTACTTACTGGTATTTTGATTGTGTACTTAATTTCATTGTAAAATAAAAGTTCCTATTTTATCTAGTTAAATAGTTGTGTAAACTAATAAACTCAGTGTTCGCCGATCGAGCCCAGTATAAAGCTAAGTCATTTATTTAATCGTATCAATACGGTTGGTCTGGACTCTTTGTTTGAAACGAAATGCATAATTATTTACTTGGCTATGATAATAATATAAACACACCTGTTATATTAGTCCAGACCAGCCATATTGTGATATAAACACGTCAAACCTGTATTCTACTCCTCGCTTTGATCTTTGCTCTACCGGTAGAGTCCAGCTCGCCAGTTTAATCTTGTACTCTCGTTTGATCTATCAAATCTACCTCTTCAAGGGCGTATCAGCTGTGTAGGTGTTAATTAGGGCACCGAGCTTTAATTAATACTGAGGCGCAAGCATTGAACGGGAGGCCTGGGCACGATACCCTCCTTACAACATAATATGTCCAAGGAGGCTCTCGAGCTTGCCGACAGGGAGGGGCTGTTACGCAATATAGATATAAATTGTTAATAAATTGTTGATCGGTATAATCATCATCGCGTAATCTAATAAAATAGCGAGTAGACACAGTTATGGCGTTAGTATAACTACTATAATCCGTTGTTTGTATATTTACTCTTATGGTTTTATTTGCTTTGTGTTTTCATGTTTTATCGTGTGTGTATTTCCAATAAACAAGTCTTGAATTTCTGTTGTAATGTTCGTTTCTATTTATTAAGTCCCAGATTAGGCAGTCAATCAGGAACAATATCAATAGTCATCAGATCAGAGCTCTCAGCCGAATGACCATTTGTTAGTTACCAAAAGCGATACAGAACTTGATGCAGTAATAGTTAATGATAACTTGATTAATCGTTGCTAACAGCGCAGATTCAGCATATCACTTTGAAGACCAGCCACGACATTCTAGTACTCAATACAAAACATTACCGGTATATATATCTGCCGATATATATATACGAAGGTGGTCGTAGGTAAAAAATTACCGCAATTTGCGAAGTGTGGTCTTAATCAAAAAAACTACCGCTACGGCGATGCGTGGCAAAAACTGAATATTCTAACACAACACGGGGGCCCCTTAACACACACTCATATCTATCGAAACCACGAAATGGTGCACCACGGTGTACCATACCACAATTATATACCACATGAGAGTACTCTAGAGTTCTGTCAAGGTTTGTTCTGAAAAGATTACCTAAGTCAGTAGTGCTAGGTAATCCAGACGAACGGCCAGGCGATTTATTAAAAATGGTCACTGGCGTCAAGTACAAGGATCCACTAACAATGGTTCACTGCTTTTAAGCTTATTCCCACAAAGCGGTATTTAGACTACATAGTCTATCATTACTAAAGAACTTAAATTATTTTGACAGTTTCAGTAGTTTGGTCGCAAAGTATCTCTGGTTATATAGGTACCGTTATGGTACGTGCCACTCTGGTCCGTCACAGTGTCACAGATTGCATAATAACACAAGGCCACAGTTCGCTGTGATAAAACAAAATGTGAAAAATTAACATAGATTTTGCCTCATACTATTTTACGAATAGCGACTGTAGCCTAAGGGTGAACAGGTTGGGCTAGCAATCTGAAGGTCCCAGGTTCCATCCCCGGTGGGGCATGCGCCAATGGATGCATTTTCATATATGTGCATAATTTACAGTTCGCTGACGGTGAGGGAAAACATCGTGAGGAAACCTACCTATCCCTCGGGATTAGGTAATAGTCAGTTCCTGTATACACGGCGACAAGGTTCACCACCTGTCACGTTGGGTTCCGACTATCTGGTGAAACGTGGGCTTTGACTTGGTTAATAACTCCACAATGTGGTGGTATGGTCATATAAGCCTCAGACTACCCCCGAATGGGGATAAAAGTCGTGACGTTACATTACATTTCATTACTATTTTACGAAAATAGAAAGACAGGTAGCGACACAGCCTGACAAAAGATTACCCCTATTTTAAACTAAAATTATTTTTCATTTAAAAAAGTTTTTTGTTAGTGGGGCTAATAGCGACGTTATGTAACATTGCCAATGCAATTCATTTTTCTGGTTTTCCGAGGAAGCAATTCCGCCATTTTCTTCTCGATTCTGCTCGAGGGTCGGAAAAACGGATTGCTTTTGCAGAATTCCTGCAATGTTGCGCAGTGTCGCTATTAGCCCCGCTGACCGTATTTATAAATGATCTAAGATAACCTGTTCATTATTCTGTGAGCCCGTATATCACCGCCTTAACTAGGTAGTCGGGAAGTCGCCGCCTGGTTCCCGCGGGAAATGTGCCCAACTTACACACAACCTAATTGAAAATGCTATTTCAAATTTATGACGGGTCCCGACGGCCGGTGAAGTTCACCACTCGGGAGGCCCTCGGTAAATAAACTCCCACTGCTGATTTAACATCTTGATAACTTTCAAATGACTTGAGATAATATTCTATCTTTGAGGGCTATGCTCGGAGTTTGTCTACGAGATCGAATCAGATATGAGGAGATACGTAGACAAACCAAGGTCAATGATATAGCCCTGCGAGTTAGTAGGCTGAAATGGCGGGCGGGGCACATAGCCCGAAGAATGTCGATGGGGCAGAAAGGTTCTTGAGTGGCGACCACGTACCGGAAGACGCAGCGTGGGTAGGCCCCCACCAGAGTTGGGCAAAATTTAATTGCGATTAATTAATTGCAAATTGCAGGTGATGTCACAATTAACAATTAATTGTGTTTTGTTCGCGATTAGATGTATCCATATGGCGCGCATGCCTCACCCAAGCACTCATATTATGACATTACGTCTATGCGTTCCGACGTCAAAACTGAGTGCTCGCGCGAGGCATGCGCCTGATGAAGATGCCGCGATTGACAAACAAATCAAAATTAATTGTTAATTGTGACACCACATGCAATTTGTAATTAATTAATTGCAATTAAATTTTGCCCAACTCGGCCCCCCCACAAGGTGGACCGACGACCTAGTGAAGGTCGCGGGAAACCGCTGCATGCAAGAGGCAGAGTACCGGGTGTTATGGAAAATCTTGGGGAACAGTGGACGTCTTTTGGGTGAAATGATGATGATGATGAATACTGTATCCAGTATTATGACTAAGCACACAGACTTACTTAATATTATAAATGCGAAAGTAACTCTGGCTCTGTCTGTCTTTTACGTTTTCACGACTAAACCGCTTAACGAATGTTGATTAATTTTGGTATAGAGATAGACAGGACCAGGTGTCACAGGTGGTAAAGGTGGTACTCGTAAAACCCTGATAGAGCCAGCCCATATTTAAGTTATAGTCAATTTGCTAGAGCTGGTCTACCACCACTAAAAAATAATAATAGACTGGGTGCACCATTTAGTGAAATGTCTTTGCGGAGTGAAGTATCTGTTCGTATGTAATCTGTGCTGGAAACTATCCCTGTGATATCCAGACCGGTGTAAATAACTAAAAGGCCATATCCGAAATTTGCCTGGTCGGGAATAGAACCTGCAACCACTCAAAGCAGTGAACCGAGCGGCTTACGCCTGCCTGTTCGCTCGTATGAGCTAGAAGCCACCTCAGATGCTTGAGTTTTTAGGCTACTCGAAGGCCTCCGACAACGTTAAATTCACGCTGTCGTATTATGGCCGGCGCACATAGAGCACGGCATGGCACGGCATATTAATTTTTATCAATTGAATTTAATACTTATCCAATCGAAATAAGGTGCACCGAGAAAATGCTCCGCGATGCTCCGAGGTCGATCACCGAGCATTGAAATATATACCTTAATTCGATTGGATAAGTATTAAATTCGATTGATAAAAAATAAAATGCCATTCCATGCCGTGCTCTATGTGCGCCGGCCATTATTCTTTAATTAGCTGTGCCCATGACTTCGTACGCGTGTAATAAAATTTTTTTTTGTTAATGATTGCTAGAATAAAAGTAGCCTACGTTACTCCCTATAACATAGGCTATCTGTCAGTGAAATTCTCGTCAAAATCGGAACAAACAGCGGATAAACATTTTTTTTAAAATCCTTTTTGTTGTGTACCCAAAGAAATTACTTTCATATGCATTGCAAAATATGCTATTATTTTGACAACAAACAGACACTTCAATGTTATTTATTTGTATAAATTTAACTGCAGTTTCGAAATTGTTAATTTATTAACTTCATCCCCAGTTTTCGTGAGCTAAAGCCGCCATGCTGAAACTTATACTGAAGAATAACTTTCAAGTTTGCTTTGGAAACTGAAGAACGTCGCTGTTTATTTTAAGACAGTGTTAAGTTTTCAATTTTCAGTGTTTCTGAGCTGTTCTGTGTCGCTGTGATAGTTCTAGCGGAATTAATTTTGTTTTCTTCTTCTTATCGTATTACTCCGCCAAGCCAACTAGAGACCTGTTAAATGTGACGTCACCCGCACAACAAGGCGATGACGGTGTTCGAGCGGACGTGCGGCGGGAAGCCGCAGGCGGCGGCGGGTGTGCGGGCGGTATGCGGGCGGGGCAGCCGCATTCCATCCGAGTGCCTATAGTTCGCGACAGGTCGAGATGACATTCGGGTTATGAGCTTTTTGCAGAATAAAATCCGAATCAAAATTACCAGGGGGCTTACCACCACCTCTTATAGCAGTTTTGTTTTAACGTTTCAGCTGCTTTTTGTGCAATGACGTTTCTTATTGTCATGACAATAAGGTACGTCATTGCACAAAAAGTCGCTGAAACGTTAAAACGTTCCTGTAATTGAATCGCTATAAGAGTTCGTGGTAAGCCCCCTGGACCCGATAAACAATTAAAATCGCCCACTAAATTATTAAATTGTTTTATTTTGTTGCGTTGCGGGTAATTTTGCGTGGTAATTTTGATTCGGATTTTATTCTGCAAAAAGCTCATAACCCGAATGTCATCTCGACCTGTCGCGAACTATAGTTGGCTTGGCGGAGTAGTATGGTTAGTGGCCAAAGTGTCAGAGTTGTTCAAGCCGCCCAAAGGCATTTGACAAGGAACGTCTGCTGCCTAGATGATGATGATAACAACCGGGACCGTCGTTTTACGTGCCCTCCGAAGCACGGAGATGCTTAGTTCAAATGCTGCTAAATGGTCACCCGTCTCTTACTGACCGTGCCACGCGATGCTTAGTATGTGTTAGGGTGCGTTTCCTTTGATGCGGAGCTCGGCGGAGCGGAGCGGAGCGGCGGACTGTATTTGACCAACTGTGATGGGCCAAGAGCGGAGTGGAGATTTATAGCACTGTGATTGGCCAATTCACGGCCCGCTCCGCGTGAGTGGAAACGCACCCTTAGTCTGGCGATATCATCATAAAATAGTATCGGCCAAATGTGGGTTACAGTACCTCTGCTTACGTCTTAGGGGAATACCTAGGAGTGTCTTCTTCCTAGCCTTAACCCAGTATGAGGAGTCGACTTTCGGTCTACCCTGAAATGTCTGATTACCGATATACATACATACATATAATCACGCCTATTTCCCGTAGGGGTAGGCAGAGACCACTTCTTTCCACTTGCTACGATCCTTACTTACCGATATCCGTGTAAATATTAGCGATTAGCCCTCCTCCCTCCCTCCTCCCTCCCTACGAGAGCCACTAGTGGGACCATCGGCAACTTAAGACTAAGGCCATATTGACGACTTTTCAGATTTATGACTGCCTGTTACGACTAGGCCCGCGACACACTCACACCACTGTTACTCCTGTAAGCCAGGATCGACAGTGTCCAACGATGACGCCGAGGTTTGACCCTCGATCCTCGCCCCTTGGTCTGAGTCGCAGAGAAAAGCTAAGTTGTCTGCCTAGTTGTTGCCTGTTAGGTGAAGGCTAGACGTAAAGTATATACTGTGGTCCGTCAGTATGGTACATAATGATGGATGTCATTCCATAGACGCAGGCTACACGTTCAGTATTTATTCCGTCAGTATTGTGACGTAGTTCGTACAGTGCAGACGTCAAATGAAACACGAAAACTTGGTATGGATATTACCTTAGCCCTTGGTTTAATCCGTAATCTCAGAAGACATGTCCACTCTATTGCTTTCGCGACGCGGAATGCCAAACTGTCATTCTGGAATTGAAATTCGTGGTAAATACTGTCATCCATCAGTATACTAGCCTACACGATCAGTTTGGACCACGGTTTTTGGTAAATAATGACGGACCACAGTATTTACTTTACGTCTAGCCTTCGCCTTACGACTGTCAAAGATCTTAGAATGACACCCCGGATCGCCAGCTTAACGCGTCCTCTGAAGCACGGAAGACGTTAAATATTCGGTCACCCATCCAAGGCCCAACCGATCCGAACGTGGTTTAACGCTTCAATGTATCGCAACTAGGCTACGACCTACTCACCCCTACCTACCTACGGGTGTATGTACACAGTGTTCATGTACATTTGCTTTAATAACTTATTGAGTTAATTTCTCAACTACGAAACTACTTTCGAAACTAAGTGCCTAACTCGTACCTTTTTCAAATTATTTAAAATCTAAATTTAATCACTAATCTAAGTTAAACCAGTGTAAAATCTTCTTAATTCATAACCAAATACTATTTTCATCTCGTTCGTAAGTAAAGAGTTTTCAATGTTCCTTATGTACGACAAGGTTTAAAAAATGAGTACCATTTGATGTTGTTTTTCTTTTGTCGCATGTGTCACGTCAAATTGACAATACTAATTTAATAAGGACCTTTTACAATAGCCATCAATTTAATGTTTAATTATTTTGTATGGGATACCGATATTTTTTTTCGAATATCGTAAAACGGTTTAAGGGATAAGTTTATGGTAATGTTCCAAGCACTATGTCGAAGTTTAAGCAAATGAACATAAACACGGTGTATAACATTTTGCACCAATGTGAACCACCCCTTAATTCACATCCGCTCAAGTTTGATTAAGTTCATAGATTCATGTTAGTTTACTGTGTATATAGCGACGTCGCGAGGGAATACTGACTATAATATCATTTAAGTTACGTTAAGTTAGTTTTGAGCGTGTCAATTGCTGTATCCAGATGGCTCGCATGCCGCGCGAGGCGGCTTAGCCTCACGTAGTTTTACATGGCGCGTACGAACCAAATGCTCGCCCCGCCTCATCCGAGCGAACGATAAGACATAACGATTAATGTTATACTCTCGGGTATACCCTTCTCTGTCTAGAATGTTGGTTGGCTCGCCCGAGCATGTGATTGAGGCTGCCGCGCGTGGCATGTGACTGAGCAGCCTCGCGCGGCATGCGAGCCTTCTGGACCCCGCTAATAATCTACGTCCAAAGGTTGTTTGAATAATTTATTGGTGATAGCCAAGCTGGAGCCAATAGACTGCAGTTCATATTCGGACTGGTTTGTCTGGGGTAGTACCACCCGCTCACAGAAGATCGGCGTAAAGTAGCTATTACAACTGCTCTTCGTACGAATAGTGAAGAAAATTAACACCGAACCCCTTTTCCCCTCCCTCAGACCCACCCCCCTTCAGGTCGGCAGCGTACGAGCGTTGCCTTTAGTGTTGCAAGCATCTATAGGCTACTATTTATCCATAAGGACTATCCACACATATCAGGCCCGACCCGTGTGATGATTTAACACCATAAAAAATTAAAAACATTGAAGGAAACTTTTCTTTACGCTGAAATCGCTGAAAAAAAGAAGGAACCATAATCTACATACTCTATGCTCTTATCTGTCACTTAATTGTCACTCAATATGTCAAAAGACCGGTAGCATTATTTATTTAAACTTTCACAATCATCTGTGCAGTTCTGTTAGTTCCCGCGCTGTTACACAAAATTTACAGTAAAAATGAAGAAAAAGAAATCATTATTCCTCAACGAATCGTTTGAGGAATAACAAACAAAGTATCATTACAACGCGTTTATCAGTACATGTGTTTCTGCGTTTGCGCGCCGAGATTTTGTTGCTTCCCATCGATTTTGTGTCCTTGCTTGTCTTGCTTACCGTTGTGTTTTCAAGGTTGGATATTGATAATAATAGTTTTTTTTAAATCTACTTACTCAAGTAGTATTGTAGCAAAGATAGAAATGTAGAGAGGTTGTACGCGCATCGTAAGTGGCACATAAAATCTTTGCTGTTTGGCAAACCTGAGCTCAGTCTCGCGTGGTTTCGCGTCACTGATGGACGCGTCGCCATTGTGGTGTCTTTCACGTTATTACGTAACTATTGATAACACGTGGTTAAAGCAAGCACGATTGGCGTAAAATGTGTGATTATTTTACAGAAATTTAGCGGGATTGCTATGGATAGCTATAGATATGCTATGGAAAGATATATTAATTTCGTTTGAAGAATTGCTTTTTTTTATAGGACAGAGGTGGCAAACAAGCGTACGGCCAACCTGATGTTAAGCAGTTACCGTAGCCTATAGATGCTTACAATACCGAAGGCATTGCTCGCACATTGCAGACCTGAAGGGGAGTGGGATGGAGGGAGGGTGAGGGGGGTGGGCTTTCGGCTCTCTCACTACAGCTGCGTTTCGTTCGTTTACGATGGTACGAAACGCAGTTGTAATAGCTACTTTACGCCGCTCTTCTGTGAGAGGGTGGTACTACCCCGGTCGAGCCAGCCCGTATATGAGCTGTAGTCAATTATCGAAATTTAGCGGAATTGCTAAGGCTTCTGCTAGAGAATCAGAAAAGTTAATTGCGTTCGCAGAATTGCTAAAAGGGGCTGATATGTGGAACTTCTCACGTTTCATTGAAGTTTCCTTTCAGGTATGAAATGCTGTCAATGCTTAGTAGTACGCTTCGAGCAACAAGAAGATGACGAAACGGTTGAAATAAGACAACCACCTATTTTAGTAGACCAATGAGAAGACATCTTAGATAACTCAGTGACAGGAAAAGCATCTGTTGATAACGAAACAAGGGTTTTGTCTTGAGGCACTATTAGTCCGGGTTCCCTAGAACTTTTTTTTTATTAGTATCAAGCTAATTTTCCGTGAGTAGCTTCATTTTGATGAGACGCCCAACAATTTCTGTACGAAAAATCTTGATTGTGGGAGGTAAGAGGGGTGATGATGATGATGATGATGATGATTCTCAAAAAAATATTACTAACTGGGTTTTTTTTTGTTAAATCTAACGATAATTATCTAAATTATTGAAAAAAATATCATATCAGCTGGTTAGTAATCATTTTTGATGACCTCGTTATCGATACATGTTGGACAAATATTTTTTCCAATAATTTAGATAATTATCATCAGATTTAACAAAAAAAAAACAGTAATAATTTTTTGAGAATCATCAAATCATCATCATCACCCCTCTTACCTCCCACAATCAAGATTTTTCGTACATAAATTGTTGGGCGTCTCATCAAAATGAAGCTACTCACGGAAAATTAAATTGATACTAATAAAATAAAAAATGTTCTAGGTAACCCGGACTATATTTCTTCATATCCAGTTACAGCGTTTTCGGGTTTGATTCTTTAAGAAATTGGAACTCAGAAACTTACACGGTTGTTACTTAGGGCCTGTTTTAAAATCGTCGGGTACTTACCTGTTATTCAGCAAATATGTATGGCGTTTTAACAGATATTGTATAGAAAGACGGTCCAAACGCCATATTTATTTGCTGGATAAGCGTTACATGGTGATTCTGAAACAGGCTCTTAATAAGGTCTTACAGAAATAGCTTTACAGTGAATAAAGTATGTAACATATGTGATATCTTTAATTTAAATGAAAATCATCTCATCCTTATCTCATAGACAGGGTTCTCCATACGCAGTGGTGGTGAGGCGCTCGAAGCCAGTTGCAAACACTGATTGGTAAACGATCGGAGGTTAAGCAATGCTCGGCAAGGTCAGTCAGAGATGGGTGACCATTTAGTGGCATTTGAACTGAGCGTCCCCGTGCTTCGGAGGGTACGTTAAAAGTCGGTCCCGGTTGTTGTCATCTAGGTAGCAGTCGTTAAGCCTTGTCAGAGGCCTACGGGCGGCTTGAACAACTCTGACACCAGGTTGGCCACTAACCATACGATAAGAAGAAGTGGTACATTCGAACATCGCAATCACTATACCTACTTGTGCTCAGAGCATCACTACATGCAGCGAAATTCAAATCTGTTATTACCCGACTACGGCGGAGGGTTAT
The DNA here is from genome assembly GCA_947859195.1 of Drymonia ruficornis. Taxonomy (NCBI): domain Eukaryota; kingdom Metazoa; phylum Arthropoda; class Insecta; order Lepidoptera; family Notodontidae; genus Drymonia; species Drymonia ruficornis. The sequence continues at coordinate 8,662,711 of OX401926.1, read as the reverse complement.
GATTTTGACCGGTATGTATGTATGTATGTATGTATGTGCATCTGTTCCCACCTAACTTCCAAACTACTTGTCGTAATTTGACAAATGAGGTATCGTTAGAAGCGGCTTAATGGCGCGCTGGTTATAGGCTATGTGACGTCACATAAAATTGCATATGGCGCCCTCTAGAGGACATAATGTCATGAACTAAAAAAAAAAACATTTTTTAATAAAACCGTGTGGGGTATCAAATGAAAGAGCTTGATGAGCACATTTCAAAAAAAAATGTATTGTTACCTATAACTCCAAAATAATTAAATAAAAAGTAAGTTTAAAGACTAAAACCCCACTACTGAAAAATCGCGCTCTAAAAAGTATGAAACAAGAAAATATTCTCACCTAGAGGATAGCCGTGGTCCGTGTAGGTCCTTTAGGGCCAAATGGCATATGAACACGGACCACGGCTATCCTCTAGGTGAGAATATTTTCTTGTTTCATACTTTTTAGAGCGCGATTTTTCAGTAGTCGGGTTTTAGTTTTTAATTGCACTCTCAATTCGACAATTAACTGTAAATAAAATAGATAAATATCGCCAGACTAACACACCAACTGTATGGTGCCAAACTAAGCAACGCTTGTAGGTACTATGGGTACCGTTACATGGACTGGGGGTGATTGACGGGCCCGTTGGCGCGGTTGGTTTAGATTCCGCCTTTCACGCCGCAGGTCGTAGATTCGATTCCTACCCGGACATGCATTTGTGTGCATGAACATGTCTGCATGTCTCGAGTCTGGGTGTATATGTATATTAAGTATATATTTACAAACAAGAAGTAGTATAAATAGTAATATCAGTTATCTGGTTTCCATAGTACGAGCTCTGCTTAGTTTGGGATCAGGTAGCCGTGTGCAAAACAATGTTACAATACTACAATTCCAGTGACACCCAGACCGCCAATTTGCCTTTGGCGGGAATCGAACCCGCAACAGTGAGTCAATGCAGTAAGCCGAGCGGCCTACCTATTTGCTAAAAAACTCTTCTGTAGAATACGCATCTTTGTTCTGTACTCGGTACTTTTTATATACTATCAGCTCTGTCAGTAGTCTATGTCAATATCAGAACGTCTATCAACTCGAGGCTCGACCAATCAATTATCTAAGCTATCAACATTATAAATTCGGTATTTTAAAATTTGTTTGTAATATACTAATTAAACTAATCAATTTTTAATGTATATACTTTAAAATATATGTGCCTTTGCATATGCCCTATATGCCCTTTCCTCTGCTCCTTACCCCTGATAATCATCTGCCCTTGGCTCCTGTGCGTGCCCTGCCTCTGTCCCGGCTGCCTGGCCCTTCTCCCAGCTTGGTGTTTCCACTGGTATAACGAAGACGATGAAATAAGGCCACCATTCAAGAATCAAGCTTAATTTAATCAAAGAAATTCGGTGAAAGTGGATTGAAAGTAAAAAAAACGCTTGGTATGGAGTAAAACCGAAAACTAAGCATATTTTGCGCGATAACTTATACTACGAATTGGCGAATATTGCAAAAAACTAAGCACGTTTTTTTGTTAATATTATAACTTACAAAAATATTTAGTGTAGTCATATTGTGTCGTGCGTCTCTGAAAATTCTCCAGACTAATAAACAACGACGATTATAATGAAAAGAATCGAGCTTACTTTAAAACTGGGTATTGCTACAAGAAAGTGCTTTGTTTTGTTATCAAATGTGTTAATTCGCGAATTGCTGATAAGCCCGCTGGTCGCGAGTGTTCTTATGATATAGACAGGTAACAAAAATAACGACATAATTTTATAAAATACATTAAAAATAATATGTATTAGACACGATCTTGAACAAATTGAGCTTAATTTTAGAATAAAACTTGATCCAGAAAATAATAAGCTTACTAATATTGAAACTGAAGTAGTGAAGCTAAAGCTTAGATTGAATATTTTTGTTGAACTGAACTTATGAAATGTGTGTGTCGATCCTACCACTACTAGTCAGCCCATTTGTATCATGTATACCCTGTTTTGACTGTTGTATGAATAAAATCATACCAAATCAAGATGAAGAACATGATGACAAGACATGTGAGGAATGCTGTGCAAAAAAAGACACAGAAGCACAAGATGACAAAAAACCACAAGCTGACAAAAGAACTAAAGCTGACAAAAAAACTAAAGCTGACAAAAATACGAAAGCTGACAAAAATACCAAAGCTGAAAAAAAAACACAAGCTGACAAAAAACCTAAATCAGCTAAATGAGCTTAGTTTGAAATTCCGAAAAAGTATGCTTAGTTTTGTAATCGCATGTGCTTTTTGTCGCTTGGGCGTTTTAACTATGTGAAATACGGTGTGATAATTGTGAATGTGAATAAATGTAAGGCAGAAAGCTTTAGTGAATCGTGCTTAGTTTGAATTATAACATGTGAAATATATATTTTGTTTTTTTTTGTCAGCTAATCGTTTCGTAGTCTTCTCAGGCTTAAGGTTGGCACTCATCTATCAACTCGGCACCCGGCCAGCGCAGCCTCGTCGGTCGACGTCCACTAACTGAACCGGAAATAAGTGGCCACGCGCTAACCACGCGTGGTCCACTGGTTGATCACGTGACGTTTATGGTGTAAAAGCAGCGTCCGCCCGCGGACCACCTGTCGACAACGAGTGGACGCCGAGCGGCGAGGCGGTGCTGGTCGGGTGCCGAGTTGATAGGTGAGTGCTGACCTTTATTGTGCCATTCGTTTATTCAAAAAAGGTTTCAAGTTTGATTCCCGGTTCAGTCAGGTGTAAATTAGTGATAATAGACAATACTCTATAAATACAAATCAATTCTATAATTTAAACATAATGTAAAACGATCCTAAAGCAAAATTCTGTGGTAAAATTGTGTACCGTAAACCATTATTAAAGTGATTATATGCTCTTTGCTATTAAGCTTAAAATTCTAAGTTGCTACTCATTACCTTAATGCCATGAACCTGTGAGAACGATGCCTAATTAAAGATCTATGATGAGAACCTATGAAAGAAGCTTATTGTCTATTATTTTAATAATACTCATACAGCTCACACATTATTATACAAAGAATGGCCGTTTTCCGACTGCACGGTACGGCACCGGCACCGGCATGGCGGCAGCTTTTTCATTGGTCAGTGACCAGTTGTCATTGGTTACTGACCAATGAAAACCCCGCAAATAGCTGTCACTGTGCCGGTGCCGGTGCCGTGCCGTGCAGTCGGAAAACGGCCAATTTATATGGGAACGTCAGTGGTAAAATAACTGTGAACGGACAGTATAAAAACTCTACTACCCAGTCTATGACACTTTCAAAACTTCATCTTTAAACGTCATAACCAAAGAGAATATTGGACATTCATAAATTCAACGTTTCATTTTAAATGTGCAAAATATTTGTTTTAGTCTTTAATTCTTAAAAATATAGGTAGGTTTGCCTTTTGCATGTGCATTTATGGCCCTTTATTCTCCTCCTTAGTACTGATAATCATCGCCCTTGGATCCTTTGCGTGCCCTGCATGTACCCTTGCTTAATAGAAGACCTTTCAGCTTGGTGCGTCTACTGGTACAGAGACGAAAGACCATGAAATAAAACCAGAATTCCAGAATCAAGCTTAGTTTGAGCAAAGAAATTCGGTAAAAGTGATTAAAATAGCGATATAATCCTAAAAAAAACTAAAACACATTTTGCGTGGTACAAACTAACATAAGCTTAATTGAGGACTATTATAAAAACTATTGTTATACTAAATGAAAATCGAGCTTACTTTAAAATGGATGTATTGCTACAAGAAATTGCTGATCGTCAATCGTGAATGTTCTTATTATATAGACTGGTATCAAAATTAACTTTATAATTTTATGAACAAGTTTGAAATAAAGCGTAAATTGTGGCATTCAAGTTCATCATATTAAGCTTCATTTCATAACATACTTGTTCCAGAATATGGACTTGAAATAAAAAGTGGTGATAACTAAAACTAACTTGATTGTAGAATCATTGTACTGAACTAATACATGAAAAACGAATAAATAAAAATAGTGCTTCAAATGTGAACTTGTGTGTGTATCGATCGAACACTATTATTCAGCCTATTTCTGTCATGTATACCATATTTTAACGATGATGCAATGTCGCACGCAGAGACCTAAGCTTAAAAAGTAAGCTTAGTTAAAAACAAAATGAGCTTACTTTACTATTACGAAATATACTTATTGTCGTAATGAAATGTGTATTTTGGCCGCTTATCCGTTATTACTAAGCCCAATTATTTCCTGTTTTCCTGTTATATGTCCTTGTTTAATCCAGTGCTGTGCAAAAAACGATGAAGACGATGTGAACATGGATAGATGTGCAGCAGTTGAAGCTCTAGTTAATCGTGCTTAGTTTGAATTATAAAAAAAATGTGAAATAGTTTTTTTTTTCTTCGTAGTTATTAAGTTATTGTGGCATTGTTGCTAACCTACGTAAAAGGTCTCAAGTTTGATTCCCGATTCAGTCTCTACACTGGCAGGTGTGCAGTGCCACCCCAGTCGAGCTAGCTGGCATATGAGCTGCAGTCAATTGGCAACAGTTTGGTTATGCCACCGTGCTCAGTGTAATGTCCCCCTATTGGACCAAAATACAATCGGCGAAGTGCACGTCAGCCTACCCCTTTAAGGAATAAATAGCAGTCGTGATAATATCATAAAAGGAGATTTAGGCTTCGGTAACTGCTTAACATCAGGCGAGCCGTACGCTTGTTTGCCACCTTAGTAACATAAAAGTCAGTCAATTGGCCTATAGATGCTTGGAATACCAAAGGCATGGGTCGCACATTGCCGACCAGAAGGGGAGTGGGATGGAGGGAGGGGAAGGGAGGGGCTTACGGCTCTCTTACTCATCGTACGAAACGCAGCTGTAATAGATGCTTAACGCCGATCTTCTGTGAGAGGGTGATACTACCCTGGTCGAGCCAGCCCGTATATGAGCTGCAGTCAATTGGCTACAGCCTGGCTATACCACCAATAAAGTGTGTAGTAACCAGTAAAGGTCCCCTCTATAGTAAGTAGTAGTCGCTACCTCAAGGGGCCATCCATAAATTACGTCACACGAATTTCTCCCCCCTCCCTGTGTGACGTCACATATTTTTAGAATTTTTCAGAATTTTTCAAAATTTTTCGTTAACAATTCCAATTTCGGTTTTATTACTTAGTTATATTAGATTTTTAAATGTGACGTCACAAAACTGAGGACCCCTCCCACCTCCTTGTCACTCAATGTCACATTTTGTCGACCCCCCCCCCTCTCCCTTTACGTGTGACGTAATTTATGGATGGCCCCCAAGGATACGTAGCCAATTTTAATGCTGCATCGCGATTCGCAACCGCTAAAGGAAATAAGCCGAGTCAACCCTTGCGGAGTTGCAGTTGGAACTCCTGTTATAGACTTGACAATAGATACAAATAAAATAAATAAATATTGACAGACTAACACCAAATGTATGGTCCCAAACTAATCAACGCTTGTGCTATGACTACCATACAATGGACTGGGCGCAATTCCACAGACACGCAGACCAGGGTAAGCACCTGATGTAAACGCAGCTATTGAGTTTTTTTTTTTATAAAGTCTATCGGTATCGATTTTTATACAAGTCTTTTACGTAAACGCCTATTCTATCGATTCTAAGGGCCACCTGCACCATCCATCTTAAATACTTTGATTTTTAATCAAACAACATTTCTGGTTCAAATCCAGCATATTTCGTTCACCAAATATGCTGGATAAACGTATTTAGCGCACTAAATATTTTAGTGCAAGAAACATGTTTGATTTGAGTCAGAAATGTCGTTTGATTAAAACTTAAACGTATTTAAAATGGATGGTGCAAATGGCCTCTAGTACGACTCATGGTAGAGCTAATGCAGAAACATTAACGAGAGTGCAGTTTAGCGCTGAATGCAAGATAAGGACTGACTTTAACGCAAGCCCGAGGTGTCTCGGTACCAGTACCAATCTCTGGTAGAAAGCTTCACTATTAAAATGAGTACTTTTAAGTTTGTGCAATCAATATGGATATTCTTATTCTAGAACGAACTGTGCCACTCAAATGTTTTGAGTCCTACTTAGCTTTTTATGATAACTAAGGCGGTAAAAAAACGACTGCCTGGGCGCCGAGTCGCTTAGCCATTGAACTGCCACCGTAGCGATTTACTATTCTGACTGACCCTCTGATTGGTTGATTGATTCTGACTCTGATTGGTCGGTTGATTCTGATTTTAAATCGCAAATTTTGGCGGTCAGCATGTTGTCGACCAAAGGACTGCTAACAGATGGCTGACGATATGTCGAGCGCCAAGAATTTACTATTTGTAATTAAGTAGAAATTCACGTAGATAAGTTAGGATAATAAAAGGCTATGAGTAAAATGCGCGTCGTTGCCGAGGCAGGCACAGGAAACGTTGGCGTGACGACCTGGATGCATTTTGTATCAACTGGCCAGACATAGCATAGATATGGCAGAGAAATGTGGAGAAAGTGGAGAGACCTTTGCCCAGCAGTGGGACTAGTGATGGGATGTTCTCGAGAACATTCGCACCCTCGGAAACTTACTCGTGAGTTTTTTTTATTTTGGGTGACGTTAACCTAACTTTCAATCTTAACAACAATTAAAACCACCATACTTGCATGTTTAATGAGGTTAATGCCAAGTTTAACATGCTTCAGAAGACAAATTCTCGAAAATTCTCACGAGTAAATTTCCGTAAGTTTCCGAGGGTGAGAATGTTCTCGAGAACATCCCATCACTAAGTGGGACACGACGTGGGTTAAAAAAACAATAAGGAAACAAATCTACACTATCAATATCTGATAGTACAATAAGTTTCTGCGCCGAGATCTTGATTTATTTGAGTTTTAGTTCCTATCTCCTAAACTTCTCATGTCGTTCACGGCTCAAAAAACTTAGATCGCGACATCCTTTGGGGCTTAAGCTTCGAAGTTGCCTTATCGTGGCCATCATGGGAGTACCCATGGCCCCGAGTCTCGTAACAAATGTCCATTATGAAACCACTGGTCTCTACTGTACACTGTTGAAAATTATGTAATTTTACATAAGAACATGACATCTGTATTTTTGCAGAAATTGAGAGAAATCATAGAAAATTCATGACTGTCCTAAATTTACTGTAAAAAAACAAACATGGTCTTACGTAAAATTACGTAGATTTTAGGATTCCGTACCCAAAGGGTGCCAACGGGACCCTATTCCTAAGCCTCCACTGTCCTTTTGTCCGTCCGTCGGTCCGTCTGTCAGCGGGCTGTATCTCATGAACCGTAATAGGTAGAGACTTGAAATTTTCACAGAAAGTGTATTTCTGTTGCCACTACAACGACAAATACTAGAAATAAAATAAAATTAAAACAAAAAGGGGATCCCCATACAAGAAACTGGATATTTTTGACGTTTTTATTCTACGGTGGTACGGAATCCTTTATGTGCGAGTCCGACACGCACTTGGCCGGTTTTAAATGTATTATCCTCGTGTATTGTTCATTACAAATCGTAAATTCTCAGCGGTCGACATGTTCTCGGCCATCTATTAGCAGTCCTCTGGCCGACCAGTGGTTTCGTAATGGACTATTATTATTGTTAAGAGACTCGACGCCCAGTACATTTAACAATCCGTTACTGCTCTAACGGCCCGCTAGTGTGTCGGTAAACACGGCCCTTAGTACTATTTTTCTCGCAACCTATATAAATTATGATTCTCTACCAGATAAAATCATTTCTGAACATATAAAATAGCTAGTGCTCGTCGTAAAACGTGTCATAAAAATTTTACCAGCAATGCTGAAGTTTAAATTTTTCATAGCAAATTGACACTATCGGGGTAGCTTGAGTTGTAAAGTTCCTTGAGAACTTACTATCGCAGCGCTTTGGAGCTTGCGAGGGACAACTTGTCATACAACTAGTTGATCAACTTGTTTGTCGATTTAGGACTCAACTTATCAACAAACCGTTGAAGATGTGCAAACCTAGTGTAGTAATCCCGCTGCTAATGGAACGCAATAATCTGTTTTGCTCATCGACACCTGTCCTTAGGGCCCATCCATTAACTACGTCACATGAATTTCATGATTTTTAGACCCCTCCCCCCCTTGTCACAGCTGGTCACATTTGCGAGACCCCCCCCCCTCCCTGTGTGACGTCACATATTTTTTATAATTTTCAGAAATTTACAAAAATTTAGTTAAAAATTCAAATTTCGGTTTTAATACTTAGATATATTAGATTTTCAAATGTGACGTCACAAAACTTAGGACCCCTCCCACCCCCTTGTCACACAATGTCACATTTCATCGACCCCCTGCCCCCCTTAACGTGTGACGTAATTAATGGATGGCCCCTTAGTAAATTAGTGCCAAAATCAGTAACGAACCAAAAAGATGGTCCGGGTTCGTAATAGGCGCCCATTTGTATTCAGGTGGTCTAATAGCGACACTATGCAACATTGCAGCGATTCTGAAAAAGCAATTAATTTTTCCGACCCTCCAGCAGAATCCGCAAAATTTCCGTGAAACGGTCCCGAATAGCGTAAAATGTGTCTATTTTACAGAAATTTATCGGAATTACTAAGGATTCTGCTAGATCAGAAAAATGAATTGCATTGGCAATGTTGCATAGCGTCCCTATTAGCCCCGCTGGTAGGAAAGCAATAAACGGTTTCGCTCATCGACACATTTCCTTAGTAAATTAGTGCCAAAATCTGTAACGAACGAAAATGATGGGTTCGTATAGACCTCTGTTGTATTATGTTGACGCCAAATCCACTACCGTTGACCGTCTGGAGTCTAGTCAAAACAATGATGTATATTCCTCATTGCCTCAAATGGTCTGTGGTCTCGACATAGAAGCATAGTAGAAAGATGGGTAGTAAGTTATCTTCATAGAAACGCACCGCGCGCGGCTTGTATATGTGCGCCATGCATATCTATGCGTCGCGCACGCACACTCAAACCAAAACTAAACCCGGTTATCAGTGCGAAACAATGCATGTGATGTTTGAGTGTGCGTGCGCGACGCATAGATACGCATGGCGCACACATACATGCCGCGCGCGGTGCGTTTCTATGAAGATAACCTACTATCCATCTTTCTACTATGATAGAAGGATGGTATTACCTAAAGGTTTGATCAACCATTACATATTTTCAGATAACTGTCGGAGCAAACTACAATAAAATACTTTTATTTTATTTGAACGTAAAATTTTAGTTCCCACGAGATAACGACTAACGGTGCCAAGGTAATGTAACGACAGTGTAACGTGCAGTGGAGAATGAATAAATAAAGTTTAAAGTTCACCTACATTTTCCTGAAGGACTTAAAAATAACGAACAGGTTGGGCTAGCAATCAGAAGGTCCCAGGTTCGATCCCCGGTGAGGCATGCACCAATGTATGAATTTTAATCTATGTGCATAATTTTCAGATCGCTTACGGTGAGGGAAAACATCGTGAGGAAACCTACCTATCCCTCGGGATTAGGTAATAGTCAGTTCCTGTATTCACGGCGACAAGGTTCACCACCTGTCACGTTGGGTTCTGACTATCTGGTGAAACGTGGGCTTTGAGTTGGTTAATACCTCCACAATGTGGTGGTGTGCCACTCAAGCCTGTGACTACCCCCGAATGGGGATAAAAGTCGCGACGTATATTTCTTTTTTTTTTCATTTCAAAAAGGGGATCCCCATACAAGAAACTGGATATTTTTGACGTTTTTATTCTACGGTGGTACGGAATCCTTTATGTGCGAGTCCGACACGCACTTGGCCGGTTTTAAATGTATTATCCTCGTGTATTGTTCATTACAAATCGTAAATTCTCAGCGGTCGACATGTTCTCGGCCATCTATTAGCAGTCCTCTGGCCGACCAGTGGTTTCGTAATGGACTATTATTATTGTTAAGAGACTCGACGCCCAGTACATTTAACAATCCGTTACTGCTCTAACGGCCCGCTAGTGTGTCGGTAAACACGGCCCTTAGTACTATTTTTCTCGCAACCTATATAAATTATGATTCTCTACCAGATACAATCATTTCTGAACATATAAAATAGCTAGTGCTCGTCGTAAAACGTGTCATAAAAATTTTACCAGCAATGCTGAAGTTTAAATTTTTCATAGCAAATTGACACTATCGGGGTAGCTTGAGTTGTAAAGTTCCTTGAGAACTTACTATCGCAGCGCTTTGGAGCTTGCGAGGGACAACTTGTCATACAACTAGTTGATCAACTTGTTTGTCGATTTAGGACTCAACTTATCAACAAACCGTTGAAGATGTGCAAACCTAGTGTAGTAATCCCGCTGCTAATGGAACGCAATAATCTGTTTTGCTCATCGACACCTGTCCTTAGGGCCCATCCATTAACTACGTCACATGAATTTCATGATTTTTAGACCCCTCCCCCCCTTGTCACAGCTGGTCACATTTGCGAGACCCCCCCCCCTCCCTGTGTGACGTCACATATTTTTTATAATTTTCAGAAATTTACAAAAATTTAGTTAAAAATTCAAATTTCGGTTTTAATACTTAGATATATTAGATTTTCAAATGTGACGTCACAAAACTTAGGACCCCTCCCACCCCCTTGTCACACAATGTCACATTTCATCGACCCCCTGCCCCCCTTAACGTGTGACGTAATTAATGGATGGCCCCTTAGTAAATTAGTGCCAAAATCAGTAACGAACCAAAAAGATGGTCCGGGTTCGTAATAGGCGCCCATTTGTATTCAGGTGGTCTAATAGCGACACTATGCAACATTGCAGCGATTCTGAAAAAGCAATTAATTTTTCCGACCCTCCAGCAGAATCCGCAAAATTTCCGTGAAACGGTCCCGAATAGCGTAAAATGTGTCTATTTTACAGAAATTTATCGGAATTACTAAGGATTCTGCTAGATCAGAAAAATGAATTGCATTGGCAATGTTGCATAGCGTCCCTATTAGCCCCGCTGGTAGGAAAGCAATAAACGGTTTCGCTCATCGACACATTTCCTTAGTAAATTAGTGCCAAAATCTGTAACGAACGAAAATGATGGGTTCGTATAGACCTCTGTTGTATTATGTTGACGCCAAATCCACTACCGTTGACCGTCTGGAGTCTAGTCAAAACAATGATGTATATTCCTCATTGCCTCAAATGGTCTGTGGTCTCGACATAGAAGCATAGTAGAAAGATGGGTAGTAAGTTATCTTCATAGAAACGCACCGCGCGCGGCTTGTATATGTGCGCCATGCATATCTATGCGTCGCGCACGCACACTCAAACCAAAACTAAACCCGGTTATCAGTGCGAAACAATGCATGTGATGTTTGAGTGTGCGTGCGCGACGCATAGATACGCATGGCGCACACATACATGCCGCGCGCGGTGCGTTTCTATGAAGATAACCTACTATCCATCTTTCTACTATGATAGAAGGATGGTATTACCTAAAGGTTTGATCAACCATTACATATTTTCAGATAACTGTCGGAGCAAACTACAATAAAATACTTTTATTTTATTTGAACGTAAAATTTTAGTTCCCACGAGATAACGACTAACGGTGCCAAGGTAATGTAACGACAGTGTAACGTGCAGTGGAGAATGAATAAATAAAGTTTAAAGTTCACCTACATTTTCCTGAAGGACTTAAAAATAACGAACAGGTTGGGCTAGCAATCAGAAGGTCCCAGGTTCGATCCCCGGTGAGGCATGCACCAATGTATGAATTTTAATCTATGTGCATAATTTTCAGATCGCTTACGGTGAGGGAAAACATCGTGAGGAAACCTACCTATCCCTCGGGATTAGGTAATAGTCAGTTCCTGTATTCACGGCGACAAGGTTCACCACCTGTCACGTTGGGTTCTGACTATCTGGTGAAACGTGGGCTTTGAGTTGGTTAATACCTCCACAATGTGGTGGTGTGCCACTCAAGCCTGTGACTACCCCCGAATGGGGATAAAAGTCGCGACGTATATTTCTTTTTTTTTTCATTTCACTTTAAAATTACATAAAAACTAAAACCCGACTACTGAAAAATCGCGCTCTAAAAAGTATGAAACAAGAAAATATTCTTATCTGGAGGATAGCCGTGGTCCGTGTAGGTCGTTTAGGGCCAAATGGCATATGACCACGGACCACGGCTATCCTCCAGATAAGAATATTTTCTTGTTTCATACTTTTTAGAGCGCGATTTTTCAGTGGTCGGGTTTTAGTTTTTAAACTTACTTTTTATTTAATTATTTTGGAGTTATAGGTAACAATATATATATTTTTGAAATGTGCTCATCAAGTTCTTTCATTTGATACCCCACACGGTTTCATTAAAAAATGTATTTTTTTTAGTTCATGACATTATGTCCTCTAGAGGGCGCCATATGCAATTTTATGTGACGTCACATAGCCTATAACCAGCGCGCCATTAAGCCGCTTCTAACGATACCTCATTTGTCAAATTACGGCAAGTCGTTTGGAAGTTAGGTGGGAACAGATGCACATACATACATACATACATACATACATACCGGTCAAAATCATAACCCTCCGCCGTAGTCGGGTAAAAATACCGGATTAACCGAACCGAAACAACACGCACTTGGCCCGGTTTTTACATTGAAAGTAAGAATTGTCTGAAAAACTATAACTTACTGAAGACTGAGCTCAGTGGAGAACTTTTAACACATTCCACAGGCGTTTCTGTAGTAGTAGACGACAATACTGATGATTTATTGACTGCAACCCATATACGGGCTGGCTCGACCGGGGTAGTACCACCCTCTCACAGAAGATCGGCGTAAAGCAGCTATTACAGCTGCGTTTCGTACGATGAGTGAGAGAGCCGGAAGCCCAACCCCCGTTTCCCTCCCTCCATCCCACTCTTCTTCAGATCGGCAACGTGTTAGCAATGCTTTTTTTTATAGGTCTGCGGTGGCAAAAAAGCGTACGGCCCGCCTGATGTTAAGCAATTACCGTAGCCTTAGATGCTTACAATACCAAAGGCATTGCTCGCACATTACCGACTTGAAGGAGAGAGGGATGGATGGATGGAGGGAGGGGGGTTGGGCTTTCGGTTCTCTCACTCATCGTACGAAACGCATCGTATCTTCTGTGAGAGAGTGGTACCACCCCGGTCGAGCCAGCCCGTATATGAGCTGCAGTCAATTGGCTACAGCTTGACTCTACCACCTTTAGTATTGCAAGCATCTATAGGCTACGGTAACTGCTAAACATCAGGCAGGACGAACGCTTGTTTGCCAACTCAGTGCTATAAAAAAATCATAACATTACCCAGGTACTCGTTTTATTCTTAGCGACTGTAGCCTAGGGGTGAACAGGTTGGGCTAGCAATCAGAAGGTCCCAGGTTCGATCCCCGGTGGGGCATGCACCAATGGATGAATTTTCATCTATGTGCATAATTTACAGTTCGCTGACGGTGAGGGAAAACATCGTGAGGAAACCTACCTATCCCTCGGGATTAGGTAATAGTCAGTTCCTGTATACACGGCGACAAGGTTCACCACCTGTCACGTTGGGTTCTGACTATCTGGTGAAACGTGGGCTTGGAGTTGGTTAATACCTCCACAATGTGGTGGTGTATGGTAACTTAAGCCTCTGACTACCCCCGAATGGGGATAAAAGTCGTGACGTTACATTTTTTTATTCTTAAATGTATTTAAAAAACTTTAATGTTGTAAATTCGTATCTCTACTCTACAAAAAGAAACTGTAAACAAAGCAATAATTTACAGATTTACGTAATTTTCCGTAAAAACCGAAAACATTAAAATAACACTGCAGGAAACGTTTGAGACACCAATGAGACACATTAAATTTGTTCTTGCCGGTATCATTAAGCCGTTATTTGCTTTTAGGGGTCGCTAGAGACGTCAGAGAAACGTAATTAAGTCTTTGAAGTGTCTAATTACAGCTTTGTAATTAGAAGATCTTATTAAAATCGTGATGGCGATCGATGTTAACTATATTTGCAATGAGATTGGTTATTATAATAATAATAATAATAATATCCTGGGACATTTTTACACAGGGTTACCTGATCCCAAACTAAGCAGAGCTTGTACTATGGAAACCAGATAACTGATATTACTACATATACTACTTTTTTATTTGTAAATACATACTTAATATACATATACACCCAGACTCCGGACATACAGACATGTTCATGCACACAAATGCATGTCCCGGGTAGGAATCGAACCTACGACCTGCAGCGTGAAAGGCGCCTCCGCGCCAACCACGCTAACGGGCCCGTCAATTAAGTAAGTATATTTTCTGCTAATTCCGTTAGTAAGTACCTGTTTACACAAACATAAATAAATCTATTGCCATACTTTTTTATATAGGACTGAGGTGCCAAACAAGCGTATGGCCCGCCTAATATTAAGCAGTTACCGTAGCCTATAGATGCTTGCAATACCAAAGGCATTGCTCGCACATTGCCGACCTGAAGAGGGAAGGGGAGTGGGACGGAGGGAGGGGAGGGGGGGGTTGGGTTTCCGGCTCTCTCACTCATCGTACGAAACACACCTGTAATAGCTGCTTTACGCCGATTTTCTGTGAGACGGTGGTAGGTACTACCCCGGTCGCGCCAGCCCGTATGAGCTGCAGTCAATATGCTACACATTTGCATGGCCGTAATTTATGAGCGGGACAGCAATATTTTTAAGTGTCAAATTAAGTTTAGTCCTAATTTGTAGCCAATAGAATTAGCACTAATATAACCTACCGTTGAGTAAATTAACGTAGAATAGATAGATTTTATCCAATTAGCTACCAGTAACGTGATGAAGTTAAGAGGAATGGACGTGACCTCGCCCGGCGCCTGCCTCACGTGTCAGAGAAATAACACACGCTTGTACGTTTTACGTGTATTTTAGCGCGAAAGAACCGCCATTACGGCGGGCGTGAGTCATTACTTTTTTTAGAGGATTCGTCTTTTTTTCTTAGTTTTGTTTTACTAGGATAGTACCGGCGACGTGCCTTGGTGAATAATGAGTGAAACAAATTCTATAGTGAAACATTAATGTAGTGAGACCATAAACTCCATTCCTTGAGTGAGACAATAAAAATTGAGCAGTTTTTGGGGATCGGTCTATATGTCATTGCCATGAATGTAATGTGTAAACGTATAAATTCCTTGGTCATTGCTGCTAATTTGATTACTTTAAGCGCATTTTGTTACTTTGTTCAAGCTTAAGCGTGTCAGATATTGATATTTTTCATGCTGCAACATAATAAATTATTGAAATAAAAATTACTCGAGCGCGCCAGATTTTCAGAGGGGGTGGTTATGAATCCCCTTATGTTAATCTGACGCGCTCGGGTATTTTCAGATAGTCTATTTTTTTTTGTTCTCCTGAGCGTGCCCCCCTATATTAAGAGCTCATACTGGTTGGAGGTTCTTATCAATATGTAAGGTCTCTCCCTTATCTTGATCTGACGCGCTTGAGTAAATCCAGGAATCCCTTCTACGGCTCCCCATCTAGAAAAATGAGTCATAAATTCAGAAGACTCTTTAAACCTGGTCTGTTAATTTTATTTTACAGCTATTTTAAATTATATACATGTAGGTACTGCACCTGTCTACCTACCTAATTTAAATGATTTTCAGTACTTTTTTTTTTTACATTTGCAGTTGTGAATCACAGATTGTGAATAACGAAACGCAACTAGTGTAATTTCTGAACGTTCCGTCTTCATTTTCCGAACGTTTAAGAATCTGTCAACACGTTAACGCTGTCAAACAAAAAGTGATTTTGGGGATTTTCGTTTTTGCAATCATCAAATAGAATAAATTTATAAAAAATGCCTGCCGGATCGTCTACCGCTGAACCGCTCCGTGAAAAAGCCTTTCAGGATTATCGAAAGAAGCTAATGGAGCACAAGGAAGTTGAGTCCAGGCTCAAAGAAAGTAAGTTTGCATCTTGTACAAATTTTGCCGAATCATGTCACAAACTTTTGTCTGAAATCCCATATTTTGGTGTTTATTTATGTTTATAAGCGATTCAATGTGTATTTTATCCGTTCTTAATAGTTCTTGCGTAGATTCTATTCAGGAAAGTAGGACTTTTGTATGATAAAAATAGGTTAGTTTTCTTTGTGATGGACGGCTCTAGCTTCATAAGAAATGCTCTTTACCTTTGTTTAAGTGGAAATTGGTTTATTAAATGCTAGTTTGTACTATAGCCTATGTATATCAGACTAATTACATCCGATTCTGCTCAGCTCAAGGTTTTGGTGACATACATTTAACAACTCAAACTTTCAATTATTTTCGTGTTTTGGTATAAATAAATGGATAAATTCTTGATGTTATACGTTTTATTGACCTTATAGTTACTTATTTATGTAAATTATCTGAGATATACACATTTTTATATCGAGTAAACTAAATTTATTTGTTCCAGTGCGTGAGAAACTAAAAGACGTAACCAAACAGTATGACAAGAGTGAGAATGATCTGAAGGCACTGCAGAGCGTCGGCCAGATCGTTGGTGAAGTACTGAAACAGTTAACTGAAGAGAAATGTAAGTGGTTTGTATTGATGTTGTAAGTTTTGTGATACAGGGCTATTCACAGTTGACGGAGTTTCAAATTCCTGATACTAACAAAATTTTCCTGCTTGCAAAGAAATTTCCAACACACTAAACATGTTCCTATGAGCTGTTAGCTGTTGGAAATATTATCTGACACTGATTTCGTATGTCAGAAATTGCTTTAAAAGGAGTAAAATGTAGACTGCTACTCCTATCAGCAACTTCCATCAACTGTTATAGGTATACCGCAAGTGCTGTACCGCACCTTAGGTACGCGAGCCAGACAGTGGAGGCTCATCACTCTCGCCGTCCCACTCCCCCACCCGTCATCGATCTTGCCGTCCCACCCTCCCACCTCCTCGCGTAGGCGGTAGCGGTAGTACTATAGTACGCCCCCTAATTACACTATAAAAAATTCTAAGCAACATCTGAGTACTAACATCATTGAGAAACATTAATTGTATGTATTGCACCTCCAGTTATAGTGAAAGCCACAAACGGTCCCCGATATGTGGTCGGCTGCCGGCGACAACTGGACAAGAACAAGCTGAAGGGAGGCACCAGGGTCGCCCTGGACATGACCACACTCACCATCATGCGCCATTTACCCAGAGAGGTAAGATCAACACCGCTGGGAGCATTGGATGGTTCAGAGCTGGATGCAACCCTTCCTCTCCCTCTGTCCTACTCTAAGAGGGCGTCCATAAATTACGTGAGGTGATTTTTGAGATTTTTCGACACCCCCTCCCCCCATGGTGAGATTTCGTGAGAGTTTGCTCGACCCCCTCCCTCCCCCTCTAATCACACGTGAGATTTTTCAAAAGCTATATTCTAGAGGAGAAACATAGTTTACTTAATTTAACACAGTTTTCTTGCAATTTGACACTGTTTCTTGCGGTAAAAAAAATAACGTGAGATTTGCCGAGACCCCCCCTCTTCCCCACGTGAGATATGGTGAGATTTTTCTCGACCCCCCTCCCCCCCTAAATGCCTCACGTAATTTAAGGACGCCCCCTAAGCTGGAAGTCACGCCACTTTCTAACTATCTAGAAGCTCAGTGGCAGTATATAGTGGGTCACAATAGTGTTTTTAGGGTTCCGTACCCAAAGGGTGCCAACGGGACCCTATTACTGAGCCTATACTGTCAGGGGGCTGTATCTCACGAACCGTAATAGGTAGGGACTTGAAATTTTCACAGAATGTGTGTATTACTGTTGAGGGCCATCCATTAATTACGTCACACGTAAAGGGGGGGAGGGGGTCGACGAAATGTGACATTGTGTGACAAGGGGGTGGGAGGGGTCCTAAGTTTTGTGACGCCACATTTAAAAATCTAATATATCTAAGTATTCAAACCGAAATTTGAATTTTTAACGAAAAATTTTGAATATGTCTGTAAATCATAAAAAATATGTGACGTCACACAGGAAAGGGGGGGGTCTCGCAAATGTGACCAGCTGTGACATGGGAGGGAGGGGTCTAAAAATCAGGAAATTCGTGTGACGTAATTGATGGATGGCCCCTTGTCGCTACAACAACAAATACTAAAAATAAAATAAAATTTAAAAATAAAGACTTAATATTTTTGACTTGGGGATATTTGTTTATATTCTACGTAGTACGGAACCCTTTAAGTGCGAGCGGACATGCACTTGGCCGGTTTTTTATTACTTATCATAATACTACTTAGGCATAGGTGAAGCGTTCATAGTCACTGATAGGTAAACAATCGGATGCATCAGAGGGCACGTAAAACGTCGGTCCCTGTTGTTGTAGGTCGTTAGGCCATTTCAGAGGCCTTTGGCCGACTTGAACGCAGACACCACATTTGTCACTAATCATACGATAAGAAGATATATTTCAGGTATTGTTGAAGACATGATAACAGTAAAAAAGCGACTGTAGCCTAGGGGTGAACAGGTTGGGCTAGCAATCGAAAGGTCCCAGGTTCGATCCCCGGTGGGGCATGCACCAATGGATGAATATTCATCTATGTGCATAATTTACAGTTCGCTGATGGTGAGGGAAAACATCGTGAGGAAACCTACCTATCCCTCGGGATTAGGTAATAGTCAGTTCCTGTATACAATATGTTAAAAAAACCCTGTCCGACCCGAAAACGTATTGTTGGGTAACGAGATTAGATTCCATTTTTGTAAAAAAAAACTTTTTTTTTTATATTTTTTTTTCGATTTTTCAAAAAAAATTTTTTTCATTTTTTTGGCATAGTATGTGTCCCACTGCTGGGCAAAGGCCTCCTATATTTTTTTTTAATACAAATACCACGTTTACATAAAAAAAAAAAAACATAAAATGACGTCATCACATACTTTGTGGTCTGAGGTGACGCTACACGATCTAACATAATTACTTCCGGTAACGGTGTTGTCATATTTTTAAAATTAGCTACATTATGTGGGAAAAAGGCAAAAAAAAATGGAACTTTAAATGTTCATTAATATGTTTACTATCATGTTTTTTTTTATTTTTTTATTTTATTTGGTCATGTGATTGGGGAACCTAATTACCGGTTTCGGCTCGGACAGGGTTTTCTTAACATGTTGTATACGGCGACAAGGTTCACCACCTGTCACGTTGGGTTCTGACTATCTGGTGAAACGTGGGCTTTGAGTTGGTTAATACCTCCACAATGTGGTGGTGTATGGCCACTCAAGCCTCTGACTACCCCCGAATGGGGATAAAAGTCGTGACGTATGTGTGTGTGTGTATGATAACAGTGTCCTAATGAATGTAAATCTTTTCCAGGTGGATCCTCTGGTATACAACATGAGTCACGAAGACCCCGGCGACGTGACGTACTCCGCCATCGGTGGTCTGCAAGAACAGATCAGACAGCTCAGAGAAGTGAGTCTCATCTTATCCCAAATTCCGCAGGTCACATATGGACTGGCTCGACCGGGTTACTACCCTCTCACAGGGGAACGGCGTAAAGTAGCTATAGCTGCGTTTCGTACGATGAGTGAGAGAGCCGGAAGCCAAACCCTTCCCTTCTCTACATGTTGGTAACGTGTGGACAATGCCTTTGGTCTTGCAAGCATCTGTAGACTAACTGCTTAACATGAGGCGGGCCGTACGCTTGTTTGCCAACCTTTGTCCATCAGGACCCTTATCTTTGCTATTAGATTTATTATAGTGGCCCCTCCCACCAACCCTGACGGTTTTAAAGAACGGCACCTATTCCTGGCAACCCCTTACGAGGCGTCAGGGACCATCTACGGTAGGTCCTGCCGCCAGAGCATACACTCTAGTACTCATAATGTGAGTTGCACCGTGATTACCCACTACCGTTTATCCAGAATGGTACTGGAGCTGTGAAGCCCAACAGTGGACCTTTGTCCAACAGTGGGCCTTTGTCCAACAGTCGGCCTTTGCCCAACAGTGGGTCTTTATCCAACAGTGGGCCTTTGATCAACAGTGGGCATTTGCCCAACAGTGGGCCGGCAGTGAAACGGTATTGTGTTTGTCAGGTGATCGAGCTGCCGCTACTAAACCCGGAGCTGTTCGTGCGCGTGGGCATCACGCCGCCCAAGGGCTGCCTGCTGTACGGGCCGCCCGGCACCGGCAAGACGCTGCTGGCGCGGGCCGTCGCCTCGCAGCTCGACGCCAACTTCCTCAAGGTATACATACATACATTGTACACCATCACGGCTGTAATACTCGAGTGGATGAGTAGAACACTGCAGTATCTACCTATCTACCTATAAAATATATACCAAAATGAATTCCATACCTATGACAGTACGTTACTGCCGTGGTCTGTAATGAGTGTATTGCTGGCCACGGTGGTGATGGCCGAGAGCGATGGCCTCCACAGCGCGGTCAGCATTGCAACCCTTGATGGACAAGCTGAAATAAAGGCCGATACCGAAGGTCTCGAGTCGAGGCCTTTATAGCGCGGCCAGCAAGGGTTGCAATGATGACTAAGCTTGAAGGCCGAGAGCGTAGCTAAGCATAGCCCCTTACCAAGCGATAAGAAGACGTCTAACCATTAATGAAATTCATGTTGAATCGGTTTGGCACTACAAAAAACAGATAATAATTCCAAAAGCTCTTCATTTGAATTTGCAGACCTTCAAATAGCCTACTACAGCGAGCAGCTCTGTTACAGTTATAATCAAAGTATCTATTTTGTCAACTGTAGTGTCTATGGTTATATAATAAAAGATCTGTGGTGTTACCTACCTATCCCTCGGGATTAGGTAATAGTCAGTTCCTGTATACACGGCGACAAGGTTTACCACCTGTCACGTTGGGTTCTGACTATCTGGTGAAACGTGGGCTTTGAGTTGGCTTAATACCTCCACAATGTGGTGGTGTATGACCACTCAAGCCTCTGACCACCCCCGAATGGGGATAAAAGTCGTGACGTCGTGTCGTGTGGTGTTGCAGGTCGTGTCGTCGGCCATAGTGGACAAGTACATCGGCGAGTCGGCGCGTTTGATCCGCGAGATGTTCAACTACGCGCGCGACCACCAGCCCTGCATCATCTTCATGGACGAGATCGACGCCATCGGTATATCATCATCATCATCATATCAGCCAAAAGACGTCCACTGTTGGACATAGGCCTCTCCCAAGGTTTTCCACAACGCCCGGTCCTGTGCCACTTGCATCCAGCGGATTCCCGCGACCTGCACTAGGTCGTCGGTCCACCTTGTGGGGAGCTACCCACGCTGCGACTTCAGGGTGGTTACTTTGAAAAACGAAACGAAAGCTTCGGCTGACGGATCGGGCGATTTTCTACTCCGAAAGTGTTACGGTTTCGATAATCGTGATTTTTGACGTTTCTTACGATCAAAACCATGTCAAACGCTGAAATCGTAATGTCAAATAACTTTCAGAGTAGGATCCACGAAAGAAGAAACGTCAAATCACGATAATTGAATCCGTTCGCCCGATCCGTCAGCCGAAGCTTTCGTTTCGTTTTTCAAAGTAACCTCCCTGGTACGTGGTCGCCACTCAAGAACCTTTCTGCCCCATCGGCCATCAGTTCATCGGGCTATATGCCCCACTGCCACTTCAGCCTACTAACTCGCAGGACTATGTCGGTGACCTTAGTTTGTCTACGTATCTCCTCATTTCTGATTCGATCCCGTAGATAAACCTGTGGTATTGCAAGCATCTATTTTATTAAGTAAAGTAAATATATTTTATTATTTCTTTCCTATTGGGTAGCCAGTGATAGGTATGACCTATGGAGGAGGGTTTGGCTTAAAATCAGCGCTGGAGGAGTCTGGTTCCCCTCAGCATATGCTGAGTCAAATACCTTTTCGGCACAGTTCGCGCTGACCCCTTTTTTCTGATTCCTCTGTCTATGCAAGTTGCGAGAGTAGAATAAATGTTTTTCTTTCTTTCTTTCTTTCTTTCATCTATCTATAGCTATAGGTGACTGCTTAACATCAAGCGGGCCGTGTTTGCCACCTGTCCTATAAAAAAAGTATTGCTTCCCAGGCGGCCGCCGTTTCTCGGAAGGCACGAGCGCTGACCGCGAGATCCAGCGGACCCTCATGGAACTGCTCAACCAGATGGACGGGTTCGATTCTCTGGGCCAAGTCAAGATGATCATGGCGACCAACAGGCCAGACACACTCGACCCGGCGCTGTTACGACCTGGCAGGTTGGACAGGAAGATCGAGATTCCGTTGCCTAATGAACAGGCTAGGTGAGTTTGGGCATTTTGGTGGAATACCAAAAATAATGAGTAAAAAAAAAATCAAAGTATTTTTTTTAATTCATGTATGCTAGAGGTACTTTTGAATTAACATTTACAATTAGCGTTACCACCGATTCGTAATGTTGCTTCCATTGAGAAGAGCCGGCAAGAAACTCAATGGCGACTCTTTTTATTAGGAGAAGAATTCTACCCCTTAGGGGATAAAAGATGGGGTGAAAATGTGTACGTGTGTCCCAATTTGAAGCTAGAGACCTGAAAATTGGTATTAAAACTACTCTTTAAAAATGTAAAATACTTTTCGACGTTTTTGAAAATTCAACTCCTATTAAGTTGGTACGGGAACAGGACCACAGAGTAAAGACCAAAGAAAGAGGTGCCCTTATTAGATATACATATGTATGAAAAACGTGGTCATTGTTTTTTCATTTTCATTGTTCTATCTACCGGTAAATAGTTGAACTACTCGCTTCGCTTTATGTCGATGTTAGTACTAGGCCGACCACTCGGCCGAGTTTCTTAGGGCCAGTCCCCTTAGTAATTGGTCCATGAACAGGACCTACCTGTCCGGGGATTTTACAACTATTCTTAAGGAACCTGCCTACAAAACATCACAATACTTATGCCCAATGTTCTATCAGCTTTGGCAAAACTACGCCGAAGCAAAGTTGGCTTTGCTTTGCTCAGATAATTGTTAGTGGCCAGGACTTGGGTCCTGGCCAATAACAATTATCTGAGATTTTGTTTGTAGTTGTGATTTTTTTTAAGCGACTGTAGCCTAGGGGCGAACACGTTGGGCTACCAATCAGAAGGTCCCAGGTTCGATCCCCGGTGGGGCATGCACCAATGGATGAATTTTCATCAATGTGCATAATTTACAGTTCGCTTACGGTGAGGGAAAACATCGTGAGGAAACCTACCTATCCCCGGGATTAGGTAATAGTCAGTTCCTGTATACACGGCGACAAGGTTCACCACCTGTCACGTTGGGTTCTGAATGTCTGGTGAAACGTGGGCTTTGAGTGGATTTAATACCTCCACAATGTGGTGGTGTATGGCCACTCAAGCCTCTGACTACCCCCGAATGGGGATAAAAGTCGTGTCGTTATATTATTACTATTATTATTTTATTTGTTTTGTATGGACTCCAGACTAATATTTTTTGGTCCCCAGACTGGAGATCCTGAAGATCCACGCGCTGCCGATCGCGAAGCATGGCGAGATGGACTACGAGGCTGTCGTGAAGCTGTCTGACGCGTTCAACGGCGCTGATCTACGCAACGTGTGTACAGAGGCGGGACTGTTCGCGATACGCGCTGAACGCGAGTACATTATACAGGTAATGCACCATTTTCAGAAAAAAAAAATGGACTAAGCTGACGATATCTATATAGTATAGATCGGCGTAAAGTAGCTAAGGGCCAAACAAACAAACATGCTACTTTTAGCATCGGCGATCGATGATTTAGTCGCTTTTTAGAAGCTAAATGTAGCGATTTTGATACTGCGATCGAACGCAGAGTCGTCAAAACGCGATGCAGTCGCAAAATCGCCGATCGCCGATGCAAAAAGTAGCATGTCTGCGGTGGCCCTTACAGCTGCTTTCCGTTCGTACGATGAGCGAGATGCGGAAGCCCAACAAAACCCCCCCCCCCCCCCCCGTTCCACCCCTTGAGGTCGGCGACGTGCGATGCCTTTGGTATTGCAAGCATCTATAGGCTACGGTAACTGCTTAACGTCAGGCGGGCCGTACGCTTGTTTGCCACGTCAGTGACAAAAAATGGCTAATCGTTTTTAATAACTGTTGATAGATAGGGCAGGAGTAGTTAGCAATGTTGAATAACATCTCTACGCGTGACATTTGACTGATAAAATAGTTATTTGTGTTATATGGGGCCAAAGGGATATTTTGTTCCGCGAGGGCGTTATTTTGAATTCAGAGGAAAGCGAAGGATTCTAAAGTAGAATCCTGAGCTTTGCGAGGAATTCAATATACGCCGCACGAGGACAAAATATTTTGGCCCCGAATGATACATACTATTTTTCATCACTACCTATGAGAAAAATAAAAAGCTACGTGTACCTCTACCTACTCGGAACTCATAATATGATGTAGAATTCAGAACCACGAACGCTGACCAATCAGGAAGGAGAAACAAAAACTCCCGTGGGAGCAAAATAGAATTTTGCTCCCGCTAGCCTTGAAAGGCAATTGACGTTTTTCGAATGGGTGTGATGAAAATGTTTTTTTGTTGTTTTAGGAGGACCTAATGAAAGCGGTGCGCAAAGTGGCTGATAACAAAAAACTCGAGACCAAGTTGGACTACAAGCCCGTCTAAACCTACTTTAAATCTAATTATGTATACTTAATTATTATCTGCATTATATTCTAAAAAATAGATTATACATGTCATTATTCTGCGTAAATTAGGAATAATAAAACATTCTTTTTAAATAATGTTTTTAATTACAATATAAAACAGATATTTACATGGTAAAATAATTTCATTTTAACTTACATTTCGTTACAAGGCACTATCTAAAAATGAGATAATTGGCTAATTCGTATATGCCGAAGTGGTCATGTGTGATATTTGGCTAAACGGTTTGTACACGCTCAGAGGTGACCTTTGGCTAATCAATTGCTATATAAATATGCGAAACTTGGCTAAACGACAGTTGCACGCTCATTTGAAATGTGTGATACTTGGCTAAATATTGCCGAATTCTCAGTGTAATTTGGTGACAACTGAGGTTCTAATAGCGCCACGTAGCAATATTGCCAATGCAATTCATTTTTCTCATTCTCTAGCAGAATCCGCTAAATTTCCGTGAAATGGTCACGAATGGCGTAAAATGCGTTTACATAAATTTTGTGGAATTGCGAAGGATTTTGCTAGAAATTCAGAAAAATAATAGCATTGGCAATGTCGCTATGTGGCGCTATGTGGCCACAGCACGCTTATTTTAAATTTGTGATACTTGGCTAAATATTGGTGTATTTTCAGTGTAATTTAGTGACAACTGGCTAACATTTCGTTTGCATTTTAGCCATATGACACCTTAATATTTTGACTACTGCTCTTAGCTTTAAGATATTGAACCCTGTCCTGTCGTTAAGAAATAAAGTCTTAATTAACTACTACTTAATAAAGTCGGGCAATGTACCATTCTTTCTCGCTTTAGCCACATTCTCATAATAACAAGTAAAGTCAACATACCCCTTAATTTTCCTATCCCTATCATACTGCCTCCCACTCGGATCGATATCCGACGTCGATTCCACCGATCGATTAGTATCGATATTAGAATCGTTCGTCTCGATATCACCGGACGAATAATTCTCGGAATCGATTTCATTTAACAATGTATTCGATTTCGATTGGACAATCGGATTGAATCGCACCGATGGGTTTTTTATTATGCTTTGATCGTTTTGAATTGGTGTTAAGAAGTTAAAATTACAAATAAGTAACGACATATGAGTGTTAGGTTTCGGTGTAAGGCTATTTTTGAAGCAGTAGGTCACGAATTCGTCTTCAATTTCTTCGAGAACAGATTGGCTGACTTTTCTGAAGTCAGATTGCTTCCGAAAGTTCTCTACTATGATTTGTGCTAGCTGTTTGTTCGTCTGTTCGCTGCTGCCTTTGGTTTCTTGTATGCGTTTGTAGACTCCTGCGCTGACTAGAATAAGAAATCTGAAACAAATAGTCCGATCAGATAATTTGAAGGCACTGGGCGTCTAGTCTCTTAGGCCCGCCATATACATACGGAATTCCGAATTCCGTTTCGAAATATCGAATCGGGGATTCCGAACGCAGTAAATCCATCCAAATGTATGGACGTATCGCGTTCGGAAACCCCGATTCGATATTTCTAAACGGAATTCCGTATGTATGTGGCGGGCCTTAACAATGAGGATCCGTAACGAATTTAGTTGAGAATGCAGATTTATAGAGCTAAGAAATACATAACATACAGTGCAAAAAATTTAGTTCTACGACAAAAATTGACGAAGTTATGATGAAATTACTAGCGAAGTTCGCGCACTGTTGTGGTGACGTCACGAGGGCCACGCGCGCTTTGTAGTGAATGGCGGCGCGGGCACGCGCCTTCAAGCCGAGCCGGCTGTGTGACGTCACACGTGCCGGCCGAACATAATATAAAATGTGTTGTGTTATAAAATCGCAACGAATGGACCGATTTCGATGATTTCAACATTATATTGATGAGAACGCTTAGTGTTAACTATAGTGTTGGTTTTGAGTTGATTTATTGACCTAGTAATGATTCCCATTAGGCCATTCATTCACGGTTCTACTCATTTTTTTTGTGACGTTACAAGCATACAGCTCGACTGATATTAATCAGTCACAGTAGCCTATAGATGTGTCCGGAGTGGACACAGTAGTGAACCCACCTGCAGGAGTCATCCAGGTGTATGGGCCCGTGTATCTCGGGTGCTGCGATGACGGGCTCGGCGGCGGCCGCGCTGATGGACGGGAACGCCTTGTACAGACCCTTCACCAGGTAGTTGCCGAGGCAACGGGTGCTCGTCTGGTTGCCAAGGTATTGTGCTGACAGAACAACATCTTTATTAAACCAATTCATGGGCATTCTGGGTGCAAGGGGGTGCACTTGCACCCCCTGTCAGGAAAGAAAATACATAGAAAAAGTTCTCCAGCACACTAAATAATGTTGCTTGTTTGTATACTTATATGTCTATCTCTTCTGCTTTTGTATGTGCTGTTCTTTTTTCTGTGTTGTGCATTTTTTATTTTCTAATTCTAAACTCTAAGTACAGTAGCGGCACGCTATGATGGCCGTTTTGACATATGGGGGGAGGGAAAAAATGTACCTTATTATAACGGAATAAGAATGACAGTTTTAACATTTAGGAATGTCAAAAAATGTATGCTAAAATGAATCTTATTCCGTTGCAATAAGGTTCATCCTCTTCCCCCCTCTACATGCCAAAACGGCCATCATAACGTGCCGCTACTGTAACCTAAGTTATTCCTCATAACATTGGCTACCTGCCAGTGAAATTCCAGTCAAAATCCGTCCAACCTTTTCGGATATTTGTCGGAACAAACATTCAGACAGACAACAATTTCATTTTTGTTTATCTCGACTTTGACATTAGACAGTAAGTTAGAGACATATATTTTGTCTCACTATTCCTGAGCCTGTTCACGTCTAGCCCCAACTGCGAGAGCCTCAGCAGTTCATCTTCATTATGCAGCGTGTGGTCCACGGACAGCTGTACAACGCGCAGCACCGCGTTGTCGTCGGCGCGGCCGAGCAGCGCGCACGACAACACCGTGCTAGGCTTAGTAATAGGGTCCCCTCGGCACTTTTTATTTTACGGAACCCAAAAAATGACTTTGTCAAAGGTCATAAAACGACTTACCATTCCTGAGTCTGTTCACGTGGAGTCCCAACTGCGAGATTCAGCTGTTTAATTTTTTTTTTTTAATTTCTCACCATTCCTTAGTCTATTCACGTCTAGCCCCAACTGCGAGAGCCTCAGCAGTTCATCTTCATTATGCAGGGTGTGGTCCACGGACAGCTGTACAACTCTCAATACTGCGTTGTCGTCGGCGCGGCCGAGCAGCGCGCGCGCACAGCCCACGTTGGCCACGAACAGCCGCGAGCCAGCCACCAGCGCGACTGAGACCGTAGCACCGCCTGATAGGTGCTGGTCGATCTCTTTCAGACGGGCCAAGATGTTGTGGTTTTGGGATACCTGGGATTTTAATTAATTGATTTTTTCACAGACTATAAGTAACAAAAGAAATTACGAAACAACCATTCCTTCAGGGCAGTTGACAAGTGACACGACAAAAGGCGAGATAAACCGATTTTGTCTCATTCTCTCCCGTGCATTATGTAAGAGAGAGAGTGATTCGGTGCAACATAATGCACGATAAGTCTTGTCTTGGCGTGTTTGCTGGCCCTTCAGTCGTGCATCTTTCTCGCAAAACTTCAAATATACTATCAAAATGTATGTGACTAAGGTGGCAAACGAGCGTGCGGCCCGCCAGATGTTAAGCAGTTACCGTAGCCTAGATGGTTGCAATACCAAAGGCATCGCTGGCACGTTGCCGAACTAAAGGGTATTGGGATATAGTAGGGGTTTTGGCTTCCAGCTCTCTTTTTCATCGTATGAAACGCAGCTAAAGGTGATGATGGATATTGACATATTTGATGAGCCCGTTGGCGTGGTTGGCGCGATGGCGCCTTTCACGCTGCAGGTCGTAGGTTCGATTCCTACCCGGGACATACATTTGTGTGCATGAATACGTCTGTATGTCCCGAGTCTGGGTGTATATATATATTAAGTATGTATTTACAAATAAAAAAGTAGTATATGTAGTAATATCAGTTATCTGGTTTCCATAGTGCAAGCTCTGCTTAGTTTGGGATCAGGTAGCCGTGTGTAAAAAATGTCCCAGGATATTATTATTATTATTACTTTACACTGATATTCCGTGAAAGGATGATAGTACCCCGGTCGAGCTCTTATATGAGCTAGTCTATTGGCTACAGCTTGGCTCTACCTTCAAAATAAATATGGCTATTTGTTCTAATACTTGTGTTTCGTTGAGTGTCTGCAATTGGTACTGTAGACTAGTCCTCTCAGCGATCATCCCATCATAGTTCTCTATATACGCTTTCTCCACTGATATGAACGCATTCCTGAAATTTACAGACATAGTGACACTGAAAACATGTCATTATACAATAATATGATGATAATAATTTATTAGAATAGACAGGGTAAAGTTTCCAAGTGGGTGCGATAGCGAAAAGTACTCAAAGGACTCTCGGAACCGATTTTGACGAAAACTAAAACTGCATCATTGGACTTTTGAGAAATCAATATTCCTAGCCATGAATAGAACCTGTTAAACTTGAAAAAAAAAACACATTGTATTATTGCACCATTCGATAGTGCCGCTAATAAGGAATGAATTCTGGGAAGTTATGACATATGGCAAATCAGTACCTTAATCTTTCTCTTATCTCCTCATCAGTGTTCGCTGACGGTGGGGGGAACAGGATCTCGGCTGCCATTCGCTGCATAATGAACCTCGCCGCCTCCAGGCCATTGTGGGGTTCAAATACACCATACAGACAACTAAAAATAACTCCTAAATGTATAGAAAGTTATGATAGACTTACATTGGCATTACAAATCACTTTTGTTCCTAGAAATGCTTTGTAAAGCCATTGTAAATTATCTAAATATGGTGGTAAACATGTAAGTAATTATTCCCATTTTCTTTTAAGAATCAAGAGAAATGATGATTGTTTGGTGCAGTAGTGAAAGTATAAGCTGCTCGGCTCACTGCATCAGGTGGTTGCGGGTTTGATTCCCACATAGGCAAATTTTGGAAACAGCATTTTCGTAATTTGCCCTGACATGGGTGGCACTGGGATAACCCCAATAATTGTACAGTAGCGATAGTACAACCATTTCTTCGTTTGGGACCAAACAGTTGGTACAAAATAAGCGAAATAATAGGGGTGCTTTCGATGACTGCTATACATAATGATTACAGGCCGTTTTTAAAGGATGAAAATTGCCCAATCTAGGACGACTTTTGGTTGTGAATATCATTATTTTTTGAGTAGAAAATAGATGTTGGACGCGCAGGCGATGTAGAGACTATGATATACTATTGAAAATAGGTGGTTTACTTACAAATTATCCTCAGTTTGGCAGTAAAAGCATAGGTAATCATCAGCGTTGTTTGCATTCCCGCCCAAACGGGAAAAATACGAGGCCACACACGTGTTTTGGCATTTCGGCAAGTCGTCCGTCCACGGCCTAGCTATCATTATTATTAATTAGCACAAATTTCTAGAATAACACGTTTAGAATTCAACAAAACAAAAATATTTGCCTAAATCAATGAATAAATAGCGTAAACAGTATATCTGACAGCTGACCCTGACATATGACACTTCACACTTGACAGCTACGTTCCAATCCTCACAAAACATGTCGATTAATAACTACCTATTATAAGAAATTCGATCTGTTTCCTATTTATCGTGGAATTTCCATTGAAATATAAAACAAAGTTTATAAAATTGTTAAGCCTATTAATAAGCTCCCTAATTATTGCCCACCTATAATATGGGCACCAAGGAATGCATTGGTATTTGGTACCATACCAATATTTGGTGGGTACCTACCCTTTTTATGCAATCGATAAAAACAACGATCGACTGATAATATCGTCCATGCAATGACTAATAATCTTTATCTATACTATACTATAGCAAGCATAGGTATAACAAGCTAGCTAGAGCACGCAACCGAACACATGGGTGCTATAACGATAACACAATCTAACCACAATTTCCTTTCCCATAAAAACCGTAATAGATACCTAACTACGTCTTGAATACACACATAGGTAAATAGGTACCATACGTTATTATAAAATCAAATTCGAAATTCAAATCCTCGTTAACTACTATTGACACCCAATAGACAGACAGTAGGAAAGTTTTGGATTTAGGTAGGTAGGTACCTATAGAAAGAAAGAAGAATAGCCCTCCATCTTCTGTTCGATTCCCAGAGTAAATTAGCACGGCCACAATATTTTGAGTAGGTACCTACTACCTACCTATATATGACTGTGGGTGGTCTAATCATTGAAGTACTTACTCCGTAACTCAATGGATGGGTGGGTCTAATCTACCCGATCGACCGATTAGGGATGCTTTTTGAAAATTTGTATCAAGGCTAAAGACATTACCAAAAAAGAGGGAGACACCTAACTGTAAAAATAGTTTGTCCTACTAAACGGAGCCCGTGGACACCGTATGACTCAGTTGCTCGCGTAATACAGTATGTCAGTATTGCTAATACGGCTCATTTTATGGCGACTGTGTAGTGTTCCACAAAGCACAAGTTTGTGATTACGATGTGAGAAGGTACCATATCCGCTAAAATAAAATATCAATGATCTTGGCCAATACAATTCTGAACTTTAGTGAACTGATACACATAAAAGCGAGCATACAAGATCAATAAACTGGTGTGATTTTAGAATACCTATTTCAAGTGTGTGTACTAATTAATTACCTAAATATCTTTTTTAGACATCCTACTTCCTATAAAAAATGTTTGTGTGAATGTTTGTTACCATGTATCTCCATAGCTACTAAACCAAGTTTAATGAAATTTGATACATAGATAGTGTAGGCTCTGGAATAAGACATAGGCTAATCTCACACAGGCGAAGTTAGTTTAGAAAATGTAAATGTAACGTCACGACTTTTATCCCCATTCGGGGGTAGTCAGAGGCTTGAGTGGCCATACACCACCACATTGTGGAGGTATTAACCAACTCAAAGCCCACGTTTCACTAGATAGTGAGAACCCAAAGTGACAGGTGGTGAACCTTGTCGCCGTGTATACAGGAACTGACTATTACCTAATCCCGAGGGATAGGTAGGTTTCCTCATGTCACGAAGTTAGTTTAGCTAGTTTAAAAATAAAAGTCCATTTCCTGTGATCAAAGTTTTTAATGTTTCCACCCAAAACTCCAATCATTTACATATTTTTGCAATTTTTATGTTTTTATTTATACAATGTTAGCTCCGTGGCCTAAAGAGCTAAATGTGACTAATGTTTTGTTTATTAAATCTATATTTTAATAAGAAAGCAAACCTTTAGTCCGGACATGACTCAACAATTTTTAGAAAATACCATATTACTTTTAAAAATATTACAAGGTGAATGCACCACCTTATTTACTATACATATTATATACTCCTATGATTTCCATGTGCACTGTCAAAAATAATGTTTTATATATTTTTTTATAAATGTAAACCTATATCGCCAATATCTCAAGAATAGGTTCATACAACACTTAACTAATTCCTATTTTTAAGAGAATCAACGTGTTTCATAACCCATTATGCTGTCTGTTACATATAAAACTATAAATAAAGAATTAGTGCATTTAGGAAATAAGCAGTTATATCAGGATGTTAAGAGTTTCCAAAGTCACATGGTATTAAAAAAAAGTTTAAAAAAAATGTTCCTGCACCAAAAACCTCACAATCACAATTTCAGAGCCAAAAAATGTACGAAATGACAAATAATTAAAAATCCATTTATTACTAACACATGGTTATAAAATAAATTGACAAATTGAGACATTGAGACTTCGGAAACTTCACTTCGGGTGAGCAAAATTAAAAACTACACCATTCTGTGGGCGACTGGCTTTAATCAGTTTTTTTATCTGCAGCTTTGGTTTCTGGTTCTGGTTTCTTTTCGGGTTCCTTTTCCTTTTCCTTCTCCTTCTCGTTCGTGACGACCTCCTTGGCCTCCTGCTTGGACGCTTCGTCGAAGTTGCCCACTAGGTTAGGTACCTCGTCGTCTTCCTCGAGTGGTTTCGGCGCCGCCACGCTCGACGCGAGCCTCTTCAGCTGGTTCAAACCCTCGGGCCCGAGCTGACTGAGGATTCCGGGCAGCATTTCCGCGATCTGCTTGTTCTCGCCATGCCCGGTAATAGCGAAAGTATTCGCCGCGAGGGAGGCCTGCGCCTTGGGATTGTTGAAATGTATCACTGTGCCGTCATCTTTTATCATATTCACCTCCTCGATGCCGGGAATAGTGTTCACTGATAACTTTTTGAGCGACGACTGCAGTTTTTTGTCGTCTGTCGCCGCGGTAACGTGAACAACCTTTTTCTTGCGTCTCGGAGTGCCCTTACCGCCGATGCGGACTTGTGACTGTAGTTTCTTTAGCTTTTCGGTGTTCATTATGTTGTTTTTATACACGACGCTTGCTTAACGGGATCCGGCGCACGTTTTTGTGTAACTATTTATTCAATATGCACCGCGATCACACGAGTTTTCCATGTAACTTGATCGTACGCACGTGTTTTGAACACCGGTTAGTTACAAAGGGAAAATGGTGGATTTTGGACAAGTTATTTCTGATTTCCCACGCGGTGCTATTGGCAGCACTGGCGGATTTGTCGTTCCATTTTGCATTGCTTGATTTAGAAACGTCAAATAATATTTTGTAAAACAAATTGTGGGCTCAAAATAGGACACCAGTTTCTAGTATAAGCTCTACGCATTAACAGAATTTCATAAAAATTAGTTTGGACAGTAAACTGTTTTCTAATACTTAATAAAAATAATAATAATATTACATTAATTCTCTGGACGTATGAATGAAATGAAACGTAGCAGTTTACAATTGTAGACAGAGAGAGAAAGATAGGTATATAATCTATCTCACTCAGTCATTGATAACCACTGACCCCTGTTTTAGCTTTTATGAACTTTTATGAAATGCTAGGGCGTAACTGTAACTTGTAATAATGCTCACAAGATGGCGCTCAAGACACAAGACGGGGCAAGAAGTTCTTATTGTGGTAATAGATGGTGTTACTAATTACATGACCGATCCTTATGATGCTTAGAATAGATGGCGCTACTAGTATCGAAAATGATGAATTCCTGTTTTTTTTTTTTCGTTGCCTTACTAGACTACTGTGATCAACGATGTCTGTGACTGCGACAGTTGCAATACTGGTAATCTATACAAATAAATAAAATTAAAGTGTCTGTTTGTAATGTCAAAATAACTGCTTTTTACTAAATGCATATGAAAGTACATACGGTATTATAACATAAACGCAATTTAAAACATTTTTGTTCGACTGTTTGTTCCGGGTAATCTCCGAAACGGCTGGACCGATTTTGACGGGACTTTCACTGGCAGATAGCTGATGTTATAAGGAGTAACTTTTTATTTTCGAAAAATAATTAGGATTCCGAGGAAACATAAAAATTCGCGGTAAATATCAGGCGGGATTAACGCGGGTAATATTTTTCTAAATATTATGCCTACGAAGTCACGGGCACAGCTAGTTCCTACATTATATTATATTATTATAATAATAATTTTGTTGCCTTGTATGTCATATTTTGGAAAACTATTTTTTTTGGAAAACTATCAGAAATATGCCGAACGGTCGGATCCCTAAATGTGGTCCGCAAGGTTCATGGTAGTCCACGAAATAACTATAAGTACAACGTACCTACTTACTGGTAACTTGTAAATTAAATACATTGTAAGTTCTTATAAATGAGAATCTTCAATTTTATTTACGAAAGGTATACTCAGTATTTCTAGACACTTATAGCAAAATATTCATGGTGCTCTCAGCAACGAAAATAAACGCAACTCATCAACTCGTAACGCGCGGTTATTGGGCCGATAAATATTTATCTACATTTACTAAATGGACTCCAAAATGGATGGTTATAAAACTGTCGACGGCCGATCAGTTCGCGCCATCTTTTCGAAATGCTGGGGTTGCCAGACACAAAACTAAAATTAGAAAAAAAAACACTAAAATAAAAACACTGGAGTGCTACTACTTATTTCCAAACAGAAAAGCTTAAAAGACTCCTAGACTTTATGAACAGCATCTGCGCTTACGACTAAATCTACTTGATTTTGGATACCTATAAATTACAACGCAACGCAATTACAAATTGTATTATTATGGGCAGGCCACCAGCGAGATGGATGGACAATCTGTTGAAGGTGGCAGGGCTCAAGTTTGGGTGGTGGTCTTGAGCTTTCCGCATCCAGGTATCACTGATAGGTTCCAAAAGAAAGAAGAGAAAATAATTACAACGATAATAACACTGCCTACAACTATGGCAAGCGTAATGGTATATATTTTTAAATCTAGTTACCCACAATATTTTTTCAGGTTTACTTACCAGAAAATCAGTGAAATCGCAGCCATCTGGTAACACCAGCTGTCACCCCATCAGCTCGCGCCATCACTCCAGCGATATGACGGCTAATAATAATTTGTGAACGCATCAATTTGATCTTGCTGTTACTGAACGTTTTGCTAAAATGTTTCTAGACCATAGACGTTCCCGCGCACTTACTTGAGGCGATGACAGATCTAATGTCGCGAGGAAAAGTGATTTTGAAATTAAAAAAAATTGAACTAAGATAAAAATATACAAATTAATTAGGAACTTGAGGCGCTCATAGCCAGCTGCAATCACTGATTGGTAAACGACTGGAGGTTACGCAACACTTGGCAAGGTCAGTCAGAGATGGGTGACCATTTAGTGGGCATGGAACTGAGCGTCTTCTTCAGTGGAATTTTAACTGAGCGTCTTCGTGCTTCGGGGTGCACGTTAAAAGTCGGTTCCGGTTGTTGTCATCTAGGCAGCAGTCGTTAAGCCTTGTCAGAGACCTTCGGGTGGCTTAAACAACTCTGACACTAGGTTGGCCACTCTATACGATAATAAGAAGAAGATTTAAGAGCTGCTTCAAACAAAACAGAAGCAAAAAATTGATGTTTCTGCGGCGCAGTTTTTTAATATATTTTAAGCTAGTTAACGCTATTCCGATTGCCTGTACCGATCTGACAATGAGTAATAAACTAATGCATTTAAATTTGGTTTCCGTTACGCGTTTATTGGTTTTTCATAATCATATTTTAGTGCTGTTAGCCGATTTGTTGGTTCGACCGCGTAGTTCAAGAGCCGTACCCAAGAATGGATAATAATATTATTTCGTAAAATACCGAATAGGTACAACTTTAGTTGGGCTCAAAGTCCTGCCCAATATCGGTAGTCCAAGAGTACACGTTACAGCTGAAACTTAAAACTTCTAAATAAGGGCTATTTTATTTAGCGTTAGTATTAATTTAACCTTTAGATATCGTTGTTATTTACTGAATAATATAGTAAAAAAAATTCTAAAAAGTAAAAAACTATTTTGGGCAATTTCCTCTACTTTAAGTTCTTGCTGCAGTTGGGGGACCATATCCTCCACGGAACATGTTTTTAGATATATAGGTCCATCGACTCCGTAAGCTCAGTCTATGTAGGTAAGACTACAAATATCACCATAATATTTTATAATTCCTTTTAGCTTTGCCGTATTACGGGCCGTATTGCGCACTTTTTTTAACCGATTAAATCGGGTAAAAAAAGTGCGCACCAAAATGCCCACCGTCTCCCAGTCTATAATAACCTATTTTCATCTTATTTGAGTAATGATTTTGATGTAGTTAAGTGTGTAAGTAATAAATATCTTTACTGTAAGTGCATTGTGTAAATCATTTTTTGATTGTCTGTTTGTTGCTACTCATATAAATATTCTTGAGGTTTACGAAGTATTCAATGTTAGGTATTAAAGTAGGTCTTTGGTTAGTGGAACCACAGAGTAAAGACAGACAGTAATTGGTCCATGAGTGGAACAAAATGTGATCATTTTTTTAAATATATCTATAAATAAGTATTCATTTAAGGTCCTATCTATCTAGCTCATTATCATGACTTTATGCTCCAAAAACAAATGTAAAAAAAGTTATATTAAACAACTTGAACGCGAATATTATGAATAATTTACACGACTGCCCAAAAAAAGGAGTGTATATGTGTTTAGGATTCATGTATGTATGTGAGATTCTTTATTCCATCATAACTTATAAATGCCTGAACCGAATTGGATGTTTGGGGTATCGTTAGAATCCTTACATCATTACGGGTAACACTGGGTATATTATTTTTGAAAAAATCAACATGGCTGCATTTTACTCAAAATTCAAATGTGAAAAAAAATTTTTTTTCTTCCATTATTACAATATGGGTATCAAATTGAAGGCCTTGATGTGCACATTTCAAAAATATATAATTTATTGGCATAATTTAACATAGGTAGGGTGTACATATGTAAAACAAACATTTCATTTTTGGCTGCTGTCACTAAAATGCATAATAATAATAATAATTTAGCCCTTTAAACGTCCTACTAATGGGCACGGGCCTCCCCTCAATGCGCGGGGGATTTAGGCCATAATCCACCACGCTGGCCTAGTGCGGGTTGGTGGATTTCACATGTCTAAAATGCATAAAATAAAAATAAATAATTTAAAAAAATTAAAAACACGACTGCCCTGCCAAAAACGAACTAAAAAGTATAAAACAAGTGCAGTGTCATTGCAGTCGGGGGACCTCTTAAATTAAAAAGTGTTCCACAGAACGGGCCCCCGACTGCAATGACACTGCACTTGTTTTATACTTTTTAGTTCGTTTTTGGCAGGGCAGTCGTTTTTTTAATTTTTTTCAATTATTTATTTTTATGCTATACTTTGGGCGTGTATTTTATAAATATGAACTCAGGTACCCTTAAATACCTATAAATAGGTATTTTTACCAACCGACGGACAGATACCAGTTTTTATAAACTTCCACCAAAAAGCTCCAAAAAACTTTTCCCAAAATTAGAAATACAAAAACTCAAGCGTGTCGCCTAACAATCGTCGTTATTTTTTTTTTTAATTCCGTTTCCCGCGCTCCAATACATCAGCCGGGTTTCGGTCGCGTTCTGTCATTAAAACAATTACTATTTCGCGTTATCATGCTGTCAACGTTCAGTTTCTTGGAACGCAGAGTTTAGAAAAAAAATGTAGTTTCCGAAATAGATTTACTCAAATGAGCGGTTTTTTAAAACTAATTTGATATATTTTAGAGATATTTATTTGTATTTAAGTTAAATGTGAAAGGAAAAAATATTTGGATTTTATTCTGTTATTTTCTATTGAGGACGCTAATTTCATTCGGTTTAATTGTCTAAATCGATGTCTTAATCTTAAAAGATTCTATGATTTTAAATCTTAAAAGGTCCTTTGACTGTGATGTGAATTTATCATCCCAAATAGAAAGATTATGAAACATAATTTTTATTAACACATGCTGTAACGTTGCTAAGATAAACTGCGTTCATTAGTTATCTAAACAGGTCGGATTAAGTGGATTATCTGTGAACGCGACCACCCGCTCCGAGACAGATGTCGAATTTGGCGGCATTTTAGTGTTTTTGCTGTTGTAACCTTTTAGTAATTATGGAAATAATAATTTATTACCCTCTTAGCTATTTACGTTACATTACATTTAGATAATTTATGCGAGAAGATCAGAACAAGCATAAGCATTCATAAGATTTTGAATTTGGAACACTTACCATTGTGTGGTGTCGGTTTTTTGCGCAATTGTATTCCATTTTCAAATCTTTGTTTTCTTTACCTCGCTTTTCCTCATTCCAATATCAAATTCTTTTTTTTTCTAATTTTCTTTTTTAATTCCTCTTACAGATAGTCGAACACCCACATTCCCGGAACTAATTTGTCGGGACGCATTAGAATATGAGTTATGGTGCAAAAACATGCACCCCACGTTCTCGTTAGCGCTAACTCAATACGTTATTAATATTTTAACACGCTCAATGTGGGAATAATTTAGCTGTTAATGTGTTCACTGACATACCGACCGTTGTTCTTTTTAATTTTTAAATTTAACGTAACTATAAATTTAGGTAACTTAGGCCCGTATTAATAAATCAATCTCAAGATTGAGATCAGAATTGAGATGCTGTTTTTGACAGATGTTCCAACGTTAAAACTGCTTCTTAAGATCAATCTAAAATTTTAGATGCATTTTATTATATTAGGTACGAATAGTTACTTCAAATACCTACCTACTTAGGTAGTACCTACCTACAGTAGTTCCGGGTTAATTTCGTACTTGTAGTGACAATAGTAGTGTAATTAATGGCTAGGTACGATTTAGTTTCTATCATAGCGTGTTAAATAAAAAATGAAATTATTCTCGTAAAAAAAAACATTTTAAACATCGAAAACAATCGACTGCGTTCGTATCGGGTGCGATCAAATAAAATAAAGTTCGCAGTGCGCCGGAACAAATTTCAATCGTACAATATAGCGGGGAGGGCCAATTTGCCGAAACAATACGCCATGGAAGCCTTCTTTTTAAAACAAACCAGAATAGTATGACCTGTAAGGTTGTGTCTACTCTCCCTGTGGACATAGAAGCATATTAAATGCAGGTATCTAGATGTAGCGTCTGGCTTAGAATCGTCAGTTAACTCTTCATCATCATGTCAGCCAAAAGACGTCCACTGTTGGACATAGGCCTCCCCCAACGGTTTTCCACAACAATCGGTCTTGTGCCACTTGCATCAAATAAACAATGGCGGTGACAGTTCTTATATCTGTCAAAACGCCATTTTCTTCCATGGCCTCTTTCCAGTGAGTCAGGCCCAAAGAAATTGGAATAAATAGAGATGTCAGGCCCAATGTGATTCTGCCAATGTTAACGTAGGTAACGCCATATTTGTCTGGTGGATAAAAGTTATCTGACGTTTCTGGGTTCATAATAGGTATAGGAAGTACCCATAGACTACAGGTGGGAGAGAAGGACCCATAGGACGCTGCCGCCTTCACTGGTCACGTGTCACTTTGGGACATCCTAGGATGTCATAAAATGCATTCCGTACATTAATCCGTTCCGTTCCGTTTTATTCCGTAGTTAAAATATATTGAAAATTCTTTTAGAATTAATATTCTTTAACCGCCTGATGCGCTCCAACGCGCCTGATGTTGAGCGGTTACCGTAGCCTATGGACGCTTGCAATACCACAGGTATCACTGCCATTTCATTATTTATATTGGATGGAGTCAGCGACTGAGGATTGGTCGTGATTGTTTTAAGCTCGTAAAATTAGTTTTACTATATTTGTAAAGCAACCCTAGGGGTCTATCAAAATTGGTCTCATTCGATTTAGTTTTTTTTCACCCCGAAAATTTTTCGCGCTCCGTTCGGAATCGATCCGCCGGGAGCAATATTCGTTCAAGAACCGTTGAAAATATCGCGATCGCGTTCTGTTTCCAAACGGATTTAACCGCCGTGTTGGAGCGTGTTTGTTTACGATTGATTTCGCTTCATATTTTTATTTGTTTGAATTTAGAATTATCTAGAGAGGAGCGAAAAGGGTTCATGGTACATTTATAAAAAAAAATATTTATAAGTTCTCACCTTTTTTAACTACTGACTTAGTACCTAGATTATGTAGACTGAACTTCGAAGAAGGGCATGAGATAATATTAAATCTCAGAAACTTGATAAAGTCTTCCAAAAGCGAACTTAACTGATGACATTGACATCGACTTTTTATGTAATTTCATGTTAATTTCTTACTGTATTTTTTTTAAGTGCCAGTAGTTCTGCGAGTGCTCAACTATTTAAATAGGTAGTTTGAGTAAAGAGCCTTAAGTATGTACTCTGACAATAATTATCCATTTAGAGACCACTGAGGTCACTAATATTCATTAATTATGTATTATTTTCGTGAGTTCTTCATCGCAAATCATATTTTTTCGATCGACATGTTATGGGCCTGAGGATTACCTACTAACAGATCGCTGACAACATGTTGACCGCTAAGAATTTACGATTTATAATGTAGAATTCACGAAGATAATATTAGACCAGTGGTTTTCCATTGGCTATCAGACTCAGGGGTCTTGTGTTGATCTCTAGCTCTAACATTAATTTAACTTCGTCCTAGCCTTATCCCATTACGAGGGGTCGGCTTTCAGTCTACCCTGATTTGGCTGATCACCGATATTTACACGGAGCGATTGCCATCTGCCCTCCGAGACCCAACTAGTGGGACTATCGGCAACATTCAGGCTTCTGACTACCCGTAACGACTGTCAAAGATCTTCAAATGACACCCGAGACCACTAGCTTAACGTGCCCTCCGAAGCACGGAGGAGGTCAAGGCCCAATCGAGCCGAACGTGGCTTAACGCGCCGATGTATCGGACGTCTTACCAACTAGGCTACGTACGACCTCCTTAATAATTTAACAATAATTATTAAATAAATTTACAAGAAATACTTACACATAGGTAGCTACTTAAGTCGTTTCAGTTTCAGGATCGCCCATTTTTACTGTAAACCGTTTTGTGGATCGTATTTTTATTAGTTTCCTCTCTAGTCTATTTTCTTTTTATAGCCAGCCGACATATTGAATAGAATTGGCGCGAAAGTGCTTTCCTCTTTGGCCCGCGCGCTTCGTTCCACTAAACTTAAACGATTATGGAAATAATGTTGGAGGTACTTATTTGTTCTTTTTATTGTATTATTTTATTAGGTATTGGATTAGATATTCTATTGCCCAAAAATAGAGTCAATGCTCATTTTAGTTACATATTGGGATTTTATTATTAACTTACAATACGAAAGTAAGGGTTCTGAGGCATTTCTTTAGGTTGCTAGGTACCTAATTATTTTGTGGGCTAGGTAGACCTCGTTTGACTAGCGGATGTGTGTGAATAGCGGAGAACCGGTATGTGCGTAAGTCGTTGACGTACTAGGCGTCTAGCAGTGGACGTCTTTCGATACATTGATGTATTATTTTGTGCAATAATTAATTTATGTTGCAATCACTAAACTTATGCTCAGCGCACAATTATATGCGGAATTCACACATCTGTTATACATACATACATACATATAATCACGCCTGTTTCCCGTAGGGGTAGGCAGAGACCACTTCTTTCCACTTGCTACGATCCTTACATACTTGTTTCGCAACATCTGTTATCACAGTCGCAATTCGATAATCAACTGAGAGGCAGTTTGATGCGTATTATTCACCAGCAGATTAGTCGTATTGGCAATACCGATATATTTCAATATTATTTTTCGCGAACGACTAAGTCGTACTGTGT
Source organism: Drymonia ruficornis (assembly GCA_947859195.1). Classification (NCBI taxonomy): domain Eukaryota; kingdom Metazoa; phylum Arthropoda; class Insecta; order Lepidoptera; family Notodontidae; genus Drymonia; species Drymonia ruficornis. Next base: position 8,620,787 of record OX401926.1, on the reverse strand, counting down.
CGATGGACGCCGTTTACTAGGACATACTATTTCGGACAGTCACATGTCACCATCTTTCTTGGTGATGGTCTGTTCCGATCAATAGAAATGGTTGCAATATCGAAGACCAAAGCGCACAATACCCACGAGGACGCATCTATTGGTTTAAGATTTAGTATGTCGGTCGAAAATTGCTTCACAACACATAAACCGTGATTGCTAGTGTCGCGTTACCTTGTTTATGGTCGGTGTCGGGTTCCGTGCAATTATAGTTTCGGTTTTAGGGTTCCACAAGAACGAACGTTACTCAAATTTGACGTCATAGTGCTCTAATGACAATTTACAAAAATTTTCGACTTCCAGATTTTACATGTATTTTATTAGAAAATATAACGGAGTATATATATATATACTCCGTGTATTTAAAGGTGGGTACTAGTTTAAAATTGTTTTTTTGTTGCTAATTATAAATATTAAATTATGAAAAACATCATCATCCTATTGTTCTCCTTCTTATCGTATGGTTAGTGACCAACCTGGTGTCAGAGTTGTTCAAGCCGCCCGAAGGCCTCTGACAAGGCTTAACGACAACTGCCTCGATAACAACCGGGACTGACTTTTTACGTGCCCTCCGAAGCACGGAGATGCTCAGTTCAGATGCCACTAAATGGTCACCCATCTCCGACTGACCTTGCCAAGCGGTGCTTAAACTCCGTTTACTGATTAGTGATTGGGGCTGGCTATGAGCGTCTCTCATAGAATACATAGATTACTATTGGAGACTAGCTGTCCCGGCGAACTTCGTACCGCCTCAGAGTTAATAAATAATAATAATAATAATATCCTGGGACATTTTTTACACACGGCTACCTGATCCCAAACTAAGCAGAGCTTGTGCTATGGAAACCAGATAACTGATTTTACTACATATACTACTTTTTTATTTGTAAATACATACTTAATATACATATACACCCAGACTCGGGACATACAGACATATTCATGCACACAAATGTATGTCCCGGGTAGGAATCGAACCTACGACCTGCAGCGTGAAAGGCGCCATCACGCCAACCACGCCAACGGGCTCGTCAAATAAATAAAAACATAAATAAATGTCATAAATGTTGTATTAACTTATTAGCTGAAAAAGAACTAAACCCCCCGTTCCACCGTTCGTCGTCCGTTCTTCCCCTTTTCAGATAAATATTAAAATTTCTGTCTGATAATTTAAAATGAGCAATTAGAAAAAGAAGAATTTGCCGGAATTTGTAGTCGCCATTTGACACCGGCGTTCGTTACGCCATCTATTGAAAGTAATTTGAATCATAATTTTTACATAAAATGGGTGTTTTTAGCGTTTTCTGGGCATTTTTTTCAATTTTTTAAAATCTATAAACCATCCTTGAACTTCATGGAATATTCTAAAAGAAAAACATCTAAATTGGTCCAGCCTTTCTCGCGTCAAGTCATGACAACGGGAAACAGGATTCATTTTTATAATAGAGATAATACTCTTCTAATATAGGGTTAATATGTATTCTGTTCCACTCTATCACACCTATACTCCGTAAAGGTGTAGGCAGTGTTTTACAGATGGTCCAAATCTATTGTCCTTCCATTTGCTGACAAAATTCCTTTTAACGTTGAAAACATCTTAAACGATAAGATTGGAGGAAGCATCAAGAGTTCAGACCTAAATCCATATTGCTGTCAGAGAGGGATGAAGGATAGAGTTGGAGCGAGACGGAGAGCGCTCAATCCATCGTCTTACGATCCCATTTCCGGCAAGTAGTACTCCTTTAGCAAATACCTCCTACTTATGTACAGGTGTGGAGAAAAGTGTTTAATCAAAAAATTATATGTCACAAAAGTTCGTTTTTTAAATTAGCTAGCTAAATGACAGCTAGAAATGTCACTTTTGTGAATTTTAACATTATTAATTCTAATTAAATAAAAAAATTAGTATCGTTAGCTATTTTCGTTAGCTAGTATTGCCTACTTAGTGATAAATAGACGCTTTCAGCAATATTCAGTTGCTAAAAGCTATTTTATGATCTATTCTTAAAAGCTTTTCTCAACGGTGTTTTGATAATGTTATCATAAATTCACTTATTGATGTAGGTAGTAAATCAGAATTATATTTCTGGAAAATGTACTCTATCAAATAACTACTAGGTAAAATACGAACTGAATATTAAACATTGTTTTGCATCATTAGCCTGAACACTTTCAGTGATAGACATAGTCCACACTAAAAGACTTACGGCCGTATACTCGAAGGCCACTTAAATATTTAAGTCCCACTTAGCAGTTTGAGACGTCGTTAACTGTCATTTTTTGTATGGCGCGTCAAAGTTAAGCAGCTCTCAAATTTAAGTTGCGTACGAGTATTCGGCCGTTACGGATATAGTTCCCCAAAGAACTTGCACACTCCCTCCAAAACAACAACAGCGAACGATCTTTCGTTCTCAATTCAAATAGTAAAACCACGATTTTCATTTGTCATTTTTCCAACGAATGATTCCATTTTTAAAAGGTGTAGGTAAAACATTGCTGTCTGCCATTGTACCTTATGCCTCAAGGGAGGCACTTATCTCAAGGAGTCTGGGGGGCGGGCTGTAGGCGAGTGGGGAGTGGGGAGACTATTTTGTCCCCCATTACACCACGTTAGCGCACTGCCATTTGCTAAGCGAGGCTGCGGATGTGTGTGTAGCTACCCAGACAATTAAGTAGGTAATTTGTTTTATTTAACTACTTTATATTTCTGCTGTTAGACACATCTTATTACGGTGGTATCTTTTTTGTTAGGTCGGTGATCGAAGAACCAGTCTCTATAGTTTCAAAGTCTTTTAATGTCCTACTGCTGGGCACAGGCCTCCCCTCAAACGAGGGGGATTCAGGCCATAATCCACCACGCTGGCCCAGTGCGGGTTGGTGGATTTCACATGTCTAAGACGTGCAGGTTTCCTCGCGATGTTGTCCTTCACCGTAAGCAAGTGATAATCATATTAAAGTTATTCACACAAAGGTTTCGAAAAATCCAGAGGTGTGAGCCAGGGTTTGAACCCAGGACCTTAAGCCCGCAAGATGCGTGCTTAACCAAACGGCTATCAGTGCTACAGTTTACTGTACTGATATTGATACTGTTCAATTTTGTATCATAACGTAGATCACTTTTTAAAGCGTAGCCTATAGATGCTTGCAATACCAAAGGCATCGCTCGCTCGTTACCAACCCGAAAGACAGTGGGCCAGAGGGAGGGGAAAGGGAGGGCGGTTTGGCTTCCGGCTCTCTCACTCATCGTACGAAACGCAGCTGTAATAGCTACTTGTGCCGATCTTCTGTGAGAGGGTGGTACTACTCCGGTAGCCAGCCCATATTAACTGCAGTCAATTGGCTACAGCTTGGCTCTACCACCGATAAATATCCTCATTTTTAATCCTATAGTGACCGCTTGTCGCGCTCATAGCCAGCTGCAGTCACTGATCGGTAAACGATCGGAGGTTAAGCAACGCTTGGCTAGGTCGGTCAGAGATGGGTGACCGTTTAGTGGCATATGAACTGAGCTTCCTGTGCTTCGGAGGGCACGTAAAAAATCGGTACCGGTTGTCATCTAGGCAGCAGTCGTCAAGCCTTGTCAGAGGCCTTCGGGCGGCTTGAACAACTCTGACACCAGGTTGGCCACTAACCATACGATAAGAAGTTAAATAAACTTATTATTTAGGTACCTATACTTTCAGTTAAGTTATACATTGATTACATCTAAAAATACGACATAATTTATATGGAAACAAGCCCAATTTTTATTTCAATAAGTACCTAAAAATATCTCCCGCTGGTACTTTTCAGCGGGTTTTCGCGATGTTCCCGGTGTCACCCGGGACTACCCCCACCACAACAAGGGGGGTGGGTCGTGCCTGTGTGCGTGGGACGTGCCCCGCGCCTTTAAACGTGTCATTACCGATGTGGTTATGCACAGGTTGATTGAAATTTGGTTTCGAAACTAGATTTTGAATAAAAAATTGTATAATAAAATAAAGGCGTTTTATGTTTTTCTTACACTGGTTGTATATAAAGTTATATAATATTTTAAAACCAGCATCGATTAGATATTATAGGAACTCGGTATAACACTGAGCCATCCCCTTACACTGTAGTATTATATTGTAGGCCAGACTAAAATTGTCTTTAATCCAGTTGCTATGAACTAAACTTGCCTAAACTAAATTAATTATGGCCGTTCTCTATAATGCATGAGACATCAATATTTTTATTTAAAGTTAGAGCAGATTGGCATTTTTTTTATTCATAATTTATTATTTGAACGATACAATTCCAATGAGATAATTTTACTGTTTACCCAGGAATGGAACACGGGACTTCGCGAAGTGACAGACAGAAGAACTATGTATGCAGTGTAGTGTAATGCGGAGCAGTTCAGTGTGAGACAACGACAGTCTAAGGCTTAGCTAATTTAGTAAATTTTAAATTAAAAAAAAAATAATAATAAAAAAATAATAAAAAAAAAAAAATAATAATAATAATCTGGTTCACGAGGTTGTCGACATGTGGGACATTGACGCGGCTACCATTGTACCGATAGTCGTTTCTGCCCATGGCCTAATAGCCAAGAGCCTCGATAAACATCTTAAGAGGCTCGCGTTAGGCGGCTGGATCAAGGGTCAGATACAGAAGGCAGTCCTTCTCGAAACGGCTCGCATTGTGAGGAAGTTCCTCTCCCTGGAGCCTTGACCACCGGCAGCTAGGACTAGGGCGTGCAGTTTCGTAGATTTTCAATTTCGGAATTGGCCTACGAAATTGGGCTCGTCAGTTTCGAAATTTCGGAATTCCGAAATTGAAACGACATTTTGGTAAATCGATTATAAATTGCAATTTTACTGTAAAATTTGAAACGTTTAGTATACATTTGTGTTTAACGTCTAGTTTCATTTAAAAAAACAATAGATATGTCGTTTTCGAATCATTTTACGACGAAAAATTGCTTTCAGCCGCAGCTTCAACTAGTGCTAGATTTTATTCTGTAGCTCGACCCCTATTGTGATGATATGTTTTGTGAAAAATTCGTTAGAATCGGTTGAGCCATTTTCTTGTGATGCTCGAACATAAGTACAGATATACAGACAAACAGACAACAAACCAAAAACATTTCATTCAGTCACCTTCAAAAATATTTTCACAGACCAGCTCAGGCAATTTCGAAATTGTATAAATAAAATAAAGCGTAGCGCTATATGGGTGTGAAACGTGGACCCTCATTGAAAGAGACGAGCATAGTGTAGATTGAAACGTTTGAAATGTGGTGATGAAGGATAATGGAAAAAAAACTGTTACAAATGAGAGTCAAATAAAGAAGAACGTTTAGAAACAATACTTAGTAGCAGAAGAAAAATGTTTTCATCTCATACAATATGACAACTTTATGAAAATCATCTTAGAAGAAAAGACAGGAGGAAAGCGATGATGAGGAAGACGCAGGACCAGGAATAAATTACATGAGCCTGATTTATTTTAAGGTTGATATCATATCGTATCAGGAGGTGAAAGATACTGCCCTAGACTGGGAATGATAGAAAGAGCTTCAGCAGCTACGATGACAAGGGCCTTCGGGTACTTAAATAGAAGAAGCAGATAAAATAAGCAAAGTCTCCACATTGCTGGCGGTATCATCGGCGTAATTAGATCAATATTATTAAGCGAAAGACCTCAGCAAGCTGGTCCATTGAGCGTTAGAAACCATAGCAAAGTCAGGAAACAAGTAACCTGCCTCAAATTGAATGAAGGACTTGTCATGTTAAGCAAAATCAGGGATCTTGGTGCAAATCGCTACTCTAGTGGAGACTCGAGACTATCGAAAAATAAATGTCCACTAAGGGGACCTCAAGTGCTATGAAAAGATGACGTTAAGAAGGCCGCACGAACTGGAAAGGTCCTGTTAGACAGATAAATGGAGGATACTGAAGGAAGTCTATGCGAAATGGTTAAAGGAGAATTAGGATTTTTTGGGGAAAATCTCGAAAGGACAATAAAAACAGTCTGGGCTCTTTCCTTACCCGACACTGATTTCACTCCTGTGCCGTTGATCTATTCCACAAATTTCTAGCCTTCACCTTTATGATCTGGTCCTCTGTACGTGCCTCTGCTTAACCTAATCTCATGATTAGCAAATAGGGTCTTCTACTATTGATCAAATTCGGATTAACAAGAAACAGGTTCAGGACAGAAATACACCCTCGCTCTATAGCTATTTCGTGCCTCTATGTTCAAACGATTTCTTGGGTTTGGTTTCATAGACTCTAGTTTTACGCATCATGTTTAGGCTCAATAAGTTAAAACTGAGAGAAAGTCCAGGCTGACGCAAGCCTTTGATTTGATGAAACTTGTCGAATTTTGCCCCGCCTTGATAAACCCCTCCAGGAAATATGAACAGTTTTGGGAATATAAGTAGTATCCCTCTCACATAATGTTTTTGTACTTTTATTCTCAATATTTAGGTCGCGGGATATTATTCTACAGGCATTTTAATAGTTCCATAATGTTCCAGTTCCAACATAAAGACTCTAGGATAGCGCACGAAGTGGAAAAATGATTCATTCAAGAATTACGGCGGCTGTTAAGAAAGTAAATTTAATTTCGGATTCCGAAACTGAATGGCCGAAATTCCGAAATTGAAAACTATGCAAAAATGGTCCGAAATTTCGAAATTATGAAATTTCGGAATTTCGGAATGCACCCCCTAGCTAGGACCCTGTTCCCGATGCCGGTGGGGATCTATTTTTTATATTTTTAAATGTATTTTTTTATATTTATATTTAAAAATGTAAATTTATAGGATATATAAATAATAAATGGAATAATAATAAAATAATAATTAAAAAATAATAATTAATTATAATTAAATTTTAATTCGTTTAAATAAGCTCTACATTCATAAGTTAAGTTCATTACTTGTTTCCTGTCCTTCACAGCTTCATTTAGTAAGCGTTATTCCGAACTGTGCGATGGCTTACACAACATCCTGTAACACCATATCTGCATAGCACAAATTACTACAACATGCGCGCAATTCTCTACGCTGTTTCCACCAATCAAATCCCTGCTTTCCATGTGTGAGTGCTCAGTACACACTGGGTGGGTCGCTCAGTACAGATGTGTTATTCAATAACCTATCATTATACAGCTTTATCTTAGTGGAATTTGAGATCTGTTTGTGGGAGATAAAGTTGGAATTTGAATGGTGTTGTGCGTTAAGCTGTAAGGTTGTTAGTTGTTGTGTTCGTGTTAGGGGTGCCACCCAACTTCTTGGCCAATTTAACTTTAATATCGTTATTGTAATGTAATTGCTGCGATGTTTAATGGCGCCTCTGGGATGTGTTTAAATAATTGTTGCGAGTTTAATTGTGTGTTCATTTATTATAATCAATTTTTTTTTATAGGACTGCGGTGGCAAAAAAGCGTACGGCCCGCCTGATGTTAATCAATTACCGTAGCCTATAGATGCTTACAATACCAAAGGTATTGCTCGCACATTGCCGACCTGAAGGGGAGTGGGATGGAGGGAGGTGGAGGGGGGATGGGCTTACGGCTCTCTCACTCATCGTACGAAACGCAGCTATATTAGCTGCTTTACGCCGAAATTTCTCGGTTATTTCTTTTAGATGTGATAATTTTGATAAGGAACTAATTTAATGAAATCTTTGATGCCGTACTATTGAGTACGGGCCTCCCCTCGATGCGAGGGGGATTCAGGCTATACTCAACCACTCTTACTGTGATTGGCGAACTTCCCACATCTTATCTCTCAGACGTGCAGGTTTCCTCACGATGTTTTCATTCACCGTTCATCAAGAAATAACCCACATATGTTGAAATTGAGATCCGTACATATAATCTGGAAATCCGAGAAGTGCGGGACGAGGTTTGAACCCGCCCACTTTGTTTCCAAAGCGTGCTTCCGACTTGGCTATCAGTACACTGAATCGAGAAAAGGAATATACTGTAAAAATAGGACGATTACCTACCCAAAGGGTTCCTCAGAGCCATTCTTAACACATGTTTGGATCCTACCTAAAATATTTCCTGAAAACCTTTTCCCGGTCGAGCCTCATTGAAAAACTGAAAGTATGGAAATTAGGGGTTCAGAGAATAGAAAAAGAATTACACTTGAGATAACTTGGCCCCGACTCAAAGGTTCCAAGGAAAAATTGGCTTATCGAAATTGGCTTAAATTGGCTTATTGCAGATACCGTAGCCGTTTTTAGTGTAGGGTACCAGAAAACTTCACAGACGGCTGAAAATGTACTCAAATGCAAAACTAATAAGTCCTTTACTGTTTGAGACCGTTATCGGTCATTGACCGATCCTGCTAATTCTTTTCACGCAAGGGCTAGACATATTTCTATGGCTAATTTAGTTATAGCTTGAATTTAATGGGTTTGATTTTTTTGCGCGGAACCCTATCTTTTTCTAAAATAAAAGTAGCATAGGTTACTCCTTATAACACCAGCTATCTGCCAGTGAAAGTCCCGTCAAAATCGGTCCAACTGTTTCGGAGATTACCCGGAAAAAAACATCCAGACAGACAGACAACAATTTTAAAATCGATTTTTTGTTATAATTATAAGTACCATATATACTTTCATATGCATATATTAAGAAGCTTTTATTTTAAAATTGCACACAGACACTTTAACTTTATTTATTTGTATAGATTTCTACGTGGGAGGAGTCATCTAGTTAAAAATATTACCGTGGTAAGGAACCCTGACAAAATCTCGCCTAACGAGATTACCATAGTAAACTGTATTATGTAAATATAGTCCACTTAAGGGAGCCATCCGGTGGCGGAAAATCAATAGAGCTTGAGCAACAGAGATGCAAATACTCGCTACTGTAAACTAGACAGAGATAGCCGATCTGTATCTTTCCTCTGCGTTTGATACTGTGAAAATCTCACACCGAGAAGACACCAATTGAATTTCGACTGAATCTTTCACGTGATAGAGTTTGAATTTGGTTGTTAAATTTCTTGGAACGTTTAACTGCGAATAGGTTTTCGTTGCAAGTGATTTTGAGATGTAGGGAATAAGTTTTTGGGTTAGTTTTTGTTTGATAGTGTTGAATAGCAATTTCAAACGGTAATTGCTAGTTATTTCATAATAATGATAGATGTAGCGACGGTGAGGGTATTTGCTAATTATTTTTATTGGTTGTTCAGGGAACCGGGTATTATGGCCGGTAGTCTTATGGCCAATAAAGTCTATTGTGGTTGTAAAATAGAGACCTTTTGAATCTTTAATAATGAGCTATCTTTCATATCTATCATTTTTTTTTGTATAGGACTGCGGTGGAAAAAAGCGTATGCCCGCCTGATGATACGCAGTGACCGTAGCCTATAGATGCTTACAATACCAAAGGCATTGCTTGCACATTGCCGACCTGAAGGGGAGTGGGATGGAGGGGTTGGGCTTTCGGCTCTCTCACTCATCGTACGAAACGCAGCTGTAATCTGCTTTACGCCGATCTTCTGTGAGAGGGGGGAGGGTATTTGGGAGGTCTTTCTTATCTATCTTTGTTCGGATAGGAATAATTTTTAATCAGCCAAATCGAGACTGGGAGCTTTGTGGACTATTTATTTATTACAGTGGCATTACAAATCACTTTTGTTTTACAATGCTTTGTAAAACCATTGTAAGCTGGTTAAAAATATCTGTAAATTCGGCGGTACATATCGCCAGACTTACTCACATGACTGTACAGGGGACTGTGGGCGATCCCAGTGACACCCAGACCAGAGCCCTAAGTCACTTAGCCATTGAACTGCCATTACCATTGAGCTGCTATAGACTTTCTGATTGTTCGGTTGATTCTGACCGACTAATCAGATGATTCTGACCGACTAATCAGATGATTCTGACTGACTAATCAGATGATTCTGACCGACTAATCAGATGATTCTGACTGACTAATCAGATGATTCTGACCGACTAATCAGATGATTCTGACCGGCTAATCAGATGATTCTGACCGACTAATCAGATGATTCTGACCGACTAATCAGATGATTCGACTTTCCAATCTGAAAGTCGATCACTATAGCAGCTCAATGGCTAAATGACTTAGGGATCAGGCCGTTTCCGAAATTTGCCTGGCGGGCATCGAACCCGCAACCCCCGAATCACTGCGTCAAGCGGTTAAGTATGATGGGTAACTTGGTCCTTAATAGGGTGGGTGTGATCGCTTGATAAGTTAATTGGTATGATTTCAACCCCTATGGTTATTCCCATGGGGTAGAGCTGCGATGATTGTGCGGAGGGTGATTTTGGGATTTATCTCATTTCATCCCTTGTAATGTAATCGATGCTATAATATTTTGAGATTTTTGAGATTGCATCTTAAACATTGATAATGGTAATCTTATACCTAGTTACTAAGGTGGTAAACAAGCGTATGGTCGGTCTGATGATAAGCAGGTACCGTAGCCTATAGATGCTTGTATTACCAAAGGCATCACTCGCATGTTGCCGACCTGAAGGAACATGGGGCAGAAGGAAGGAAAGGAGGATTATGCTTCCGGCTCTCTCACTCATCGCAATAGCTACTTTACGCCGATCTTCTGTGCGAGGTTGGTACTACCCCGGTCGAGCCAGCCCATATATGAGCTGCGGTCAATTGGCTAAAGCTTGCTTCTACCACTAATAATATCAAAGAAAATTTCTGAAAATTAATTCATAATTAATAATTAATTAATTCTAATTTCTTTCTAAATCGTAGCATGTGGCAATCTACAGTCTCTGCCTACCCCCTTCGGATACAGGCGTGAGTATATGTATGTATGTATGTATAATTTCTGGAGTAGCGAATTAACGATAACCGAAGTTAACTTGGTTTCTGGTTTTGGCCAAGCTGTCTTGGCAACATGAAGTACTGCTCCACCAAGCCAACTAGGAACCCGGATGGAATACGGCTTCCCCGCCCGCGTACCGCCCGCACACCCGCCACCACCCGCGGCTTCCCTCCCGCCACACCCCGCACACCGCCACCGCTTTGTGCGGGTGATGTCACATTTGACAGGTTCCTAGTTGGCTTGGTGGAGTAGTACTTATATTCTTCTAAGTAGAGGTGAGTCGTATTTACTAGAACAGGTGCGAAGACTAGGTATTTTACGAGACTAGGTGGCACCTATTCCAATTTTGACAGTACTTAGTCCACCTAGTATTACCGCTCAACACGTCCGCTGACGCAATAAGTACCAAGTACTGTACCGTACTGCAAGAGCGTGTCGACGCAATCAATATATTATGGAATAATTTTAATCTAAACTAGTTTGTTTACATAATTACTATGGAGAATGACATATTGTAAGCAGTAGCGACAGCTGAAGTGAGCAAAAGGCAGTTTTTGTCCCCATTTGATCTCATGTATCGAGTCCTATTATGGATCTAAGGCTTAGGTACGCGAACCATAGCCGATAAGTACTTGAGACTAGGTGGAATAGGTGGAACAGGTGTTTGGATCACGTATTTTTAAATACTAAGAATAGGTGCACCTAGTCCCAAATTTACCTAGTATAACCCATCTCTACTTCTAAGGGAATGATTATCGAAAGACTAACAAATTCGCAAGTCGTTAAAACCAAGCCAACTCTAGTTCAAGATGGTTGCAACATGGATATCATTATAGATGATAACATACGGGCTCACATTACGTGCGGTATCGCGACGATTCATACGGCCGAATACTCAAAGGGCACTCAAATATTGAAGGCCCGTATTAATAAAATAAAAAAATATCCTGGGACATTATTTACACACGGCTAACTGATCTCAAACTAAGCAGAGCTTGTACTATGGAAACCAGATAACTGATATTACTACATATACTACTTTTTTGTTTGTAAATACATACTTAACATACATATACACCCAGACTCAGAACATACAGACATGTTCATATGCACACAAATGCATGTGCCGGGTAGGAATCGAACCTACGACCTACAGCGTGAAACGCACCACGGCGCAAACCACGCCAACAGGCCCGTCAAAAAAAAAAAACTATCTCAAGACTATGATCGGACTTAAGATGCTGTTTTTGACAGATTTTCCATATATTAAACGTCAAACTGGACCTTAAGATCGATCTCAAATTTCAGATCGATTTATTAATACGGGCCTAAGACGTCGTTATCTGTCATTTTTTGTATGGCGCGTCTTAATAAACAGATTGAGTTGCGTACGAGTATTCGGCTAATAGTGTTCTGAGGCCGGAATGAATAAAAAAATGTTTGTTAATTTATTAGATTAATGTATCTGCCATTATTAATTCTTGTTATGAGGTAAAAATGATAAACCAACCTATTACTAATTAAGGTCAAGTGACTGATGTTGGAGGTCAAATTAAATATGACATAAATTATACGAAATTCTATTTTAATTTCTTGATTAGCCGTAATCCATACAAATATTGAAATTGAAGTGTCTGTTTGTAATGTCAAAAAACAGCTTTTCATTAAATGCATATGAAAATACATACAAAAACGCAATTAAAAAAATAATTGTCCGTCTGTCTGTATGTTTGTTCCGGGTAATCTCCAAAACGGCTGGACCGATTTTGACGGGACTTTTAGGCTTTAGACTTTTTTAGGCTACTTTTATTTTCGAAAAATAATTAAGGTTATTATTATATTGCGCGGGAAACATAAAAAACCACGGGAAATACCACGCAGGAATAACGCAGGTAATATTTTTCTAAAATTTACGCGTACGATGTCGCGGGCTCAGCTAGTTTATCCATATAATTTGAAACGTCAAATTATAAATTATAATAACATTAATTATGCGAGATGGAATAATTTGGCGCCGATGATCACATTTGGCATAATTATGAATTATTTTATCGTATTAGCATAATATTAGTGGCCTGTTTCGATATTAGTATTTAATCTCTCGCATAGTGGTATAGTCACAAGTAACAGGATATTAATGGGTGTTCCATTGGCTATTTTGTTATTCAAATTACGTGGGAATATTATGTTTACAATTTTAATAAAATATTCGTGTCCGAAACTAAAAAAAACAATAATTCTGGGCTTTTTGATTAAAGAATTTTAAGTATATTTTGGTTTCTCGTTTTGGCGTCTTTGGGTTTTCCAAAATCGATTTACAAATCATAATTTCAATAATGGTCTTGGTGAAGGAAAAGCTTGTGAGGAAACATGCATGTCTTAAAAAATCTAACAAATTTTCGAAAGACACGTGAAATCCACCAACCCGCACTGGGCCAGCGTGGAGGATTATGAATAACCTCAATCCCCCTTACATTGATTGCTACTTAATTACTTTTATAAGGGCCTCCGCAGACTAGCTACTTTTAGCATCGGCGATCGGCGATTTTGATGCTGTGTCTCGCTCGTTCGCGCTCGAAGAAACGCGACGCAGCATCGATACGTCACAAAATCGCCGGTCGCCGATGCTAAAACTAGCTAGTCTGCGGAGGCCCTAAGGTAAGTTTAAGTAATTTAAGTGACCGATCTTAACCTTTTGATCTTGATTCCCACAGGACAGACTGCCTAGTGGTTAAAAAATAATAATAACAATATCCTGGGACATTTTTGTACACACGGTTACCTGATCCCAAACTAAGCAGAGCTTGTACTATGGAAACCAGATAACTGATATTACTACATATGCTACTTTTTATTTGTAAATACATACTTAATATACATATACACCCAGACTCCGGACATACAGACATGTTCATGCACACAAATGCATGTCCCGGGTAGGAATCGAACCTACGACCTACAGCGTGAAAGGCGCCTCCGCGCCAGCCACGCTAACGGGCCCGTCATAAAATTCGCGTCGCCCGTCATAAAATTTGGCGTCGTCAAATATTTAGGCAATATTCTTTTCTTTTTAAATATGATTTTTTCTTTCTTTATTTTTTTTCTCTGTTTTAAAATTATGCGTCGTAGAGACTGGCTATCACGTCGTGTTACGGGATACAAACCCGTATGTTTCCAATTCCGGTGTTCCATCTCACGGCTATCAGCAGATTTGACTCGCTAACGACAGCCGTCCACTCTCCGCGATGGATGCCGAACGCACACTTGATTTGGTTAAAAGAACCGTTTACAACTAACTTAGAGATGCTGTACACTAGATGATAACACAAGATTAAGTATCTCACAAGCAAGCTATCACAAATACTACGTAACTATTCAAGTTCATTTTACTGCGTACCTATTTTTCAAGGTTTCCTATAAACGGTGAAAAAAAACATCGTGAACCATCACGTCTTTTGAAAAATTTGTGAACTTCGCCAACTGACACTAGCAAATTCATTTTATCTTTGCCCGAAGTAAAGCACTAACTTTATAACCAAAGAAAAGGGGGGAGGGTCATCTAGATGTTGCGTTCAGAGTTCAAGTTCATATTTTAGTTTTAGAGTTTTAGTTCAGTTTTAGATTCCTACTTAGAACCTAGTACCCAGAGAGTATGTGCTTTGTATTTTTTATCCTATCAACTGTCCAAGAGCTGGACGAAGACCTTCCTCGAAATCTGTAAGTTAATCTGTATCTGTAAATGTCAGATAGGTGACTGTAAAATATAATTTTTATATCACCACCATCAGCCCATTGCTGTCCACTGCTGGACATAGGCCTCCCCCAATGCACTGAGCTCGGTCTTCAGCTTTTTACATCCAGACTCTGAAAGCCACCTTCTGCAGGTCGTTACTCCACCTGGCCGCAAACACCCTACACTACGCTTGCCTCCACGCAAGATCTCGTCTACTTTTAAATAATCTTAAATATTCCCATACATTGTGCAGTCTCCCTAAACCCCCGATTATGCTCTGTCCCTACAAAGGCAAGACAGTCGATTTGAAAACAATCGGCCGTCGGGCCCGCGCCTGCTTGACGGACGGCCATTCGGCCATACCCGGTGTAAACACAACACAAGCAACAAAACGGGAGCAAAAACAACATACAGCATACATAAAATTTTAGTTTTCGATTCGCGAGTTTGTTCGTTGAAATTGGAGTTCGATTTCAGTTTTGATTGTTGATTTTATAAATATCGATGTTACAAAAGTAGGAAATAACAAGCTTGGACATGAACGAGTGTCAGGTATCCGAAGATGATGTCGAGGATAGAGCGAAGTGGAAGGGAAAGACTAGGAAGGCTGACCCCACCACCATGTGGGATACATATAGTACGTTTTTTTTATACTTGTCCTATTTGGTAAGCAAAGATGGCGTCCAGCGGGGCGATTGCGTAACTTTTTTGTCAATGTTTCAGTTGGTTTCGTTCATCCTGTGTCAATTGTATACGAAACCAATTGAAACAATGACAAAAAGTTACGCAACCGCCCCGCTGGACGCCATCTTTGCTTACCAAATAGGACAAGTATAAAAAAACGTACCATAGTCAGGAAGAGGCGCTCATAGCCAGCTGCATTCACTGATCGGTAAACGATTGGAGGTTAAGCAACGCTAGGCAAGGTCAGGCAGAGATGGGTGATCATTTGGTGGCATTTGAACTGAGCATCTCCGTGCTTCGGAGGGCACGTAAAAAGTCGAACCCGGTTGGTGTTATCTAGACAGCAGTCGTTAAGCCATGTTAGAGGCCTTCGGGCGGCTTGAACAACTCTGACACTAGGTTGGCCACTAACCATACGATAAGAAGAAGAAGTCAGGAAGAGAGAGAGTTTAAAAGTACGAAATAGTAATTTAGGTTATACGGTAGCTGATATGTATATGCCTAGTGAAGACAGACTAGTGATACGTATCATAGTTTCCGAGGTAGCCTTTGAATATTTGTGACAACTTTCGTGTTGCGATCTTAGAACACATCAAAATTAAATGACGTAGAAAACAGTGTAAACTGCAAGTAATAGCCACTAGAATAAGTACTCAAAAAAGGTTTTTATTTTTAATTGCATAGTATACTAATTGGAAGGAAAAAAAATATGAAAAAATTAAGATTTAAGATTTTTTTATACCATTTATTTCTATTCCCGAAACTCATCCAAACCACTCCTAACGCTTCAAGTATTATTTCGCCCTTTTGAAACAGCCTGTATATCGCTGAGTGAGCATTGCGATTGTTGGTACCAAATTGTGCACGCTTGTGTTATGGGTACCGTACAATGGAGTGGGATCCTAGCAATAGGTACCCAAAGCGTCTAGGTCCTCATGACTAGCTGAGGATCAAACCTAAGCGACTTTGTTGATCAACTTCTTGTAGAGCCTGTGTCTGTGTCTGTCTTTAGATCCTGGCTAACAGAAGTAACAAATAATGGAAACTTCTAGCAGGCCTAGTCCCAAACAAAATACTGAAAACGTAAATTCCGAGATTTGCTCAAAATACTAAAAAGTCATTTCCAAGATTTGCTCAAAATACTAAAAAGTCATCTCCAAGATTTACCCAAAATACTAAAAGGTCACTTCCAAGATTTACCCAAAATACTAAAAGGTCATTTCCGAGATGCCCAAAATCTCTCAAAAAGTAAAATTGTAATAGTCTTTGCTGACTTATGATAATCTAAACCCCGAAAGCACTTAGCTATTATTTTATAAACGAAATTCTGTCACACATAAACCACCCCTAAGATTACCACCTGTAAATTGAGACACAAAAAAATCCACTCCACCAGTCCGCCCTTACGTCACAATTTATAGGGTGTCAACCCCTAGAACAAGCCCCTAGGGGTAGGTTACGGTACCAGCGATACAAGGGGTGGCTACCCCATAATTTTGGTAATGTTTATACATGTGTTCAACCCTGCACGGGGATGAAAGATAAACATGGACGATTGGGAGTTATTGTGAGGGGATGAAAGTGTTTCAAGTATACCTGCTTGTTACCCTGATGTTTAAGGGATGAAGCTTCAGTAATACTTTATCTATCCATTAAAATTTTACATTTACACCATCACGCTTGAATTTTCCTATGGGGTAAGCACAGGCACTGTGTACCCACATTTCACTGACAACTCGGGCAACAAGCTCGCCTCCTACTTTTTTAATGTTACGATGGTGACAAACAAGCTTACGGCCCGCCTGATGTTAAGCAGTTACCGTAGCCTATAGATACTTCCAATAATAAAGGCCTCGCTCGCACGTTGCCGACCTGAAGGGGAGTCGGACAGAGAGAGGGGAAGGGGTGGAGTTGGGCTTCGCTCTCTCACTCATTTTACAAAACGCAGATGTAATAGCTTTACGCCGATTTTCTGTGAGAGGGTGGTACTATCTCCGTCGAGCCGGCCAATATGAGCTGCAGTCAATTGGCTACAGTTTGGCTCTACTATCTCTACCATAGTAGACCGTTGTATCATAACATTAGACTATATAGGTATGTTACTTTTATTGCTAAGATAATCATAACATATCATTTCACACCCTCATTGCACCCTCATCCAATCGCAAACAAGCGATTTATTACTTAATCGAAAACACCGTGACGTCACCCTGATCCATGGGGTGTTACACCCCATTATAACGTTATGGGGTTATCTCCCATAAGATTTGTCACAGTTATGATACAACGTTATGGGAAGTTGATCTGAATTTTCAACTCTTCTAACTTTTAACATTTGGTATATTTGGGAATTCTTCATTATAAACTTGGCTGTGGGCATGCTGTCGGCCAGACGCCAGCTAACAATTGCCGACAATATGTGAATCGCCAAAAAATAATAATGATAAGGAATGCAGCATACTGGAGCTATTACTTACCAAAACCGACCGACCATTACCGACTATGAGGCCATCACTTAAAATTGAGTACCAGCTTCTCAAACAACAATCCCCACAAGCACTTCCTGAGCAACAGAGTGGTTAGAGCGTGGAATTAGCTCCCAGTAGACGTTGTATCAGCTCAAAATGTGAACCAGTTTAAGAACCGACTCGATAAACACCTGAAAGAGAAAAGCTAGAAGAGAACAACAGGATACAGGCACCTATCAGTTGAATCAACTGCCTGCCTGATAATAAAAAAACCCGACTACTGAAAAATCGCGCTCTAAAAAGTATGAAACAAGAAAATACTCTCATCTAGAGGATAGCCGTGGTCCGTGTAGGTCCTTTAGGGCCAAATGGCATATGAACACGGACCACGGCTATCCTCTAGATGAGAGTATTTTCTTGTTTCATACTTTTTAGAGCGCGATTTTTCAGTAGTCGGGTTTTAGTTTTTAAACTTACGTTTTATTTAATTATTTTGGAGTTATAGGTAACAATATATATATTTTTGAAATGGGCTCATCAAGCTCTTTCATTTGATACCCCACACGGTTTTATTAAAAAATGATTTTTTTTTAGTTCATGACATTATGTCCTCTAGAGGGCGCCATATGCAATTTTATGTGACGTCACATAGCCTATAACCAGCGCGCCATTAAGCCGCTTCTAACGATACCTCATTTGTCAAATTACGACAAGTAGTTTGGAAGTTAGGTGGGAACAGACGCACATACATACATACATACATACATACATACCGGTCAAAATCATAACCCTCCGCCGTAGTCGGGTAATAATAATAATAATAAATAACACACTACTTGCTTATTAAAATAAGCAAGTGGCGATTTACAAAAAAAATAAAAAAAAAAGACATGCCCCCTGAGTTTTTTGTCGGATCTTCGCAGTCAAGTTTGCGTTTCCGATCTGGAGGTAGTAGAATTAAGTAACAAATATTAAAAAATAAATTTGCAAGTGCCCCTGTAGGCGTGAACGAAATAAACTTAGATAATAAAAAAGACCCGTTATTTTCCAAGTGGTTTCTCTATCTATGGCATTTTGTACGCGTTGATTCATCTGTAATTATTATTTTAGTGATCAAATGAAATGTGAAATGACGTAACGTCACGACTTTTATCCCCATTCGGGGGTAGTCAGAGGCTTGAGTGGCCATACACCACCACATTGTGGAGATATTAACCAACTCAAAGCCCACGTTTCACCAGATAGTCAGAACCCAACGTGACAGGTGGTGAACCTTGTCGCCGTGTATACAGGAACTGACTATTACCTAATCCCGAGGGATAGGTAGGTTTCCTCACGATGTTTTCCCTCACCGTCAGCGAACTGTAAATTATGCACATAGATGAAAATCAATCTTAGTGATCAATTGAAACATAAATAAATAAATCAAGGACGGCTTCTTAGTACATATGAGATGCTCTCAACGAACGATCGAATTTGTGATACGGACTTACATTACACCGACAACTTTTTCTTAACCCCAGCCGAAAATTCCACTGGCCGCGCGAAACACTTCATTAGCCGAGGTTTTTGTTGCGAATGCTTACTACCTTACAGACGGACGGACGGAGCTTTTATTATGTTGTCAACTTGATGTAACGGTGGCGAAGACGAAGCTTTTTCTGCGGGAATTTAATTAAAGTTATCGCCATTGTCGTGAGAAAAAGGGACCTGGATAACGGTTCGTGCAATTTTGGTCCTAAGAAAATATTATATGCAGGGATTTGCCGAATACTGGAATCTCTGGAGGGCCTTTTACGAACCCGGGCCGTATTCGGACATATACTAACTGGCTCGTCGCTCGTCGGCTAGGGGTAGTACCACCCTCTGACAGATCGGCGTAAAGTAGCTATTACAGCTGCGTTTCGCACGATGAGTGAGAGAGTCGGAAGCCTACAGTCCCACAAGCTTACCTGCCCGCCTAGCCAAGTGGCTTCATCTACAAGCATGTCTATAAATCGCTACACTTCATGGAAATGACATAAGTCACGTAATCTACTTATCGACTTGTAATGTCATTTCCATTCATGAAGCGTAGCGAGTTGTAAAAACGCTCGTAGACGACGAGGAAGTGGCTAGGGGGGGGCGCTAGTGTAGATAAAAGACTGTAAAAAAATGACATTTCTCTATTTGTAAATTTTAGTTATTTTTTTCGACACCCAGCCTGATAAGTTTGTGAAACGTTTCTTATTGAAATCGTTAGCCACACAATCTCAAGGTAGGAGTTGGATCAACGCGGCAGACGGCAGACGTCAGTCGGCAGATCAGTCCCATAGAAATTGTAATGCCGTCTGCCGTCGCGGCACATGCCATTGCGACAATTTGTATGAGACTGACGTCTGCCGACTGACGTCTGCCGTCTGCCGCGTTGATCCAACTCCCACCTTCACTGTTTCTCTATATGCGCCGTAAGATCAATGGTAGTTGATTGATCGTGGAAGTAACTATTGATTCTATATGGAAGATGGGAAATTAAACTCTGGTCCGTGATTTAAACTACATATAAACTGTATTTAATTAAGTATTGGTGATACAAAAACTAAGACAAGCGCGCAGAGTTTCTTCCCGGATCTTCTCAGTCGAAGTCGCGTTTCCAATCCGGCGGTAAAATTAAGTAAAAGAATTAAAAATGACAATGTAAGTGCCCGGTTGGCCAAAACAAAATAAACTGGTTGAATTTGAATTAAATTGATCTTACGGCCCAAGTAGTTTTACAGTGGCCTCTTAATATGGATAACACAAATTTATAAATCCAGGGAAAAACTAAATTATCTTCGTTTTACAATGTAAGCATTTTAACAACACTCCACACCTAACAAATGATATTATAAATTAAACATAAACCCGAACTATTTGAATCGACACAAATACGAACAAAAAGCTCGCGTATTGGGGCAACATAAATCGGCGAGATTATAAGAAGGCAGTTAAAACTATTCAGTGTATAATGGAACAAATGTTCCCGGGCCATTACGCGGCCCTTCACGGGTTTTTCAGGGCCCTCATGAATTTGTGAACAGCGGTGCTTGCCTTTTATCGTAGGGATTGGTGCAGGGCGTAGGGTTGAGCGTCGATATGCGTACCTACACCACCAAGCCAACTAGGAGCTCGGATGGAATGCGGCTTCCCGCCCGCACACCCGCCACACCTCCCACACATCACCACCGCCTTTTTGTGCGGGTGACGTCACATTAAAGGACTCTACCCACTACAACGTATCATACCATGACCGTGCTATGAACGTATCAGACACGACAAGCAATACGATACGCTCTATTATGCCCACTAGAGCGTATCAATTACGTATCAAAGTCGTATGTATCGGCTTTAATGTCATGCACAGAGCGTATCGCCACCGGCAAAATATTCTCGCCGACAATACTTGCCGCTCCGTGCATGGCACGCTACGGTGCTGGTCGGTAACGGAACGGGCTAGTGGGCATGGTCTCATACTTTTTAATACAGAGAATATTTTTTTGCCTGACACGTTCATAGCACGGTCATAGTATGATACTGTGTAGTGGGCAGAGAGCTTTACAGGTACCTAGTTGGCTTGGTGATGTAGTACTATTATAACAGATTTAGGGCCTCCGCAGACTTGCTACTTTTAGCATCGGCGACCGGCGATTTTGTGACGTATTGATGCTGCGTCGCGTTTCTTCGACCGCGAACGAGCGAGACGCAGCATCAAAATCGCCGATCGCCGATGCTAAAAGTAGCATGTCTGCGGTGGCCCTTAGGGATATTTTGTTGTTTCACTAAGGTGGCAACAAGCGGCCCGTATGATGTTAAGCTGCTACAGATTTTCACGTGCCTTCCGAAGGATGGACGAGGTCAGATGTTTAATTCGGTCACACGATATGGATGCACTTTTAGTGGCATTTGAACTAAGCGTCTCCGTGCTTAAATAGTCGGTCCCGGTTGTTGTCATGTAGGCAGCAGTTGTTAAGCCTTGTCAGAGGCCTTCGGGCGGCTTGAACAACTCTGACACCAGCTCCTCTAGCCAAGTGGCTTCGACTTCAAGCGTTTCTACAAATCGCTACGCTTCATGTATGGAAATGACATAAGTTATCGACTTGTAATGTCATTTCCATACATTTAAGCGTACGATAAGAAGAAGAAGTGACCGCTATCTGATGATGGTAATGTCCCGTGTCTTCCACCAAACCCCACAATATGTATTTATTTATGAGAGTTGCGTTTCGATGTCCGTTCGGACGCGTTTTTGTTCACCCTGTATAATGAGCTATAGTTTAGACCGGTGGAGATTTGTTCGAGGCTTCAGACGTGATGGAATGCGGCCGAAGATCTTCACATTAAATATACTGGGGCATACTGGGACATACTGGGGCATACTGGGACATTTTTGTACACACGGTTACCTGATCCCAAACTAAGCAGAGCTTGTACTATGGAAACCAGATAACTGATATTACTACATATACTACTTTTTTATTTGTAAATACATACTTAATATACATATACACCCAGACTCGGGACATACAGACATGTTCATGCACATGCATGTCCCGGGTAGGAATCGAACCTACGACCTGCAGCGTGAAAGGCGCCTCCGCGCCAACCACGCTAACGGGCCCGTCACATTGATGCTGGACAAGGTAGGCACCAGAGGGCGTGGTAACAGATTAGGCGTTTGGAGCCATTTCCGATATATCGGGAATAGCATCAAAGGAACTTAGATGCTAATTCGACGGGCCCGTTGGCGTGGTTGGCGTGATGGCGCCTTTCACGCTGCAGGTCGTAGGTTCGATTCCTACCCGGGAAATGTATTTGTGTGCATGAACATGTCTGTATGTCCCGAGTCTGGGTGTATATGTATATTAAGTATGTATTAACAAATAAAAAAGTAGTATATCTAGTAATATCAGTTATCTGGTTTCCATAGTACAAGCTCTGCTTAGTTTGGGATCAGGTAGCCGTGTGTAAAAAATGTCCCAGGATATTATATTATTAAAAATACCAATACCAATTTACTATATTGTATTTATTCATTAATATTGGTGGTAGAGTCTAGCTGTAATAGACTGCAGCTCATGGGTGGGCTGGCTTGATCGGGGTAGTACCACCCTCTCACAGAAGATCGGCGTAAAGTGGCTGTATTAGAGCTGCGTTTCGTACGATGAGTGAGAGAGCCGGTTTGAGTGTAGGTCGCTCGAGTCACTACATCGGGTGATTGCGGGTTCGATTCGCGGCATAGGCAAATTTCGGAAACGTCCTTTTCGTGATTTGCCCTGGTCTGGGTGTCATTGGAATCGCCCCCAGTTCATTGTACGGTAGCCATAGTACAAGCGTTGCTTAGTTTGGCACCATACAGTTGGTGTGTAAGTCTGGCGATATTAATTATCTTAGGGCCTCCGCAGACTTGCTACTTTTAGCATCGGCGACCGGCGATTTTGTGACGTATCGATGCTGCGTCGCGTTTCTTCGAGCGCGAACGAGCGAGACGCAGCATCAAAATCGCCGATCGCCGATGCTAAAAGTAGCAAGTCTCTGGAGGCCCTTATGAAATAATGTAGTAAAGTCCCATTGCCCTTAAGTTATAGGACCATTTATAGAAGTTCCTAGATGACCTATTACAAGAAACAATCAATAACAAAAGCTTATCAAAATGAACCCAAAACTTTTAATTAAACACATTATGACATACCAACAAACGAACCCAATGAAAAATGTCTTACCTGCTTATTTAGATACATTTGAACATCTTACACTAATTACCATAAAAACCTTTATTTTATCTCAAAATCTACGGAATCCGAGGGGAAGACATAATCAGATATCGTTTGAACACAATAAAACACCTCGTGGAACCCTAAAATGGCCCGACACCTTGGTCTATTAAAATTACGGGTTATAATAGGTGATTAATCTTGTACGGAACAAAAACGGTTCGGTTTTAGGGGTCCTGTCAAAATAAATATAACCCGCTTTCGGTTAACAAGGCGCTCTTTTTAGGGTTCCGTACCGAAATGCCAACGGAACCCTATTACTGAGATCCGCTGTCCGTCAGTCTTTCTGTCTGTCCGTCCGTCCGTCCGTCTGTCAGCGGGCTGTATCTCACGAACCGTAGTAGGTAGAGTTGAAATTTTCACAGAATGTGTATTTCTGTTGCCGCTACAACAAAAATACTAGAAATAAAATAGCATTTACAAATAAAGAGGGTCCCAATACAAGAAACTTGATATTTTTGACGTTTTTATTCTACGGTGGTACGGAACCCTTTATGTGCGAGTCCGACACGCACTTGGCCGATTTTTTTTGGTACTCACAAACCCAAATTTAGATGTTTAACAAAACATTTACAAAAAGAATTATAAAATTTTGGTTTTTCGGGTGGGTACCTATATGTTATTTTTTTTTTTATTAATTGTGTATTGGGCCGATAGGTGCGTTTGTTTTTTGTTATAATATATTTAATATTGTTGGGTGAATGAGTGTGCGCACATTAACGCGAGTTTCGGATTTGTTGCGTATGGGCGCGGCGCACAATGGGCTTAGTGAATGACTTCAAGTGAATGGGTGCGTTATTGGTGGTAGACCCAAGCTGTAGCCGATCGACTGCCGCTCATACATGCGTTGGCTGGACTGGGCTAGTACCACCATCTCACAGAAGATCGACGTAAAGGAACTATTACAGCTGCGTTTCGTACGATGAGTGAGAGATCCGGAAGCCCAACTCCTCGCTCCCTTCCCCTCCCTCTTTCCCACTCCACTTCGGATCAGCAATCTGTGAGTAATGCCTTTGTTATTGTAAGCATCTATAGGCTATGATACTGCTTAACATCAGGCGGGGCGTACGCTTGTTTGCCACCTTAATCCCAAATACAAATTTCTTTATTGCAGTAATTGTGGGAATACAATAGTTTATGGTCTTAAGAGTATAGACACTGCACAATTTACCTAAATAGGCACACAATAGGATATCATAATAGTTCTTTCACATAAAAAATCATTCAATTAATAAATCAGTTTAGTTCAGTTATTTGAACGAGTATAATTCTCCATTCACTCAGCGCATTGTGCGTCGCTCCTAACGCGATGCTATCGCCACGTTCCGGGAAGGACATGTGTCGACCAATAAACTAATTGGCCGGGGTATGCGCGAGCGCAGAGATAGTTTACTTATTTTATTTTCATTTTACACTATAACAATATCGTATGGCGTTGCTCGCGGCTTCTTGCAATACCAAAGGCATTGCGCGCATGTTGCCGATCTGAAGGGGAGTGGGACGGCGGAAGGTGGAGGGGGTTGCGGTTGCTTCCGGCTCTTTCACTCATCGTACGAAACGCATCTAGCTGCTTTACGCCGATCTTCTGTGAGAGGGTGGTACTACCCCGGTCGAGCCAGCCCATATGAGCTGCAGTCAATTGGCTACAGCTTGGCCCTACCAGCAATAAAAAACAAGAATATCCAGTTTCCTCGGTTGTAAAGCAGGAAACAAAAATAACAGTATACAGGGTTATTGGTAAAACACTAACAATCTTGCAGGGGCGTATTACTGACATCAAAAACAACAACTTTTGTTCTATAACTTTTTACAAAAAAAAAAAACACACTCTAAAATGTATGAAAAAAATTGTTTTTCTCATCTGGAGGAAAGCCATGGTACGTGGTTGTATTCCACTTTGCCCTAAAGTACCTAAACGTACCACGGATATTCTCTAGATGAGCATATTTTCTTGTTTCATACATTTTAGAGTGTGTTTTTTATTTTTGTAAAAAGTCATAGAACAAAAGTTGTTGTTTTTGATGTCAGAAATATGCCCCTGCAAGGTTGTTAGTGTTTTACCAATAACCCTGTATAAGCTGATTGCCACAGAAATAAGACTGTTACAACTAGTGGAAGACCAGTTGTAACGCACCACGGACAGTAATTTGACTATTTGGACCTAAACTCGTGAGCTAGTTATACTTGATTCCAATAATAGGTATGGCAAAAGCGCCTGAACGCACGGAAGTTCTCCCTGGTTTCCACAAGGTCCATATAATAAACTGCTCAAAGTTGCATTGACAAACATACAATTTTCGATGTAAATAAACAACAGTGAAGATTTATTTCATTTGATAGCACTTGGCTTGGTCGGTACGAGGCGACACGCCATCGGTATTCGGCGATCGCATCTCGGTAACTTAATTAATTTATATTTGAACGTCCGTGTATTCTGTATGGTAATTACCGTAACTGGTAATGATTCGGTAATAAATATTTTAGCTTTTTATTGTGTAGTGTCAAGTATTTTTATAAGTGTGTATTTAGTTACTAGGATTATTGTATTTAGTAAAAAAAAAAAGTAATGTAACGTCACGACTTTTATCCCCGTTCGGGGGTAGTCAGAGGCTTGAGTGGCCATACACCACCACATTGTGGAGGTATTAACCAACTCAAAGCCCACGTTTCACCAGATAGTCAGAACCCAGCGTGACAGGTGGTGAACCTTGTCGCCGTGTATACAGGAACCGACTATTACCTAATCCCGAGGGATAGGTAGGTTTCCTCACGATGTTTTCCCTCACCGTCAGCGAACTGTAAATTATGCACATGATGATGATATTTTAGTTAGTTTAGTTTTGAATTCTTCATTGTAAATCGTAAATTCTTAGCGGTCGGCGTTTTGTCGGCCAGAGGATTCCTACCAGGCGACAGACACCACGTCGACCGCCGAGAATTAAATATCTAATACACACTCATAAAAATACTTGACACTTTATTCCCTAAATATTATTTAGATCAGAGTGACACCCAGACCAGGGCAAATTACGAAAAGAACGTGCCCGAAAATTTTATCTGGAGGGAATCGAACCCGCAACCTCCCGATGCAGTGAGCCGAGCAGCCTACGCTCGAACCACTGCGCCAAAAGGTCGTCAAATGTATGTACAGGAAACGTTCAAGCAAAAAAGCTTGCTGAAATGTATTTAAAAAATATATTATTTTGACTTTTTACCTCAAAACATAAGATGGGCAAAGATAAAAGATGTTTAAAGATTAGTATTGCATTGAATCAGGGGTCATTACCGGCCGAATTAACAGCTGTTTTACTTTTAATATCAATTTTATGTCACGGTCGGTTACAGTTTATAATAATACACATGATGATGATGATGAGGGAAAACATCGTGAGGAAACCTACCTATCCCTCGGGATTAGGTAATAGTCAGTTCCTGTATACACGGCGACACGGTTCACCACCTGTCACGTTGGGTTCTGACTATCTAGTGAAACGTGGGCTTTGAGTTGGTTAATACCTCCACAATGTGGTGGTGTATGGCCACTCAAGCCTCTGACTACCCCCGAACGGGGATAAAAGTCGTGACGTTACATTACATTACATAATAATACAGTGATTTTATAATTCACGCAGATGATATTAGAAGCACGGACAATTTTTCTTTGGGACTCACACTCCCGCCACTGTTACTCCTGTAAGCCAGGATCGACAATGGTGCCCAACGATGACGTCGAGGTTTGACACTCGACGAGACCCGGAGACAAGCTAAGATGTCTTGAAAATTGTAACGAGACTAAGGCACAGACAAGATGGAGCCTAGCAGTAAAGAATAAATGTAACGTCACGACTTTTATCCCCGTTCGGGGGTAGTCAGAGGCTTGAGTGGCCATACACCACCACATTGTGGAGGTATTAACCAACTCAAAGCCAACTTTTCACCAGATAGCCAGAACCCAACGTGGCAGGTGGTAAACCTTGTCGCCGTGTATACAGGAACTGACTATTACCTAATCCCGAGGGATAGGTAGGTTTCCTCATGACGTTTTCCCTCACCGTCAGCGAACTGTAAATTATGCACATAGATGAAAATTCATCCATTGGTGCATGCCCCACCGGGGATGGAACCTGGGACCTTCTGATTGTTAGCCCACCCTGTTCACCCCCTAGGCTACAGTCGCTAAGTAAGCTAAGTAGTAAGTAGTCGCTAGTAGTAAAGAATTGAGAATTCTGGCACGTAATACGGATTGAGATATAAACCAGCGTGAGATTGTAGTGATGTGCCCACTGTCCTTTTATTACTCCTCTCTTTCTCACAGCAGGGGCTCCACACTCGAGAGAAGTATAAATTATAATAATGTACAATTTTAATGTGCGACACAGGCCTTATATTCGGCAATTAAGTTAAATTCATGTGTTTTTAAGTTAGCTAAGTTGAGATTAAGTCGCCGATAAATAAGTTGATTAATTTAAAGTTTGTTATCTTATGTTGCGTTTAGAAAGTTTAAGGTATGAGTTATTTTATTGTGTGATAAGTTTGTTAGATGATGTGGTAGAAAAATGGCTCATTTACGTCACTATAAAAAAAAATCACAGTGTATTCTCATTCCAAAAAATATGTAAAAAATATTATCTTTTGTACCTTAGTATCCAATAAAATAGGAATTGTTGCAAAATTAATGGAGACAATTATGTATGAAATGAAAACGGATTAAGGTCATGTACACGAGTTTATTTCTTTTGTTCAGACAGCTCATAGTCGCTCGCTAGTAGCCCACGTTGCAAAACTTATTGCAATAGATATTTTTCTTAAGTTGTGAAAATGTAAAAAAAAAATGTAACGTCACGACTTTTATCCCCATTCGGGGGTAGTCAGAGGCTTGAGTGGCCATACACCACCACATTGTGGAGGTATTAACCAACTCAAAGCCCACGTTTCACCAGATAGTCAGAACCCAACGTGACAGGTGGTGAATCTTGTCGCCGTGTATACAGGAACTGACTATTACCTAATCCCGAGGGATAGGTAGGTTTCCTCACGATGTTTTCCCTCACCGTCTTCGTTCTTAAGTTTTCTCTGTCATTTTTCTTTTTTTTAGGGTTCAGTACCTCAAAAGGAAAAACGGCACCCTTATAGGATCACTTTGTTGTCCGTCTGTCTGTCTGTCTGTCCGTGCACAGCCCAAATCGCTGGTGTTACAAACATAAAATTTGAACAGTAGGTAGCTTTTATAGCGTAGAAGAAGAGCATAGGAAGGATTTTGGAAAACTCCACCCCTAAGGGGGTCAAATAAGGGGTGGAAGTTTGTATGAAAGAACAATACATAATAATTACAACGCCTAAGGTTGTATTGTTCCGAAAACAGGCAAAAATTTGTACGGAACCCTCTGGGCACGAGTCCTAATTGCACTTGTCCGGTTTTTTCTTTTTAGTTACGCGTAAGCATGTATCATGGGATTGAATGGCCCTCGTTTTACCTAACACCCAGTACTTTACGCAATCCCTAGAGACTAATGTAATAACCAATAGTAGAGCTCCAGACGTATTATTATATTTATGTGGCAATATTTACATTCAAATATTTAATTAATAGTCTCGCTACTTCGCTCTTTTTGGCGCCACTCTTTCCAAATACATTTCATCAGATAACTATAATTAATAGCCACTAAACTGTCATAACATTTGCCAGTCACCGTTGAAACATCTGTCAAATATCCTAATTGACAGTTCTTATTGTTATCTATCCGTTTGGTTACATTTATCATTTCGAAATGGGTATAATTAGATTCTTTTAATAATTATGTAAGTACTATTTGCTTGGTCGTAGTATCGTCCATATGGGTTAGGGCCACCGCAGACTTGCTACTTTTAGCATCGGCGATCGGCGATTTTTATGCTGCGTCTCGCTCGTTCGCGCTTGAAGAAACGCGACGCAGCATCGATACGTCACAAAATCGCCGGTCGCCGATGCTAAAAGTAGCAAGTCTGCGGAGGCCCTTAACCAATCTGATACTTATATGATAGGCGCTCATAGCCATCTAAAATCACTGATCGGTAAACAATTGGAAGTTAAGCATCGCTTGGCAAGGTGAGGGAGAGATGGGTGACCATTTATTGGCATTTGAACTGAGCGTCTCCGTGCTTCGAGCACGTAAAAAGTCGGTCCCTGTTGTCATCTAGGCAGCAGTCGTTAAGCCTTGAACAACCTTCGGGCGGCTTGAACAACTCTGACACCGTTGGCCACTAACCATACGATAAGAAGAAGATGGAGTGAAGTATGTGTTCGTATACAGGGTGGTGACGACATCATGACAATAATTCAAACCACATACTGGGTATCACATTTGTAGTTCGCACATAAAATATGATTAAATTATATTCAAAGGTATTGCCACGGGATTGCTTTTTTAATTTGTCAATTTTAACTTTATGCCTATAAAGATACCGCTTAAAACACCGACACCGAAGCGATGTTGTCACGCTTGTACTTACAGGTCAGTCTATGAGGTTGGTAGACGTTTATAAAGGGCGTTCTGTTTCGTTTAGACTATTTCAACTTTTTTTTTTTAATAGCAATTTTGGACTTTGATGTAAACCTAATTTTATAATTTTAATGTGTTGTGATTGACTAGCAGGGGTCGTGTTTTAATTTATTGTCACTATATCGTCACCACCCTGTATAACCTATGCTGGTTCATATTACCACTCCACCAAGCCAACTAGGAGCTCGGATGGAATGCGGCTTCCCCGCCCGCACACCCGCCACCGCCTGCGGCTACCCTCCCGCACACCTCCTACACACCGCCACCGCCTTCTTGTGCTTGTGACGTCACATTGACAGGTTCCTAGTTGGTGGAGTAATATCTTCATATTCATATGAGGACTAATTACCATAACTGTCTGCTTGTCAGTTGGTGTGACGGGAACTGAGTGAGGACTTAATTGAAAGGCTGAGAGCTTGTTCGCTGAGGTCGCTAGATGTCCCCCGCGGCGATGCTTGATACCCGAAGCGGAGTGTGATGTCTTATTCCAAGGTGTTTAATTCTGATGTTAATGCACTCTGATAGGTATGTATATTTTAATGTATTTTTATGTGTACAGCGATTGTAGCCTAGGGGTGAACAGGTTGGGCTAACAATCAGAAGGTCCCAGGTTCGATCCCCGGTGGGGCATGCACCAATGGATAAATTTTCATCTATCTATGTGCATAATTTACAGTTCGCTGACGGTGAGGGAAAACTTCGTGAGGAAACCTACCTATCCCTCGGGATTAGGTAAGGTTCACCACCTGTCACGTTGGGTTCTGACTATCTGGTGAAACGTGGGCTTTGAGTTGGTTAATACCTCCACAATGTGGTGGTGTATGGCCATTCAAGCCTCTGACTACCCCCGAATGGGGATAAAAGTCGTGACGTTATATTATTATTATTTTTATGTTTGACAACCGCTTGGTGCATAGGTTCGGATGGTTGCGGGTTCGATTCCAGGAGCCAATTTTGGGAACAGCCTCTTCATAATTTGCCATAGTCTGGGTGTGACTGGGGTCACCTCCAGTCCATTGTTTGGTAGCCATCGTACAAGCGCTGCTTAGTTTGGGACCATGCTGTTGGTGTGTCAGTCTGGATCACGCACGTCCCGCTGGATGTTAAGCAGTTATTGTAGCCTATAGATGATTGCAACACCAATTACATCGCTCGCACGTTGCCCATCTGAATGGAAATGTGACAGAGGGAGGAATAGGGATAGCTTGTGCTTCCGGCATTTCACTCATCGTACAAAACAGCTAAAATAGTTACTTTACGCCGATCTCCTGTGAGAGAGTGGTACTACCTCTGCAGTCAATTGGCTACAGCTTGGCTCTACCACCGTCTTCCTTGTCTGATTACCAGTACACATCAATTTATGAACACAAAGGACCATTATTCAAAATCAATGAATCATTATGAAAAAATAAAAAAATCGTAAGTATTTTGGCATGCGGTGAAGTGACGTTTAACAATTAATCATTAGCATCAATGTGTGAGCCTGAAGGAGGTCGGTTCAGACTGCCGAGTCATCGTCCTTCCCCCGTCAACCTGTCCTTCGGTAGCCAATAGTCACATTGTTCGAGATGACTCGAAAAACTTACGATCAATATTTGGGGTGTTTTTATGTTACTAGGGCTCGTACTAATAAACGCATCTCAAAGTTGAGATTGATCTTAAGCTGCTGTTTTTGACAGATGTTCCATACATTAAATCAAATCAAATCTAATCAAAAGTTTTTTATCCATGTAAGCTCAATAAAGCATTTATAAATATTCAATAACAAACAATATTTTAGCGTTACCACTGGTTCGTAATGTTGCTTCCATTGAGAAGAGCCGGCAAGAAACTCAATGGTTACTCTTTTCAAAAGAATAATTGTATACATTTTCAAACAGCAACGCTATGTGAATTAAACGTCAAACGTTAACGCTATTCAACGTCAAAACTGCATCTTAAGATCGATCTCAACTTTGAGATGCATTTATTAATACGAGCCTAAGATGGCAAACAAGCGTACGGCCCGCCTGATAGTAAGCAGTTACCGTAGCCTATAGATGCTTGCAATACCAAAGGCATTGCTCGCACGTTGCCGACCTGAAGGGGAGTGGGAGAGAGGGAGGGGAAGGGATTGGCTTACGGCTCTCTCATTCATCTTACAAATCGCAGCTGTTAACTACTTTACGCCGATCGTCAGTGAGAGGGTGGTACTACCCCGGTTGAACCAGCCCTTATATGAGCTGCAGTCAATTGGCTACAGCTTGGCTACTACCAGTAAACTAAGCAACGCAGCAACTAAGCATTAGTATTGCGATATTTTTTTATTATATCTGTGCCCCGCGGCTTCGCTCGCGTAGAAATTGATGTGTAAGATTTACCTATGTCTTAATTCAGAGCCTACACTATCTACGATTCAAATTTCATTAAAATCGGTTAAGTAGTTATGGAGATACGTGGCAACCAACATTCCCACACACACACTTTCGCATTTTAATATTATGTAAGTAAGATAGGACACTCTACAACATATAAAAGTTTGATTACTTAAAAAGTAAGTTTAAAAACCAAAACCCGACTACGGAAAAAACGTGCTCTAAAAAGTATGAAACAAGAAAATATTCTCATCTAGAGGATAGCCGTGGTCCGTGTAGGTCTTTTAGGGCCAAATGGCATATGAACGTTTTTTCCGTAGTCGGGTTTTAGTTTTTAAACTTACTTTTTATTTAATTATTTTGGAGTTATAGGTAATAATATATATATTTTTTTAAATGTCCTCATCAAGCTCTTTCATTTGATACCCCACACGGTTTCATTAAAAAATGTTTTTTTTTTAGTTCATGACATTATGTCCTCTAGAGGGCGCCATATGCAATTTTATGTGACGTCACATAGCCTATAACCAGCGCGCCATTAAGCCGCTTCTGACGATACCTCATTTGTCAAATTACGACAAGTAGTTTGGAAGTTAGGTGGGAACAGATGCACATACATACATACATACATACATACATACATACATACATACATACATACATACATACATACATACATACATACATACATACATACCGGTCAAAATCATAACGCCTCCGTAGTCGGGTAAAAAGTATGACACATACTAGTAAGTAAGTAAGTATGTGACATACTTTTAGTATATGTAGAGCTAACTCTACAATCTAAAAGTAAAGCGTAACCGAATGTGTGTTGTATTGACAAAAACACGGCTATCATTAGCGGCCATTACGCGGGCGAGCGGCGGCTGCGCGGGCGTCGTTAATCATCGCCTCGTTATGCCGAGATCACGGCTAAACGATCACTATCAAAGGGTAAGAGGGCCGGTTAGCGGCCGTGTGAACAAACTTTTAAAAACGATACCATTAAATTTGTTTTTAACAGGGTTGTTACGAAAAAATCACATTGTTTTAAACACCGTCTTTAAAACATGATTAAATCATTTAAAACATGTTTTAAACACAGTGATTTATTCATTCTGATTTAAATCAATGTTTTAAACAATGATTTAAATGCGTTTTAAACAGTTTTAATTTTAAATTTCCTGTTTTTTTGCAACCCAGTTTTTTAATTTTGTTAATAAGTGACTAAAAGTGGACACAATAGGTGTTTTGTATATACACCCAGGTGTATGTATCTAGAGCCTCTATAGATGCTTGCAATACCAAAGGCATCGCTTGCACTTTGTTGATCTGAAGGGGACTGAGACGGAGGGAGGGGGCTTGGGCTTTGGTCTCTCTCACTCATCGTACGAAACGCAGCTGTAATAGTTACTTTACGCTGATCTTCCGTGAGGGGTGGTCTACCCCAGGAGCTGCAGTCAATTGGCTACAGCTTGGCTTACCAATAAATGATGTGTTTAAATATTTACAATCGGACGATAATTGGAGCGCGCACCTTATACCTCAAGTGGTTTCGAATAAAATCGATACATGCCAAGTCATTATGTGTATAAATAATTTATTTTAATACCTTCCAAAATGCTTTTAATATCATTAGTTATCTGTTATTAGTTTAATACTATCTTGTTATCGTTTTTTATATATTTTCTATAATAAGGTAGAGTTATATCAGTATAACTGTTAGTATATTGAAAAAATCTTGTAACACATACGGGCCACCGCAGACTTGCTACTTTTAGCATCAGCGACCGGCGACCGGCGATTTTGCGACTGGATCGATGCTGCGTCGCCTTTCTTCAAGCGCGAATGAGCGAGACGCAGCATCAAAATAGCCGATCGCCGATGCTAAAAGTAGCAAGTCTGCGGTGGCCCTACCATCCCCAATCCCCCTTTAATGCGAGGGGGATTCTGACCACAGTCTACCCTCATCCTGTAGTTCAAAGTTTTGTCAATCATTACTTACTTCAAATTGAGACTACTATATAACATCTGAAAAACCCAGAGGTGTAACCCGGGATTCGAACCTGCACTACTTGTATCCAAAGCAAGGTTTTAGCCCAACCCCCCTCCCCTCCCCTCCTTTTGTGCCACTCCCTTCAGGTCGGCAGCTTGCGAGCAATGCCTTTAGTATTGCAAGCATCTATAGGCGACAGTCACTGCTTAACCTCAGGCGGGCTACGCTTGTTTGAAAAAACCATCTATCATAGCAATCAAGAGTAGTTAAATATACAGGCAATTTAAAAACCAATATTAACCAACTCAAAAACCATGACGTCACGATAACCGATACCCGAAAACCATCGATCATAACCAAGTGCGTTAACCTTTAATCAAAATAAACCAAAAAACCACAACGAAGTGTTTATTTAACACTCGTAGATCCGAGTTTTAATATCTTCATCCTTTTAACTCACATTTTGCAATAACATGTTATTAATATCCAATCAGTTATTTGATTATAAACGTTAGTTCCAAAGTTATACGGTTTAATTTTCTGGAGTCAATGGTTATTGAGTGTTGTGTTATTGGAGTTGGTTGTGGTAATATCAAATTATAATATTAAGTTGATCTGAGACAGGTATCCATTTGTTTGTGAGGCACAATGGGCCCCCGCTGGGAGGACGCAGGGCTACCTCGGATGGTTTGTGTGGATTTAATGGCCGATAGACGCTTTGTATAGTTATTTTGAGGTGGTAATTTAGTTACTTAAACACCATCACGAATTCTCTGAAAGGGTAGGCAGAGTGATGTGAGAGTCGATTTTTTTTTAGTATTTGACATTATTAATGGTGAGTTATTGGTAGAGACAAGCTGTAGCCAACTGACTGCAGCTCATATATGGGCTAGCTCAACCGGTAGTACCACCCTCTCACAGAAGATCGGCGTAAAGTGGCTATTACAGCTGCGTTTCGTACGATGAGTGAGAGAGCCGGAAGCCCAACCCCTGCCCCCCCCTGTCCTACTTTCCTTCAAGTCGGCAATGTGCGATGCCTTTGGTATTGCAAGCATCTATAGGCTACAGTAACTGCTTAATATAAGGGGGGCACTGGTGCTTATCATCACTGCGTCGGGTGGTTGCGGTTCGATTCCCGACAGTGGCAAATTTCGGAAACGGTCTTTTCGTAACTTGCCTTGATTTGGGTGTCACTGGGATCGCCCCCAGTCCTGTACGGTACCCATAGTACAAGCTTTAGTGTGGGACCGTAAAGTTAATGTATAAAGCTGTAATGTAATGTAACGTCACGACTTTTATCCCCGTTCGGGTGTAGTCTGAGGCTTGAGTGGCCATACACCACCACATTGTGGAGGTATTAACTCAAAGCCCACGTTTCACCAGATAGTCAGAACCCAACGTGACAGGTGGTGAACCTTGTCGCCGTGTATACAGGAACTGATTATTACCTAATCCCGAGGGATAGGTAGGTTTCCTCACGATGTTTTCCCTCACCGTCAGCGAACTGTAAATTATGCACATAGATGAAAATTCATCCATTGGTGCATGCCCCACCGGGGATCGAACCTGGGACCTTCTGATTGTTAGCCCAACCTGTTCACCCCTAGGCTACAGTCGCAGTGTAAAGTGTAAAGGTAATGTGTAAAGTTCGTATTAATAAGTGCATTTCTATGGAGATCGATCTTAAGCTGCTGTTTTTGACAGGTGTTCCATACATTAAACGTCAAAACTGCATCTTAAGATCGATCTCAACTTTGAGATGCATTTATTAATATGAGCCTAAGTCTGGCGATATCTATTTATTTATTCAACACACATTTATAAAAGCGAAACGCCACAATACTAGCCCACGCGAGCATTGCGTATTTAATATTAATAAATTTAGTCATTCCTGAGATAAACGTAGTTTCACTCCTGTCCGGCCATTTTGTATAAACACACAAACATACACTTACCATTACCATACACCTTATTATAGTACCTTTATGTGTGATTTTACTTTAAATTGGCGGTATAATCATGTTTGTAATTCAGTTTCTTATTAAGTGGATATAACACGATCAAATCTAGTGCATATTTTAACGTGAGCATTTGTATATGTTGTAGTCATATGCTGTTAATTGTCAGTTTATAAAATGTCCTGTCACTTGGCGAAAAAATAATAAAATAAATAAAATCCAATACTTGGCAAGTCAAGACTCTTGATCGTATAGTAGTTAAAAATGTATTCGTACTCGTAG
This sequence comes from Drymonia ruficornis, assembly GCA_947859195.1. NCBI lineage: Eukaryota > Metazoa > Arthropoda > Insecta > Lepidoptera > Notodontidae > Drymonia > Drymonia ruficornis. The sequence goes on along the minus strand of OX401926.1, from coordinate 8,584,138 downwards.
AGCTTCCTGATATATAAACGAATATCCTCCACCTTCAACCTCAATCTCTACCTACCCCTTTGGGGAATAAAATACCACCATGTTTGCCTAATATGGACTTCGGCCCTTTATAGAAAATTTTATTGATATACAATTGCTTTACAAATATTTTATCAGAGCAAAAGCACTATAGTAAGTTTTTTTATACTTGTCCTATTTGGTAAGCAAAGATGGCGTCCAGCGGGGCGATTGCGTAACTTTTTGTCAATGTTTCAATTGGTTTCGTATATAATTGACACAGGATGAACAAAACCAATTGAAACATTGACAAAAAAGTTACGCAATCGCTCCGCTGGACGCCATCTTTGCTTACCAAATAGGACAAGTATAAAAAAATGAAAATGAAATGAATGAAATGTAATGATATGCCACTGCAAATGGATGAATGTTATGAATATTATAAATAATGTTCGATAATGCTCTGATTAACTCTGGAATAAACAATCCAATGAAAGATACAGGCATAAATACCTATTAAGTAATATATCTTACACTAACGTCTAGACTTTTCTTAAAATGGTGGTATTAACAATGTGACTACCGCATTTAATAATATTATTAGCGTATAATATATTACGGTCCCATTTAGTAGATAGTGTGAGTGTATACAGTTGTTCAGTTGATTATTACAGGCTTTGCTGGTTAAATAGATGCGTCTACAAGAGGCGAGCCCGGGCAGTTTTGACACCTAAACGCATTAGCATTGTGGTTGTAGACAATATGTTTTTTCTATAATTTTTACCTGATATTACCTACTATGTATACCTGCGGCACGTTATGATGGCCGGTTTGACGTGGTAGGGGGAAAGGATGAACCATAGTATAACGGAATAAAATTCATTTTCGCATACATTTGTAGACATTCTTATTTTTTTAAATTCTTATTCCGTTATAATAAGGTTCATTTTCTTCCCCCCCACATGTCAAACCGACTATCGTAAAATGCCGGTACTGTAGTTGGTTTAAATTATAATATTAGTGAATACTAGATATTCCAAATCTGTTTAACTGATTTTAATGACTTTGATCGTCTCTTTAGGAAGGTTATAAAGTAGACTACTTAAAATTATAATAATTAGCCCTTTTTATGTCCCAATTCTGGACATTGGCCTTCCCTCAATGCAAGGGCGATTTAGACCATAATCCACGGTGGCCTGGTACGGGCGGGATAGACTACGGTAACTGCTCAACATGAGGCGGGCCGTACGCTTGTCACATTAGTTCTATATAAAATTAAACGTTCTTCGGCGACAAGGTTCACCACCTGTCACGTTGAGTTCTGACTATCTGGTGAAACGTGGGCTTTGAGTTGGATTAATACCTCCACAATGTGGTGGTGTATGGCCACTCAAGCCTCTGACTACTCCCAAATGGGGATAAAAGTCGTGACGTATATTTCTTTATTTTTCATTTCATAAATGTTTTGTCAGTGCAAACTCAATTTAAAAGTGAACATACATTCTTAAAATATATTCACCCTTATACTATTATAATACTAGGTCGTATTAAACTATCTATCATTCAATAGGCTAGTGTGACAGTTAAAAAACGCTACTGTGGCGCGGCGAGCGCTGGCAACAACATCATTAGCGGCTCAGCCGCGGCCAGCGGGGCCAATAGGCAATAAGCTTGTGCCTTATTACTGTGGGGTGACCATACGTTCAGTTAGTGGATGGGACAATATACCTATTGCATTGTTGGCTAACAACCTTTAACAATACTAAAGCAATATGAACTCGACTGCCCTGCCAAAAACCTAACTAAAAAGTAATAAACAAGTTGTGTTATTAAATTGTGATTGCAGTCGGGGACCGTTCTGAGGAACACTTTTTAATCTAAGAGGTCCCCCGACTGCAATGACAATTTAATAATACAACTTGTTTATTACTTTTTAGTTCGTTTTTTGGACGTACAGTCGTGTTTTTTAATTTTCTATTTTTTTTATTTTATATTTAAGTGCCAAGAGTTGGGTGGCCCAAACTTCATTCCATTCCCCTTCAGGTTGGCATAGTGCGTGTGTAATGCAGTCATTTATAGGCAACGGTAACTGCTTAACATCAAGCGGGCCGTACCCTTGTTTGCCACTTTAGTTACATAAAAAAACTTCTGTACCAAGTGTCTTTTTACTGTTTCCAAATCGACGTTACACAGTGGACGTATTTCGGCTAAGATGATGTTACACATAGAATTCTAGTCATATCCCAACGATCCCAAAAATGATGTGTACCCTATCATAACTGCTTGAATAAACATCGTTAACAGTGATAGATATGGGTAGTTATGAAAATAAACCGAAAGACGGGCAACTTAACGAGTTGGACTACCAGATACACACACACATCACCGGGCCGACGTGTTTTATGTACATTGAAGGTTTTGGCTCAGACTTATGCCTTTTGTTTTTTTATACAGGGTGTAAGGTTAGTCGAGGGACGTATTCAAGTCTATGGTAATAATTAATGGTTACAGATAATTAAAAAAACATATATTTAAAAAACAAACACATAAATTATGCAGAAAACTTGATCAAAATATTGCGCCTATACGCTAGCAAGCGACTAAATTTTAGTTCCTCTTTTGGTCACTGGGCCCGATGTGTTTGTTGCTGTAACCGTGAGTTTGAACCATGGACCAATTACTAAGGGGACTGGGTCTAAGCAACTCGGCCGAGTACTAACATCGACATAAAACGAAGCGAGTAGTTAAGCTATTTACCGGTAGATAGATGCCACGCATCCCGGGAAAATGACCACGCGTTGTTTCATAGAGATATCTACTAAGAACGTCTCTTCTAATTAAAATCTCTATGGTTTGAACTACCGTGAGATTGAAATATTGATGACTATATTTATTTACATCCTAAAATAGACACATCACAAATGTGTGTTATATGGACCGTAACACACATTTTTATTGTATATTAATATAATTTGTATTGATGGCGACGTCGCCAGTCCGTCGCCAAGTGTGTTACCTCCCATACATTTCAATACGAATAGTTGGCTACGGTGGCTGACGACGTCGCCTGGCGTCCCGGTGTATTATGGCTCTAAAGTTCAGTAAGTCACCTGCATCCTATAGTAACACTAACATAAGCTGAGCTCTCTTAATTACAGGTGTCAATAATAAAGAGAGCTCAACGAATGTTGGAAATTAACCACAGACGTGCAGACAACCGTATATACCGTAGACACAAGATTTCGTAATCTCTACATATTATAAAACAAAGTTCTTCGCCGCGTCTGTCTGTCTGTTCGCGATAAACTCAAAAACTACTGCACTGATTTTCATGCTCTTTTCACCAATGGATTGAGTGGTTCTCGAGGAAGGTTTTAGTATATAATTAGTCAAGTTTTTGTACACATTGGCTAAAATATAATGGTATTTGTTGGAGGTGTCGGAAAAAAATAAGCCGTCTGGGAGCTTTCAACGAAAACGCTGCCTAAACCCTTTGAGATATAACAAAATTATGTATGGTGGAATTGTGTATCTTATATAGGTCTACAGAAAAGTCCGCAATGGCATATGTCTATCTCTTAAGGATAACATACTATATCCATTTTAATACTTTAAAAGATGGGCAATTATAAAACGGGATCAGGGATATGAGATACGGGATCCGGCATATCCAGGATACGGGATCTGGATTCCGGCAAAGGGATCCAGAAAACGGGATCCGGGATCCGGGTTCCGGGATACGGGATTCGAATTTTTTAAAATTTATATTCTGCGCGGACTAAGTCGCGGGCAAAAGCTATGGAAAATATAATGAAAAACAACAACCTATTTTTTTACCTTTACCTTTTTCTTTTACATATATTATACATCCTTTTACTTTCATCTTTAACCTATTTTTTGCCTCATACTTACCTACCAAACATGAATATAGGCAAAAAAAATAACAGTTTTTATTTATCACCCCTACCTAAACTTCTGGAGAATGTAGTAATTTGTATTTATTTTATTATCTGCCAAAATTTATTGAACATTCGGAGAATATTAAACCCAGCAATGTACACTAAATTTATCGATAGCATCATCATCTTCACGCTCCCATCTCGATAAGGTACCGGCCAGGGGAGATGCCCCGCTGTGACGTAATAACTCTACCTTTATCCCTCTCGTATCAATTGAAAATATATGCGTCTGTCTCTTTTACACGTTGATAAACGGTTTAATGCCGTGATTGGGGTTTGAGTTATGAATATTTAGAGTTCTTAGTGGATTATTTAGTCCTTACAATTTGTACAGATTTGCTCTTAAAGGTAGAGGTAGTAAAGAAAGTCGGTAGAGCCAAGCTCTAGCCAATTGACTGCAGTTTTAATATGGGTTGGCTCGATCGAGGTAGTACCACCCTCTCATAAAATATCTGCGTAAAGAAGCTATTACAGTAGCGTTTCGTACGATGAGTGAGAAAGCCGGCACAACTCTATCGACTTCGCTCCCTTTTTTCCCACTCCACTTCAGGTCGGCAACGTGCGAGCGATACCTTTGGTATTGCAAGCATCTATAGGCTATGGTAACTGCTTAAGACTAAGCGGGCCGTACGCTTGTTTGCCAGCTTAGTCACATGAAAAATAATCAAGGGAACTAATGTAGCTTCTTCTTCTTATCGTGTGGTTAGCGGCCAACCTGGTGTCAGAGTTGTTCAAGCCGCCCGAAGGCCTCTGACAAGCCTTAACGACGCCTAGATGACAACAACCGGGACCGATTTTTACGTCCCCTCCGAACTAGACTGGCTCAGATCAAGTGCCACTAAATGGTCACCCATCTCTGACTGACCTTGCCAAGGGTGCTTAACCTCCGATCGATTATCGATCAGTGACCAATCTCCAACATTTGCAGGTCTGCTAGTACCCTGTTTATTAATTTAGGCATTAGCTACGTCCAGAAGTGTCACATGCCGCGCGAGGAAAATTTTCCTCGCGGTGTTTGACTTGCCTCACGTGAGGCAAATGCGCGCCCTGCCTCACCTGAGCACTCACATTTGCGTCGCCTAGTTTGGCAGTCGTGAGACAAAACGATGTCAAACGTGTCAAACTGATTGATCGGGTATACCTTTCCCTGTCTAGAGTGTCAGTTGCCTCGCCATTTGCCTCGCGCGGCATGCGACTGAGGCAAACGTCGTGCTTCGCGAGGCATGTGGGTGAGCAGCCTCGCGCGGCATGTGACACTTCTGGACGTAGCTATTAGCTAATCTCTAACATCCCAAGGTCTCGTAGTTCCCTGTCTATTAATTTTCTATGTCTACACATATTATGATCGCCGTCGCCCTTCGCGTGTGAAGTACAGGCGTATGAATTAATTACACGCGACCATCCAATGATACAATAATAAAATAGGTAGACAGGCTACCTAGACGACAAAAGTGTTAACAAATTGGTGCGACCAGATATGTTGCATGCATCGCCCAAGCACTCATGTTATGACATTATGTTTAAAATAATAATAATAATATCCTGGGACATTCTTTTTACGTACGGCTACCTGATCCCAAACTAAGCAGAGCTTGTACTATGGAAACCCGATAACTGATATTACTACATATGCTACTTTTTTTTGTAAATACATACTTAATATACATATACACGCAGACTCAGGACATACAGACATGTTCATGCGCACAATTGCATGTCCCGGGTAGGAATCGAACCTACAACCTGCAGCGTGATAGGCGGAATCTTACCAACCACGCTAACGAGCCCGTCGTTTATGCCTTCCGGCGTCAAAACTTGTGTGCTCGGATGCGGGATACGACTGATTTTCATGCAGCCATTACCGCGAGCGCACGCACGCGGTCAGCAGCGGCGGGATTGAAGTATCTACCTACATTGCTAGCTTTCATACGACGTGTAACAATCAGCACTGTACGTAATAACGTGCAAAAACAACATTGTCAACGCGTCCATCAAAGACGTGAGTGCAACTTACAGAGCGCGTATAACCTATCTTCATTTTTTTGTATCTTTGTAACCATCACACTAGCATGTTTTACCGTTCATTAGTTATTTAACGCGATCATATGAGACACGCCGTCTTTTAGCAGTCCTCTGGCCAACAACATGCCGACCGCCAAGTATTTGCGATTTGTATTGAAGAATTCGCTAAGATAATATTAGAAACTTTATATGTGGTAGAGCCAAGCTATAGTCAATCGACTGCAGCACATACAATATGTTAAAAAAACCCTGTCCGAGCCGAAACCGGTATTTAGGTTTCCCAATCACATGACCAAATAAAATAAAATAAATTAAATATTCATGATAGTAAACATATTTATGACAATTTAAAATGCCAATTTTTTTGCCTTTTTCCCTCGTAATGTAGCAAATTTTAAAAATATGACAACACCGTTACCGGAAGTAATTATGTTAGATCGTGTGGCGGCACTTCTGACCACAAAGTATGTGATGACGTCATTTTTTTTTTTTTTTATGTAAACGGGGTACCTATTTGTTTTCCAAAAAAATATGGGAGGCCTTTGCCCAGCAGTGGGACATTTACTATGCTAAAAAATATAAAAAAACTAACATTCAAAAAAAATAAAAATAGAATCTAATCTCGATACCCAACAATACGTTTTCGGATCGGACAGGGTTTTCTTAACATGTTGTATAGGTACGGGCTGGCTCAACCGGGGTAGTACCACCCTCTCACAGAAGATCAGCGTAAAGCAGCTATTACAGCTGCGTTTCGTACGATGAGTGAGAGAGCCGGAACAAAGGGAGGGGAAGAAGGGGGTGGGGGGAGTTGGGCTTCTGTGAGAGGGTGGCACTACCCCGGTCGAGCAAGCCGTATACGAGCTGTAGCCATTGGCTACAGCTTGGCTCCACCACCTTAACAATGATTCGTTCATACTTAATTTAATTCAAATCACAACTTTTTTTTTGATAGTTAAGTTACTTCAAGTTACCTCAATTACTTGACCACAATACACACCTATCTAATCTGTACCCCACTAAGTGCACCATTTAAAATTATCTGATAAACTCATTCAAATGAGCTGCATACAAATTGGTTTCATTCAAAGGTGAATGGAAACTTAATTGTGAGTCAATAGATGTGTCCATATAGCGCGCATGCCTCACCCTTGCACTCATATTATGACATTACGTCTACGCGTTCCGACGTCAAAAATGAGTGCTCGCGTGAGGCATGCGCCTGATGAAGACGCCGCCATTCGTTCGCTCGCTCCTGACAAATTAATTCGTTCTCCGCCGGAACCTTCGGCTGTATCTTAATTAGTGAGGTTTTGAATAATGAGATGTGTTTAACTGTGAAATCGTTTAATGACGTCTGCGCTTTTGAGTTTGGCTGTTTTGATTAGGGTTTGGACGGGGAACAAATATACAGGGTTATTGGTAAAACACTAACAACCTTGCAGGGGAGTATTACTGCCATCAAAAACAACAACTCTTGTTCTATGACTTTTATCAAAACAAAAAAAAAAAAAACAAAAAATCACACCCTAAAATGTATGAAACAAGAAAATATGCTCATCTAAAGGATAGCAACGTCCGTTTAGGTACTTTAGGGCAAAGTGGAAAACAACCACGTACCATCCATGGGTCTCCTCTAGAAGAGAATTTTTTTAAAAATACATTTTAGAAAGTGATTTTTTGTTTATTTTTGTTTTGTAAAAAGTCATAGAAAAAAAGTTGTTGTTTTTGATGTCAGTAATACGCCCATGCAAGCTTGTTAGTGTTTTGCCAATAATCCTGTATAACACAAGCTGAGCCCGTGATATTAAAATTAAACAAGCCTAAGTAACTCCTTATAGCGTCAGCTATCTGCCAGTGAAAGTCCCGTCAAAAACGGCCCAGCCGTTTTGTGAGTAGCCGGAGCAAACAGATAGATAGTCAGACAAAATAAAAAAAGCTTTTTTGTTATAAGTAGGTACAGTATATACTTTCATGTGCATTTAGTAATAAACTGTTGTTTTGACATAACAAACAGACACGTGAAAAGTCCCGGTACTTAAAGGTCCCGGTTGTCATCTAGGGATCAGTCGTTAAGCCTTGTCAGAGGCCTTCGGGTGCCTCTAGGGTGATCCCTAGATGATAACCGGGACCTTTAAGTACCGGGACTTTTTACATGTCTATTTGACTGACGACGACTGATGTCGTTAAGCCTTGTCAGAGGCCTTCAGGTGCCTTGAACAACTCTGACACCAGGTTGGCCACTAACCATACGATCAAAGAAGAAGACAGGACTGTAAAAAGCAATTAGTTAAATATTATATTCATAACACAAGATTATAATTCTGTAATAGGTATTATATCTACAAACACCTAAAATAGGCCTATGTGCGATAAGGATAAAAACATTCCATATTTTCCAATCATAGCTCAGAAAGAGATAGATAATACAGCCTCAAACGTGCGTGAGGGAGACCTCCCGATATAGACAATAGTGTTCAAGCTCGGAGCGTTCTGATTGGTTGGCTCTCTAGTTCCAATTATTTGTAATGCGCGCGAGTACTTGTAAGGAAACCTTTTTTGTTTTACATATTAAAGTAATGGAATTTGAACTCTGTAATGTGGTGATAAAGTTGGTATTTGGTTGGTTATTTTATGAATATATTTTATAGGTATTTATAGTGAGATAAAGGTAATAAAATGGGAGTTGTTAAGCATTCGTTAGCGCGGTGCATAATTTGATGGGTAAACACTATCTTATGTTAGCACTTAATTTGTGTGCGTAATAAAATTAAAACATAGATTTAATGATGTTTGTTGATTATCATCGCGAGATGGCGTTAGTTGTATGAAAATAAAATTTAATCCATTGGACTGTTATTGGAATTTAATTTTTAGGTTACGTTTGTCTAGCAGTTCTCTGGATAAAAGGACCAGGGTTTGATTCCCCGTTCGTAGTTTTCTGTAAAAATAGAGATATATTCATAGTTTTTTAAGTGTTTTGATTATGGACTTAGGCGAGCACATATCATATGCTCCTTATTTACCTACAACAAGTAAAATAATCGAAGTATACAATAGTGCACTCCTACCCACCCTTTCAGGGATTACAGGCGTGATAAGTTGATGCATTGTTTCAACAATTTCACGCAGTTATATAAAACTACAGACCATTTAGCAAAAAGGTTATTTGAACGCGTTGATGTCTTTTTAATGACGCGTTTACTATCGGAGCAATTTAACGAAATTATAACGATTTATGAACGGACGACCGTTAGTATGCATTATAAAGATAATTTTGAAACATCTGCTTTCACTGTGTTGGTTTTGTGTTAGTTTTGGCGGTAGTTATCAACAGTTATATTGTTAACTTAATAAGTATTATTAAAGTAATAGTCATTTAAAATCCATTTAAGTATGTTAACCTAATGGAATAAAAGATGTGGGTTCAAATCATGGCAAGTAAGCCAGTCGAGGTGCTCATAGCCTATAGTAAACGATCGGAGGTTAAGCAACGTTTGGCAAGGTCAGTCAGAGATGGGTGACCATTTAGTGGCATTTGAACTGAGCGTCTCCGTGCTTCAGAGTGCACGTAAAAAGTCGGTCCCGTATGTTGTCATCTAGGCAGCAGTTGTTAAGCCATGTCAGAGGCCTTCGGGTGGCTTGAACAACTCTGACACCAGGTACCTACTAGGGAACCATACGATAAGAAAGAGTCAGTCATAGTTAGGTACTAGTCTACCCTCTGACGGGCCCGTTAGCGACGGGCCCGTTGGCGTGGTTGGCGTGATGGCGCCTTTCACGCTGCAGGTCGTAGGTTTGATTCCTACCCGGGACATGCATTTGTGAGCATGAACATGTCTGTATGTCCCGAGTCTGGGTGTATATGTATATTAAGTATGTATTTACAAATAAAAAAGTAGTATATGTAGTAATATCAGTTATCTGGTTTCCATAGTACAAGCTCTGCTTCGTTTGGGATCAGGTAGCCGTGTGTAAAAAAATGTCCCAGGATATTATTATTATTATTACCCTGATTTGGCTGATTACTTATATTTACCCGGACCAACTGCCCTCTGACTCCGAAACCCAAATAAGTATTTGGACTACATAACTGACAGGCTCTGAATATTTTAAGGATTTTTCAGCTTCTGACTAGCCATAAAAACTGTTATAGACATATTATATAAAATGGTAGTTAAAAAGTAGTCATTGAGTTTCTTGCCGGCTCTTCTCAATGGAAGCAGCATTACGAGCCGGTGGTAACGCTAAAATGTTGATGTTGACTAATCATAAGTGCTTCCTTCAGCTTATAAATAATATTACCCCTTTTAATGCCCCCTTCTGGGCACGGGTCTTCCCTCAATGCAAGGGGGATTCAGGCTAAAATCTCCACGCGGGCCCAGTGCGGATTGGTGGGTTATGTCGTTCGAAAATTTGTTAGATCTTCGACATGCAGGTTTCCTCAGGATGTTTACCTTCACCGTAAGCAAGTTATATCGTATTAAAGTTATGTCTCGCACATAGATTTCGAAAAATCCAGAGGTGCGAGCCGGGTTTTGAACCCTGGACCTTAAGCCCGCAGACGCGTGCTTAACCAATCGGTTATCATATCCTTTAGCCTACATGAATATAAATATGTTGACTTTGACTTTGACTTTCGTGTTCAGCAGTAAGATACATTAATAATGTGCAGCAATACATTAATGGTCGGCTAATTAAAATAGCTGTGTGTTTATGGTCCCACAAACGGCGATCACCGCGTTATTCACGTTGGTAGTATAAATTATTGGAGAATGAGTGACACGCCCCGCGACTCGCCGCCGCCGGCTATAGGGATGGGACACGTATCGATATTTTTTTTTTCTTTCTTTCTTTCTTTCTTTCTAATAATATTAAATATCGACAGACTTACACACCAACTGTATGGACTGGAGACGATCCCAGTGACACCTAGACTAAGGGATTCCGGAGGGGATTTCGAAAAAAGTTGGGGGAAAATTCACATGGTCATCTGGCAACACTGGGAGAGAGAAAGCGTCTAGCAGTCGGACCGGACCGCTTCAAGCAGTACGTGTTTGGATCGCATCGACCGCACGCCGACTGCTTGTGCAGTCCGTGTATGGCGAATGTCAATTTTGTATTGAAACTGCAGATCGCCCAACAGCGACCGCTTCAATCGGTCGAGATGGACTGCTACAAGCAGTCAAGAAGGCCTATACAATTTTGCGAGCTTGTAGGTATATTATTAACGTAATATTAAATTTAGTAGTTAATTAGAGTTACCCATGCTATTAAAAAGCATGCAAAGGAATTTTAATTTTTATTGTGTTTACTAAAGGTATTACTCGCATAGATTATCTGTTTTATCCACAGAGTAAAGACTAAAGAAAGCGGTGCCCTTATTAGATATATGTATGAAAAAAAACGTGGTCATTGTTTTTTCATTTTCATTGTTCTATCTACCGGTAAATAGTTGAACTACTCGCTTCGGTTTATGTCGATGTTAGTACTAGGCCGACCACTCGGCCGAGTTGCTTAGGGCCAGTCCCCTTAGTAATTGGTCCATGGTTTTATCAGTATTATTACCGGTGATATCTTAGTTTTAATTGAATGATTAACAAGACAAAGGACTAAAACCTATCGATTTTTAGCTTAATTTTCACCTCACTACTCATCTCGGTAACAAGGCAGCATCGGACGATGCATTCCGGTGATTAACCAGCATTATATAAAGTAAATTCAATAATGGCCCGGTGCTAACGCCTTGTTTACTGATCAGTTGATCACTACACTCGCCCATCATTATTTAAACCTTATCACCCGCCGAATAAAGTCAGAAATCGCTTGACAAGATCTCGTCGAAATTTGACATCGACAAATTTATATTTGCCGTTAAAAATGTTTTTAACCAATTAATCGTGAAGGAGGGTTTTTGTTTGGTGATGGCATGAGTAATTTTGTTTTGTGGGTATGGGGAATACGGTCGAGTGTTGCCAGTGTACTGTAAATTACCCACATAAATGGTAATTGCGCAAAATTTTAGGGTCTTTTTGAGTCTTTTTTTGGCGTGTTCAGAACATAATGAGTTGTGCGAACGTTTCGCTGCTTAAGTTTATTGTATCGTAATACTGTTTATGGGTGCCTACTTAAGAATAATAGCTCTTAAAGTAGGTTAGGGGATAATTTTATGTATACATTTTTCATGCAACAATTGCTGAGTTTGTTTATGTAAACGTTTTTATGTGAAAAACATAGATTTATAAAAGTTTCGAGCGCGCGTTTTAACTAGCTAGGTTAAGTTACCCTGCTCTGCTAAGAAAAATCCTTTAAAAAAATGCGGCAACTTATTATCGTCGCGGTGCGTCACTTTCATATATTGTTCGCTGTCAGTTGTACTTACTGAAATACGCCGACTTTGGAGTAACTCAAACTCAAACTATTTTTTTTACTCATGTAAGCTATAAGTAGCTTTTATAAATCGTCAAATTAGCAAAAATATTTTAGCGTTACCACCGGTTCGTAATGTTGCTTCCATTGAGAAGAGCCGGCAAGAAACTCAGTGGAAAAACAAAAAGAAGTAGCAGCAGTTGTTGCATTTTACTAAAACTGTGCTTAGTATGGGACCATACAGTTGGTGTATTAGTCTGGCGATATTTATTTATTTATACACCTACTCTACTGCTAACAGTCCTAACCCATTAATACAATCCAATTAATATTAATTCAGGAAACCGACCACGAAATTTCTCAAACCATTCGTTAAACGGTAATTATAATATATAAAACCAACTTAATTTGTTTTTTAGCATATCAATATCGCCCGAACGTAGCATATAATTTATAATATTAATATTAACTAATTATAGGTTTAAAGGAAATATTTTATGCATAATGATACGATATTAATCTCGAGCGGACGGCTAGGGATGTGGGAGTGTCGATAAAGTTATCGATATTTTTTAGTCGAAAATATAATTGACAAAAGTTATCGAAACATTTTAGGCACATTTTTTATTAATACTATAAAAAAAAATTGTCGGGACTTTGCTTTGCGAATAATTTAATTAGGAAATTAAATAATTTTTGGAGTATTATAATTATAAAATCATTCTTAAAATCATTCATTAAATCTACTTAATTATGAGAACTTTAAAACTTAATACATCATAGGTATTATGGTTGCAAGTGCACACTGTCAATCCTAATGTCCTGAGTTTGATTCCAGAGACAGTTAAAATATTAATATTGAAAATAAGATTTGCACGTGACATTCAAAACCTAAAGATGCAAGTCAGGAATCGAACTCGCGTCACTTTTATATCACAGCTTTTATCGTTAAAAAGGAAAAATATCACTCTTCCAAAGACCAACCATCGATGAAACAGCCCAGCGTCGAACCCACGCCCCCTCAGCAATCAGCGCACATAATAAACACGGTACCCACAGTGGGCTCACGCGAAACCAAAAACAAATAGTTCCAAGAATCAAGAAACTTTCATAACTTCAACCAAATTGACACCTTGTTTGTGGCCGCAGCAATTCCTGACGATTTTCGCTCACTCTAAGTGGACTATTAAAAGACTACAACATTAATTTATCACAAGCCAAACAATAACAACTTTTATCACCCAATAATAAGGTATATAACGAGTGTATCGATAATTTTGTGGACAGCGTAGTGACTGTAAAAACCAGATTAAGTGGAAACCGAAATCAATCGAAACTCATTCTTGTTTTGTGCACGTTAAAGTTCAAGTGGTGTGTATAGTTAAACTGGTGATGCTGTGTTGAGGATAGTATCCCATCGCGTTCTTTTTGCTCTTGGTCACGAATATCAATGGAAATTTGTTCGAAGCTCAATTACTGTTCGCTTTATTTTAGTCCGTATTGTGGTTCCGTATTAGTGGAGGTTGATTTATCGCAGCGACAGCGACTGTGGCCTAGGGGTGAACAGGTTGGGCTAGCAATCAGAATGTCCCAGGTTCGATCCCCGGTGGGGCATGCACCAATGGATGAATTTTCATCTATGTGCATAATTTACAGTTCGCTGACGGTGAGGGAAAACATCGTGAGGAAACCTACCTATCCCTCGGGATTAGGTAATAGTCAGTTCCTGTATACACGGCGACAAGGTTCACCACCTGTCACGTTGGGTTCTGACTATCTGGTGAAACGTGGGCTTTGAGTTGGTTAACGCCTCCACAATGTGGTGTATGGCCACTCAAGCCTCTGACTACCCCCGAATGGGGATAAAAGTCGTGACGGTACATTTCATTTATATTGAGGGGTTTTTGTGTAACTGCGTGAGATTGGAGGTTTGTATGAGAATTGTTGAGTTTATCAAGCTACAGATTTGAAACTAGAAGTGAAAGTACTCTTTATACCTAACAGTGTGAACATTTAAAGTATTGGTGGTAGAAGCAAGCTGTAGCCAATTGACTGCAGCTCATATACAGACTGGCTCGACCGGAGTAGTACCACCCTCTCACAGAGATCGGCGTAAAGCAGCTATTACAGCTGCGTTTCGATCGATGAGTGATAGAGCCGGAAGCCCAACCCCCACTCTTCCTTGGCCTCCCTTTATCCCACTCCCCTTTAGGTCGGCAACGTGCGAACGATGCCTTTGTTATTGCAAGCATCTATTGGCTACGGTAACTGCTTAACATCTGGCGAGCCGTACGCGTTGCCACCTTGATCACATAAAAAGCACTTGTGATTTATACTGGGTGAAATCGAAATCGTCGGCAATATTTTAACCAGTGATTCTACACATGATTCAGAATATTTTGGGAATATTAATCAACAAATCAATTGATAAAAATGTATTACCAAGGTAAGGTATAACAGTTAAATGGTTTGCTTACCCGATCAATATTTTTTTATCAATAGATTTTTTTATTTGTTTTCCTAAAATATTTTGAATCATCTATAGAATCACTGGTTAAAATATTCCCGACGATTTCGATTTCACCCAGTATAAAAGGTTAATTTCTACCCGTAATAGAATTTAAAACAACACAAATCAAGTAAAGGATAAATAATTTCAGAAAGATTGATATTAAAATGGAAAAAGTTACATCGATATTCTAAAATCGATTCGCAATCCAATCGAATTGAATCGACACATTCGTTATAAAAGTTATTCGATCGTACCAACCCTAAAACGCTCGAGCCTAATATTAACGCTTTTATTACGAGTTATTTATATCGATTTGGTTATTAATCAGTTATTTATTTATTGGTATGTACCGTGTGGAGAAACCAAATGAGAAGGTGTGCTAATTATGAGAATGTAATTAAAATAACGTTATTTAGAATGTTTAAGAACGTATCTTGACGACCGCAGTGCTTTAAACACGTAGCTTGGCCGCTCGATTCACTGCATCGGGTGGTTGCGGGTTCGATTCCCGCCCGAGGCAAATTTCAGAAATGGCCTTTTCGTAATTTGCCCTGATCTGGGTGTCTTGAGATCGCCCATTCTATCCAGAGAGCCGGAAGCCCAACCCCCCTTCCCCTCCCTCTGTGTCACTTCCCTTCAGGTGGCCAACGTGCGAGCAATGATTTTGATATTGCAAGCTACGGCAACTGCTTAACATCAGGCGGGCTGTACGCTTATTTGCGACTTTAATCACATAGAGATGCAATTTTATCGTGTACATACCATCGTGCTGAGTAGAGATGCGTGCGCGCAGGTTTTTTGCTCGTGTCTGTAATATGTTTAAATATTTGTTAATGCCTCAACGCGGTAATAACCGGCCGGGCCAGTTGCACAGGGAAACACGCCCTGTACAGACAGCATAATAATGTGTATTGACGGTCTTTTTCATAGTCCATTATCCGTTCTTCGGGACAAGTCTTACTATTTAAAACTTAGACGGACCTAACGTCAATACGGGGTAGACTCTTAGGGCCATAACACACCGGGTAGCTATGGCGACGTCGCCAGCCACGCATCCAACTAATTCGTATTGAAATGTACCGATGTCAGGTATCACATCTGGCGACGGACTGGCCACGTCGCCAGTCAATACAAATTCTTTGGATACGTCACCAGCCACCGTAGCCAAACAATTTGTATTGAAATGATGACAGGTGTGACGTCTGGCGACCGACTGGCGACGTCGCCAGTCCGTCACCAGATGTGATACCTGACATAGGTACATTTCAATACGAATTAGTTGGATGCGTGGCTGGCGACGTCGCCATAGCTACCCGGTGTGTTATGGCCCTAAGAGTCTACCCCGTATTGACGTTAGGTCCGTCTAAGTTTTAAATAGTTAGGCTTGCCCCGAAGAACGGATAATGGACTATGAAAAAGACCGTCAATATACATTATTATGCTGTCTGTACAGGGCGTGTTTCCCTGTGCAACTGGCCCGGCTGGTTATTACCGCGTTGAGGCATTAACAAATATTTAAACATTTCAATACGAGTTAGTTGGCTTTGGTGGCTGGCGACTTCCCCTGGCGTCCCGGTGTGTTATGGCCCTTAGACGGACCTAACGTTAATACAGGGTCTACCCTCTACACACAAACACACATGACTCTTACCCCCGTGTAGGCCGGAATGCAGTAGGTATACCTATAGCTTCTTGCGTCCAGTATATTTTCATGACATATGATTACCAAGCCAAATACTTAATGACTTTTTATTTGGCTTGAGAATCATTTCAGTGGCATTTGAACTGAGCGTCTCAGTGCTTCGTAGGGCACGTAAAACGTCGGTCCCGGTTATTGTCAACTACAACACAATCTGTTAAATCAACATATTTATTTGGTAGATAAAAGGTCGGCCTTTTTTTTTGGGACTAAGCCCGCCGCACATTCCCACCACTGTTACTCATGTAAGCCAGGATCGACAGTGTCCAACGATGACGCCAAGGTTTGACCCTCGACGAGTCCCGGGGAAAAGCTAAGTTGTCTTGGAGCCCGCACGAATTTAATCAGAAGAAAGGATAGGAGGAGTTGGAAGAAGATTATCTAGTTCCCTCCATAACAAAGCGGGAGACAATAATAACAGTATAGGCTGGTAGCCACAGAAATAAGACTGTTACAACTAGTGGAAGACCAGAAACGCACCACGGACAGTAATTTGACTATTTGGACCTAAACTCGTGGTGGTCGGCCTATAGTATAAAAATAAATAAATATAACGTCACGACTTTTATCCCCATTCGGGGGGTAGTCAGAGGCTTGAGTGGCCATACACCACCACATTGTGGAGGTATTAAACCAACTCAAAGCCCACGTTTCACCAGATAGTCAGAACCCAACGTGACAGGTGGTGAACCTTGTCGCCGTGTATACAGGAACTGACTATTACCTAATCCCGAGGGATAGGTAGGTTTCCTCACGATGTTTTCCCTCACCGTTAGCGAACTGTAAATTATGCACATAGATGAAAATTCATCCATTGGTGCATGCCCCACCGGGGATCGAACCTGGGACCTTCTGATTGAGCCCAACGTGTTTGCCCCTAGGCTACAGTCGCTTTCGGCCTATAGTCTGACGATAATTCTTCGCATGCTGACCATACGTCTGTACTCATGCGCATGTAGGGCTCGAACATGGCGCCCTAATGACCGCCCTTAAATATACCACGATTACCATTTAACCAGCTCGCGTAGTGATACAAGCTGAAAGTAACCACTTCAGGTTATCCTGAAAAGGCACGCCACACACTTTGGCCACTGTTACTCCTGCCCCCCCAGCCAAGTGGCTTCGTCTAAGCGTTTCTACAAATCGCTACGCTTAAATGTATAGAAATGAAATGAAATTACAAGTCGATAGGTAGATCACGTGACTTTTTTTCATTTCCATACATCAAGCGTAGCGATTTGTAGAAACGCTTGTAGTGGAAGCCATTTGGCTAGGGGGACTGTAAGCTAGGATCAGCAGTGGTCAGTGTGAGTTGGGAGATTTGTTCTGGGTCACCTGTGAATACAATATACAGGGTTATTGGTAAAACACTAACAACCTTGCAGGGGCGTATTACTGACATCAAAAGCAACAACTTTTGTTCTATGACTTTTTACAAAACAAAAAAAAAATTAACAAAAAATCACACTCTAAAATGTATGAAACAAGAAAATAAGCTCATCTAGAGAATAGCCGTGGTACGTTTAGGTACTTTAGGGTAAAGTGGATTACAACCACGTATCAAGGCTTTCCTCTAGATGAGAAAAACATTTTTTTTCATACATTTCAGAAAGTGATTTTTTGATATATTTTTTTGTTTTGTAAAAAGTCATAGAACAAAATTTGTTGTTTTTGATTTCAATAATACGCCCCTGCAAGGTTGTTAGTGTTTTACCAATAACCCTGTATAAATAAACTACGCCTGTGTTAGAGGGGTAGGTTGAACTATAGTGCAGGTGGTCCAAGTTGTAGCCAATAGACCGCAGCTCATATACGGGTTGGCTCGACCGGTAGTACCACCCTCTCACAGAAGATCGGCGTCAAGTTGCTATTTTGAAATGTGGATTAAAATTAACTGCGAATAATCACGGGTGATAGATACACAGTGAAAGACAAAAACCATTTCACGTATTGAAAATGAATTTAAATTAGAAATAATGCCCATGACTAACTACAACAATTTTAAATAGGTTCAAAAAACCTCTTGTTCCACTAGCTCGTTTTTTTTAAGCCACCGGTCCACCCGCCCACTTATCCAAACACATTAGTTTAATAAAAATCGCCGCATACCGAGATCCCCTAACAAATCATTTTATGTTCCGAGAAGGCCCATAATTGGGGCGATATAGGCCCAAATCATACGGTTTAAACCAAATTTGGGACCCATAAAATAATGATCTAATGAATTGCCCCGAGGGCATCGTATAGCCTGGTTTGTTAACAAATTTTCGAATACTATTTAGGGTTCCGTATAGAAAAAAGGAAAAGACAGAACCCTTATAGAATTACTTTTTGTTCCGTCTCTCGTGGCAGAGCTATAGCGAATGGACTGCAGCATATAAAAGCTACCTCGACCGGGGTAGTACCACCCTCTCACAGGAGATCGGCGTAAGTGCTAATTAGTTATTTCAGTAAACCACAATCTGTGAATAAATCACTATAGTAGGTCTGAGTTGGGCAAAATTTAATTGCGATTTATTAATTGCAAATTGCAGGTGATGTCACAATTAACAATTAATTGTGATTTGTTCGCGATTGACAAGCAAATCCAAATTAATTGTTAATTGTGATACCACATGCAATTAGTTATTAATTAATTGCAATTAAATTTTGCCCAACTCTGTAGTAGATATTAGTTAAATAGCGGGCCGGGCCAAAAAGCGCCCGGACTAAAAAAAGTGCTAATTAGTTGCGATTCGTACAATGAGTGAGAAAACCGGAAGCGCCACCTCCGTCTTTAATCCGTTCCCTCCCGCTGCCTCCCCTTTAGGTCGGCAACGTGCGATGCCTTTCGACTTGCACGCACATTCGGGTACATCAACTGCTTAACATCAGGCGGGCCGTACGCTTGTTTGCCACCTTAGCACCTTTTTCACCTTATAATTAAATAGATATAAATGAAATCAATTCTGAATTATCAGCGTTATTAAAATCATTGAAAAAATGTTGAAATTTCAGAATCATTAATTTACGCGTCAGTTAAACTAAGCTGAGTAATACTAATGTCCGCTGTACACACGGTTGTGTGTTGTGTACTTGTGTTTGTTTTGTGTATGTATGTGTGTGTGGTGTTGAGCTCAAATTGGCTCCCACTTCGCCTCCGAGCATGGTCTGAGGAACTAATAGGCGGGGCGAGTTATCCCAGGGCTGTCAGTATCAAGTTATTTTCTTAATATGATATACTTAAGTATTAATATTTATAACAATTATATATCTTACTTACTTATTATTATGAGTATTATAATTTACTAACATTAAGAGTTATTTAAATATGATTTTTTTTTGTATAGGACTGCGGTGGCAAAAAAGCTTACGGCCCGCCTGATGTTAAGCAGTTACCGTAGCCTATAGATACTTACAATACCAAAGGCATTGCTCTCACATTGCCGGCCTGAAGAGGAGTGGGATGGAAGGAGGGGGAGGGGGGGTGGGCTTTCGGCTCTCTCACTCATCGTACGAAACGCAGCTGTAATAGCTGCTTTACGCTGATCTTCTGTGAGAGGGTGGTACTACCCCACACAACAACACAACACAATACAATATACAATTACAATACACAACAATACAACAATTTCTGGACTTCCTATATAGCTACAATCGGTTTTTATTTCTCCAAATAAAACAAAGTGGTGACGTTCACTTGGTAAACGGTGAAGACAGTTATAGTGAGGAAACCTGTATCTTTCAGAAAATCTAACCAGGTCATCGGTCAATCGAAATACCTGGTAAGCCCACGAACCTACACTGGACTAGCTTGTCAAACTTTGGTTTTAAAATAACAGGGCTGGCCAAGATCCAAGCTATCTAATTTCACGACTTTTTATATACAGTATTAACTGTCCCACTGCTGGGCGGTCCAGCCAACCCATACTACATATATGAGCTGTAAGGGTCACCGCAGACTTGCTACTTTTAGCATCGGCGACCGGCGATTTTGCGACCGTATCGATACTGCGTCGCGTTTCTGCGAGCGCGAACGAGCGAGACGCAGCATCAAAATCGCCGATCACTGATGCTAAAAGTAGCAAGTCTGCGGAGGCCCTAATCGATTGGCTCTACCTCCAAAAGTTGGAGAGATGCTGTGAAATAACACGTAGCAGGATGTATATTCAGTGTTCCACAGGAGAATGAAGGATAAGGCATTAACTTAACAAGAGACAACCCTACCTATCGCCCGGTCCTCGGGCCATCAATATAACAATTTAACAGAAACATTTCAACAGCCATAAATTAAATGAGTTAACAGCCCAGCAAATACTCACGGGCATCGTGTACACAACACATACATACTGTCTTATATTCTTTTTTATTTAATAATAACACACTATCACGCTTTTATTTTCTGAGGGGTAGACAGCGCACTGCAGGGTAAAGGTCAACGCTCATCTAACGACTCGGCACCCGACCAGTAGCCCGATTCACGTAACCAAAATCGTAACGATGTTTTTTCAATTCAAATTCAATTCAAATCATTTATTTTGTTTAGGCCTACGGGGGCACTTACAAATTGTCATTTTACATTTTTTCCTTAACTTCTACCGCCGGATCGGAAACGCGACCTCGACTGAGAAGATCCGGCAAGAAACTCAGCGGGCTTGTCATTTTTACATTGTTTTTTTTTTTAATCGCCATTTACTTATTTTAATACAATGTAATTTGGTAAACAATAGCTCCAGTGTGCTGCCTTCCGAAATAAGCAAGGCAAGACACGCTACACTTTAACATGACACTGTTATAACGAAGTGTATTTGAGCGATCAGTCCCAAGCTGATTTATCTTCCAAGTAATGTCTCAGCGATATAGTCGTTGATAGCATTTTCGTAACAAGAAAAGGCTATCAACGACTATATCGCTGAGATGTCGTTACAGTTTTGGTTACGTGAATCGGGCTACAGCACCGCCTCGTCGTCGGTCGGCGTCCACTCGTTGAACCGGAAATTAGTGGACCACGCGTTGACCACGTTCCATTCACTCGTTGACCACGCGAGGTCCACTGGTTGATCACGCGACGTTTATGGTGAAAACGCAGCGTCCGCCCGCGGACATAGTAGAAAAATGGGTAGTAAGTTATCTTCATATAGAAACGCACCGCGCGCGGCTTGTATGTGTGCACCATGCGTATCTATGCGTCGCGCACGCACACTCAAACCAAAACTAAACCCGGTTATCAGTGCGAAACAATGCATGTGATGTTTGAGTGTGCGTGCGCGACGCATAGATACGCATGGCGCACATAACAAGCCGCACGCGGTGCGTTTCTATGAAGATAACCTACTATCCATATTTCTACTATGGTTACGCTGAGCACAAGTCTGGTGATTGAAATGTTAGGACGTACCATATCTGCTAAAATAAAACATCAATGCGTTCAACTCTATTAACACGGTTAGTTACTTATGGAGAACTGAAATGTCAGTATTTTTTCATGAAAGTATAACGTTAAGAACTTATAAAGGTCCATATTTCAATATTTAATGCTGCTTTTATAATGAAATTAATAATTTCCTATTTATTCTCACATCTTAACAACATGCTTGCTGACACAGCATTGAACTTACATCCGTTTCCGTCTAGCTGCACAATTTGACCACCTACCTGTTGTGGGAGCCGAAAGCTCAACAAATGTTATTCCAACATCATTGGACGTACCGATATACAAACATATTAGACGCATCCACAAGCCCCGAGGATCCGCGCCCGAGCAATTAGTTATAGCGTTATAAATATTAGAATCATAGATAGATGGATGTGGTTAAAATTCCACCAAATCTGTATTTTTTTTTTTTGTTATTTATCGGACTAAAGTGGCAATCAAACGTACGGCCAGCCTGTTAAGCAGTTACCGTAGCCTATAGATGCTTGCAATACCAAAGGTATTACTCGCACGTAACCTATCCGACGATGAGTGGGACAGAGGCAAGGGAATGGATAAGGCTTCTGACTCTCTCACTCATCATACGAAACGCAGCTGAATACCTTACGCCGATCTCGTGTGAGAGGGTGGTACTCCGGTCCTGCCAGCCCATATAAGAGCTGCAGTCCATTGGCACCATTCAATGGCCATACAATAATTACGTCACTAACCAAATTCAAAATTGTTTGTCGAGGTTAACTCAAATATTTGTCACCAATGCTTGTCCAAACATTTGTGGGGACAGGAAGCGGGTGTTGTTTGACGTAAGTACGAAGCTCCTATACTGACGTTTTTTGTACCTCACTTGAGTCTTCCTTTTCTCCCAAATACCTTCAATTTTCCATACTAATCATTTGGTGCATCCCTCGCCCGAGCACTCATGCTGTAGTCCCAGCTATTTGGGCTAGCCAGTCCATACAGTATGTTAAGAAAACCCTGTCCGAGCCGAAACCGGTATTTAGGTTTCCCAATCACGTGACAAAAAAAAAAAAAAAAAAAAAAAAAAATGCCAATTTTTTCCTTATTCCCCTAAAATGTAGCAAATTTTAAAAATATGACAACAGTCATTATGTTAGATCGCGTGGCGGCACCTCTGACCACAAAGTAAGTAATGACGTCATTTTATGAAATAAATATAAAAAAATATGTAAACGGGGTTATTGTTTTCCAAAAAAAAGGGGAGGCCTTTGCCCATCAGTGGGACACAAACTATGCTAAAAAAAAAAAAAAAAAATGATATTTTTTTACAAAAATATAATCTAATCTCGAAACCCAACAATACGTTTCGGGTCGGACAGTTTTTTCTTAACACACTGTATGCGTTCCGACTGCAAAACTATGTGCTCGGGCGCGGCATGCGCCTGATGTAGTCACAGCCTTTTGGTGCGTCTAGATGCCTTTCATGCCTCGCCCGAACACTCGTTATGGCATTATGTCAGTAATAAAAATCACTTAGTTATTTATTTGGCTCTACCACCATCATTTTTTGGTTAAAAAAAACCTCTTTAACAAAACAAAATGCTTGAAAGCGTTATTTCATCTGTTCTGCCGGTTCTCAGATGCAATAGCGTGATGTTCAATTAGGGACAGCCCGCGGCCGAGCGCGGAAACACACAATAGTTTATATTAATTGGGTAGTCGGATGAGAAGTGGTCTAGTACTGATTCGATCGTTTTCTGTTTGGGAAAGGCATGTTTCTTTTGCGTTCTGATTCTATTGGTGATAGAGACAAGCTGTAGCCAATTGACTGAGCTCAAATATGGGCTGGCTTGTCCGGGGTAGTCACCCTCTCGCGTATGATCGGAGTAAAGAAACTATTACAGCATTTTCGTACGATGAGAGTGAGAACCAGAAGCCCAAACAAACCCTTTCCCGCCCTCTGTCCTACTTCCCTTTAGGTCAACAACGTGTGAGCGATGCTTTTAGTATTGCAAGTCTTTAGGCTACGGTGACTGCTTAACATCAGGCGGGCCATGGCAATTACGACATTGCTAGATTCGTATCTTGTTTGTACAGGCAAAGTATTCCTTCAGTCAAAACTGAGGTATATTTTATAAATTTACCAAATGAATGTCTATACGAATAAACACTGATGTGTATTATGAAGGCGTTTCACAATACATTTATTTTGGTTTTAATCAGCTATGGGTACTGTTCGAGTGAACCGCGCGTTGAACAGCCGTTAATCACGTAATGATCACTGATTCTAATTATTACTTAGCGTTCGATGAAACACCATTTGTTAATGTAAGTTATGTTTTATCAATACATAAATGAAATGTGTTAGTTTAAATATAAATATGGACATACTAACACACTAACATTATGATACAACTAACTGTCCCGCGGCTTCGCCCGGGTGAAAATTGATATGTATGATTATGATTAGCCTATGTCTTATTCCAGAGTCTTCACTATCTACGTTTCATATGTCATTAAAATCGGTTGAGTAGTTATGGAGATATGTGGTAACAAACATTCACACACACTTACTTTCGCATTTATAATATTAGTAGGATAGGGTAGATACCATAGTATAATCATTTGGGGCGATCCCAGTAGGTAACCCAAGGCCAGAGAAAATTTCGAAAATACCAATTCAGAGATTTATCCAATGGGAATCGAACCCGCAATCACCCGATGCTGTGATCCCTGCAACAAAGATCCAATAAGTAGACCAAGAAATGATCAAACTCGCGGTATTTTGAGGATATATATATATATATATAACGTCACGACTTTTATCCCCATTCGGGGGGTAGTCAGAGGCTTGAGTGGCCATACACCACCACATTGTGGAGGTATTAAGCGAACTCAAAGCCCACGTTTCGCCGTTTCATTTTGAGGATAGCTTTACTAATAAATAATATCTAATATGAGACATCTCATAAAGACCGGGGTACCACACTATCACAGAACATCAGTATAAAGTAGCCATTATAGCTACGTTTAGTACTACAGGGTGAATTTGAAATCATTGGCATCCTTTTTAACGGTGAGTTTACACATGATCCAGAATCTTTAGGAAATATTAATCTACAAATCAATTGATAAAAATTTATTGCCCAGGTACGGTATAAAAGTGGTTTGCTTATTTATCTACTTACGCAATATTTTTTTATCAATAGATGTTTTATTTATTATCCCAAAATATTCTGAATCATGTGTAGAGTCATAGTTTAAAAGGATGCCCATGATTTCAAATTCACCCTGTATAAGTGAGAGACGTGGAAGCTCAACCGTATACGTTTATTTGTTAATAGTAACATGGTAGTTTGGACTTGAAAAGCCATACCTATCAACCAAGAAACTAATAGTTACACAAATTACCAAAATTACTTTTTTATTTTTTATTTTTTTTTATTTATCATTTAAACACATGTTATATCGAAAAAGTACATAACATACAAAAAACCACTGAGGTTTAAACATGATGTTATAATATTCTAAATCAAGAATAATAGTTCAGGATAGGTTGCCAACGAAGGTAAGTAGGCATATAGTATAATGTGTAGGTGTAACAATTAATAGTTTTATAATACTTACACCTTACTACTGAATGTATATTTCATGTTTTAAATCCATCAATTTAGTAATCATCTCAATGATGTGTATAAAAGTTAATTACAAAAGTCTCGATTAAACAATCAAAGAGCACAGTATCGATCCTTTTTCAATAAAGTGTTAAAACAACGAATAATCGATTAAGTTAATCGAAATGCAAATGGCTCTCGATGCGGGGCGTCAATCGTTACAAATTAAACGGCCTGTCTTACTTTGTCACGGTTGTTGTGTGGTCCAAGTCATGAAATACAAGTGATATTGTACAGGTATATCTAAACGCTTTGTTTTCGTTTATTTTTCAACAGCTTTTTCTAGGTGTAAAAATTGTTTGTTGTCTATTAATTATAGTCTGATTTTTAATTAGACGAAGTGGGCTGACAGGTTCTTATGTCACTTTTCAATATAAATAGAACAAATGAGGTTCAAAATCGAACTTTTCAGCTGTCAGTTGGCTTCGTCTAATTAAAAGTCAGACTATAGGTTCAGTCACCATTAGAGTCAGATTTGTATGTTCTGTTGTGCATAAATTAGTCAATTATTGTTAAAAAAACTACACGACACGACACTCCCACCAAAACCATTCCCACGTTTCGACGTCGGAACGCATGGACATAATGTTATAACATGAGTGCTCGGGCGAGGCATGCGAGATATCTGGACGCATCAATTGACTAGACTAGAGTGTTTCGGGACGGACAAGTCATACGTGTGTATTTAGTATATTTTTGAAAACTTTATGCGTCTGTATTTTTGTATTTTTTTTTTAAATTGTTTTACTGTTAATAATTACCTAAACATTAACAAAATTGAATTATTTATACCGTATTACCTATGCCAATTCCCTTAAAAAACGGCCAGGTTGCACTCCGGGAGTGCTGGCAGAAGTGAAAACAATTTTGGGGGGAGAGGGGGAGGGAAGGTACGTAAAGTGGGGGTAACTTTTTCCCACGATCTGGCCACTACAAAGACGGTCGAGCCATCAGCAGTCACCATCCATGGATGCGCCTGGCACGCTGTAACACAAACACACACGAACATTCGCGCAAGCGCCCTGCGCAATCTGTCGAATTTTTCGATCAGGACACGTGACCCTGTCGCGAGTTTAACATATTTTACCCATCTCAAGAAAAGTGCACAACGGCGCTAAAGAAGTTTTGACTTCAAAAACGGCAAAAATATTCTTACTGGGTGTTTTAATAATTAATTAAACTAGTAAAAGTAGCCGCAACATACACATTAATGCTTATATTTATAAAACAAAATAAGATAACAGCGCCATTTTCAAAGAAGCATCATCTAAATTGACGGTGCGAAAAATTAATTACACATATCTCTGGCCACTGAACTTGACTGTATCCCTCGAGGAGCCATGCTGCGAGGCTGCGGATGACGTCAGCTGTCGTGAACACACAGGTCATGACAAATAAGGCCGCCTTTCCACCGCGGCGCACGCTACGCACGAAATGACGTGGTTTCCACTAGCACTGACGTCAATGACGTCAATTCGTGCGTAGCGTGCGCCGTGGTGGAAAGGCGGCCTAACTCCAAAGACGCAGGGCCCAGTTAATGAACTGTCATTGAGCTGCTATAGTGACCGACCAGCCCCCCTAGACAAGTGGCATGAACGCTAATCGAATAGAATAGAATAGACTTCACAATGTATGGAAATGTCAATCGCTATGTAGATCAACAACAAGTTGCTATGTAGATCACGTGACTAATGTCATTTCCATACATGAAGCGTAGCGATTTGAATGAACGCTTATAGACGTCAGCCACTTGTCTAGCACTTCTGGGCGCTAAGTCACTAACGCCCGAGTACTCGTACGCAACTTAAATTTGAGAGCTGCTTAACTTTGACGGGCTATAAAAAAATGACAGTTAACGACGTCTCAAACTGCTTAAGTGAGACTTAAATATTTAAGCAGCCATTGAGTTTTCGGCCGGCATTGAGCTGCTATAGTGCTGGACCCTCTGATAGGTCTGTCAGTCGGACTCTTCCATCACTCTCATACTCCAAAGGGACTGCTTTAACACCAACGGGGAGAGGTCAGAAGACCGACGGCTTTACTTACTCTCTGACGGGGCCGTTGGCGTGGTTGGCGTGATGGCGCCTTTCACACTGCAGGTCGTAGGTTCGATTCTTA
The DNA here is from genome assembly GCA_947859195.1 of Drymonia ruficornis. Classification (NCBI taxonomy): domain Eukaryota; kingdom Metazoa; phylum Arthropoda; class Insecta; order Lepidoptera; family Notodontidae; genus Drymonia; species Drymonia ruficornis. The sequence goes on along the minus strand of OX401926.1, from coordinate 8,556,417 downwards.
CCCGGGACATACATTTGTGTGCATGAACATGTCTGTACGTCCCGAGTCTGGGTGTATATGTATATTAAGTATGTATTTACAAATAAAAAGATAGTATATGTAGTAATATCAATTATCTGGTTTCCATAGTACAAGCTCTGCTTAGTTTGGGATCAGGTAAAATGTCCCAGGATAATATATTATTATTATTATTGTTATTCTGAGGCATGGAGACACTGAAGCTCAATAACTAGTAATAATACTCATAATAAACAACTTGAGGAGCTCAACCCAGCTGCAATCACTGGTCGGTAAACGATCGGAGGTTAAGCAACGCTTGGCAAGGTCAGTCAGAGATGGGTGACCATGTAGTGGCATTTGAACTGAGCGTATCCGTGCTTCGGAGGGCACGTAAAAAGTCGTTCCCGGTTGTTGTAATCTAGGCAGCAGTCGTTAAGCCTTGACGACTTCGGGCGGCTTGAACAACTCTGACACCAGGGGGGTTACTCCGAAATACGTCGCTGACGGATCGTCCGAAGTACGGATTCGATTTACGATCAAAACAATGTCAAATCGTAGAGAAAAACGAAAGAAGAAATGTCAAATCACGACAATCCGTCAGCCGAAACGTTAGGTTCGTATTTCGGAGTAGGCCAGCAGGTTGGCCACTAACCATACGATAAGAAGATGACTCATAATAACTAACTCATACCTATCAGTTATCTTAAACGCCCAAAATGCAGTTAAAACAAATTAATTTAGTCTAATCTTGTTTGTGGAACGATGTGCTCATTATGAGTGGCGGCGCGGCGCGCGCGCAATCGCCGGCCGATCTGTGGACGAGGTGTCCGCGACCATTGGAACAAATAAACCTTGTTGTAAAAAGAGTTAGGGTAGGGTACGCATGTTGAGAACTATTTCAGAGACATTCCTTTTTACTACACCACCAAGTCAACTAAGAACCTGTCAAATGTGACTTCACCCGCACAAAAAGCCGGTTAAAAAAAAAAAAAATAATAATAATTTAGCCCTTTTAACGTCCCACTGCTGGGCACGGGCCTCCCCTCAATGCGAGGGGGATTCAGGCCATAATCCACCACGCTGGCCCAGTGCGGGTTGGTAGATTTCACATGTCTAAAGACATGCAGGTTTCCTCACGATGTTTTACTTCACCGTAAGCAAGTGATAATCTTATTAAAGTTATGATTCACACATAGATTTCTAAAAATCCAGAGATGTGAGCCAGGGTTTGAACCCATGACCTTAAGCCCGCAAGACGCGTGCTTAACCAATCGGCTACCACTGCTGCTAAAAAAAAACCATGTAAAAAAGACAAGCCCGCTGAGTTTCTTGCCGGATCTTCTCAGTCGAGGTCGTGTTTCCGATCCGGCGGTTGAGGATAAAATGAAAATTTTTAAGTGCCCCCGTAGGCCTAAACAAAATAAATGATTTGAATTTGAATTTGGTGGCGCGGGCGGTGTGCGGGAGGTGTGGCGGGCGGGAAGCCGCAGGTGGTGGCGGGTGTGCGGGTAGTATGCGGGCGGGGAAAACGCATTCCATCCGAGCTCCTAGTTGGCTTGGTGGAATAGTAAATTGAGATTTTTTTAAGACGCTCATTAGAGTGCAGGATGGTGGAAGTTAACTTTTCTATTGGAAAACCATTGGTCTTGGACATTATTTTAGTGAACGCAGGGTCTTGCCCGTCAACATGTTGTTGGCCAGACTGCTAACAGATAGCAGACAATAATATGTCGACTGCCAAGAATTCATTTTGTATGGTTAAAAGTTGGGAAAAAAAATCTCGTAGTTTGAATTTTGACGTACTGCTATAAAAGGTTCCATATTCCATGCTCGGGTATGTTATTTTTGAACCAGACCACGAGTAGCACAGCGAATATACCAATTATTATATTTTTTCACCCGATTGGCTGTGTCTAACTAAATCGGCCGCATGCCGCGCTCGAGACGATATTGACGATATTGATATTGACGTCAGATATCATAGACTTAGTGGTCGAGGCATCTGGACGCACCAATTTTCTGATGTTTTAAAAAAAAAATACTAGTGAAGTCAGCGCTGTTATAAAACTTGATACCTCAAGTCCTGTCCTAAATAACACCGAACAGATACTCACACTACGCTAACAAAAAACAGCATTGGACAATCTTACGGGATCTTAATTGGGGCGTCTGCTATGCGCGGCATCCCCGCGCGCCGCCGCCATTTTATTCCTTTTCTACCCCCAAAATCCTTTTATTCCCTACGCATAAAGCTTATCGCACACCTGACATTTCGGCACCTGTTTCAAACAATTGTTTTAAAACATTTGTTACACCATACTACGCCTTTTTGACCATGAAAACAATTGATTTCATTCGAAGTACATATATGTCCCGTTTAATTCTTGTGACTAATGTAGCAATCAAGCGTAGGGCCCACCTAATATTAAGCAGTTCCGTAGCCTACCACCTACCTACCTACGATGCTTGCAATACCAAAGGGATTGCTCCACGTTGCCGACCTGACGGGGAGTGGGACAGAGACGTTCTCTCACTCGTTGTACGAAACGCAGCTGCAATAGCTACTCTACGCAGATCTTCTGTGAGAGGGAGGTATACCCCGGTCGAATCGGTATCAATTAACTACGATTTTTCTTAGTCGGTTGACATCTAGTTAAACGCGCGCGCGAAATATTCATAAATCTATGGCTGAGGTTACATGTGCGATGTTCTTAACATACAAAATACTGTATTTGTTTTTCGGACGTCCCCGTCGGCCGTGTGTCACTGTCACTCCGGCGTCCGTCCGTCTGTCCGTCCATTATTTTACTTTTAAATCACAAAACTTTATGTTTGGCGTCGTAAAAACCGGTAAAAACTCAGTCGTTTGTTGATTGTTCAGGAACGGTCAAAAATACTATTGAGTGTGTATTTTGAAGGTAGCATTACCATTGGTAAGTATAGATGCGAGAATTTAATTTTGTTATTACTTTTTTAGCAAATACCTATGGTACCTTCGTAATCTTTAATAAAGCAATCACTATACTCTAATTTTTAATTTCGTAGATTAAAATGACAGCTTTTTATGTCAAAAGTAAAATTAATTTGATCAGTTCATCATGAATTGTTGTTTTTAAGATTCTGGTTCAAATTAATTCAATTTTAGTTACGAAGGAAAAAAAAAAACAAGATCACTCATAATTTTTTAATTACAATATAAATTGACATTTCTAGTTGTCATTTTAGTCCACGAAATTAAAAATCAGAGATTAGACTTGCTACATGCAGCGAAATTATAACGAGAATCACACATCTGCCCCCCTAGACAAGTGGCATGAACGCTAATCGAATAGAATAGAATAGACTTCACAATGTATGGAAATGTCAAACGTCCCTATGTAGATCAACAACAAGTTGCTATGTAGATCACGTGACATGTCATTTCCATACATGAAGCGTAGCAATTTGAAGGAACGCTTGTAGACGTCAGCCACTTGTCTAGCCCTTCTGTTATCGCACTCGCAATTCGATAACCAACTAAAAGGTATTTCGATGGTATATTATTTAGAACATGAGCCGTATTGGCAATAGCGACATGTTTTCAACATTATCTTCCGCGAGCGACTGAGTCTATGGACTCCCTTTAGTAGGACAAACTGTTTGGACAGTCACGCATCACCCTCTTTCTTAGTAATGTCTTCAAATGAGAGTATACCACAAATATACTTATCTTCGTCAGTAGAACTCACTCCAAACTCACTTACACTTTAGCAAAACCCACTCCAAACTCACTCACACCTTAGCAAAACTCACTCCAAACTTATTCACACCTTACTTTACACCTTCAAACGACAAAATTACATCCTAAAGCTCTCTGCCCACTACACAGTATCATACTATGACCGTGCTATGAACGTGTCAGGCAAAAAAATATTCTCTGTATTAAAAAGTATGAGACCATGCCCACTAGCCCGTTCCGTTACCGACCAGCACCGTAGCGTGCCATGCACGGAGCGGCAAGGATTGTCGGCGAGAATATTTTGCCGGTGGCGATACGCTCTGTGCATGACATACGACTTTGATACGTAATTGATACGCTCTAGTGGGCATAGTAGAGCGTATCGTGTTGCTTGTCGTGTCTGATACGTTCATAGCACGGTCATGGTATGATACGTTGTAGTGGGTAGAGTCCTTAAGATCGATCTCAACTTTGAGATGCATTTACGGGCCTTAGTTAGGTATTTATTGAGTTTGATTGTGTTATAGTATGTGATGGTTCCTGGTAGGTCATTTTATGGCCGCTATAGACCGAGAGACTAATTGTGTTCAATATATTAATACTAACTACTTATTTTAACGGGGGCTGCGTTTACACTTATGCGAATAATGATAGAGAACTTATCGTCTCGTAACGTTCATATTTTGAAAAGTTTGTACTTTTAATGTTGAGGGAATATTAACTAATTTCTTAATATAATAAGAGAATAAGGCACATTCCCTCAATACGAGGGGGATTCGGATTATAGGACACCACTGGCCCAGTGCAAGCTGGCGAACTACACACGTGTTTCGAAAGACGCGAGGTTTCTTCACGAAGCTACCATCACTGTTCAGCAAGTGAAGTTATTCATACTTCACTGTTCAGCAAGTGAAGTTATTCATACTTCACTGTTCAGCAAGTGAAGTTATTCATACCTCACTGTTCAGCAAGTGAAGTTATTCATACTTCACTGTTCAGCAAGTGAAGTTATTCATACTTCACTGTTCAGCAAGTGAAGTTATTCATACTTCACTGTTCAGCAAGTGAAGTTATTCATACTTCACTGTTCAGCAAGTGAAGTTATTCATACTTCACTGTTCAGCAAGTGAAGTTATTCATACTTCACTGTTCAGCAAGTGAAGTTATTCATACTTCACTGTTCAGCAAGTGAAGTTATTCATACTTCACTGTTCAGCAAGTGAAGTTATTCATACTTCACTGTTCAGCAAGTGAAGTTATTCATACTTCACTGTTCAGCAAGTGAAGTTATTCATACTTCACTGTTCAGCAAGTGAAGTTATTCATACTTCACTGTTCAGCAAGTGGAGTTATTCATACTTAACTGTTTAGCATTGAAAGTATAAGTGGAGTTATTCATACTTCACTAATCGGCAAGTTATTTGGAAATGAGAATCTAAGCATTCCAGAGGTGCTAGGCGTAATATATTTTTTAAGTTTTTTTTATTGGTTACGTTTATATTTTTCAGCAAGTGAAGATATTTGGAAATGAGAATCTAAGCATTCCAGAGGTGCTGGGCGTAATAATTTTTTTTTAGTTTTTTTTATTGGTTACGTTTATATTTTTTAAACTGTTATACTTTTGAAGCGAGTGTAGCCTATAGGGGCGAACACTTTGGGCTAGCAATCAGAAGGTCCCAGTTTCGATCCCCGCTAACACGTTGGGTTCTGACTATCTGGTGAAACGTAGGCTACTCAAGCCTCTGACTACCCCCGAAAGGGGATAAAAGTCGTGTCATTATATTTATTTTATTTATTTTTATACTTTTATATTTTTTGTATCACTACAGTGTGAGCGACGGCCTTCCTAACAAGCTTTTCGGCCGCTACACAGAGTTAACAAGGTGCTAGTAAACCAATTATTAAGGGTTGTAAACGCCTCCTGGTAATTGAGGGGTGTGCGGGGAACATCTCTTGGGGTCATAAATCCGACAAAATTCGGTACGGGAATCTTTAAATGTACTTACATATTTTAGTTTTTTTAGAGTGATTAATTTGAGCATATAAAATTAATCTTTAGGCTATTAAAATATAAAATTGTGTTCGAATTTCCATAAAATTTGTATAGGTACAATTTAATTCTATTACCGATACTCATTCAAACCTTCAAGTATTATTAAATCGCACTTTTTAAACACCCTGTAATTATACATAGAAGATGCTGAATAGACAAATTTCATTGACAAGGAACAATATTCGGCTCAAAACAATAATAAAAGTTACGTTTCACCCTTCGAAGACTACAGGATGATATATTTTTGTGTAAAAAAATGCAACGCGTTGCAGATGCGCACTCGAGACCAAAATTTCGATCCAATTTAGCCAGGTAAAGTCAATTTCATCCCGAGATAAAATCGCAAAAAGACAATCGAAAAACTTGTGCTATATAATCAAATCATTTGTTAGCCTCTCTCGTTAACAAAACGCCGTTTAACTGACGTCGCAATTAAGATTTAACTGCCCAATTTTTAATTATAACCCGCACAGTCAAGTTAGGGAGCCTCCGATTAAATGGTCGTTAGTAACTGACACTAATTTATGGAGATGCTATAAGACTATGGTATTTTAAACTATTTTATTGGTAGTAGAGCTGGCCTAAATAAAATTTCGGTTCGATTCCTAAATATTTCAAATATTTATCTTTGGAATTCACAAGGTTCACCACCTGTCACGTTGGGTTCTGACTATCTGGTGAAACGTGGGCTTTGAGTTGGTTAATACCTCCACAATGTGGTGGTGTATGGCCACTCAAGCCTCTGACTACCCCCGAATGGGGATAAAAGTCGTGACGTTATATATATATATCTTTGGAATGTAGGTAGATGTAGAGTCAAGCTGTAGCCAATAGACTAGTGTAGTACTAGTAAAAGATAATAATAATAATATCCTGGGACATTTTTTACACACGGCTACCTGATCCCAAACTAAGCAGAGCTTGTACTATGGAAACCAGATAACTGATATTACTACATATACTACTTTTTTATTTGTAAATACATACTTAATATACATATACACCCAGACTCCGGACATACAAACATGTTCATGCACACAAATGCATGTCACGGGTAGGAATCGAACCTAGGACCTGCAGCGTGAAAGTCGCCTCCGCGCCAACCACGCTAACGGGCCTGTCAAAAAGTAAAGTAGCTTAATAAGCTACTATTCGTACGATAAATGAGTGAGACAGAAGCACAAACGTCTTCCCCCTCCTTCCCTTTCCACTGTCCCTTTCCCCTTCAGGATAATCTGAAAGGAAAGGGCGGGGGGTTGTCCACCACGATGGTGGACACACGTAGACAGTCGATGTATCACTGCGTGTCTAAGTGCATCCTTAACTTTATTCTAAAACGTCTGGTCTACCAGATCCAAATTGCGTACAGCAGGTATAAGACAAACAAACAGTGTTGTTTGGTGCGTTCAAACAATAATAAACAACGTGTATAATGTTGTGCGTTTCCGGTACAGAATATCTGACTAACTACCTTGTTAATATCGCGCGACACACTGGCGAATAAGGTGACGAACTAACTTATATGATCGCATGAGCAAATGGTCGTTACACATTGGTGGTAGAGGCAAGCTGTAGCCAATTGACTGCAGCTCATATACTGGCTGGCTTGACCGGGCTAGTACATATATTAAAGCTGCGTTGCGTACGATGAGTGAGAGAGCCGGAATCCTAATGCGCGTGACGCGTCATGACAATCACGTCAGTCAGGCCGAGTAACCATCTTAACCAGGCAAGATGGCTGGACCAGCTGGCTCATTTGACCAATAGGATCGCTTAGTTTCCCTCAGCTCATTAAAATGAAGCTATCCTATTGGTCGAAACGAGCGAGTCAGCTGTCCTAGCCAGCTCACCCGGTCGACGTTGACGTTCGGACAGACCCAAAACTTCACACGCTGATGCGACGAGAGCCTCGTACATCATGATCACTTTGCTCTATTTACGAGTATATAGAGCTTTAACCCACCACCACCACACCAAAACAATAGTTCGAAATATTCACCTTTGGGTTTAACTGTAAAGTGGGAGTAGGCATGCACAGCTTTCTAGGCTAGTTCTTATTTTTTTTGTTTATTTAAATAACTAATTTTGTTTTTTTATTCACTATGCCTGCCTGCCTGCTCACACAGCGTTGCTGTTTGAAAATGTATAAGTACAATTATTCTTTTGAAAAGAGTAACCATTGAGTTTCTTGCCGGCTCTTCTCAATGGAAGCAACATTACGAACCGGTGGTAATGCTAAAATATTGTTTATCTTGACTATTTATAAACGCTTTATTGAGCTTACATGAATAAAAAACTTTTGATTTGATTTGATTTGATTTGATTTGATTTAACTTGCAGAAACAAGCATGTTAGTTTTCGCGCGTGAAACGTTTTGCAAATTTGTTTCACAATTTGATGGGCTGGTTGGGTCACTTGTTCGTCTGTGTGTATCGTCGTTGCTAGGGAATGTTCCCGTTCATTTCATTAGCGATCGTGAGCAGGTATCGTTATTGCTTGGTACTCGCCTCTCGCGTATCTACAGTACAACATTGATAAACAGACAAAAATAATCAGGTACCTACATAGTTTATTTTATTTCAAACGATTCTAAGCGATACGACTGGGCGGTAGAGTTTAGGCTGCGATTACGAACCAACGAAAGCAATAAGGGCCTCCGCAGACTTGCTACTTTTAGCATCGGCGAACGGCGATTTTATGACGTATCGTTGCTGCGTCGCGTTTCTTCGAGCGCGAACGAGCGAGACGCAGCATCAAAATCACCGATCGCTGATGCTAAAAGTAGCAAGTCTACGGAGGCCCTAATCCGTTACGTTCGGGCTTCGAATTTTGAATCTAGATATATTTCTGAAGTAGATTACTTTCGAAATCACAAATGAATGAAAGAGATGACCGTAATAGGTGAACGTTCTGGTTTTGATTATTTGTAAGTATAGTCTGATTTTTAATTAGACGAAGCAAACTGACAGCTAAAAATGTCACTGTTCTATGAATTTGAACCTTATTTGTTCTATTTATATCGAAAAGTGACATTATCACCTGTCAGTTTACTTCGTCTAATTAAAAATCAGACTATAGATGGTACCATACTGGATTTTAAGAAGCTGGTTAATAGTATAGTAAGCAATTTCTTCATGTTCGTAATTTTAGTAACCGCTCAAACTTAACTAAATGCTTGAGCACTAGCTCAAGCCACAGAATAGATAATGCTCAAGCATTTAATAGTTCACTAGAACACTAGAACTCACATCAATTTAATGACTAAGATTGGAACCTGGAACCTCACAGTTACGAAGGCAGCGCCTCCAACCACTACGCTATTCTCGCAAACTTAATTTGAAAAATTTGTCTGAAATTCGAAAATATACTGCGTACAAAACACACTCGACTTTAAAACATAAATAAATAATTACATGATTATGCCGAATGAACCTTAATCACCTGTTAATCACGTCTCTTCAGTACCACGCACGGCTAATAACATAATGATGGGTGAGCGAGACCGCTCTATACGGGTGAAAGAGATCGCTAGCGGTCGCGTTCGATCGCTTCGAATTAACGGGGATGCGTGCACGCAAATTTAAAGGAAAGTACGTTAAATTATAGTTCGAAATTTAAATTGCTATTTATTATCGGCCAGTACCGATTTATTCAGTAAGTAACTAAATTAATTTTTAAGTCGTTGAATGATGTTTGAATTAATATTTATGCTAACATAGTCAAAGATTCTAACGAACGAACATATGGACACAATAGATATTGCATTGTCCGATATAACCCCGGGTGTATATGTATACTCTGCAGGTTATTGCCAGTGAAGATAGATTGGTAACTAGGTAACCAGATTTTTTTGTTAGAGGACTTTGGATATATGTCGGCCTACCACCTGTCAATATATCTATCTACACGATTCTCTGTTCAATGTTCGGAATGGCCTAAACATTTATGATATTATTTTTAGGATTCCGTACCGCAAAAGGCAAAAACGGAACCCTTATTGGATGACTTTGTTTTCCGGCTGCGTGCCCGTCTATCAAGACGTGCACAGCCCAAACCCGCTTGTGATAGAAACATGAAATTTTAACAGTTGGTATCTTTTATAGCTTAGAAGAAAAGCATAGGAATGATTTTGGAAAATTCCATCCCTCATGGGGTAAAATAAGGGATGAAAGTTTGCATAAGGGTTCCATATTTCTGAAGCTAGAAACATAAAAATTAGTATTGAGGCTACTCATTACAAATAAAAAATATAATTATCGACGTTTTTGAAAAATCAACTTCGATAAAGTTTGCACGGAACCCTCAGGGTGCGAGTCCTACTCGAACTTGCCCGGTCTTTTTATCATCCAATCACACCTTCCCAAGTTCCTATGTGTTGAATAATTAGAATTCTAATAGCAACTTATGATATAGTCATAAAAAAAGTTATAAAATTGATGATGCAATCTCAAATATTTCCGTCGATAACCCTAATCCTTCATTAACACCATCTGTCAGAACAGCAACGCGGTTTTCGACTCTATATCTAAGTTTTTAAAGATCAAAGTTAATTCGTGTAATGAGTGTCGTCAGATTTGTTAGGGTTGTGCTACTTATATTTTGGCACCTGCTTTACTCAATTTATTTTATGCAAGTATTTCTTGGAAGCAGTGATAGCGGTCTGAAGGTCCAGGGTTCAAACACCGGCTCACATCTCTGGATTTTTCGAAATCTATGTGCGAATCATAACTTTAATATGATTATCACTTGCTTACGGTGAAGCAAAACATCGTGAGGAAACCTGCATGTTTTAGAAAATCTAACAATCCACCAACCCGCACTGGGCCAGCGTGATGGATTATGGCCTGAATCCCCTGGCTAATTATGGACTTACACTGCCATTACAAATCACTTTTGTTCCTAGAAATGCTTTATAAAACCATTTCAAACTAGCTAAAAATGACAATATCTATGTCTATCTAGGCAGTAGGTATGTAAGGCTCGTATTAATAAATGCATCTCAAAGTTGAGATCGATCTTAAGATGCAGTCTTAACGTTTAATGTATGGATCTGTCAAAAACAACCCCTTCAGATTGATCACGAGCCTAACCGCCGAATACTCGTACGCAACTTAAATTTGAGAGCTGCTTAACTTTCTCCGTACAAAAAATGACAGTTAACGACGTCTCAAACTGTTAAGTGCGACTTAAATATTTAAGGTGATACAAATGTTCAACTGGGTGGGTCTAAGTAAATGGTTTGATGAAGCAGCTGGCTTATGTGCAATATAAAGTATACAACATTAAACCTCATATGGTCGGGAATAAAATGGCTTAGCCGATTTACTTTAAATGTTACCAAATTTTGTAGAAATCGATTTCAAAATATGAAATTGTCAACCTTAATCGTAAATGTTCTCCATAGCAACTGAACAGATTTACGTGAAACCAATACCAGAAAAATTGTCAAGACTTGTCTAAGAATCCGTGGATCCAAGATTTAATATTAGTCATTTTATTTAAAAAATAATCAATAATAACCTTAAATATGCGACAAACGTCATGGGTCATCATGACTTGGACTGCAAAATGTTCGTCGCAGATCCGCGATGGCGGCCTCCAAAGTTGGACGTGCGCGCAAATTTTTGCGTGAAATTCGTAAAAAAATTACGTCTTCTTAGCATTTTATGAATTAAATCACGTTTTAAATAGTTTAAATATAATATTGAACATAATTTTTAGGATATTATATGATTACAAATATTTTTAAATTAAGATTTATGTCAGTGACGCGTTTTCTTGTCATCATAGATTATGAATAATATAGAATGATGAATAGGTATATGATTAAAAGCATAATCGTCCTCTAAAAACCGCTTACCTACTTTTTAATCTTATTGTCTTGCCTAACAACAACAACAGGTTGGGCTAACAATCAGAAGGTCCCAGGTTCGATCCCCGGTGGGGCATGCACCAATGGATGAATTTTCATCTATGTGCATAATTTACAGTTTGCTGACGGTGAGGGAAAACATCGTGAGGAAACCTACCTATCCATCAGGATTAGGTAATAGTCAGTTCCTGTATACACGGCGACAAGGTTCACCACCTGTCACGTTGGGTTCTGACTATCTGGTGAAACGTGGGCTTTGAGTTGATTAATCCCTCCACAATGTGGTGGTGTATGGCCACTCACGCCTCTGACTACCCCCGAATGGGGATAAAAGTCGTGACGTTACATTTCATTTTTTCATATTTTTTGTCTTGCCTATGATATCTTTTTATACCACTGAGTTGCTACACAAACTTGTTTTTTTTTGGCGGGAAGTGCAACATTGAAAATCTATATTATTATAGGTAGGTACTTGACACTGGCTATATGCGACAAGAAAAGCCAAGGCAAAAAAACATGCGTACGGCCCGCCTGATGTTAAGCGTGTTTCAGTTGATGTTATTCATACTACTTAATATTAGTAATACGAAATTATTTTTGTTTGCTTATTTTTAAGCTGGACTAACCACCGTTTGGTGGGGTAGTACCACCCTCTCATAGAAGATCGGCGTAAAGCAGCTATTACAGCTGCGTTTCGTACGATGAGTGAGAGAGCCGTAAGCCCAAACCCCCCCCCCCTTCTCCCCTACCCCTTCCCTTCAGGTCGGCAATGTTTACTATATGTTTAGTTTTATTGAGCATCAGGATTAAGTTGGGAGACCGGAGTTCAATGCTCTACATTACTAAACCATACATCAAATAAACATCACAGCTTCTTAGGGATGGGTCAAAATTTAATAAGTCGCTATCGCTCTATGTGCATAATTTACAGTTCGCTGACGGCGAGAGAAAACATCGTGAGGGAACCTACCTATCCCTCGGGATTAGGTAATAGTCAGTTCCTGTATACACGGCGACAAGATTCACCACCTGTCACGTTGGGTTCTGACTATACAGGGTGAATTTTTCAAGTGAGCGTGGATGGCCAAATCCGAAACTATGAGTGATATCGAAAAGTACTCAAAAAAATCTCGGGGCTGATTTTGATGAAAACTAAAACTGCATCATTGGATTTTTGAAAAAACAATAGTCGTAGCCAGGAATCGAACTAGTTGATTAAGAATAAAAAACCACATACTGTATTATTACAGCATTCGATAGTGTCGCTGATAAGAAACGAATTTTGAGAAGTAATTACAATTTTCATCAAAATCAGCCCCGAGATTCTTTTGAGTACTTTTTGATATCACTCATAGTTTCGGATTTGGCCATCCACGCACACTTGAAAAATTCACCCTGTATAGTCAGAACCCAACGTGACAGGTGGTGAATCTTGTCGCCGTGTATACAGGAACTGACTATTACCTAATCCCGAGGGATAGGTAGGTTTCCTCACGATGTTTTCTCTCGCCGTCAGCGAACTGTAAATTATGCACATAGATGAAAATTCATCCATTAGTGCATGCCCCAACAGGGATCGAGCCTGGGACCTTTTGATTGTTAGCCCAACCTGTTCACCACAGTCGCTTGCAGTGCAATTGTTATCCCGAGAATCGAGTCTTCATGATTTTCCCTGTTTTCGGAACAATACACACTTAGGTGTTGTAATTATTATGTATTGTTCCGAAAACTAGCAAAGTGGAAGCTCGAAGAACCCCAGCGAGACAGTGGAGCACATCTTGCTTCATTGCCCTGTATTTGCACGCCAAAGATATGATGCACACACAAACATAATAAAATTTGTACGGAACCCTCAGAGCACGAGTCCTACTTGCACTTGTCCGGTTTTAATTTGTAATGAGTAGCCCAAATACAAATTTTCATATTCAGAAAAATTTCAGCTTCAGAAAAATTGGGACGCCTATACAAACTTGCACCCCCTATTTTACACCGTTAGAGGTGAAATGATCAAAAACGCTGAAATTACTATTCTTAGTTAATAAGAAGCCTAAATACAAATTTTCTTGTGCCTAGCTTTAGAAAAATTTGAACCCCCATATAAACTTCCACCCCTTATATTACCCTCTTGGGGGTAGAATTTTCAAAAGCGCTGAAATTACTATTTTGTATTTGTATTAGTAGCCTAAATAGAAATTTTCATGTTTCTAACTTCAGAAATGAGGGAATTCCATACAAACTTCCACCCCTTATTTTACCCCCTTAGGGTAAGAATTTTCCAAAATCCTTCCTTTGCTCTTCTTTTACGCTATGAAAGGTACTTACTGTCCAAATTTCATGTTTGTATCACCAGCGGTTTGAGCTGTGCACGTTTTGACGGACGGACAGATAGACAGACGGACAAAAAGTGATTCTATAAGGGTTCAGTTTTTTCCTTCTGAGGTACGGAACCCTAAAAACTCACAAAACGAGGCGTTTTGTGGAGCAAGTATTTTATTTTTAATTATACCATATATTATTATTATCATGGAGCTGCTCCAGACCCATGGCTCTGGCTTGAAAATCTTGACCTTACATGAAAATTAGTATTTCGGCTACTCAGCCTACAAATACAAATATTCATGTCTCTAGCTTCAGAAAAACTGGGACTATCCATAGATACTTTCTCCCCTTAATTGTTGAATTCTCAAAAATCCTTCCTGTGGTCTTCTTCTACGCTATAAAAAGTTACAATTTCATGTTTCTAACCCAAGCGATTTAGGCTGTGCACGTTTTGACAGACGGACAGATAGACTGACGGGCAAAACAGTGATCCTATGAGGGTTGCATGCATGCCCGGCATGCGTTGCATTGCCACTCCATCCGTCCGTCATCCTCCATCAATCCATCAGTCAAATAAGGGGTAACCTTTTCCAAAAATGTGCGCGTACTAGGTTGCAGGCACAGCTAGTAACTAATAAGGATTAGTACTACTTTTATTTCAGTTATTACCCGATGATGTCAACAATTTTTCTTGTTTGCAGTTATTTAGAATTTTAAGTTGTTTTAATTTTACTTATTTTGTCCTATAATATTAAACATTTAAATTATGTACTAGTCTTTTTTTAAGTAGTACTACCTATTACCCAGTGTTGGGCAAAATTAAATTTCAGAACAATTAAAAATTAACAGTTAGTGAGCTTTTATTTACTATATCAACAAAATAACAATAAAAAAGATTACAAAGAAAAAATATCCTACCCACCAACCTATTAATAAAAATGTAGTACTTAAATTGTACTTAAGATTTAGTGAAAATTGTCCTTTACGAAGTTACCCTTATACGACTAAATAAAAGTAGGCAAGATACGAATTTAGTATATGAGTCACTTCTGTTTTTGATTTATCATGTCGTCTTTTTGATGTATCGTGGCGTATCGAAAATTCTAAATTCAAAAAATTCAACTCGCGGTCCTACGACATTGTTTGAGCAAAAAGCGGTCAACCTCGAGCTGTCAGTTGCAATGGTTCCAGCCTTAAGTTGCCTTTGAGTATTCGGCCATAAGTCTGGCGATATTAAAAAAATATTATTAAAATATCCATCACATAATCGGCCAATTGCATCATACCTATATTATTAACAACTATTCACGCCACGTACACACGCGATGACTTAACGACAGACAGACAGACATGAACGCGTTTAGAGAATGCCTAATTGGACTATACATACGAAACAACCGATCAAAACACTCGCACAAACTCTTGAACTTCTAACTTTTATTCTAGATTATAGAGTTCCATTTCCTTTGGAGGTATGCAAGGTTGAAAGGGTTTGTATTAAGGTGTATTGTCAGTGACGTACGGGAGCGATATCAAGGGAAATACCAACAGTACTTAGGGAGATCGCCCACGGTGACTTTTTGCAGAAATAGAGTCGCGCGACTGCATCGCTACTTTTAGCAGTCGCTACTTTTCAAAGTATTTTTTTTATGTGACAAACAAGCGATGGCCCGCCTGATGTTAATCAGTTACCGTAGCCTATAGATCCTCGCAATACCATGGGCATCGCTCGCATGTTGCTGGCCTGAAGGGGAGTGGGACAGAGGAAAGAAAACGGGAGGGGTTAAGCTTCCGGCTCTCTCACTCATCGTACTAAACGCAGCTGTAATAGCTGCTTTACGCCGATCTTTTGTGAGAGGGTGGTACTACCCTAGTAAAGCCAGCCTCTATATGAGCTGCGGGCAGTTGAGTAGGTGTTGTGTGCTGTAAAGGCACATCCAGGCAGAAATAAACACTGCATCGCGACTGTATCGTGGTTACGTGGGCGAATGTAATGGACCGGCGACTGCATCGCGACTGTATCGCGACTGCATCGCGACTGAATCGACTATCGCGATGTAGAATCGTGGTTACATGGGCGTAGGTAAACGACCAGCGACTGCATCGCGTCTGTATCGTGACTGAATCGCGACTTGCGATGTAGAATCGTGGTTACGTGGGCGAAGGTAAACGACCAGCGACTGTATCGCGTCTGTATCGCGACTGCATCGCGACTGTATCGCGACTGAATCGCGATTGCATCGCTGCAAAAAGTCGCCGTGGGCGACCTCCCTAAACTTGGCAAATGGCCTGGTATGGCATTTTAGTCGCGTAATTGTATTGGCAATAGTGTTTGGCATTTCGCTCGCAATGTAAATAATGGGATGTCTTAATAAATTGCGATCCGTGTGAAGAAACATTTGTCTGCCGTTTTGGAATTAGGAAAAGCATGGAAAGGAAAGTTGTGGATATCCTGGGTGATGGTTACGATTTAACATCGGCGCCATCTGTTAGCAGTTACAGCTATTCTGCTAATTCTGTTAGCAATAACCATGAGACTACGAAAGTTAAAAGTGGTTGGCAATAGCAAAGCAAAAGCAAGGCGCCCTTTCACGCTGCAGGTCGTAGGTTCGATTCCTACCCGAGACATGCATTTGTGTGCATGAACATGTCTGTATGCCCGGAGTCTGGGTGTATATGTATATTAAGTATGTATTTACAAATAAAAAAGTAGTATATGTAGTAATATCAGTTATCTGGTTTCCATAGTACAAGCTCTGCTTAGTTTGGGATCAGGTAACCGTGTGTACAAAAATGTCCCAGGATATAAAAAAATTGTCGTTGTCATTGATAAACAGTACACTTAGAAATCCGTCAACATTGTACAAATGAAAAAATATGAAATGTAACGTCACGACTTTTATCCCCATTCGGGGGTAGTCAGAGGCTTGAGTGGCCATACACCACCGCATTGTGGAGGTATTAACCAACTCAAAGCCCACGTTTCACCAGACATTCAGAACCCAACGTGACAGGTGGTGAACCTTGTCGCCGTGTATACAGGAACTGACTATTACCTAATCCCGAGGGATAGGTAGGTTTCCTCACGATGTATTGAACAATTGCCGTCATATTCTGCGCAATTGTGGTTAAAGGACTCGGCGCCCTTGTGAAGCACGAATAGCTATTTACACTATTTGGACCTAAACTCGTCAGCTGGTTATACTTGATTCCAATAATAGGATATCCCATCTCAATAATATTTTAAATGTGAAAGTTTGGATGGATGTATGGATGTATAGATGGATGTTTGCTACTCAATCACGCCAGAACGGCTGAACGGATCTCGATGAAATTTGGCACAGAGATAGATTATAGTCTGGAATAGCACTTCGGCTACTTTTTTTTTAATTATGCGCGGACGAAGTCGCGGGCGGAAGCTAGTAAATAATAATTTGAGGCGCTCATAGCCAGCTGCCATCAATGATAGGTAAACGATCGGAGATAAAGCAACGCTTGGCAAGGTCAAGTAACGATGGGTGACCATTTAATGGCATTTGAACTGAGCGTCCCCGTGCACGTTAAAAGTCGGTCCCGGTTGTTGTCATCTAGACAGCCTTGTCAGAGTCGGGCGGCTTGAACAACTCTGACACCAGCCCCCCTAGACAAGTGGCATGAACGCTAATCGAATAGAATAGAATAGACTTCACAATGTATGGAAATGACATTACAAGTCGCTATGTAGATACCGTGACTTATGTCATTTCCATACATGAAGCGTAGCGATTTGAAGGAACGCTTGCTGACGTCTACGCGTCAGCCACTTGTCTTGTCTGGTACCAGGGAACCATACGATAAGAAAAGTAATAATAAGTTAAAAATAATAGGCTATAGACACATCAAGCGCCACAATGCATATCGCATGCAAGGCATCCCGCCACCCTCGACGCAGGAAGCCGATACTACGCACCCATTAAATTATGACTCCACCATTCACCATGAATGCTGATCAACCCGTCGCGTGGTGATGGCCTACGTGTGAACGACACTTTATTTAAAAAAGAATCGGTAGTGGCTATGGGCTATTAAAATTGTGGCTGGCTACTTGAAATTCCAGTGTTCTGGTAGAGAAAGATTTGAGTCTTCATTATGATCAAATAATAATAATATCCAGGGACATTTTTACACACGGCTCCCTGATCCCAAACTAAGCAGAGCTTGTACTATGGTAACCAGATAACTGATATTACTACATATACTACTTATTTAATTGTAAATACATACTTAATATACATATACACCCAGACTCGGGACATACAGACATGTTCATGCACACAAATGCATGTCCCGGGTAGGAATCGAACCTACGACCAGCAGCGTGAAAGGCGCCTCCGCGCCAACCACGCTAACGGGCGCGGCGCGGGCGTTTAAAGATACTTATCGAATAATTTGAAGGTGGTAGAGCCAAGCTGTAGCCAATTGACTGCAGCTCATATACAGCCTCTACCGGGTTAGTACCACCCTCTCACAGAAGATCGGCGTAAAGCAGCTATTACAGCTGCGTTTTGTACGATGAGTGAGAGAGCCGGAAGCCCAACCCTCCCCTTCCCCTCCCTCCATCCCACTCCCCTTCAGGTCGGCAAAGTGCGAGCAATGCCTTTGGTATTGCAAGTATATTTAGCTACGGATATTATTATTATTTATTTTGCTTTTTATTTTGCTACGGTAACTGCTTAACGGGCCGTACGGGCCGTACGCTTGTTTGCCATCTCAGTCCTATAAAAAAGAAGCATTTTCCAAAGGGTAGTCAACGTCAAATAGTATATTTTGTTATAGTCCTATAGTACTTACAAATTGACATTTTTACAAATACATTACCAAGAAAGGAGACGTAGTACTGTCCAACATAGTATATCCTAAACTGAGTACATGGGCACAGTACGACTTAGTCGCTCGCGGAAAATAAGGTTGAAAACATGTCAGTGCTAATATGACTCTTCTTCTAGTGAATAAAACACATCAAAATGTTTGTTGACTGTCGAATTGCGAGTGCGATAACAGAAGGGCTAGACAAGTGGTTGACGTCTACAAGCGTTCATTCAAATCGCTACGCTTCATGTATGGAAATGACAGAAGTCACGTGGTCGACATAGCAACTTGTTGTTGGTTTACATAGCGACGTTTGACATTTCCATACATTGTGAAGTTTATTTTATTCTATTCGATTAGCGTTCATGCCAATTTCGCTGCATGTAGTGTTGCGCTGAGCTCAAGCCTTGTGCTTATAATATTAGGAGGTAGGTACCATATCTGCTAAAATGATACATCAATGCGTTAAAGGCATCTTTCATGGAAGTCAAGAGCATATTGGGATTTGACTTATCCATGTTTTTTTTTCAA
Source organism: Drymonia ruficornis (assembly GCA_947859195.1). Taxonomy (NCBI): domain Eukaryota; kingdom Metazoa; phylum Arthropoda; class Insecta; order Lepidoptera; family Notodontidae; genus Drymonia; species Drymonia ruficornis. The sequence continues at coordinate 8,537,076 of OX401926.1, read as the reverse complement.
ACAATGTTGATAAGTTAAAATAAATCTCACAAGCTATAACTTATTCAAGTTATAAAACAAACAACAGCTCCACAGTTTCGAATAAACAATATAAAATTCAAAACGTACGCGGTCAATAAACAACGTTGCATTGCGTCTGAGCTTCGCAGGAACGCTCGGTGTGGTCAAGTGGCCCTTAACTATGCGTGGCGGGAGCGGGACGCATTTAAACATAACTAATTCGTGTTGTGCGCTTAGAATTTGAATTTCGAACGCATACATTGCAAGCAATACGTGAACCTAGTGGCGGGAATTTTGACAGATGACAGATTGGTTTTTTAATTTGCTTGCCACAAAAACCACAGATGATAATTTTATATCATTGTAATTAAACCTCCTGTGAGTTCTATCTGCTTTTGATAGTTACCTTGATCAAGGAAGTTTTAAGTCTCTTTCATGACCTTGATACCTTTCCAACTCCGAAAGGTTCCTCCTATGTTTAATTTGCCAAGATACAGGCACTCGCCTAGTTTGGCCACCGCAGAAAATTGTACTGTACTAGATTTTTATGGAAATAAACATTGAATATTAAGTATTATTATTAAATATTGCACTTTGAATTGGCGGGATTACCTATGACAGCTGTCAAATTACATTTTGAAATTTAAACTGGCCATCAACATTTTTTTTTGTTACAAATTCCTCATAGAGTTCTGCACAAAAACACCTTTCTAGAAACAACAACGAAAAAAGTTTCAAAGGCGCATTTGTAAGTGATCCATCGTCATAGGGATAGCCATGGACATAGTAATTTTTTTTACCTGGATTGAACACTCTTAGGAACAACATATTTGTAGGATCAAACATTATGATAGTTTTAAAATTGTTTAACCCAATGAGTTTTGCCTACAAACTGCGACTAAAGTCAAGTCAATAGATTACTCAATGTAAATAAAAAGAAAATGGTTAAAAACTTTAGTGACTTTCTTCAATAACCGAAGCAGCCCCACCGCAACTGTGTCACTATCTCTTTCCTTATTCACAAAATAGAATGAGACAAAACTGACATTTTACCAACCACGTTGTGCGTCCAGGATGCGCAGTCCTGTTAATATTTCTCGTTCCATGGGGTAGCACAAAAACTGTTATTTTAGCGAATTAAAGTGGGCGTCAACGTGTCGGGAGCGAGCTCCGCAAATTGCCATTTTAATTGACCGTATAAATATGTTTGGATTCCATTTTAGAAAACGCCTGTGCAAAAACGAAAAAAAAACAGAATGCATCTGTCATACTAAGTGATTGATATTGACAGTGGAAATTGGTTTTCTTCAAAGGTATCGCTCTTATAACAATTCAACATGCTACAGTCGTTAAAATATAAACTACTACTAGACCACGTGGTGTACGAAATAAAAAAACTGTTTGCAGATATTAATCCATTCAAATTTAACGATCATAAACAAGAAGCATGGACAATTATAGTTAGTTTTTAATGATGGTATCAGTAGCGACCTTTATTGGTACCTGACTGTAATGTAACTGGCCACACAAGGCCCTAAGCGTGTGCATACTTGTGCGACTAATTTCTTTCCAACTCCTAACCCAATTCCATTGATATTGGATTCCAATATATCCTGAGTTGGGTGATGTATCTAAAAACTATCTCCAAAACCGAGACGAACTAAAAATATAAAAAATATATTGGTGCTGATTCTATTTACTTATATGCTAACTAAACTAACTGTATGGCTATTTTATGTCATCGTAAAATTATTAAAATACCTTTGAAGTTCGCGAACCTATCTGCATAGCTGACGACATAAATGACGTCACGTCACCCGGATGAAGTTCCACGTTCCGAATTCAAAATTTAAAATGGCTGTCACGTATTTTGACAACTTGCTTGATCCAACAGTCTATGAGATCGGAATGAGATCATACGTTTAAAAATAATGTATTGTTTAAGGACGAATGTTTAGGGTATAATATTGACGAATTATATACCTCATCAAGGCACATTCAAGTTCAAATAGTTTATTTCGTTTAGGCCTGTAAATTGTAATTTTGTATTATTTTTTAAAATTTATTTATTTACTTTTAGTTTTTTATTAATTATCGTAGGATTGGATAGGTTTGTGTGTGTAAATATTTATAATTCTAATAAATACCCCTTTTTTACTTAATTCTATCTCCAGATCTGAAACGCGACCTCGACTGAGAAGATCCAGCAAGACACTCAGCGGGCTTGTTTTTTTTTTATTCAGCCAATTAGCCGTTATAGTATTCGTTACAACCAGAGGGCCTACTCTGTTTCAAACGAAAACGAAATTTCGGACGAAATTCGCGTATTTCCTACTACGTTTCTTATTGATTCCGACATTCTTACGAACGAAAATTGTTTGACGTTTAGATTCGACGACGACGAAGACGTCAAACAATTTTCGTTCGTAAGAAATGTAGCCCCTCTGTAATTACAGTTACAGGAAAACGCAACAATATTGTCTGAAAATCTGAAATGTGCGCTCAATCTTACTATTTAATATGTATCACCGAAACATCAGCGAAATTGCTTACCCAATCACTAACACCAAACAAAATTAAATCTTAATCCAAACAATTAAAGTCCGATTCGACTTCGACAATCGTAATCAAGTTAGCCAACATATAAATCAAAATTCATTGGAATCGATCTAATAAAGATCGATCGATAAGCCGGAATCTATTGTCACAGTTTAAACAAGCCAATTATAACCCGGTCATGTGTAAAACATAAAATTCGACCGTGCCGGGGTCTTCCGGGAACGATTTTATAACTCTAGAGAATAAATATTTCTCGCATCGCTTTAGGCTAGTGTTCGAATTATGATCGATTTCAACTCGATCGAACTTGAGAACGCTTTTGAGATGACATTAGATTGACATTTCCAAGTTGGTTCTCAGATTTGAAATCGATATATTAATGATGATGATGATTTAGCTGACAAAGGTGGCAAACAAGCGTACGACCCGCCTAATGTTAAGCAGTTACCGTAGCCTATAGATGCTTGCATTACTAAAGGCATCGCCCGCACGTTGCTGACCTTAAGAGGATTAGGACAGAAGGAGAGAAGGGGGGCTTCCAGCTTTCTTACTAATCGTAGGAAACGCTGTAATAGCTTCTTTACGCCGATATTCTGTGAGAGGGTGGTGCTACCCCGGTCGGCAAAACTTCGTCTAAAGGTTGGCACTCATCTATCAACTCGGCACCCGACCAGCACCGCCGGCATCCAATAACTGAACCGGAAATAAGTGGACCACGCGCTGACCATGCGGCGTTCACTCGTTGACCACGCGCGGTCCACTGATTGATCACGTGACGGTGCTTTTACCATAAAGGTATAAAAGCAGCGTCCGCCCGCGGACTACCTGTCGACAACGAGTGGACGCCGTGCGGCGAGGCGGAGCTGGTCGGGTGCCGAGTTGATAGATGAGTGCCAACCTTAAATAAGAATTGACTTTGCATAAATATAAAATGCGCATGACTTACCTTACCTATAAAATACACACACGGCCCTATTAATTACATGATTTTACGCCTGTCATATTCATTTCGCATGAAAATTATTTGTCAAACACATCCGATTGTTATTTTTTGTTGCGCGACAAAAATATTAATTTTATATTAATGCACCCGTGAAAAGGGACTGACAGAAGGACTGTATCGTTTTCTACTTCATAAGCGTCATTATGAGATTGACAATTTTGAAAATTACACTTTCAGAAGTGTAATAATTGTCTTATTTACACTCGGAGAAAGTCCAAAATCGTTTACAAATAACTTTTGGTAGGCGAAAATTGTGTGACAACGATCAATAAAATTTACAAAAGGTCAGAAAGAGATGGAATGTGAAGATGAGATTTTTTTCGACTTTTTTTTTCACAAACGAGCAACTGCCGGGTTCCGAGAAGGTGTAAAGTGGCTCCTATGGTTATTTATATTTATTGTATTGTTAATAAGCATGCTAAGGGGGAACTTTTCGTAAACTATTAAACGGTTATATCGAGCTAAATAGAATATAATGACCGTGAATAATGTTTGAATGGGCGACGCGGCAATCAAAAGCCATTGTTATTTTATACACAACTGACTTTTGACGTCTTTATCCCATTTGAGTTTGACAATTTTAATTTTACAATTCAGACATTTTACACTTTTTAAACTTTTTTGAAATTGGAGTGTTCCAAAGTTGAATATCGCACACTCGGCTGTTTTTAAACGTTGTTCGATTGACGTATAGATTTCGAATTTGGAAATAATTGTGTCATATTGGGCGCCTTCGGGGAAGAGTGTGTGAATGACAATTTGTTGCGAATAAATTGTGTGGCATTGTCAAGGTATGTCGTGAGATGGTCTATACAATGGAGTGTCTATTGGACGGCCATCGAATATTGATTAGGTGTAGATGTAAAGACGTTTGGCACTTGAATTTATTTGAATCGTTGGACAATATGAGTTTTTTTTGGAGCGGTGTGTAGGTTTACGCCAGCGGTTCCGATTATAATAGAGTCTGTAAATTTGTTGCTCTACGTATAATACAGACATAGATAATGTTAGAGTACTTAAATGCCACTCAAATATGAAGTTCCACTTAGCTGCTTGGGACGAAAATTGAGCTCCTCTCAAATGAAGATGAGTTATTGAATTTGGCAGATAGAGAGGAAGCAATCAAACTCCTTTGTATAATTAGTTCGATTCCCGCCTCATTCTGATTTGTAACTTTCAAACGCGAATCTTATGTTCAATGATAATATTGGAGCAAATGTTTGTACTTATTTAATTGCAATTTACTTTTAAATAACGTTACTTAATTTTATTCCCATTACAAAGTGGTCAGTACTAAAAGCACCCATTATTCCAAATTCAAACCCCAAGACAGATAGCATCGGACAAAGCCGTTCCTAATTCAATTTCCACCAATGAATAACGAGCTACGCAAAATTAATTGCGCTCACGCCGATAAAATTACTATACAATTAAGTACCGAGGGGGAGAAATGGGTTTACAATGAGAATACAGTCTCAATTGTTATTTTATTAAATAGTTTATTATACTGTAATGGAAGTATCTGGAACTTTCTGAAAAGTTACTTACTTTAAGGAAATATTTACACAACTGGTTTAATTTGTTCGGTAGATTTTTAGAATCACAATGCAGCTTATTTTAAAAAAAATCACAATAAAATCTGAAAGTTAGATTTAACTAAAGTTTCTATTCCGGATTACTAGATGGCGCCACAGATACTTTCTGTCTACTGCTTGAAGTACGTGTAAGTAAGTACTTATTTAGCTAAAATGTATTCTACATTGAACTTTAGTTTGTTAGATTATATTACCTACTTTCCAGTATTGTTTTTTGTATATTTTGTTATGAATCTTAACTGGTTTATTTCTATTTTGTATCCTTTAAGGTTTTTTAATGGGTTTATCTTTCGAGTAATCTGTGCTTATTGACAACTTTTCAAATGACGTCATCAAAACAAAGGTAATCACACAACCTACACAATAACCAGTTAAATTATCCACGGCCAATTATTACCCTCAAAATAGAATTTGGACGGCTGTTAGGGCCACAAAAACCCTTGAAGGACCATTGTCCATCACAATGACCATTTGTGGCGTGTGACAGACCATTAAATGACCATATATCTTTGTTCGAAAACCATAAATTAGTTGGGGCTATTATTTTCTGTATAATTAGCGGAATCGTGTAGTTTTCGGGGTTTGTTTTTGGTGGAATTGGGTGCAGGGATGGATTTGGGTTACAAAATGTTTCCTGGGACATTCTTTTACACATATCTACCTTCTCAAACTAAGCAGAGCTTGTACTATGGAAACCAGATAACTGATATTACTACATATAGATACTAGGTACTTTTTATTTGTAAATACATAAATACCTACTAAATATACACATAATTACACCCAGACTCGGGACATGCAGACATTTTCATGCACATAAATGCATGTCCTGGGTGCCTATCACTTACGACCGAATCGGTACCTACGAACTGCAGCGTGATAGGCGGAATCTAAACCAACCACGCCAACGGGCCCAGCATTTATAGAGATTTTTAGCCAGTTGATAATGGTTTAACAAGCATTTTAAAAAAAAGTTGTGTTACGTTTATAATAATTCAAAGTCAAAAGTCAAAAATTTTTTATTCATGTAATCTATAAATAGCACTTATAAATCGTCAAATTAGCGAAAATATTTTAGCGTTACTACCCCAGACCAGGGGGGTTACTCTGAAATACGTCGCTGACGGATCGTCCGAAGTACGGATTCGATATAAAATCAAAACAATGTCAAATCGTAGAGAAAAACGAAAGAAGAAATGTCAAATCACGACAATCCGTCAGCCGAAACGTTAGGTTCGTATTTCGGAGTAGGCCAGCTGCTTATTGACAAACACCATTTGTGTTTTTTTTTAATAGGACTACGGTGGCAAAAAAGCGGCCCGCCTGATGTTAAGCAGTTACCGTAGCCTATAGATGCTTACAATGCCAAAGGCATTGCTCGCACATTGCTGACCTGAAGAGGAATGGGATGGAGGGAGGGGGAGGGGGGGGGTGGGCTTTCGGCTCTCTCACTCATCGTACCAAACGCAGCTGTAATAGCTGCTTTACGCCGATATTCTATGAGAGGGTGGTACTACACCGGTCGAGTCAGCCCGTATATGAGCTGTAGTCAATTGGCTACAGCTTGGCTCTACCACTTTGAAATAATGCTAAATACATCCCTGTACTGGTCCCATAGTGCCTCCCACCAGGGGGTCGGGTATGCCGCTTGCACATCATGGTCCAGTCCTGCTTCACGCTATTGATGGCGGCAGCTGACAGCACTAACAGATTTTTATTCTATGGATTGCCATTTCAAATCTATTTTTTTTTTTACATATACAACATCTTGTAATTTTATTTTGTCGTTATGCAGCTTTCTTCGACTGGACTCGTGGACTTAGAAAAAAAAATCTATTAAAAATAATACTGGCCAGTGTTATAATTTAACATACTGGCCGGTAACACACTGATTGACATTTTTTAAAGTAGATTGGTGAGTTTATTGTTTCTATTTTTTTAAATTACGAATCTGTCCTATAATTTTACTGGATTGCTTTTCCCGGTCGATCGAACTGTCAAACAACTTTACGCGGGAAGTCGTAATTTTATTTTTTAATTCTAATGTAAAACCTTCAGCCAAATGTGGGTGTTACAACCTCTGCCTTCCCCTACGAGCTTGCACATCATGGTCCAGTCCTGCTTCACGCTATTGATGGCGGCAGCTGACAGCACTAACAGATTTTTATTCTATGGATTGCCATTTCAAATCTATTTTTTTTTTTACATATACAACATCTTGTAATTTTATTTTGTCGTTATGCAGCTTTCTTCGACTGGACTCGTGGACTTAGAAAAAAAAATCTATTAAAAATAATACTGGCCAGTGTTATAATTTAACATACTGGCCGGTAACACACTGATTGACATTTTTTAAAGTAGATTGGTGAGTTTATTGTTTCTATTTTTTTAAATTACGAATCTGTCCTATAATTTTACTGGATTGCTTTTCCCGGTCGATCGAACTGTCAAACAACTTTACGCGGGAAGTCGTAATTTTATTTTTTAATTCTAATGTAAAACCTTCAGCCAAATGTGGGTGTTACAACCTCTGCCTTCCCCTACGAGGAAACACAGACGTTGTATTGTCTATTGAACCCACTAGAACATCGCAAAATCATGTTCAATACTTCCTTTTAATAAAATCATTGAAAAATCTGTTTAGAAAACGTTATGTACGAGTCAACACTACACTGAACACATACGCCTACATTACTCAAGATTGTAACCTTATAATTTACAAGTTAAATGTATAATGGTTACAACTTTACAACACAATCAACCTCATGCAGTGGTTTCGACGTAATTTTCATTTGATAAATTTTTGCCGGATTTGGCCGGAATTTGCCCGAAATATTTGGTTCAAGAAAGATAGCAAATTATAGTGTGAGGTTTACGGGCGAAGTCGCATGCAAAAGTGATCTAAAACTACAACATATCTGCAATAACGGCTTGTTCAAGTTCAAAACTAAATGGCCACTAGGCCACTACCCAATGTTTTATTCGAAATTCAAAATTGTTTACGTGATAATCATAGACAATAGATTTTATTTAAATAGTCTAGCGTGTGCTGGAACCACACGCTAGTATACTACACACATTCAGTAAACTTAGGTTATTTTTTAAATCGTTCCGAGTGTACCATTCTGCCAACGTGGGTACGGTACCCTAAACAGTCCCACACACGCCACAATCATCTTGATACAAAAAACCCATGTCCCACCCTAGTGTACCAGAATGGTCGCGTCTCTAAATAATAGAGACATCACAGACAAACAGACGGCAATAACTTATTCAAATTAGTAGTAATACGATACTCGGGCGTTGTACGTGCGTCCAATATCGCTGGAGATCTGGGAGTTTTTTGAAGTGAACTATACGCTTGTGGAGTAGAGAAAGCGATAATACCCGTGAGCCATATACAATTGTACAAGGATCTTTTGGCACTTGAATGATATTGCAAGGGGGGCGCTGTTGTGCTCTCAGGGTAACAAAAAATTACACAGTCAGAAGAAAGCGGCGTTAGTTCCGATTTCTGCCACGTGCCAAAAGATCCTTGAACAACTGTACTGCCCCTGTCTGATCCTATTTTCACTGTAGTTTAGTTCTTGTTTTATGTACACCCAAAGACAATACCAAGAGAGAGACTGGTAACTATCCTAAATAGTTTGTACTAGACTGATTCCATGGACACGGTACAACTCAGTCGCTCGCGGAAAATAACGTTGAAAACATGTTGAAATTGCCGATACTGAATAATGTCTTCTTATTTATTTAATAAATGAATTGCGAGTGCGATAACAGGGGGCTTACCACAAGCTCTTATTGCGATTCAATTATAGGAACGTTTTAATGACGTTTCTTATTGTCATGACAATAAGGTACGTCATTGCACAAAAAGTCGCTGAAACGTTAATACGTTCCTGTAATTGAATCGCAATAAGAGCTTGTGGTAAGCCCCGTGATGTATGAATTTAGTCGCATGTAGATAGTTTTATGATTGCGATGTTAGAAGGTACTATATCTGCTAAAATAATACATTGATGACAATATCCTTTTTTTTGTTTTCCTGCTTTTCTATTTTGTATCTTATTGTGTAGTGACAAATAAAACGATTTCTTTTAACTCATCGCCGAATTAGGTGTCAAAGTTAGTTTTGCTCTCTCGAAGAGTTAAATTATCGAATAGCATCTCATAGCTTTCACAACTGTAACGACCTAACATTTCCTTCTCTTTTTACCCAAACACGGCGCTTAGTACAAGTTGATTTATTTTTAGTTATTTTTTAAAGAATTATATTGTGTACGTGTCCAGTGCTGTGATGCGAGGTAATGAGTTATTACCCGTAAGTGATACTCAAACACGTACGTTTGATGAGTAGTGTTATACTAACGCTTAAGTACATACTACTAGGCTGAGGACTTTTTCATAAAAAAACGCCTTATGGCCTATGCCCATATAGCTTAGGCATAGGGAAGGTCCGAATTAATGTCCCTGAGTTTTTCTTAAATATCTTTGTTTGTATTACCAATGTGTATATATATATTTTTTAATAGCCTATTAAATGTCCAACTGCTGGGCAAAGGCCTCCCTTTTCTGTCTCCACAGGTACCTATCCTGGGCTTGTAATGGCCACGTTTTACCCGCAAAGACCAATGTGTATAAATAATGATTAATATTGATTAGTAGGTATCTTTTGCCTTTCTTTACATTATTTAATTTGTGTAGTTTTAAAAACGATTGGTGAAAACGATGTAGATTTAACGGTGGTAGAGTCAAGTTGTAGCCAATTGACTGCAGCTCATATACGGGCTCGCCCGAGGTATAGGCACATCGGCGTGTCACCGAAGTTCGGCGTTTCGTACGATGACCGAGAGAGTCCAACCTCCCCCCCCCTCTTCGCTTCCTCTGTCCCACTCCCCTTCAGGTCTTTCGTGTTGCAAGCATCTATAAGCTACGGTAACTTCACATCAGGCCGTACGGTTGTTTGTCTCCTTAGTTACAAAAGATAACCTAAACTAAAGATATTGCTGACGACCACAAGATGTATTAAGGGCCACCGCAGACTTGCTACTTTTTGCATCGGCGATCGGCGATTTTGCGACTGCATCGCGTTTTGGCGACTCTCTGCGGTCGGACGCAGCGACTGCTCCGATGCTAAAAGCGACTAAATCGCTGATCGCCAAAAAGTAGCAAGACTGCGGTGTCCCTAAGTTAACTATAGTTTGTTTAACTTAAAATTTAGATATCACCTTGTTACAACACTATCAAATAAGGGGAAGTCACATAACATGTGTGTATAAAAGGAACTTGACATCTGAATACACCATTGAATATATTAGATTATTCATGTCGTAGGCGTCCCGGGGATTGGTACCTCCGAACTATTGTATAGTAGCTGCCTACCCACCAACTATAACGTTATGAAGATATCATAAAATGGCCTCCGCCGTCATTTGAGTAGGAAATTGAAAATTAGTGTCTATTTTATTAGATTTATACGCAATTATGGGGTTTTGTTGTTTTCAGGGTTCCGTGACTGATCGAAAAACGGAACCTTACTGTATGCCTACCCGTCTGTCTAGATAGTGCACAACTCTTAGGTTGGTGGTAGAAACATGAAGTTTTGATAATATCTCTAATAGGAGGCATCCACTATGGAAGGATTTTGGAAAATTCCATCCCTAAGGGGGTAAAATCAGGAGTGAAAGTTTGTGTGGGGTACTATTGTTTCGGATGCTAGAGACATGAAATTTTGTACTTAGGCTTACTATAGCCTTCTCATTAAAAATAAAATATACTTACACAACTTCTGCCCCGAATAAGTTTGTACGGAACCCTCAGGGCACGAGTCCTACTCGCACTTGTCCGTGTTTTTTGATATGTAAAACAGAGTTGGACGTTTTCTATGGTTTGTAGAGTTTAGAATGTATAGAATTACAGATGATTATTTACATAACTTTATGATAGGCATCGTCATTGCTTTCCGGTACGTAAATGATCGGCGACTAAGCAACACTTGTCACGGTCAGTCAGAGATGGGTGACCAATTGACTATTTAGTGGCATTTCGAACTAAGCGTCTCCGTACTTCGGAGAGCATGTAAAAACACATGTGGCAGCCCAACCCTAACCTCCCCCCCCCTCTCCCCTCCCCCTCCATCCCACTCCCCTTCAGGTCGGCAGCGTGCAAGCAATGCCTTTGGTATTGTAAGCATCTGAAAGCTACGGTAACTACTTAACATCAGGCGGGCCGTACGCTTATTTGTCACCTCAATCCTGTAATAAAAAAAAAGTCTACCGAATTTGTCGTATCATAAAAGTAACTGATATTTAACACCCCATATGTCCCAAGAGTCCTTTTCGAAGTCCATAATTTATTATATTTATACACCTTTGAGTTTTTGCATCGGCCATCTATTGTATGGACTGTCTCGGGAATGACGAGTTATCGTTCTCGTATTATGATCGTTAATTGTCCGTGAAATTCGGACAATATCGTGATATTCATGTTTAATTGTCGTGAGTCGTGATAAAATAAATGAAATGTAACGTCACGACTTTTATCCCCATTCGGGGGTAGTCAGAGGCTTGAGTGGCCATACACCACCACATTGTGGAGGTATTAAGCCAACTCAAAGCCCACGTTTCACCAGATAGTCAGAACCCAACGTGACAGGTGGTGAACCTTGTCGCCGTGTATACAGGAACTGACTATTACCTAATCCCGAGGGATAGGTAGGTTTCCTCACGATGTTTTCCCTCACCGTCAGCGAACTGTAAATTATGCACATAGATGAAAATTCATCCATTTGTGCATGCCCCACCGAGGATCGAACCTGGGACCTTCTGATTGCTAGCCCAACCTGTTCACCCCTAGGCTACAGTCGCTATAGTCGTGATATTTTGAGTATTCGCGGGAATCCGCTGGATGCGGGCAGCGCAAGACCGGTTATTGTGGCGAACCTTGGGGGAGGCCTATGTCCAGCAGTGGACGTCTTTCGACTGAAATTACGATGATGATGATTTTAGTATTTGAGATGTTCGTTTAATGGTTGCGTTATGATCACTGAGTAAAGACTCAAGAAAGAGGTGCCCTTATTAGATATATGTAGGAAAAAAAACGTGGTCATTGTTTTTTCATTTTCATTGTTCTATCTACCCGTAAATAGTTGAACTACTCGCTTCGTTTTATGTCGATTTTAGTACTAGGCCGACCACTCGGCCGAGTTGCTTAGGGCCAGTCCCCTTAGTAATTGGTCCATGGTTATGATAGTGTCCTTTGTATTGGAAAATACAGAGACCTTTATGGAAACCATCTCTATTATAATTATGTATCAGGCCAACTAAAATTAAGGGCGAGCTAATTCGAGCCAACTAATTCGAGGCGATCGTAGCCAGCTGCAATCACTGATCGGTAAACGATCGGAGGTTAAGCAATGCTCGGCAAGGTCAGTCAGAGATGGGTGACCATTTAGTGGCATTTGAGCTGAGCGTCTCCGTGCTTCGGAGGCCGTAAAAAGTCGGTCCCGGTTGTTGTGATCTAGGCAGCAGTCGTTAAGCCTTGTCAGAGGCCTACGGCGGCTTGAACTACTCTGACACCAGGTTGGCCACTAACCATACGATAAGAAGAAGAATTAAGGGCTAATTTAACACACTATGACTCTATCTAGAACTTTTAAATCAATTTACAATTTAATTACAACATACTTTTTCTAAAAAGTGCTTTGTAGATGGATGGACTAACACACCAACTCTATGGTCCCAAACCACAGAGTAAAGACTAAAGAAAGAGGTGCCCTTATTAGATATTTGTATGAAACAAAACGTGGTCATTGTTTTTTCATTTTACTATTTACCGGTAAATCGTTGAACTATTCGCTTCATTTTATGTCGATGTTAGTACTAGGCCGATCACTCGGCCGACTTGCTTAGGGCCAGTCCCCTTAGTAACTGGTCCATGTCCCAAACTAAGCAACGCTTGTACTATGATTACCCTTGGACTGGGGGCGATCCCAGTGACACCCAGAACAGAGCTAATTACGAACAAGTCGCTTCCTAAATTTTATTCTGGCGGGAATCGAACCCGCAACCACCCGAACCACTGCACCTATCAGTATTTTAGAAATTCTTTAGTTAAAACTTTCTTAATTCTAAACATCTTGCAGTCGCTTGAACATATCAATAACTGACCGACGCTCAAAAACCGACAATACGCAATTCTAAAAAAAAACATTTTGACCATAGTAAATGGCGTTAACCATAGAGAATGTAGACCATACAATGGGTAGCTAATTGAAATCCACACTTCACACAATGGGACTCGACATCGAATAAGGGTGTGTTGCAAAAAAAATTGACATCTGTTGGGACTGGAAGATTGGATACACGAACGAATATGGTGCGATCTTTTTAATGGTGAATGTTTCAATAATAATAAGGTACACCTAGGTAATGGTGGTAGGATATAGCCAATTGAGTGTAGCTCATATATGGGCTGGCTGGCTGGGGTAATACCACCCTCTCGCAGAAGATCGGAATAAAGTAGCTATTAGCGTTTCGTACGATGAGTGAGAGAGCCCGAAGCCCAACATGGCCACACCAACCCCTCACGACCACGTACCGGAATACGCAGCGTGGTACAAGGTGGACCGAGGAGCTGGTGAAGGTCGCGAAGAACTGCTGGATGCGTGCTGCATAGGACCAGTCGTCGGCGAAAACCTTGGTGGCAGCCTACGTCCAGCAGACATCTATCGCCATGAATCGATTTACATAAAACAAAAATTCAGATACCTAACGACATCTTAAACAGCTGTTAAACTAAAAATTGTCTAGATAGACACCTGTTAGGCTGTGACGTTTGATCCGATATATTTTTTTTAATTTGAAATTTACACCGACGATGTTGCTTTCAAAAGCTGCACATAATTTGAGTGAACGTACAATATCATCTAACAACAATTTGCAAGCGATTGAGCGTTAAATAGACCTTTTTGCCCGTATATTGTTATTTGGCGTTTGTCACACTGCAATGTAGCATAGGTTAGATCAAACATTACTAAGGCTCGTATGAATAAACGCACTCAAAGTTGAGATCGATCTTAAGATGCCATTTTTGACGGATGTTCCATACATTAAGGCCCGTATTAATAAATCGATCTCAAGATTGAGATCGAACTTGAGATGCTGTTTTTGACAGATGTTCCATACATTAAACGTCAAAACTGCATCTTAAGATCGATCTCAACTTTGAGATCGATTTATTAATACGGGCCTCAACGTCAAAACTGAATCTTAAGATCGATCTCAACTTTGAGATCGATTTATTAATACGGGCCTCAACGTCAAAACTGAATCTTAAGATCGATCTCAACTTTGAGATGGATTTATTAATACGAACTAGGGAGACGTGACCGTCCAAAATAGTATGTCTAAATGGAGTCTTTGGACACAGTTCGACTCAGTCGTTCGCGGAAAATACTGTTGAAAACAAGTCGGTATTGTAATACGCTAAATTTAGCGTAATTCCTATGCTGTAAGAAAATTAATTGCTTTTACAGAATATTGCTATGTGGACTTTTTAGCTCCGCAGTTTAAGGTCGTGAAATGAATTGCCTGAAGCTTTCCACGGGGGCTAAGAACACCACATGGCAATACAGCAAACGCAACTTTTGAAACTTTTAACTTTTCTGATTTTCTAGCAGAACCCGTAACAATTTGCTAATTTCCGTAAAATAGTTCTGCTAGAAAAGATTTTTTTTTATTGGACTGCGGTGGCAAAAAAGCGTACGGCCCGCCTAATGTTAAGCAGTTACCGTAGCCTATAGATGCTTACAATACCAAAGACATTGCTCGCACATTGCCGACCTGAAGGGGAGTGGAATGGAGGGAGGGGGAGGGGGGTGGGCTTACGGCTCTCTCACTCATCGTACGAAACGCAGCTGTAATAGCTGCTATACGCCGATCTTCTGTGAGAGGCTGGTACTACCCCGGTCGAGCCAGCCCGTTTATGAGCTGCAGTCAATTGACTACAGCTTGGCTCTACCACCTTGAAGTATTGTATTGGCAATGTTGCTATGTTTCGCTATTAGACCCCCAAGTATCAAATTCATAATACTCTTCCTTCTAAAGATTGCTGAATAGGTACACATTTCATAGCTGTTTCAGAATCACCCTTAAGTGTTTGTATTTAATCACTATGCGACGGGGGCTGGCAGTCATTTCACGGCTATACATAACTTATTTAACGGCCCTTAAGGATCCCTTTCATAAACACCGACTTCTTTCAATAATCCCTAAGGGCGATGGTAACACCCTTTTTTGCGATGAAAGTTAAACCAATTTGCTTAGTGGATTAACGTTTGAAGTGGTTAGTTTGAAGCTTCGAATTTCAAATTAGGAGATTTTTTTTCGAAATTCGAATACTTGAGTTTTTTTTTTCGAAATTTTACGCATTTTACGGGAAATTGATTTTGATGAGTGAGAACTCCCACGATTTCATTTAAAACGCAAATTTTGCGTTAAACTTATTTATAAGTAGATACTTTTTATATGAAGTGAGGTTCTAGGTTTGATCCCCGTCTTGGTGTTTAAACTAATGACATAAGTCCACTTCTAGCTCAATTATTTAGCTTAGTTAGAGAGGCTATCAGGACTACTAGTAATAATAAGCTCACATTTATGGTAATTTTATATAAAAAAGAAAAAGTCCGTCTCTGCTGGCCTACTCCGAAATACGAACCTAACGTTTCCGCTGACGGATTGTCGTGATTTGACATTTCTTCTTTCGTTTTTCTCTACGATTTGACATTGTTTTGATCGTAAATCGAATCCGTACTTCGGACGATCCGTCAGCGACGTATTTCGGAGTAACCCCCCTGTTTCCGAAGAGGAATCTGTAATTTGAGTTTCTTAATATCTAGCTAGACTGTACAGTCCAGTCCAAAATAAGTAAAAACTAGTCTTTTGGGTGCTTTTTCCCTATAGAGGACTTCTCACTCAACAATAATACATTTTCAGTAAAATCCGTAAATTATCGAAAAAATAACACCCGATTTTCACAAAAAAAATCTCTTTGAAAATGCAAACTTCAAACGTTAAATCCACTAAGAAAATTGGTTTCATTTTCATCGCAAAAAGGGTATTACCCTTACCTGTAATTCTCGAAAGAAGCAGGTGTTCATAGCAGGGATCCCTCATACCCTGACTCTGGTGGTTTCCACCAGTAGGTAGGCAGTGCGTTCACACGTCGGTCACGCGCACGTCATTTGCTGCTATCGCCACATCATACTCGGAAACCGTAGATAAGAACCGTTCTGGGTCGTTTTCCACTGTTGTCGACATAAGCGGGAATGTCGGACGGCGCTCCGATGTTCCGATGTCTAATTTCATTCATTTCATGTTTGTGTATTTTTTTAAATCGTAATTTATATTTGTTTGTTTAGGGGTTGAATTTCAAAAAATCCTTTCTTAGTACATCTCAACCATCAAGACACAAACACCCTCCAAATTTCAAGTCCCTACGACCAGCGGTTTAGGCTGTGCGTTGTCTGTCAGTCAGTGAGTCAGGACTTTGATTCCAAATATTGAGATAATCTTAAATTCGAATATGAAATCCGAAAATAAATACCTACAGGATGCACTTAGTAAAGTTTTATCTAGGTGCCTATCTTGATTCTAGATTATATGCAATAACAGTATTTCTTTCCGACACGACATGGTACAGTGGACACACGCCCCCAGGATTGTGTGGCGTGTGACAACTCTTGCCGGAATTCTGTCAATTCCGACATAGGGTAGGCTTACATGGAGATGAAATATAGTTACAAGTCACACGGTACAATCTACTTAAATAAGAAGAATTGCGATCGATATGAGTGTTTTGTTCTTAATATGACAATAATAATAACTTTGTTAATCATTTATTGAATGTAAGCTCGTCTTATTTGCGTACATCATTACATATTTTATAGATATTGTAAAAATAATATGTTTTAATTATTAATATCACTAAAAAGCAGTGATAGCCGATTGGTTAAGCACGCGTCTTGCGGGCTTAAGGTCCTGGGTTCAAACCCTGGCTCACACCTCTGGATTTTTCGAAATCTATGTGTGAATCATAACTTTAATATGATTATCACTTGCTTACGGTGAAGGAAAACATCGTGAGGAAACCTGCATGTCTTTAGATATGTGAAATCCACCAACCCGCAACCAGGCCCAACTGGGCCAGCGTGGTGGATTATGGCCTGAATCCCCCTCGTATTGAGGGGAGGCCCGTGCCCAGCAGTGGGACGTTAAAAGGGCTCAAATATTATTATTATTATTAATATCACTAGGTACTGTCATCACAATAATTAACCATTTGTTTTATTCACGAAACATAGTATTAGATTACCTATTTATGTTTCTTCGCAGCAATACAAAATAAATCCACGTAGGTAACTTGTAAACCTTTCTTGTAAGTATGTTTGTTTCTAACGGGAGCCTAAACTCGCATAATCACATCATCTTCATGTAAACCTTCCTTGCTTAAGGTCACAAGTCATCCTCATTTTGAGCGACAAATGCTAAGGTACCCGCTACACGGAGCATACGTTTTACAACGTTTTGTATGCCATAAAGAGCTATTAGCGACGAGAATAATGCTGTTTCCACAATTCCATCGACAATTCACTTGGGAAAATGGCAGGACTAAGTAATGACGCTATAAGTTTGGATTTAATCAGGATATATTATATTTTTATTGGTGGTAGTGTCGATCCAAAGGAACAAGCATTGTGGGATAGCGAAGGGCCCTCTGCCCGCAGCCTACCAACAGCGGACCCCATTCACCAAACACAGCCCACTGTAGCCTAGGAGTGAACAGGTTGGGCTAGCAATCAAAAGGTCCCAGGTTCGATCCCCGGTGGGGCATGCACCAATGGATGAATTTTCATCTATGTGCATAATTTACAGTTCGCTGACGGTGAGGGAAAACATCGTGAGGAAACCTACCTGTCCCTCGGGATTAGGTAATAGTCAGTTCCTGTATACACGGCGACAAGCTTCACCATCTGTCACGTTGGGTTCTGGCTATCTGGTGAAACGTGGGCTTTGAGTTGGTTAATACCTCCACAATGTGGTGGTGTATGGTCACTCAAGCCTCTGACTAGCCCCGAATGAGGATAAAAAAAGTCGTGACGGTACAGCCCACTGGCGACCCTCTAGCGAGGACTTTCGCCCCTCTGGCGGGTCCTCGCCCATTCATCCATCACCTTTACCCCCCAGTCGCCGCCTGCCCAGCCCGTCGAAGGCCGGAAAGTGACAAGCAGTCAAAACGCGACGCCCTAGTCGGACTATCCGCCACCGCAAGCAACCCAAACCAGTAAACTGGAAGGGTTGCTAACAGTACCCAGGGTGCACCTTGGGGAGGTTGTCCAACGAGCACCCCGCTCCACTTTGTATCTGGAAGGTGGTAAGAGTGACGACTATTACTGAGTAGTATAGAGGAGTGTGTCCACAAAACACCAGATTTCATGTGCACCCTACAGTGCACGTACACTAGAGTACATTTTTGTGGAAATCGGAACACAGAATGATGATAACTAACTGGTTTTTGGAGACAATTGTGGTTGTATTGCGGTAATTTTGTGTTTATTGTGTAAGATAACGCGGAGATACCGACTCATGGGTTTCTGTTCGTGGAAGCGGTGCGGGTTCGACTACCGGGTTCGTTTAGATGCTTTTATTTGTGTATTGTTGCATTAAGTAGTTGTAGGTAGTTGTGGCCAGGCTACAGACAGCTCACTTTAAGGTTAAAGTCATTTATTTCTCAAAAAAAATACAAATTACTCGAGGGGAAATATCCCACTAATATTATAAATGTGAAAGTTTAGATGGATAGATAGATGGATGGATGGATGGATGGGAGTTTGTTACTCAATCACGCCAGAACGGCTGAACGGATCTGGATGAAATTTGGCAAAGAGATAGCTTATAGTCTGGAATAGCAGATAGGCTACTTTTTTTTAATTATACGCGGACGAAGTCGTGGGCGGAAGCTAGTAATTTATAATTAAAGTAAATTAATTCGATTTGGGCAGACTCAGGACAAAATTAAGGTGAGGGTAGAAGCAACATTTTGTTGGTGCTGGGCTAGGGAACCAATGTTTATTTAGGCCGGTGACATAGTGTAACTATTTAGAATTACTCGACCTTTGGTCTCGGCCTTTATTTTAGCTTGTCCATCAAGGGTTGCAATGCTGACCGCGCTGTGGAGGCCTGGAGCTGAGCTGCGCCGCGATTTCGCCCATCAACAAAGCGGTCAACAACACACTCATTAGAGACCGCAGCAATAATGTACTATTATGTATGAGTTGTATAGTTAGTACATTGCTATGAGTACATTATCTTGGGTAGTTTAAGTCCAAATAGTCAAATTTCTACCTGTGGTGCTTTACAACTGGTCTTCCATCAGTTGAAACAGTCTTGTATCTGTGGCAATCAGCCTATACTTTTTGTCTCCCGCTGTGCGGAGGGAGGTGGATAATCTTCTTCCAACTCCTCCTATTCTTTCGTTTGATTAAATTCGTGCGGGTTCCAAGACAACTTATATTCCAAATTAATTCAAAATTAATGTCAGTTTCACACACACCTCACGTATCCTATAAAATAAATATCCCCTGATCCACAAAATAGAACCACCCATAATTTAATTTCCACAAAACTGATAAAATATTCAACAATAGTTGTTCTAACAAGCAATTGAAATTGTTACAAGACTATTACCCATTTAGTGGAGATTTCATATGAATACAGAGGGGATACACGGACGGAATAACTATGTTTTCTGGACATTACTATTACTATTCCATGTGGGCGGTGCTACTGGATCGTTTCTCGTTAATTTTTAAGGATCTATTTTTCTTTAATTCGAAGAAAGGAGCACTTAAACTTGGGAGTTAGGCACAAACGGCGGCTGACTTAGTGCAACCATACACCTAGCTTGTCGACAGCTCTAGAGCAGTTGATTGTAGTTGACCGCAGTTTCAATACAAAATAGACATTAGATGTGTCCATATTGCGCGCATGCCTCACCCGAGCACTCATATTATGACATTACGTCTATGCGTTCCGACGTCAAAAGTGAGTGCTCGCGCGAGGCATGCGCCTGAGGAAGACGCCGCCATTCACCATACACGCACCGCTCAAGCAGTCGGCGGGCGGTCGATGCGGTCGACTGCAACCAACTGCTCTAGAGCTGGCGACAAGCAGTCCGTGTATGGCGGCGCTTAGCGCTACCATAGACGGACTGCTATAGTCTAGTAGTATAGTATAGTGATAGTAGTCCATCTATGGCGGCCCCAACGGCTCCAAGCAGTCCTTGTGCCAACTGCACTGTTTGTATTTGTACGCGAACTGCTTCAAGCGGTCCGTGTACAGCGGGTCGAGCAGCTCTTTGTGTATGGCGAATGACAATTTGGTATTGAAACTGCAATTCGCCCAACAGTGACTGCTTAAAGCTGTTGGCACTGACTGCTATAAGCAGCTTGTCTATGGTGGCGCTTAGTCTCAATACAAGATGTTAATCATAAGGATATATTTTATTCTCAATAACATAGTATTTTAAAGTACTATCTACTTAGATAGAAACATTAATACGAAAAGAAGAAGAGAACTTCAACATTCCATCTCCATCTCTCTCCATCATATTGATCAATCGCTTATCTTGCCACTCCATAAGGGAGGTATCACACCTGAGGGGCTAGCCGAGTGGCATGAACGCTAATCGAATAGAATAGAATAAACTTCACAATGTATGGAAATGTCAAACGTTGCTATGTAAATCAACAACAAGTCGCTATTAAGATCGCGCTTGAGATCACGTCACTTATGTCATTTCCATGATGAAGCGTTGCGATTTTGTAGACGTCAGCCACTTGTCTAGCCCTTCTGGCGACCGACTGGCGACCGTCGCCAGTCGGTCGTCAGGTATATTACCTGTCATATTTTGACATATTTCAATACAAATTGTTTGGATACGTGGCTGGAGACGTCGCCGGCGACGTTGCCAGCCACGTATCCAACCGTAGCCAACTAATGACATTTCAATACGAATAGTTGGCTACGGTGGCTGGCGACGCGCCTGGCGTCCCGTGTATTATGGCCCTAAAGTCCCAAGTCCCCAGTTTATTATCCGCAGTTAGTTTGAGGAACTAAGTAATATTCAAATTAACTAAATGCCCGAATTGTGTTAGGTTTCTGAGAACGAAAGTTAGAAATTTAGCTGCGTAGCTCAGTGTGTGATATCCTTTGAATTGGACGGGGTAAGGCCGTCGCACACATAATGATACGCTATACTTAACTGTCGACTCAATATCAGAAGAGTTTGTTTGTGACACAGTGATATCTCGATTTTTGTTAAATTTCATGTGACGGTGGCAAAAAAACGTACGGCCCACTTGATGTTTAGTAGTTACTGTAGCCTAAAGATGCTTTTAATACCAAAAGCATCGCTCGCAAGTTGTCAACCTGAAGAAGAGCGGGGAAGGTGGGTTGGGCTTCTACAGGTTGTTGAAAAAGACCTTAAAAGTATTCGAAAATCGATAGTGTTTATACCATTTAATTCTATGATCGATATTTATCCAAACCCCTAAGTTTTATTTCTCACTTTTGAAACACGCTGTATAACAATATTTCATATATTATACCTACCTTAACAAAGATACCTAACATAAAAATGACACATACATTCCTACCACATACCTACAAACCACTGGTACTCATTCTCAGATACCTACAGTAGGTATAGCTTGAAAATTCAAATGATATCTTGGAGTACGCGACCGGCATACGGTTTATTATGCAGTTCGCGCATGCGTTATCGCCTGCCACTAAATTGTCGAGCGTGGATCGAATGCGACGCGATGATTTAACGGTCGCTTAGGTGTGGAGCACACGTGCGAGCATTCTAGGAGAAGGAATAACTAGCATTGATAAATTACTGCATTTGTTTCATGTTATAGGTAGATAGTGGCAGAGCCAAGCTGTAGCCAACTGACTGCAGCTCATATACAGGCTGGCTTAACCGGGGTACTACCACCCTCTCACGGAAGATCGGCGCAAAGCAGCTATTTTAGTTTCATTTCGTACGAAAAGTGAAAAAGTCGGTCGCCCAACCCCCGGTCCCCTCTGTCCCACTTCCCTTCAGGCAACGTTTGAGCGATGCCATTCGTGTTGCAAGCATCTATAGGCTACGATGACTGCTTAATATTAACGTGATATTTATAATGCAAACTTCTAGTAAATTTCCCCTAAAATATCCAAATTGTGCACTAGCCTTAACTAATATCGATTTTTATGGTCCCGTCAAAATTCAATACTTACTGCTATTGGTCCTCCGTATGGTAGTTCACAGAACCCATTTATGGTCCCATTGTGGCTCAAATGTCCAATGAGGACCTCCTTTGTATCCTGTTACAGTCACTTTTAGGATTCTAAATGGTTTAATTAAAGTATGTACTCGTATGTATGTAAGCACGGCCTTTGAATATGTGATCGTATGTATACTATGTAAAGTATTTATATGCTAATTTGGCAATGACATAGGTATGAAGGCAATTTTATTTCAATAAGAACACAATGTTCAAAAATTCCATATATGTTTAAAGTTTTGAATTTCAGGAGATTCGTCCACGGCGATACTCAAAAGAAACGCAACAGAAGGGCTAGACAAGTGGCGTTCCTTCAAATCGCTACGCTTCATGTATGGAAATGACATAAGTCACGCGATCTACATAGCGACTTGTTGTTGATCTACATAGCGACGTTTGACATTTCCATACATTGTGAAGTCAATTCTATTCTATTCGATTAGTGTTCATGCCACTTGTTTAGGGGGGCTGGTTAGTTATTCTCCAAGCTCCATACAAGATCAAACAAAACACAATCACTCATGTACGCGGTGTTTTGCCAAAATATTTGAACCAGAAAACTTTCTCGAAACCAGTTGTGCGCGACCAGCATGTTGAGTCGCGTGCAACTAATTAATTACTTATCAGTTTCTTTTCAGTAGCATCATGGACGAATGACCTTATATTATATAGATTTATTTTTAAAAATATAGATAGAATCCTGTGATGATAAATTGGAAAAGAATTTCGTAAAAAAAGTGTTAGAACAAAATTTGTCTTTCAACTCCTCTACATCAAGGAATACATCGAACTACAAGTAATTCTCTATGATACCTAAGTAGGGGTGACAATCTTCAGGACCTGTCTAAGCACCAGCATCAATTAAATTCTATTTCCCAATCACACATTCAAGAATCCGAAAAAAATACAAATTATGAAGTTTATCACTAATGTATGGAATTTTTACGACTCTATATATCCGATGAACAGCATGTGGTCTGATCCGACTACCGTGACCCGAGTAATGTCTCTATACGCACGCATAAAACAGCTAAAATACGTTGTATATTATTATTATATTATTATGAATACGGTCGCCAGTAGCGATTGAATTAATTCACTATAATACGAATTATAGATTAATTATTCAGAAGTTAGGATAGTTCGTTCTCCTGCTGAGTGTTTTTTTATGTGAATCAAGTGGCAAGTGTACGGCCCACCTGATGTTAGGCAGTTACCGTAGCCTATAGATAGGTACTGCATCACTGATCCACCATAACTGCAGCGGATGGTTGCAGGTCCGATAGCAAATCTCGGAAACGGCCTTTTCTTAATTTGCCCTGGTCTGGGTGTCACTGGGATCGCCCCCAGTCCATTGTATGGTAGCCATAGTACAAGCGTTGCTTAGTTTGGGACCATATAGAGTCTGGCGATATTTATTTGTTTATTTAGGGCCTCCGCAGACTAGCTACTTTTAGCATCGGCGATCGACGATTTTAATGCTGCGTCTCGCTCGTTCGCGCTCGAAGAAACGCGACGCAGCATCGATACGTCACAAAATCGCCGGTCGCCGATGCTAAAAGTAGCTAGTCTGCGGAGGCCCTTAAGACGATACAAGAAAAAAATGAATTTTAGTTTCGGGGTGTGGCTAGCGTCGCGTGAGCTGCCGAAGGATATATCCCTCTCGCTTAGCTAGGACAGAACAGCTATGGAGTAGACCTTAGTATAGTTTTTTTTTGAAGGAACAATATTGTTTAATTCGTACAATTAAAATAATATGTCCCAGTGCACCTTTTAAAATAGATGAAATGGATGAAAATATTCAAATATATTTTTTTCGTTTTATATGGGATTTTTATGTCGAGTGTATTTGAAAAAAATAATTTAATTTCTATGTTGTTTTTATTGCTGAAGACAAAGTAAGTCAAAAGAAGACAAACGATACCTACAATATGCTGATAGATACGTATAACAATATTTCGATCGTATAATAGCCTATAACCAGCGGACGATCCAGACGCGTCCAACGATATCTCATTAGTCAAATTATTATGATATAAAAATAGTTTGGACGTTATACGGGAGCAGATGAACATACATACATATCGGTCAAAATCATAACCCTCCGCCCACCGTAGTCGGGTAAAAATGTACATACTCTGTGTCAGTGACTGACTGCCGGATATGAGTATCTTTTTCATGTTTCGTAGGCAAAGGAATATTTTGGTACTTAACTTCGATGCCGATCATGAAGTCATCAGCGGTGTCATAATATTTTTTTTTACCATATTTAATTTATTTTTTAATTTAATTTTCAGTTTTTATTAATTTTATTGATTTAACCATGCAGTTATTTTTTGTTTATCTTTTTATCTTTATTTTTTTATCTATTAAAATCACCCTTAGACTGGTTACCGCCACAGGTGACAAGAGGGCTGGCTCTTTCCTTGCTCAAAAAATTCGCTTGACAACAGGAACAGCTTGAATACAGGGAGGACATGCAGCCAGTATCCCACGCGGACGGTATTTGTTTAATTAGGGGTAGGTTTTTATTTTATTGTATTTTATTTTAATTTATGTTATATTATATTGTATTTTAATGATAAAACATGAAAAATAAAAATAAATATATATATATTTTTTTAAATTTAATTTTACTTTTATTTATTGTTTTATATTTATTGTGAAATTATAATAATTTTAATAATCAATATTGGACTATGTCTGAAACCAATACATTGAATTGAATAATTTAAATACAAAAATTATCACATTAACTCGTTAAATCACGGTTTACACCCGCTAGAACGAAAAAGATCCTAACATGGTAGGTAGGACCTGAGGGTTGGCCAGTTAATTACTTAAAATACACTATATTTATTTCAAGAAAAAATTCATAAGATCTGAAGGCGTCGGACTCGCACATAAAGGGTTCCGTACCACCGTAGAATAAACACATCAAAAATATCAAGTTTGAGACTTGATATTTATTTTTAAATGTTATTATATTTTTAGTATTTGTTCTGCACCGGCAACAGAAATACACATTCAGTGAAAATTTCAACTCTCTACCTGTTACGGTTCGTGAGATACAGCCCGCGCTGACAGACGGACAGACAGACAGACGGACAGCGTAGGCCTAGTAATAGGGTCCCGTTAGCACCCTTTGGAACCCTAAAAAGTAGCCTATGTTCTCCGCCAAGACCCAGTCTATCTCCATACCAAAATTCATCAAAATTGGTTCAGCGGTTTAGCCGTGAAAAGGTAACAGACAGAGTTACTTTCGTTTATAATATAATAGATTGAATAGGACGGACAAACATTTTCCTATCCATATCTGTAATGTTATTTTTTACGATAATTTATTGATGTATGATATATTTATTACTTGCCCATCCATACCTACAACAAACGCAATAAAGCGACTCCATTGTTTTGACAAGCAATGTATTCCCACTGTCGGCCCAAGACCATGCTGCAAGTATATAACAGTAAGCGAAATAGGGAGTTTTTACAGAAATGACACGAATAACTATGAAATGACAAGAGATGACACAAAATGACAAGAGATGACAGAAAATGACAAGAGATGAAAAGAAATTACACAAGACAAGGAAAAGCAAACGAAAATCACGCTGCAGTGCAGGTCGTAGGTTCGATTCCTGCCCAGGACATGCATTTGTGTGCATGAACATGTCCGCATGTCCCGAGTCTAGGTGTAATTAAGTGTATATTTAGTTTGTATTTACAAACAAAAAGTAGTATATGTAGTAATATCAGTTATCTGGTTTCCATAGTACAAGCTCTGCTTAGTTTGGGATCAGGTAGTCATGTGTTAAAGAATTTCCAAGGATATTTATTTATTTATCATAGGCGTCGGCGGACTGTAAATACTGTACTGTACCTGTAATGTGGCACGACCGTAATATTTTTTCTTAATATTTTTTAAAAAATCCTTCACAGGTCCGACGTCGAACAAGTCCGAGCGGACACTGACAATACAAAGTTAGAGAGAGACATGGTTAGTTCAAGTACTTAAAATGTGAGATGGCGATATTGTGCGCGCGCTCGGAAATAAACAACGTAAGCGCCAAACCACATTTACTTGAATTAAAAAAAAACTACTTCATGAATTAAAATATGGTTGAAGGGTAGTTTAGATATCATTATTTGCTATGTTTTAGAAATAATTTCGTGATCTAAATCGTAAAAACATCGTGGTAGCAAGGAAAATTGTAAATAATTAGAGCTCATTTCATAAATTTTTTTTATCGAGAAAATTTCATCAAATCGTGATTTGGATTTAAAGATACTCAAGATAATATAGTCAAAAATCATACATCTAAATATAAGATTCCTAGTCCACATACTTACTTAAAGAAAAAGTAGAATAGAAAATCAACCAAATTTCGAACCCTCCTCTTAAATCGCTAAGTGGGACTTATACATTTGAGTAGCCTTTGGCCGTTAGCCTGCGACAATTGGTGCGTTCCATTCACTGTTATTTTTGTAATATTGAAACCCACACGTATATATATATGTGACGATCGTGAGGAAACCTACCTATCCCTCGGGATTAGGTAATAGTCAGTTCCTGTATACACGGCGACAAGGTTCACCACCTGTCACGTTGGGTTCTGACTATTTGGTGAAATGTGGGCTTTGAGTTGGTTAATACCTCCACAATGTGGTGGTGTATGGCCACTCAAGCCTCTGACTACCACCGAATGGGGATAAAAGTCGTGACGTTATATTTATTTATTTTTTATTTTTATGACGAGCGTCGGCGTCAATATGGACATCTGTGTTATAAATAAATAATATAAATATAGAGATAAAATTAAAATAACCCCAAAACATACGACCAATTTGGCTATCTATTACTTATCTATTAGCTCCAATTCCACTTCAAATAACTCCAAAAATTTATACTCTATACTAATATTATAAATGCGAAAGTAACTCTGTCTGTCTGTCTGCTACGCTTTCACGACTAAACCGCTAAACCAATTTTGATGAATTTTGGTATAGAGATAGACAGGACCTTAGAGCAGAACATAGGCTACTTTTTATCCTGGAAAAAGGTCAGGTTCCTGTGGAATTATAAAAAAACAAACTACAGTTCGGACGTTCTACAGTCAAGGCGGACAAGTCGCGGGCAGAAGCTAGTCTTCTATAAAATTCATTCTGAACAAACAAACAACTGACAATGAATTCTTAATGTCACTATTAACATAGATCTCAGGTCGCTGCGGCTATAAACGTCTCTAATACCCATTAATAACCCATAAAACGACATTTATTATACAAAATAGCTGGTCAGGTGATATTCGGACGTGTTACCTTATTTTTTTGTGGTTTCTGACCGTGTACCATAAGTCGTGGCGTGATGTATGGGATTTAAAGTTATAATTCATTAGTAGGAAATAGGGTATTAATAAATAAATATCGCCATACTCATAGGAAAAAAATATACAGTTGGTGTGTAGTGTGTTAAGCAGTTACCGTAGCCTAAGGATGCTTACAATACCAAAGGCATTGCTCGCACATTGCCGACCTGAAGGGGAGTGGGATGGAGGGAGGGGGAGGGGGGGTTGGGCTTGCGGCTCTCTCACTCATCGTACGAAACGCAGCCGTAATAGCTACTTTACGCCGATCTTCTGTGAGAGCAAACTAAGCAATGCTTGTACTATGGCTACCATACAATGGACTGGGAGCGATCCCAGTGACACCCAGACCAGGGCAAATTACGATATGGCAATTTTCTAACTTTGCCTCTGCCGGGAATCGAACCCGCAACCACCTGATATGGTGAGACGAGTTGCCAACGCTCAAACCACTGCACCATTTCACATTTAACTTCCCTTACGCTTACTTAGCTTTGCTGAACTTGCTTTTAAGGTAAGAGCCAAGCAGTAGCCAATTGACTGCAGCTCATATACGGGCTGGCTCGACCGGGGTAGTACCACCCTCTCACAGAAGATAAAGCAGCTATTATAGCTGCGTTCCGTACGATGAGTGAGAGAGCCGAAAGCCCAGCCTGTCTTTCAAAGCGTGTGCCCTTTCTATCACTGAAAATTGATTCCTAGAGATAAATAACCCATGAGAGAAAGGACCAGCCTACTTCATGAAATTGAGGTCCATGGACCGCAAAATCCAGGTGTAAGGGCCTCCGCAGACTTGCTACTTTTCGCATCATCGATCGGCGATTTTGTGACGTATCGATGCTGCGTCGCGTTTCTTCGAGCGCGAACGAGCGAGAGGCAGCATCAAAATCGCCGTTCGCCGATGCTAAAAGTATCAAGTCTGCGGAGGCCCTAAAATAAGACTGTTGTTTGTATTTATTAGTCATCAGTTCTCGGAAACTGTTTAGTTTATTATAATGCAGTAAAAACAACGCGAGCCGCGATTTAAATGCCATATCCAAAGTATCAGGTGACAGTACTTGACGGGGATGTACGAAAACAAACAGAGCTGACATAATAATAAAATAGATACCACGAAATTGGCAACAACATAAAGATGCTGATTCTGGTAGTACCAGGCCTCAGTCACTCTATGGTTTCGGTCGAACTAGCTCCAATCGGTTCGCGTACAAAGTATGTACGCAATTCAATATGGCCGCCGCGCTCCTGGCGTGAACACGCGCTATAACGTTTCGCGCGCTTTTGGTTGGTCGCTCGCGTTGGAATTATTCTTTTAAAATTAAAAATGACGAGCAAGACGAACTGTGGCGTATATGGCTGTCTAAATAGTTATAGAAACTGCAAATTGACTTTTTTTTCTTTGCCAGCTGATTGTGAAAGGTAATTGAAGCTAATTGAAGTTTTATTTTGTTATTTAGATATAATAAGAAGCTCATAGTTCAGTGCAGTAGACGTTAATTACAAGAGGTAGGATCGAATAGTGGAATTGAAGCGAAAATATGTAATTTGGAACAGAATGAAATGACAGTTTTTTACGGTTATACCACGTTATACCTACTAGCATCGATTACGGAATACCTACCTACCTTAATTCCTTTCATAGTTGACGAGATCCATCGTGTTGCCAGTTTTTCTACTTACCTATATTCGTACTAGACACTTACCTAAGTCGATATAAGTAGATACTAGTTGCCGTAGCGTTTTATGAGCACTCGGCCACCGGCGGAAAAAGCGAGTGAAAGAACTATAAATTCAAGGTTAACGGTCATAACTCAATGAGCGACTTGCACTTGCTGTTGCTTGATATTCTACTATGCATCCATGCTATGCTATTGCGTATTGTTCCCATGCTATTGCGTGCGCTATATGCGCTAATTAATTTACTAAAACATATTAATTTCACCACTCTATGTCCATGCTTTCCTTTAGACTACATTTTTAAATTATTTGTTAGATTTCGCATTTATGCTGCCATTAAATTTAATAACCGCTATTTTAAAGACAAAAAATATCGAAGGCATTACATTAAAATGCAACAACTGTAATTTTTTAAAATGTATAGTTTTAATTAACATTTAAATACAAAAATGTTGGAACTATTTTATTTTTATTAATTGTGACAACCCTACCGATTGAAGGTTAAGTAGCGTGCAGCAGCGTGCGGCAGCGGGACGGCGAATTACATACGCTAACGCGTTGCGTCAAGGCACAATTTAGATTGCGCGCGGTCGGGCGCGGCAAGTTTAGGTAATAATAATAATTTAAAATGTCGGCTTTCTTCAAGATCAAAGGAGTGCAACTTCTGTACTCCTTATCTATTCTGTGGTAGTACCACAGAGTAAAGACTAAAGAAAGAGGTGCCCTTATTAGATATATGTATGAAAAAAACGTGGTCATTGTTTTTTCATTTTCATTGTTCTATCTACCGGTAAATAGTTGGACTACTCGCTTCGTTTTATGTTGATGTTAGTACTAGGCCGACTACTCGGCCGATTTGCTTAGGCCAGTCCCCTTAGTAATTGGTCCATGGGTAGTACATACATACATATACGTCACAACTCAAAGCCCACGTTTCACCAGATAGTCATAATAGGTAGGTAGGTCAAGATATGTAGGTAGTTCTGATAGTACATCATAAAATAAATAAATAAAATATCCTCGGTCTGACACACCAACTATATGGTCCCAAACTAAGCAACGCTTGTACTGCGGCTACCATACAATGGACTGGGGGTGATCCTAGTAACATCCAGACCAGGGCAACTTACGAAAAGGCTTTTTTCTGAAATCTGCCTCTTACGGGAATCGAACCCGCAGCAACCCGATGCAGTGGCCTACTACTACGCTCAAACCACTGCGCCAAGCGGTCGTCAAATAAATTCAAAAACTAAAACCCGACTACTGAAAAATCACGCTCTACGTATGAAACAAGAAAATATTCTCATCTAGAGGATAGCCGTGGTCCGTTTAGGTTTAATGCACATTGGTATACCTATGACCACGGACCACGACTTTTATCTTTGGTCTCTATTCTCTACCCATCATAAAATGTTTGCCTCATCCTATATTTTCACTTGATTCTAACATCAACGTTCAGAGAACATTGTCTGCACAATGACAGAACTATTTCACAACCCACACAATTATGCACCCACCTTAAACACGCTACAATCGAGTGTATACCATAACCCTTTGATATAGAGCCTAAATTGTGATTAATAATGGATGTAGAGCTTTAAGGGAGAGAGCTAAAAAATGCACCAAAATTTTTTATATCATAATTTTATGAACATATCTTCCGTCTTCTTTTTTATGACGCTTCTCCTTATATATCTTCTTTTTCTAGCTTAGACTTAGTTTTTCCTAATAATATTAGTTCTGCCGATTACTTTTTAGGGTTCCGTAATACTAAGAACCCTATTTTTATCAATTAATTAGCACATTATGACAAGGTAACAAACGTGAAAGTGTGTTTGTTTGATTATCAGTTTGTCTATCGCTAACTGATTTTAATGAAATTGTACACGGGTAGGCAGTGTACTATGTAGTCTACTATGCACGGTGTAATCAGGAGTTAGCGACGCGCATAAGTAAATTACTAAGATAATAATAATAAATAATGACCCACCAACTGATGTTCCTAATGATTCCGAGACCAGAATTACGAAAAAGCCGCGTCCGTAATTTGCCTCCAACGGGCATCGAACCCGCAACTTCTCGATGCAGTGAGTGTAGCGGCCTACCACTACGCTAACCAATAAGCGTGGAGCCGTCAAGTATTAGTATGGTGTATGTTATACGCTAAGACGCATTAAAACTTAAGACCGAGAAAATCTCAGCCCCACTCCAAAACTCTACTTTATTGGACTACCAAAATCAATGTATATTCAAGTGAATACAAATAATAGTCGACTCTATAGTACGTTTTTTTATACTTGTCCTATTTGGTAAGCAAAGATGGCGCCCAGCGGGGCGATTGCGTCACTTTTTGTCAATGTTTCAATTGACTTCGTATATAATTGACACAGGATGAACGGAACCAATTGAAACATTGTCAAAAAAGTGACGCAATCGCCCCGCTGGACGGCATCTTTGCTTACCAAATAGGACAAGCATAAAAAAACGTACTATACATTAGTGTAGCGAGCGAGCCGTTCAATTATGATGTAAAACAAACTATGACTTGTGAAAGATGGCGCGTACCGAGTCACTGTTTTTATACGTTTTGCTGCGCTACAATACGTTGTGTTAACGTGGAATAGCGCGTAGCATAGTAGAGCATAGCCTAGTAGAGCGTAGCTTAGCATTTTTAGGATTCCGTACCCAAACGGTGCCAACGGGACCCTATTACTAAGCCTACGCTGTCTGTTCGTCTGTCCGTCCGTCTGTCTGTCAGCGGGCTGTATCTTACGAACCGTAATAGCTAGAGACTTGAAATTTTCACAGAATGTGTATTGCTGTTTCCGCTACAACAACAAATAACTAAAAATAAAATAAAACTTAAAAATAAAGGGGTCCCCATACAAAAAACTAAATATTTTTGACTTATTTGTTTTATGGTCGGTTTCCATACAAAATACTTCAACGTGTGACTCTAAATATCACCATTTTGGGGATGTTTGTTTATATTCTACGGTGGTACGGAAACCTTTAAGTACGAGTCCGACACGCACTTGGCCGGTTTTTCGATGACACATGACAACTTTATGATGATTATAAGACAAAATATCATGAAAGAGAATTTAAAATCCAATTGTTAGCGATCTGCTTTCAAGCTATTTTGTACCGTAAAATAATTAGTATTTAGTTATTTATGAAAATGTCGTTGAAACTTACTCGCTACTTAGATAAGTACTTAAGCTAAGCTAGCCCGAATTGGGAACCTCTTCCTTATTTAAGTTAGTTAAAAATAAAAGGTGAATTCAGATTTTAAATTTTTTAAAAATATAACAATAATAAAGGCGTGTCCACACTACCGCAGTCCCGCAGCTGTCAGACGTTTATATTAACTCTAGAATAAGTTATCTCAGTTATCATAATCTAACAAAAGATCACAACAGAGCGTTACAGCATCATCAATATATTACCGCGGCACGCCGCCCGACTGGTCTTGATACTCGCGTTCGCATAAATCTTATTTTATTATACATATAAAATTATGCGTAATATCGTGGTTTGCATAATTGTGCGTATTATTTTGTAAAATGACGGTATTTTGAATAGTTTAGTTGTAGTTTAAAAAAATGCACAAATACTTACATGTTGAAAATCCACTAATAGGTCCCTATAATAAAATAACCTTAAGCTGCTCCGTCACAACCGGGAGCATTCGCCTGTTATGTAGGTAACGTTACAGAGGGCCTACTCTTTTACAAACGAAAACTAAATTTCGGACGAAATTCGCGGATTTCCTACTACGTTCCTCATTGATTCCGACATTTCTTACGAACGACAGTTGTTTGACGTTTAGATTCGACGACGACGAAGACGTCAAACAATTTTCGTTCGTAAGAAATGTCGGAATCAATGAGAAACGTAGTAGTAAATACTCGAATTTCGTCCGAAATTTCGTTTTCGTTTGTAATGTAGTAGGCCTACAGAGTCAAGCATTATATCTGTGAGGGAGGAGAACCGAGCATTACAGTGCGTAATTTTGATACAACTTGTAACATCAATGCGTTACGTCACAAGCGAATGCTCGTCAATCAGGGAGGCAGTGTTGTAACGTAATGCTAAAAATCCAATCCGAAATGTTACATTTCAGGCGAATGCTTCCGGTGAGGGAGCACCTTTACGGCAAGCAAGCGAATTCCTGCTTTACCAAAACAAAACTGTTATTATGACGGGTTTTGTTCTGCAATTCGGGCGTAGTATAATAATATTAATCCTTACCTAAAGTATCAACTCCCCCGCGCCCTCGTACAGCGTCCAATCCGTCGCTCGCGAGGTGTGATCTCGGTGAATTACCGGCGCAGCGGGGGTTCGAGTCCCGGCCCAGCACCGTTCCCGGAACGATCGCCAGATAGGGATTGTTCTCCAGTCCTGATGATGCTGTGCCAGTTGACCTATGATTGTGGTCACGATCACTGATAGACAATGCCAGGTTCCCCCTTGAGACAAGAGGGGAGTTTAGCTTGAAATCAATTCGAGAACTAGAGCGGTAACTTGACTCTTCTTATTTGACTATTTTCTCTTCTCTTTAATTTTGACTTTGACTTAGACTTAAATTGAGATTGAAAAAAAAAAAACCTGAAACATTTTTTACACACGGCTGATCCCAAACTAAGCAGAGCTTGAAACCAGATAACTGACATTACTATATATACGACTTTTTTATTTGTAAATACATACTTAATATACATATACACCCAGACTCGGGACATACAGACATGTTCATGCACACAAATGCATGTCCCGGGTAGGAATCGACCGTATGACCTGCAGCGTGAAAAGCGCCATCACGTCAACCACGCCAACGCGTCCGCCAATTTGCCAAGCAACTGAAAATTAATCTTCCCTTCTTCTTATTAAAGTGTCCGAGCCCTCAGTGTAGCTTATGAAGCTCTCTCAATCTTTACCTCATCTTCTAACGTAGGTGAACACTAAATAATATTTTTGAAAGTTCATCCCCTAACGGTGAAAGTTTGTATGTTGTATGGGAAAAGCAATCGGCCACAGCGCTGGTATGAAATAAATCTACTTTACGTGTGTGTGTTGTACTTTTTTTTTTAACCTATTCTGTCCCTGCTGGGCAAAGGTCTCCCCCAATACACTCCACAGGTCTCTATTTGAGGCCGCTTCCATCCATCCCTCCAGATAACAGTCGAGGTCATGTGTTATACTACCAATTAAATATTCATAAATAAAACAAATATTCC
This sequence comes from Drymonia ruficornis, assembly GCA_947859195.1. NCBI lineage: Eukaryota > Metazoa > Arthropoda > Insecta > Lepidoptera > Notodontidae > Drymonia > Drymonia ruficornis. The sequence goes on along the minus strand of OX401926.1, from coordinate 8,502,244 downwards.
CATTTAGAGGATAGCCGTGGTCCGTGGTCCATATGCTTTACTCTGACCACCGCTATCCTCTAGATCAGGGTTTCTCCGGCTCCACGAACCCCTGTTAAAGCTTCCAGGGGATAGCGAACCCCTTAATTCACTAATTAAATCCCCTCCCCCCGAAAGAAATTAATAAAATGACTGTTGAAGGAAATAAGGTTTTTATTACAATAACTAGCTGTGCCCGCGACTCCGTCCGCGTCCAGTCGGTGAAGCCCTTAAATATAATTTTGTCTATCGTCTAATCTGTATTACGTCAGTCTGCATCAGTCTGAGTTCGTCCGTCCGTGGCTGTCTATCTGTACCAGTCTATACCAGTAAGGTGGTAGAGTCTGACCAGTAAGGTGGAGATCGGCATTCAAGTAGCTAATTTACCTTCGTTTCGTATGATGAGGGAGAGAGCCGGAAGCGCAACCCAGCCACCTCCCCGTCCCCTCCCACTAACCCCACTCCCCTTCAGGTTGGAAACGTGCTACCGATGCCTTTGGTTGCAAGCATCTATAGGGTACGGTAACTGCTTAACAACAGGTGGGCCGTACGCTTGCCTGGCGCCTTAGTTGTATAACAAAAGTTTGACTTTATTTATCTGTGTGTATCAGTTTAGCTGTAAGTATCTGTCTTTCTGAATCGGTCTGTCTGTAATCTATCGGTAGGTGAGTATCTCTGTCTGTACCAGTCTATCTGTATCCATCTATCTATATCTGTAGTTACTCACAGTATCACGACTGAGCGGTTGGACTCCAGAGCTCAATGTTTAAGTTTGTACTTGATACCCATGTTCCTTATTTAAAATGAGTGAGTGCTCCAGACTCACGGCTTAGGTAAGAGTCACTTCGCAACATCGTGCTTAAAAATTTAGAGTCCGGAGTTTATCGTCTAAGTCAATAGTCAAAGCGTTTATTATGTTTAGGCCTAGGAGGGCACTTACAAGTAGTACTTATTTTACATGTTTTACTTAAATTCTACCGCCGGATCGGAAACGCGACCTCGCCTGAGAAGTTTCTACTTGAGGTCCAGGTCATCAGGTCCTCTAGACTTACTTCTGAGGTAGGTAGCTTCCCTACGGCATTAGTACTGTGGAGATGAATTCCAGAGTTAACGTCTAAGATTCCGCGTGATACAAAGACCCGCTTAATGTTTTTTATACGTAATTAGGAATAAAAAACTAAATTTCTTGAAGCAAGGAAGATTTTAAATTTTGACATGTGGTGCAAGGCAGGTATTGTCTGATTTTAAGTATAGCGACATCTAGTTAAGAAAAACGAAACTTAAGATGGTAGAACGCAGCAATAAAATATTTATTATTATTATTAAAATTAAGATTATATATTCCAAATAGTGTCGGATCACACACAACGTAGGGCTCCGTAGGGCTCCGCTCTGAATAGACGTATTTCAATAACTAAAACTTATTTTTGGCTAGAATTTCTGTGTGGTCATAAAAATTTACAATCTAATATTTTAGAAAAAAATATCCTAGATGTTAAGTTGGACTATTAGTCATATCCATGCCAAATTTCATTGAAATCAATCCATTGGATTCGAAGTTGTGCGTGTTCGAATATTTAGGTAGTTTTTGAATGTTTTGTGGCAACCCTAAACTTTACCGAAAAAAAAAATGCTAGATGTTAAGTTAGACTATAAGTCATATCCATGCCAAATTTCATTGAAATTAATCCGGTGAATTCAAAGTTGTGCTCTTTCAAACATTTAGAATTTTTAAGTAGTGTTTTGAATTTTCTGTGGCAACCCTAAACATTTTCGAAAAAAAAAGTATCCTAGATGTTAAGTTAGACTATTAGTCATATCCATGCCAAATTTCATTGAAATCCATCCGCTGGATTCGAAGTTGTGCTCTTTCGAAAATCTGAGCAAACATACAAACATACAAACATACCCACAGACAAAAATTCTAAAAATGATAAAAATGAATTCTGCTGGTCCATCTAAGTCCCCCCCACTATTTTTTTTCCAAATATTTCGAATGTACAGACGCGACCAATTTTACATTCTTATTATATGTATAGATAGCTGTGCCCGCGACTCCGTCCGCGTCCAGTCGGTGAAGCCCTTAAATATAATTTTGTCTATCGTCTAATCTGTATTACGTCAGTCTGCATCAGTCTGAGTTCGTCCGTCCGTGGCTGTCTATCTGTACCAGTCTATACCAGTAAGGTGGTAGAGTCTGACCAGTAAGGTGGAGATCGGCATTCAAGTAGCTAATTTACCTTCGTTTCGTATGATGAGGGAGAGAGCCGGAAGCGCAACCCAGCCACCTCCCCGTCCCCTCCCACTAACCCCACTCCCCTTCAGGTTGGAAACGTGCTACCGATGCCTTTGGTTGCAAGCATCTATAGGGTACGGTAACTGCTTAACAACAGGTGGGCCGTACGCTTGCCTGGCGCCTTAGTTGTATAACAAAAGTTTGACTTTATTTATCTGTGTGTATCAGTTTAGCTGTAAGTATCTGTCTTTCTGAATCGGTCTGTCTGTAATCTATCGGTAGGTGAGTATCTCTGTCTGTACCAGTCTATCTGTATCCATCTATCTATATCTGTAGTTACTCACAGTATCACGACTGAGCGGTTGGACTCCAGAGCTCAATGTTTAAGTTTGTACTTGATACCCATGTTCCTTATTTAAAATGAGTGAGTGCTCCAGACTCACGGCTTAGGTAAGAGTCACTTCGCAACATCGTGCTTAAAAATTTAGAGTCCGGAGTTTATCGTCTAAGTCAATAGTCAAAGCGTTTATTATGTTTAGGCCTAGGAGGGCACTTACAAGTAGTACTTATTTTACATGTTTTACTTAAATTCTACCGCCGGATCGGAAACGCGACCTCGCCTGAGAAGTTTCTACTTGAGGTCCAGGTCATCAGGTCCTCTAGACTTACTTCTGAGGTAGGTAGCTTCCCTACGGCATTAGTACTGTGGAGATGAATTCCAGAGTTAACGTCTAAGATTCCGCGTGATACAAAGACCCGCTTAATGTTTTTTATACGTAATTAGGAATAAAAAACTAAATTTCTTGAAGCAAGGAAGATTTTAAATTTTGACATGTGGTGCAAGGCAGGTATTGTCTGATTTTAAGTATAGCGACATCTAGTTAAGAAAAACGAAACTTAAGATGGTAGAACGCAGCAATAAAATATTTATTATTATTATTAAAATTAAGATTATATATTCCAAATAGTGTCGGATCACACACAACGTAGGGCTCCGTAGGGCTCCGCTCTGAATAGACGTATTTCAATAACTAAAACTTATTTTTGGCTAGAATTTCTGTGTGGTCATAAAAATTTACAATCTAATATTTTAGAAAAAAATATCCTAGATGTTAAGTTGGACTATTAGTCATATCCATGCCAAATTTCATTGAAATCAATCCATTGGATTCGAAGTTGTGCGTGTTCGAATATTTAGGTAGTTTTTGAATGTTTTGTGGCAACCCTAAACTTTACCGAAAAAAAAAATGCTAGATGTTAAGTTAGACTATAAGTCATATCCATGCCAAATTTCATTGAAATTAATCCGGTGAATTCAAAGTTGTGCTCTTTCAAACATTTAGAATTTTTAAGTAGTGTTTTGAATTTTCTGTGGCAACCCTAAACATTTTCGAAAAAAAAAGTATCCTAGATGTTAAGTTAGACTATTAGTCATATCCATGCCAAATTTCATTGAAATCCATCCGCTGGATTCGAAGTTGTGCTCTTTCGAAAATCTGAGCAAACATACAAACATACAAACATACCCACAGACAAAAATTCTAAAAATGATAAAAATGAATTCTGCTGGTCCATCTAAGTCCCCCCCACTATTTTTTTTCCAAATATTTCGAATGTACAGACGCGACCAATTTTACATTCTTATTATATGTATGTATAGAAGATGGGTAACAAAAAAAGTGCCAAAAGTAATAGGGTGACTTCGCCGGGTTGCCGGCCCCCTTTGGTTCTCGGCCAATACGTAGTTATGTCGCGATAATAAGAAAATTAAACTCTACTCAATTAAAAATCAACGCCTGATATCTTTTTTCAAATGAATGCTACACTTTCTGAATTTTGTAGCATTATACTGTTCCAATTGGTTTCACAATGGACCTCCGAAAGTCGAGCAGTACTCGTGAGTGCTTGTAATATCAAAAAAAATTGTGCGCGCGCAAATTTTGCGAGGTAAGTTACAAAGTTGTTTGACATTTTATAAATATAAATGTTGTTATTCTGTATTGAAGATGAGTTGAATTTACATTATTTTGATAGATATGAATGAAAAAATAGGTGTGAGATATTTAAATTTGATGGCCGGGTAACTAGATATGATTTTAGAGGGCTATCTGCTTCTCGGCCGGTATGCCGAAAACTAAGGGAAAACCTTTTAAATTTAATCGATTATACTATATTGTATTAAGTAACACCTTGAAATTAAATATATTGGACACAAAATATAACCTCCACTCATTCGTGTAGTCAGTTTTCGGCCGCATGTTTTAAGCGAATATGTAGTTAAAATCATTTTTTTGTAATTTGGTATCTGAGGGCCGAAAACAAGAGTTAAATCATTTACTTTTCGGCCTAAGTAAAATTTATATGGCCGAAAACGAATTAATTGCTGACCGATTCTCGGCCACAATAAAAAAATAAATAGTAAATGGCACTAAATTAACTAATTTAATCGAAATCGTTAATCAGACAAACAATATAGACCTAAAGGGACTTCTCAAAAACCTGTCTTATCGGCCAGGTATAAAATTTTGCATGTTAACCAACGGCCGAAAATAAGTACTTATTCTCTTATAGTCTGCTTATAGTATTAGTGACTTTTCGGCCATTTGCAACAAGACGGCCGAAAAATAATGAATTTAATTTTATTTTTCGGCCGCGTATATCGTGTTGGTAGATAAAACAATTCATATAAATCTAGTTTAACTAAGACCTACAGTACAAAAATGAACCTATAATTGTTATGGTGTTAAGATTTTAATAATCTTTGATTCGTACGTATTATTTCGATGTAAACAATTATGGACCTTACTCGCGAGCAAATAGAGATCATTTTTGAATCGTAGAATAGTGGCCGAGAACTAGCGAAATGAACGGCCGAAAACAGAAATTGGTGGCCGACAACAGGCGAAATCGCTAATTTCAGAGATTTTAATTTTTAATAATTTTAATATGATATTGACAAGTAAAACGGCTGCAATTATAAAAACTACATTATATTTCGACTTCGAAAATATTTGAGGTACAAATGTGCGACTTTATTATCATCGAAAAAAATCGTTTCAAAGTCATAAGTTTGCTTAAAAGGCCGAAAACAGGCGAAGTCACCCTATCTCTTTAACGTTAATTTGATGGGTGTGCTTGTTTCTTGTCGCAAATGGAGTCAATTTTAGGAGTAATTTTTTACTATTTTAAAATAGTCAAAAATTACTCCTAGGTTAACCTTAATTCTGACTCGGTATCTAGTCGATTTTTGTATTTAGTTTTTATCATGAAAAATTTTCTTGTTTCATTCTTGTTAGAACGTAATTTTTCAGTAATTGTTTTTTGACGATTTATAAATGCTACTAGCACACATGAATAAAAAAAATATTTGAATATATTTTATTAATGAGTATGGTTTAGACAGCTTTGCCTAGCCTGCCTAAAATTATCTCAATCACCCTTAGCCAAGTGATCTTTAATTTGGCGGTTAAAGCCAATGACACAATCTAAAATTAAAATAACCATCATAAAGACCAAATTAAAGCTACAAAGTATTCTCATAACTCACTCGATACCCGAGACATCGATTACACAAATCGATTATCGAATCGAGTAAAATTATTCGAAACAAAAATACGAGTGAAATATGTTGGTAACATTATACCTTAACGCCTAACAACGCATTAATAAAATAAATAACGTTATTATGAATAATAAATAAGTTATTTAATCGTTAAAAATAACTATACGTCTTATTTTGTTTATTGAGTGAATTTAATTTGATAATGGTAGGTTCTGACTTTAATTTCACAAACGAAACTTGACTAATAGTGTCTGCCTTTTCATAGTTGTGACGTATGAGCAAGATATTATATTGGTTATAGAGTCAAGCTGTAGCCAATCGATTGCAGCTCATATACCTACGAACTGGCTTGACCGGGGTAGTACCACCCTCTCACAGAAGATCGGCGTAAAGTAGCTTTACATCTGCGTTTCTTACAATGAGCAAGATAGCACCCCCCCAACCCCCAACCCCCCCAACCCCAACCCCTTCCCCTCCCTCTGTCCCACTCCCCTTTCGGTCGGCAACACGCGAGCAATGCCAAGCATCTATAGGCTACATCAATCTATAGTGGGACAGAGGGGTCTCTCACGCAGCTGTGATAGCTACTTTACTCGGAACTTACTTACGCCGATCTTGTGTGAGAGGGTGGTACTACCCCGATCGAGCCAGCCCATATGAGCTGCAGTCAATCGGCTACAGATCGGCTGTACCACAAATAAATAGTTACCGATAAATGCAGGCATATCCTTGTGTAAAGGCTAGTGTACAATCCACAGTCCGAGGCGAAAATAACTCAATCGAACACGCTCCTAAGTGTCGTGAAATATTCCTGCTATCCCGATGCTAAGATACCGAGGTGACTTTATCAATGGATTCCGTATAAATAAATAAATAATATCCTGGGACATTTTTGTACACACGGTTACCTGATCCCAAACTAAGCAGAGCTTGTACTATGGAAACCAGATAACTGATATTACTACATATACTACTTTTTTATTTATAAATACATACTTAATATACATATACACCCAGACTCCGGACATACAGACATGTTCATGCACACAAATGCATGTCCCGGGTAGGAATCGAACCTACGACCTGCAGCGTGAAAGGTGCCTCCGCGCCAACCACGCTAACGGGGCCGTCGTGTTTTATTTATTTTACTAGCTGTGCCCCGCGGCTTCGCTCGGAAATTGATGTGAAGATTCGCCTATGTCTTATTCCAGAGCCTACACTATCTACGTTTCAATTTTCATTAAAATCGGTTTAGTAGTTATGGAGATATGTGGTAACAAACACACACACACTTACTTTCGCATTTTTTTTTATAATATTAGTAGGATAGTAGGATTTATTTTATTTTATTTATTGCAATTGGCGACATAATTACATATAATTTTCTTTGCTTTAATTTTATTTTATTAATCGCCAAACTGTGTATAAGTACGTTTTTTTATACTTGCCCTATTTGGTAAGAAATGATGGCGTCGTGTCGTGATTGCGTAACTTTCTCTCAATGTTTCAATTGGTTTCGTATATAATTGACACAGGATGAACGAAACCAATTGAAACATTGAAAAAAAGTTACGCAATCACGACACGACGCCATCATTTCTTACCAAATAGGGCAAGTATAAAAAAACGTACTTATAGGTTTTTTTTTTTTTTTAAATTTTTTTTGCTCGTAATTTAACTTTTTTCTTTCGCTCTTTCTTTCTATCAGTGAACTTTTCGGGTTATAAGCTTGTTTTGTGATTATGTCAACATAAAATACACGGAACCCTAAAACACATATCCAATGAAAAATCACAAGGTACATTTCAATTCCGAACTAAAAGCCTCTTACCACATATAAAAGTGTGTTCATTCTAAAAGTATCGGGTTACTGATATAGTGCGTCTGCGCCGCGTAAAATGTTCGGTTTAGATTAGATCGGTTAACTTCGGGCGAGATCGGCAACGGTCGGAAAGAATTTATGCTGATTTGGTCATACCGGCTACGCGGCTGTTTGAATTTGGAATTGACATTCATTTTTCAAAACTCGTGCGCTCATAGCCAGCTCCAATCGCTGACCGGTAAACGATCGAAGGTTAAGCAATGTTTGGCAAGGTCAGTCAGAGATGGGTGACCACTTAGTGGCAATTGAACTCAGCGTCTCCGTGCTTCGGAGGGCACGTAAAAAGTCTGTCTCGGTTGTTGTCATCTAGGGAGCAGTCGTTAAGCCCTGTCAAAGACCTTCGGGCGGCTTTAATTACTCTGACACCAGGTTGGCCACTAACCATACGATAAGAAGAAGACGATGGGCTTACTAAGGCTCAAACGGTAGCTTTACCCAAAATTGTACACGAAGATAATATTAAAAACCAGTGGTTTCGCAGCAGTGGAGGTGTGGTGGTGTATGGCCACTCAAGCCTCTGACTACCCCCCGAATGGGGATAAAAGTCGTGACGTTACATTTTTTGGTTTCGCAATGGCCAATTGTTAAGACACTCTCCCTACTGTTAAAATTGACTGCTTAGACCATGGACCAATTACTAAGGGGACTGGCCCTAAGCAACTCGGCCGAGTGGTCGGCCTAGTACTAAACTCGACATAAAACGAAGCGAGTAGTTCAACTATTTACCGGTAGATAGAACAATGAAAATGAAAAAACAATGACCACGTTTTTTTTTCATACATATATCTAATAAGGGCACCCCTTTCTTTAGTCTTTACTCTGTGGCTTAGACGCACCAGAAGGGCTAGACAAGTGGCTGACGTCTACAAATTCGCTACGCTTCATCTATGGAAATGACATAAGTGACGTGATCTCAAGCGTGATCTTCATAGCAACTTGTTGTTGATTTACATAGCGACGTTTGACATTTCCATACATTATGAAGTTTATTCTATTCTATTCGATTAGCGTTCATGCCACTTGGCTAGCCCTTCTGTTACATATTCATACAGTAGTTGACGTTAGCAGCGTCTTGCATTATTAGTCTGTGTATCGTTATTATAACGCTGTCATTCCTCCACTTCCAAACCATCAAGTGAGTGGTTGTTTCATGGTAAACAGTGGTTGGTGCGTGGTTCAAAGTGTTGGGATTATAACCAATGATGGGAGCTACCCGAGTGTTAAATAAGTAGTGTTGTTAGTTCCACTATCTCGCTGCTAGACACTCAAATAGATAAAAAAACCGAATCCAAAAAACCCCAGAGCACTAAAAAGCCTGAAATAATATTTCTATTACCACCACTGCCTACCCCTTGGGGAAAATCAGGCGTGATGGAGTATTATCGAGTATTTGGGGTCGGTGCCACTCCATCTTCTTACTTTTAGTAGGTAGACTTGGCAAACTGATGGCACAGACTCCAAATACTAGGGCTAGTATTAATAAATGCATCTCAAAGATGAGATCGATCTTAAGACGCTGTTTTTGACAGATATTCCATGCATTAAATGTCAAAACTGCATCTTAAGATCGATGTTAACTTTTAGATGCATTTATTAATACAAGCCTAGGATCGCCCATGGACCAGTTACTAAGGGGACTGGACCTAAGCAACTCGGCCGAGTGGTCGGCCTAGTACTAACATCGACATAAAACGAAGCGAGTAGTTCAACTATTTACCGGTAGATAGAACAATGAAAATGAAAAAACAATGACCACGTTTTGTTTCATACAAATATCTATTAAGGGCACCTCTTTCTTTAGTCTTTACTCTGTAATTGTACCATAGTACATACAAGCGTTACTTAGTTTGGGACCATAAACTCTGGCGGTATTTATTTATTTAAAGATAGGCTACGGTAACTGCTTAACATCAGGCGGACCGTACGCTTGTTTGCCACATCTGTCCTATAAAAAAAAGATACTTCCATCTCTCCTATCTCCTTTAATCATCAAAATAATCAAGTTACAAACAAATTTACGGTAAACGTGAACGGTATGTCGTAAAAACGACTAACATGTTTATCTGTGTGTCAGTGCACACCTCGGGAACCATTCGTTCCAATCAAACGGTCGATTGTTACACCTCTGCTGGTGTCATGTTGCGTAGCGTAATGATAATAGCTCTATCCGTAGAACGGATAGTGTTACATAGAAAATATTAGTAAATATTGGGATGGTAGGTTTTTATTGGTAGAAATCGTTACTGATAGCTTATTTAATTGACATGGGAGATGTTCTATGATCCAGTGGTGTATGGGAAAATATTTTATATTAGGTGGACGTTTATAAATACATATCGCCAGACGTACATACCAACTGTATGGCCCCAAACTAAGCAAGGCTTGTACTATGTACAAGTTCAAGTTTTGCTTAGTTTGGAAATTTACAGATCGCCCCCAGTCCGACTGGGGGCGATCCCAGTGACACCCAGACCAAGGCAAATTACGAAAAGGTTGTTACCGTTTGCCTCTGGCGGGAATCGAACCCACAATCACCCAATGCAGTGAGTGAATCACGCGGTCGTCAAATAGTACCATACTATGGTGGGTACTTTAACTTTGAGATAGGTTTATTAATTAGGCCTGGGGGCATACCACCACCTCTTACAGCAGTTTTGTTTTAACGTTTCAGCGGCCATTTGTGCAATGACGTTTCTTATTGTCATGGCAATAAGGTACGTCATTGCACAAAAAGACGCTGAATCGTTATAACGTTCCTGTAATTGAATCGCAATAAGAGTTCGTGGTAAGCCCCCTGACGCTCTGAAGGGGGTGGGAGGGGTCCTAAGTTTTGTTTTTTCACATTTAAAAATCTAATATATCTAAGTATTAAAACCGAAATTTGAATTTCTTACGAAAAAATTTCAAAAATTTCTGAAAATTATAAAAAATATGTGACGTCACACAGGGAGGGCGGTCTCGCAAATGTGACCAGCTGTGACAAGGGGGGAGGGGTCTAAAAATCATGAAATTCGTGTGACGTAATTAACGGATGGCCCCTAAGATGCAGTTTTGACGGGTAATGTATGGAACATCTGTCAAAAACAGCATCTTAAGATCGATCTCAACTTTGAGATACTTTTATTAATACGACCCTGAGTGTCTAATTACTGGTGTCGTTGTGTACCCCAACCTTTTATCACATAAAAAAGTAATCCACCGGTCCCCCTTATCAGAAAAGTTTATCGTCCGCCAATAAGGAATAACATTCAATAACAATTTAGTTAACAATTACTGTAGCTATAATTCAGGCGTAAGATATGTTTAGTTGGTAATTCTGTTCCCGAGGTGAGCACGGCCAGACGGACGGACAAATTTATAAGCGGGCGCTAACGAGATGTATAGGATGATGGGGCAAGTGAGTGAGGGGGGAAGTGCACCATTTTATGTTGCTTTTTTTAGATTTTGTTTCTACTTTTCCTTAAAAGTGCCTCATTTTTTTGTATATAATAATGATAGGCCATGATAATGATATGAATTTGGTGATTTTATGTTGGTGAATTGTAGGTTAAAATATGGCGCATACAAAACTGAAAAGTTATGGTCGATTAAAATAACAGGAGAAAATAAATCAATTTACTTAAAAACTAATATGTACCTAATGATGTACTTAAGTAAAATTTGTAACTGGAATTAAGTTAAGAGTAAAAATATAAAGTGAATAACTTGTTGTATTATTATTAACATATGTTAGCTAAAATACCTACATAATATGGAATTTTTATTGACAACAAAAGGTGTCACAAAACACGATTGCAAAATCTGGACAATCACCAAAAAAGTAAACGAAATTATTACAAAAAAATATTTAACAATAAACGTTAAAATAATCGGAGTTAAAAATTGTCAGTTGCTCCTTCATTCACTCACAACGCTTAACAAGGCACTAAAATAAAACAAATTGAACCACAAACAAATAAACAAACCAAATAATGCGCAGGTGTGAATGGACATGGGCTGCCGGTGGGAAAGAGAGAGATAATACCACTTCATACAAACTAAAAAGAGATGAAAATATTCGTGTTTGCAGAGCTATGATCTTGTAGAAAGGGATTGTTTAATCGGAATATCTGTGAATTGTTATGCTTTGCTTTTATAATTTGAATTTCGAACGTAATTTGATTGGTGCCTATTGTTTATAGAGGGAAACATTTTCTCAGTTCATTGGACAAACCATGGAAGAGTAGCCAACTGCTGAAAATCTAGAAAAAAAAAGTTTTTTTTTTTTAATTAGGGACTTGTCCCCTAACCCCCTAGATACCAACTTTCATATCTTACTCCTGCTTGCCAGGATCTATAGTGTGTGTCCTACAAGGTTTGAACCTCAGTAGGCCGTGAGAGTAGGTAATGGAAAAAAATTGTCATGGAACGCGCAATGGCCAAAACACAAGATAATCCTGTCTAAAACCTCATAACACTACGCATCGTCAAAAAATCTTCGTGTGTTTCAAATAATAATATATTATTATTATGCGTCCGAAGTTATTATTATTCCAAGAGAAACGTTTATTATTTAATTATTGTACAAAATTACCACTTTTAAAGCTTTTACGACGATCCTGGAATCGTAAAAGTGGTAACTGCAGTAAGAATCGTTGTTTTTTAAAGTTTGCAAACCTATGGACAGACGTGCGAATAATAAGAAGCATATTATTATTATTAACAAATGATTTTAATTTATTTTTGTAGAATTATAATAATAGGTTATTACTACTCTGTCTGATACTACCTATTGATCGAAAGTCGACAATAAGAGGATGTAATGAAATTCGTATTGTAAAAAATCACATCTACAAATATGATACTTACGGATCATAAGTAACGGAATTTTCCTGCATCTTCATGAATGAAGTGAAAATATGTTTCTAGCACAGTACATAAGCCGTAAAAAACTTTTTTCTATTGAACAAAAATATAATTATAGGATAGTTCTAAGCGCACGTCTAGATTGTCCCTTATTAAAATTTTATTACAATATCTTAGTGACAATCAGATTGTGAACGTTTCGAAATCAAAAGGTCGTAACGGCACTTTCTGAATTTTGCTAAAATGAAACTTTTTGCAAAATTTTAAAGTTCATCTTGGATGAGGCATATTTGTGGATATAAAATTATCTTTTATTTTTCGATCATTGGAGGGCAAAAGTGTCGTATGAAGACTGTTCAAAAGATCTTAATTTCTGTTTTGTTAGTATGCCGATAAAACCAGTTTTATTTCATTGATATCCTTATGCGATCGGCGATTTGTTAAAACACCTACACGTTAGGATTCGGGTCTAAATTAGGGTCCAAATATGACGAGGGTATCGGTTTATTTCGGATTTAAATTATTTTTTAATATACAACGAGCTTTAATGCAGTTGAAGTCAATAAATTAGGAATGAGTGTGTGAATGGAAAGTTGAAGTATAGCCTGTTAACTTTAAATTATAGTTTATTGTGGTTTATTCTTCCTTATCCTGGAGAACCTTTATCTAAAAGTAGTGCGTTAAATCTGTAAATACACAAGGTATTCATAAAAAAATAATTATATGTTCACTTTAAAAAAACTTTTAAAGAATATGAAATAATTACCTATGTATATTAAAAAAATGAAATCATGTAAATCAGGAATTATTTTTGTGACAAAACTGTCAGTAGTAAACATAATATTAAATTGAATAAAATAAATGCGTTAAGTCAAATAAATATGCATCCGCCGGGACGCCAATGTTTAAAATTAACTCTTAAATATCTTATACCAATATCAGCATATCTAAAATCAAAATTATAGTTTAGTCAGTATGTAAAATATTTTTTTGAAATAAAAATAAGTACCTATAGCAACAGAAGTTAAATAACTGATAATGCTGTCCGTGTAGGTATACATCTGGTACAATAGAATACAGGTTAATTTTAATAAACCTTGATAGCGTAAATTAGAGTAAGTATTTTGGACTCGAAGTGGTAAATGTATTATAAAACCCATGCAAAGTCGCGGGCCAAAGCTCAGTTAAATACGAAAGACCTCAAAAATTGAACGCATAATGTATCGTTGCTCATTTGAAATTTAATAAAAACGTGTTCGTATTGAGCACTAAATAACACCCAGCAATCGTTTCATCTCGCGAACAACGAAACAAAGACAAAACGGCCGTGCATAATGCAAAAATTAATTTTCTTAAAGATAAAAAAAAACTTTAAAGAATGTTTGTTTTTGAACAGTCAGAGGTTCCGTAGGAATTTTATGTTAGCCACTCAAGTATTCTTTTTTGTATTAAATACAATACTTGCCGAAACTTTACAATAATCGATATTTTTTTAACGAATATGTGTGCTTAGAAGGTAATTACCGAAGCAAATATGAAATAGAGTAAGTAATAAAATAAACAAACAGGCCTTTAAAGACCAATATTAAAGTTCTTTTTCAATTCACCTGTATTTGGAAAGAGTGGTATGTCCAATCAACGAAAATTGCGCCGAAGAAGATAGATTACTAAAAAAAAACATGAAATACCAACAGTACCCCAATACCGAACATAATCGGAATATCGCGCCGTAAAAGTCAGTTGCGCGCTTGTTTACGAGCGGCGCGATATATATTTATTTGGATATAATTCGGACGGCCCTTGTGTCGGGCATTGCGACGGGACATTGTGGGTTTTTGTTTTAAATCGACAGATTGATGCGTGTACGCAATTACGCGTGTTAAATACGTATTTATAGAAAGCTCCCTTAGATTCCATTATACTCTTATTTTTTAATGCGTTGTTACCGGAACGCTTAACTAAAGTCAATATTTTTTATTAGACGAAGTAAACTGACAGGTGCTAATGTCACTTTTCGATAGAAACAAATCGAATAAGTTCACTCACTGTACAATGGGAATGACATTCCTAGCTGTTAATATAAGTACTTTGTATAATTTCAAGACGGGTGGTATTAGCGAGGGAAACCTTTGCCCAGCAGTGGGATACGATAGGATAATAAAAAAGTAACCCACCGAATTGTATCATGAAATAGAAAAACCTAGAAAAAAAGTCACGTATAAGTTTATAACACCAAACCAAATACCGAGGTATTCACTAGTCTCCGTATATACTACGGTTTTACCTATTCTTTTAAATAATACAAAAAGTATATTCACTCCGAAATGGGAACGACACGGGACCAATCCTGCATATATTGTATTCTATGAATTTTGATGAAACTCAAGCTTTTATGTTTACCCTTCGATATAACATGATAGCTAGCTATGTGCCTCTGTTTTGCTTACTGTTATTTATTGTCTCATACTTTTTTTTTATTTTTTACCTAGATGAACTTTCTACAAGCGACAAGGTTCACCACCTGTCACGTTGGGTTCTGACTATCCGGTGAAACGTGGGCTTTGAGTTTGTTAATACCTCCACAATGTGGTGGTGTAGGGCCACTCAAGCCTCTGACTACCCCGAATGGGGATAAAAGTCGTGACGATACATATGAACTTTCTACATAGAAAAAAAACATTAGGATATTATATCATTTAAAATCATCTTGCTTATAGTCTGATTTTTAATTAGACGAAGTAAACTGACATGTGCTAATGTCACTTTTCGATATAAATAGAACACATAAGGTTCAAATTCATAGAACAGTGTCTTTTATAGCTGTCAGTTTGCTTCGTCTAATAAAAAATCAGACTATAGGTATATTCCACGAAAGTTGAAAGGTTAGATGTAGGTAAATTGTTATAGACCCGTATTTTCTTGTTATTAGGATGACCCTATTAACATTAAATACATTACTATTATATCAGACTTGTACTGGAATAATTATATATTATTATAATATTTCATATCAATTCAAAAAATTCTCAAAAAATTCAACCAGTTTCAAACGTTAAAAAATCACCGCCATCTTGAAAAAACAGCATTCTAAATTTTATACGCAATTTATAAATCCATCAAAAACAAGCATCCAATAAAACGCTGAACGAAAGAATAACGAGCGTATTCTGCGTAATTATAAAAATTAACATTTTATTGGTCAATTATAATAAACTACCTTGCGTCGCGGCTTTGTGCGCGCTTGACCCATTTAAACGAAATTTTTGACGATGAAAAACTGCCTATGTTATATCTAATTAAATTCTACGTCTATATCAACATTTTATTTTATACACAACCACAGAATAGATAAGGAGTACAGAAGTTGCACTCCTTTGATCTTGAAGAAAGCCGACATTTTAAATTATTATTATTACCTAAACTTGTCGCGCCCGACCGCGCGCAATCTAAATTGTGCCTTGACGCAACGCGTTAGCGTATGTAATTCGCCGTCCCGCTGCCGCACGCTGCTGCACGCTACTTAACCTTCAATCGGCAGGGTTGTCACAATTAATAAAAATAAAATAGTACCAACATTTTTGTATTTAAATGTTAATTAAAACTATACATTTTAAAAAATTACAGTTGTTGCACTTTAATGTAATGCCTTCGATATTTTTTGTCTTTAAAATAGCGGTTATTAAATTTAATGGCAGCATAAATGCGAAATCTAACAAATAATTTAAAAATGTATTTTGAAGGGAAGCATGGACATGGAGTGGTGAAATTAATATGTTTTAGTAAATTAATTAGCGCATATAACAGCACGCAATAGCATGGGAACAATACGCAATAGCATAGCATGGATGCATAGTAGAATATCAAGTACAGCAAGTGCAAGTCGCTCATTGAGTTATGACCGTTAACCTTGAATTTATAGTTCTCTCACTCGCTTTTTCCGCCGGTGGCCGAGTGCTCATAAAACGCTACGGCAACTAGTATCTACTTATATCGACTTAGGTAAGTGTCTAATACGAATATAGGTAAGTAGAAAAACTGGCAACACGATGGATCTCGTCAACTATGAAAGGAATTAAGGTAGGTAGGTATTCCGTAATCGATGCTAGTAGGTATAACGTGGTATAACCGTAAAAAACTGTCATTTCATTCTGTTCCAAATTACATATTTTCGCTTTAATTCCACTATTCGATCCTACCTCTTGTAAATAACGTCTACTGCACTGAACTATGAGCTTCTTTTTATATCTAAATAACAAAATAAAACTTCAATTAGCTTCAATTACCTTTCACAATCAGCTGGCAAAGAAAAAAAAGTCAATTTGCAGTTTCTATAACTATTTAGACAGCCATATACGCCACAGTTCGTCTTGCTCGTCATTTTTAATTTTAAAATAATAATTCCAACGCGAGCGACCAACCAAAAGCGCGCGAAACGTTATAGCGCGTGTTCACGCCAGGAGCGCGGCGGCCATATTGAATTGCGTACAGACTTTGTACGCGAACCGATCGGAGCTAGTTCGACCGAAACCACAGAGTGACTGAGGCCTGACACAACTCTGACAGTCTTGCAAATACTTGCTCTTTTATTTGTAGACATGTGATTAAAAAAATGCCTATTAGCCTTTATTAACGATTCCTCTAAATTGACAGTTAATTAAACTGTATTTAGACGAAAATAATCGCCATTAAAAATAAATAATCTCTTTTTCGCCACTGGCAACTTACATCGCCATTACCGGTTAGGAAGACGAACGTTCGAACTGTACCCATCCTTGTCTATCTTGTTATTTGATTGGTGGTGTTGTCTCGCTCGTCGGGCAATTTGCCGACACGTTGTTATGCAGCAATCAATTGGCATGCGCAAACAGACGCCTATGATATATCCAATTAGGACGGGTTCGTGTAAAATGGTGTTGCTGAACTTTTTATTTTTATAAATATAATATTTTTTTTATAAACTTGACGACTGCTTGGCGCAGTGGTTTGAGTGTTGGTGGTCGGATCACTGCATCGGGTGGTGGCGAGTTCGATTCCAGCCAGAAGCAAATTTTGGAACCGGCCTTTTCGTAAATTGTCTTGGTCTGGGTGTCACTGCGATCGCCCCCAGTTAATTGTACGGTACTAAGTCTGGCGATATTTATTTCTTTTTATTTATAAACTACTTAGAAATCCAAAAATAGTGAAGCGATTGTAACGTGTTTTATTGTATAGCTTGAATAAACAATATTATTTTCAGCTAAATATCATGAAAATCTAAAAGACTTATTTTTTTTTCTTGTTATGTTACCTTTTTTTAATATTAAAACTTTATAAGCACGATAATGATGAAGAGGTTTACTAAGTAACGGATTTATGTACTCAAGTATTTGCACATAAATCAGGGAAAACTATATTTTACAATAACTCCTACCATATACTCGTACCAGAAAACCAGTTTAAACCAAAAAAATATGTAAATAAAAATCGCAGCTTCGCCCTTATCCGTGACCAACGTAGTACAGGTAACTCGAAGAAATTGAGCGAGTATTAAATCTTTGAACAAACAAGTTGTTCGTTGTTCGCGCTTACACACACACTCGCAAACTGCCACACATACATACCAACACTGTTATACTTATATTTAGTCAATACACATACATCCACATCAGTTAAGGGCCAGTTATAAAGATTTTTTATGGGGCTAAGATGGCAAACAAGCGCGCAAATAATGCCTTTAGTATTGCAAGCATCTATAGGCTACATAACTGCTTGTTTACATCAGGCGGGCCGTTGCTTAGGGGCCATCCATAAATTACGTCACACGAATTTCATGGTCACATTTGTGAGACTCCCCCCTCCCTAGTGTGACGTCACATATTTTTTTAATTTCCAGAAATATATAAAAAAAATGCTATACGAAATTAAAAAGGCCTCTGACAAGGCTTAACTACTGCCTAGATGACAACAACAGGGACCGACTTTTTCCCTCCGAAGCACGGAGACGCTGAGTTCAAATGCCACTAACCGGTCACCTATCTCTGACTGACCTTGCCAAGCGTTGCTTAACCTCCGATCGTTTACCAATCAGTGATTGCAACTGGCTTTAAGCGCGTTGCGTGGTAAAAAGATACAACTGGCCCTTAACACACACTAACAAGCACTCACACAGACTCGCCCGATACCCACCGGGCGAGTTGATACCGTGGGGAATGGCACCGGGGTGTTTTACACCCCCTATTAACTGCCTAACCAGCCCTGACACAATTGGTTAACGACGTAATATGGATCTGAGACTGATAAATTATTGTTTTACTAAAGGATACTAAGGATAGGAAAAAGTCGTATCCGATTGGTTAAGCACGCGTCTTGCGGGCTTAAGGTCTTGGGTTCAAACCCTGGCTCACACATCTGGATTTTTCGAAATCTATGTGTGAATCATTACTTTAATATGATTATCACTTGCTTGCGGTGAAGGAAAACATCGTGAGGAAACCTGCATGTCTTTAGACATGTGAAATTCACCAACCCGCACTGGGCCAGCGTGGTGGATTATGGCCTAAATCCCCCTCGCATTGAGGGGAGGCCCGTGCCCAGCAGTGGGACTATAAAAGGGCTAAATTATTATTATATTTATTAAAGGATAATAACAATCTATTGCGAATAGTATTAGTTATGAAGTATTTAATTAGTTAGACGCTCATATCTCGCTGCAATCACTGATCGGTTAACGATCGGAAGTTAAGCAACGCTTGGCAAGGTCAGTCAGAGATGGGTGACCGTTTAGTGGCATTTGAACTGAGATTCTCCGTGCATCGGAGGGCACGTGAAGTCGGTCCCGGTTGTTATCTAGGCAGCAGTCGTTAAGCCTTGTCAGAGGCCTTCGGGCGGCTTGAACAACTCTGACATCAGGTTGGCCACTAACCACACGATAAGAAGAAATAGAAGAAGCGCATCACTACATGCAGCAAAATTGACACATTTCTTATCGCAATTCGACAATTGACCTACTTATTAATAAATATAGTTCGCGACAGGTCGAGATGACATTCGGGTTATGAGCTTTTTGCGGAATAAAATCCGAATCAAAATTAGCAGGACTTGGGGGCTTACCACGAATTCTTATTGCGATTCAATTACAGGAACGTTTTAACGATTCAGCGTCTTTTTGTGCAATGACGTACCTTATTGTCATGACAATAAGAAACGTCATTGCACAAATGGCCGCTGAAACGTTAAAACAAAACTGCTATAAGAGGTGGTGGTAAGCCCCTGATACACAATTAAAATCGCCCACAAAATTATTAAATTAAATTATTCTGTTGCGTTGCGGGTCCTGGTAATTTTGATTCGGATTTTATTCCGCAAAAAGCTCATAACCCGAATGTCATCTCGACCTGACGCCTACTATACATAATAAGGTATTATCACAGAATAAAGACTAAAGAAAGAGGTGCCCTTATTAGATATTTGTATGAAAAAAAACGTGGTCATTGTTTTTTTAATTTTCATTTTACTATTTACCGGTAAATAGTTGAACTACTCGCTTCGTTTTATGTCGATGTTAGTACTAGGCCGACCACTCGGCCGACTTGCTTAGGGCCAGTCCCCTTAGTAACTAGTCCATGGGTATTATTCACTTGATGTTAAAACATAGGTATTGCCAATACGGACATGTTTTCAAAATTACTTTCCGCGAGCGACTAATTCGAACTGTGCATGACTCTAGGACAAACTATTTTGGACAGTCACTTACCTCTTTCTTAGTAAAATCTTTGCAATCTGTTGTCTATGCTCTTGCGCAGCTTACTAACAACCTTCTACATAATTAAAACCATTTTAACAGCACTCGCGTCCAAGAATCAACAATAATTTTATTTAATAAGTCTTTGAATATGCCTGTGCTGCCACATACAAAATAACAGTGTTGCTAGCAATTACACGGTAATCGCGGCTCGGGGTTGCCACACTCGTATCGACAACGCATTTAATTATGTTTATTATAAGTTTGTTTAGTATAAGCAGTGGTAGCCGATTGGTTAAGCACGCGTCTTGCGGGCTTAAGGTCTTGGGTTCAAACCCTGGCTCACACATCTGGATTTTTCGAAATCTATGTGTGAATCATTACTTTAATATGATTATCACTTGCTTGCGGTGAAGGAAAACATCGTGAGGAAACCTGCATGTCTTTAGACATGTGAAATTCACCAACCCGCACTGGGCCAGCGTGGTGGATTGTGGCCTAAATCCCCCTCGCATTGAGGGGAGGCCCGTGCCCAGCAGTGGGACGTTAAAAGGGCTAAATTATTAATTATTTATAAGTTTATTGGTTTATTAACTTGTGTATGGTTACGAAATGTTTGTAGTGTGATAACTCTCATATTTGGGATTGCTTGTTAAAAATGTTTATTACTTCTAGCAATCCTTAGGTTGGCATTGACCTGTCCTAAACTCTATACTGAAACTTGTTGTCTATTTTCCTATGTAACTAAGGTAGCAAACCAGCTTACAGCCCGACTGATGTTAAGCAGTTACCGTAGCCTGTACGTTTGCAATACCACAGTCATCGCTTGCACTTTGCCGTTCTGAAGGGCAATGGGAGGGAGGGAGGGGATGTTGGGTTGGGCTTCCGGCTCTCTCACTCATCGTACGAAACGCAGCTGTAAGAAGATCGCGATCTTCCGTGTGAAAGTGGTACTATCCCGGTCGAGCCAGCTCATATAATATGAGCTGCAGTCAATTGGCTACAGCTTGGCTCTATAAATAGAGACGAAAATATGTTTTTCATTTCTCATACTCGGAAAGTAGTGTTTATTTGATCCGAGTAGCTGGCGGGAGATGCTACTTCCCACCTCTGAGCGGGAAAGACTCATAGTAATTACTTCCCGTCCTAGTGTGGGAAGTCATTTTAATCAAAATAGAACTAAATTTGGTTAGGCAGTCGGCTGTAAAAAATCTAACATAATAATTAAGATAAACGGCCAGTGTGAATAAAAAAAAAACTGTTTGTATTTTTTTTTATTATTGTTTATTTTGTATTTATTGTTTTTGTATTTTTTTGTTATTTGTTGTTTATTTTTTTGTATATTGTTTTCTTTTGTTTGTAATTTTGTTTTTTTTTTTGTTTATTGTTATTTTTTGTTTTTTTTTGTGATTTTGTTTTTGTATTTTTTTTTGCTTTTATTTTGTTTTTTTTTATGAAGTGGCGAGCAGATGAGAAAATAAACTACTATTTTTTACTTTCCTTATATTCGAAATGAAAAGTAGAGTGCTTAATCAATTCCTACTCGGACTATAGCCTAAACACCTCGCATGGCAATTGATTCCTTTCGACCCTCGTATAGCAATCTTCTATTTAGTTGAAGGTTTCGGCATTGAAATACATGGGGAACATTAGGTACTTCTCGGAGGACCTCTTGGCGCAGTGGTTCGAGCGTTGGTCGCTCGGTTCATTGCATCGGAGCGTTGCGGGTTCGATTCCCACTAGAAACTTAGTAATTTGCCCTGGTCTGAGTGACACTGGGATCGCCCCCAGTCTATTGCACGGTAGGTACTCATAGTACAAGATTTGTTTGGTTTGGGACCATGCAGTTGGTGAGTCTAGCGATATTTATTTATATCCTGTTATGTATTGGAATTAACAACGGTTAACTGTTGTTAAACTCTACTTACCTCTTCAGTTAATAAACCGTGATGATTCTAGTTAACTGACAGCTGATACATCTTCTCCCTCAACTCTCATTCCAAAGTATTTAACAAGTATTTAATTCCCCGATTTAAAAAAAGACTAATACCTTATCCCGAGCTCCGTCCAGGGGGCGTATTAACGGGAAATTACCCCGAAAATGGGGATTTAAACACCCACTTAACCCATCATCGCACTGAACGATGGGATAGCGCCGGGTGCGCGGGCGCACTGCCGCACGGGAATTTTATATAACGTTGATTCTAATTGTAAGTCTACCATCATCTTTTTATTTTATGGTTAGTGGCCATAGTCTACCTTAGAGGTGCTCATAGCCGCGATCATCGGAGGTTAAGCAACGCTTGGCAAGGTCAGGCAGAGATGGGTGACCATTTAGTGGCATTCGAACTGAGCATCTCCGTGCTTCGGAGGGCACGGAAAAAGTCAGTTCCAGTTGTTGTCATGTAGACAGCAGTCGTTAAGCTTTGTCAGATTTGGCGGCTTGAACTACTCCGATACCAGGTTGGACACTAACCATACGATAAGAAGAATAAGGCCGCGCTCACTTTGGATGCGTTTTCGTCCGAATTTTACTCGTGCATACACGTACGAACAACACGAATGATCCCGACCTTCCAAGTACTACGGGAGTGCGCACACTGGGTGCGAGTTACGTACACGTACGACCGCACTCCCGTAGTACTTGGAAGGTTGGGATCATTCGTGTTGTTCGTACGTGTATGCACGAGTAAAATTCGGACGAAAACGCATCCAAAGTGAGCGCGGCCTAAGTCTACCATTTGGTTAACGCATAGAGATTTTAATATTACTCATTAGATTACTATAGTGCTATATTTGATAGTAGAGCCTAGCTGTAGACAGCTCGTATACGGGCTAGTCACCACCCTCTCACAGAAGATCGGCGTAGCTGCAGAGCTGCGGTTGGTAAGAGAACTTTCGAGATTTGGAACCATTACTGATGACTTTTCAAGCATAATTAAAGATACATCGAGATTTCGATACTTCGTCATAAAGTAGCGTTTAATTTTTCGACCAATCGAGTAAACTTGTTCGACCAAACGTGTGTGTGTGTGTTAGGGCCACCGCAGACTTGCTACTTTTAGCATCGGCGATCGGCGATTTTGATGCTGCGTCTCGCTCGTTCGCGCTCGAAGAAACGCGACGCAGCATCGATACGTCACAAAATCGCCGGTCGCCGATGCTAAAAGTAGCAAGTCTGCGGAGGCCCTTATTCGAGCAAACGGCATTCAATTTCACGTACTAATTCCGTGTGGAACAATGGAAACGCACCAACAAATTGCTTAGGCGTCCCCCAAATTAATATAAATATGAGCGCATTTCGAAACTACATTATCGAATACACGCTCCTTAAGTTAATTTATTGGTTAAATAAGCCCTATTTCCGGTACCTTTGTTTTAACTGACAGATGTTTTGGTTAACCGCGGTTAATGGTTTATAGTTAACTAGTTGGTTAATTTGTTCGTTAGGGATGACACCTTTGCGGTAAACTTGATGTGATGAGATCGCAGTTGGTGTAATTAAGAAAATTAACCTCCTTTTTTAGAAAGTAAGTACCTACTTATGTAAGTTATATTTAACTGGATATAAACAGCTGTATCTAAAGACAAATATTAGTATAATCACGACGGTGATTCTAGAAACGGTAATCAGAGATGTGCCTGATAGATGTCAAAGGAAAATTTACATATCAATTAGTAGTTAAAGCCAAAGCTACCAGTAAATTAACAGTTACTGCTAATCTCTGAATAATACCTACAAAACAAAGCCGCTGCCTTCGTCTGTCTGTTAGTCCGGTTAGTTCTTCTAAACAACGCAACAGATTTTGATGCGGTTTTCACTATAATTTAGATAATTTCTTCCAGAAGGTTTTATGTATAAAAAAATTGTAATTAAATTCATAAATAGAATAGGAAAGCTGTGCGAAAACGGGTCAGGTCGCTAGTTAAGATAATGAAGATATCACAATTCGAGTTTCAAATCTCTTTATAAGATAAAAGAAAGCGCATACCTATCTCCATAAGGACCTCCGCAGACTTGCTACTTTTAGCATCGGCGACCGGCGATTTTGTGACGTATCGATGCTGCGTCGCGTTTCTTCGAGCGCGAACGAGCGAGTCGCATCATCAAAATCGCCGATCGCCGATGCTAAAAGTAGCAAGTCTGCGGAGGCCCTAAAAACTGATCAAAGTAGATACATAGTTATTTTAAAACGCGTTCGAAAAATAAAATTTCGAATGCGTTTAAAAACAACTGAATTCCAAACTCCGAAGTCCTCATTGGCCGAACCGCTGTCATGACGTCACTCTAATTCGATCGACAACCCATCTAGATAACCTAATCAAATTATAGAGAATAGACAACACAAACTTGTTTTTGCTGCTCCCGAGTCGAATAATAGACTTTTTACTCTTTGAATCGTTAGAAAAAGATCATTTTGACAGGTGTAAAGTTAAGTTTGTGTGTTAGTCAATTTATCGTCCAATCTTAGCCTCGTTGACAGCGATTTAGGCGTTAAGGAGATAAATACTCTTATTTTGTAACTAACAAAATGAAATTTAAGTTTTTTGTTAACCAATCTGATGGTTGATATTGGTTTAAAGTTAATAGCGTTGTAAAATAAATATTGGGTACAGTCTTATCGGAATAGATGTTCAATCGTTTATGGAAACAAAATTTAGTTATTTTTGGTTGTCTTTGTCACTTTCTATAAATGATAAATTAAAAACAGTGATTACTTCCTTTGTGTGGTTTAAGTGGATATTTGATGAGATTATGTAAAAGTTGATACTTTAATTATGTTTTATGTTCAACTATAGCTAGACCTCGCGACTCTATTTGACTGTTATTCTAGAAATGTTGTAACGCTCCAATGTCACCCATACTAGTGTCATACAATTGCATAATTGGGTGTTACTACAAAATAATCTGGGAGTCAGTCAGTGTATACCCTTAGGGCCTCCGCAGACTTGCTAGTTTTAGCATCGGTGATCGGCGATTTTGATGCTGCGTCTCGCTCGTTCGCGCTCGAAGAAACGCGACGCAGCATCGATACGTCACAAAATCGCCGGTCGCCGATGCTAAAAGTAGCAAGTCTGCGGAGGCCCTTAAGGGTGCTAAAAATCTACCAAAACAACGCCAAAACATAAGTTAGGTTCATTCGGGATCCGGTGGGATGAAGAATGGTGGGGATAGATCTTGAGCTGACCTTTGACCAACCCAAACTCAACCCTACCCTACCCATACTCATCCCTTCCCATCCCGACTCAGCCCAAAAACATCCCAACTCAAACCAAACAACCCACCATCCAGATTCAACTCAAACTTCCAACTCAACCTAAATCTACCCAAACCCAACCCAACTTTAGTTAGTTTAGTTTGGGACCATACAGGTGGTTTGTCAGTCAGCCCCCTAGACATGTGGCTTCGTCTACGAGCGTTTCTACAAAGCGCTACGCTTAAATATACGGAAATGACATTACAAGTCGATAGGGAGATCACGTGACGTATGTCATTTCCATACATGAAGCGTAGCGTTATGTAGAAACGCTTGTAGACGAAGCCATTTGTCTAGGGGGGCTGGTGATATTAATTGACTTGACAATTAAGTTAACGTAATACAAAAACAAATAGTGATGTTCAGACCTTGTAATAAAAAACTGCTACACATTATTTAGACTACAAAATCAACACGTAATATTATATGGGTCTTAAGTATTAAGTATTAAGCGCCAGTGATGCTCACTGACCATAATTAATAAATGCTCGCTCGCTCGACACATGTCAAACTTGTCGCCGGACCATAGACAAACATAAACAGCAGCTGTCAAAAGTATTTTAAACTTTATTCACAGTGTGGCAAGAGTTTAAAAATATTGTTCGATCATAGAATTTTAGTTTGTGCGGTTTCTTGTGATGTGAGCCGCGAGAACTGAATATTATTAATTAGTGTTTAAGTATATGTTTTGATTGGAGCTTGTTTTAAGTAGTTTGGGAATGGAGTGAGATGATTCACTAACTCCACTTATTGTAGGTATTAATCTTCTTGAAATATAAATGTCTTCGGTATATTGTACCACAAGCTGGTGCCCGGGACTTCGTCTGCGTGTAATTTGTCTCGTATCCTATTATTTTCTCTAAGATATCATCTATCTCTATATATCTTTGTGTGGGTGGACCCTTATATGAATGCACCAGAGCCAGCACCAATGGGGACAAATGGCGAGAGATCGTGAGGCGAGCGACATCTGCCCATGGTAGCTCCACATGATGACCATGACCGCTCTGACAAGAGCGTAACGACTAAGAAGAAGAATCTCTATATTCAGTCTTTCCTATGCATTACAACATGGGGTTCTTCAAAAGGCATGTTTACAGGTCCCTAAAAGGTCGGCGCCGCGTCTGCCCTTAAGTTGCAGATGTCCTGGGCGGCGGCTTCCACTTACCATCAGGTGGACCGTCTGCCAGTGTGCCATCCTTGGCTATAAAATAAAAACATTAAATAAATAAAAAAATAAGAAATTATCGGTGTGCCATACCATATTTAGACGGGTATTTACCATTTAGACGGGCCCGTTAGCGTGGTTGGCGCGGAGGCGCCTTTCACGATGCAGGTCGTAGGTTCGATTCCTACCCGGGACATGCATTAGTGTGCATGAACATGTCTGTATGTCCGGAGTCTGGGTGTATATGTATATTAAGTATGTATTTACAAATAAATAAGTAGTATATGTAGTAATATCAGTTATCTGGTTTCCATAGTATAAGCTCTGCTTAGTTTGGGATCAGGTAACCGTGTGTACAAAAATGTCCCAGGATATTATTATATCTATCATTCCATGTTTTAGCCCCCTCTAGTTTTATTTTCTCAACAAAAAGTAGCCTATCTCTATACCAAAATTCATCAAAATTGGTTTAGCGGTTTAGGCGTGAAATAACTATAACGTAATAATACAATTATAAATTATAAGTGACAACAAGGCGCTATCATCGCGCTTTCATCTATGTGCATAATTTACAGTTCGCTGACGGTGAGGGAAACATCGTGAGGAAACCTGCCTATCCCTCGGGATTAGGTAATAGTCAGTTCCTGTATACACGGCGACAAGGTTCACCACCTGTCACGTTGGGTTCTGACTATCTGGTGAAACGTGGGCTTTGAGTTGGTTAATACCTCCACAATGTGGTGTGCCACTCAAGCCTCTACCCCCGAATGGGGATAAAAGTCGTGACGTTACATTTCATTTTTAATTTTTAACAAGGCGCTTTAAGTATTAATTAGGAATGTCATAAGCAATCGAAATAGAGTTGAGAAGCCCAGGATATAAAGATGTATCAACACAAAATTTGTACAAATCATTTGTCAGACCTATTCTTTAAATGGTTATTTTCAAATCATATTTTGTAGTTAAGTTACAAGCGATAGCGGCAAAATGATGTATAACTACGGCGTAAAACAAGCTGACGGCACGCCTGATGTTAAGCAGTTACCGTATCCTAGAGATTTTTGGAATAGCAAAGGGCCATACCAAAGGTACGAGCGTTGCACATTACCTACCTGACGGGGAGTGGGACAAACGGAGGGAAAGGGAAGGAATTCGGCTTCCGGCTCTATCATTCAATATGAGTATACTTTTAGTCACGACTTTTATCCCCATTCGGAGGGTAGTCAGAGGCTTGAGTGGCCATACACCACCAAATTGTGGAGGTATTAAGCCAACTCAAAGCCCACGTTTCACCAGATAGTCAGAACCCAACGTGACAGGTGGTGAACCTTGTCGCCGTGTATACAGGAACTGACTATTACCTAATCCTAATCAATATGAGTACTTAACGAAAATTTTGAAATACCTAACTTTAACGGGGAAGGGGGAGGGAGAGCTGCCTTATCCCCCCCCCTCGGTATGTCCACGAATGCATGTTTGATCAGAATCAGAATATCTATCTTTAAAAATATTCTAAAACATGGAAGGACTCTACCAGAACTCTACAACTTATGTAAAGATGTTAGCGCCGCCATACACGCGACTGCACTCGACAGCTTGACGCCTAGCAGTCGCGAGGTGTCGACTGCAACCAACAGAGGGCCTACTCTGTTTCAAACGAAAACGAAATTTCGGACGAAATTCGCGTATTTCCTACTACGTTTCTCATTGATTCCGACATTTCTTACGAACGAAAATTGTCTGACGTTTAGATTCGACGACAACGAAGACGTCAAACAATTTTAGTTCGTAAGAAATGTCGGAATCAATGAGAAACGTAGTAGGAAATACGCGAATTTCGTCCGAAATTTCGTTTTCGTTTGAAACAGAGTAGGCCCTCAGCTCTAGAGCTGTCGTGTGCAGTCGCGTGTATGGCGGCGCTTATTCTTCTAATAGTATGCTACGGGAGTTTTCCCCCGCCACCGTCTTTAACTGGCACCATCCAATAACGGTCCGAGATCGTGAGATGACCCACGATACTAGACAGCCCAATCCGACCGCGCGACGCGTCCGACACGACCGCACGACGTTTCATTAAGTCTTTATATTGTTGACAACTAGCAAAAAAATGCTATTAACACTGCTCTATTATCACGGTCATCACAGGGGCTATTTATAAATTACGTCACACGAATTTCATGATTTTTTACCCCTCCCCTCGTTACAGCTGGTCTCATTTGTGAGACTCCCCCTCCCTAGTGTGACGACACATTTTTTGTCAATATTTGGAAATTATCCTAAGTTTTCGTTAACAGTTCAAATTTCAATTTTATTACTTAGGTCTTAGATAAATTAGATTTTTAAATGTGACGTCACGAAACTTAGGACCCCCCCACCCCTTGTCACACAATGTCACATTTCGTCGACCCCCCCCCTTTACATGTGACGTAATTTATTGATGGCCCCTAAGCAGAGAGAGAATATTTTTTGAATATAATTAAGGTGGCAAACAAGCGTACGGCCCGCCTGATGTTAAACAGTTACCGTACGCATTAGATACCGTATTAGGTACCGTATTAGATACTTGCAATACCAAAGGCATCGCTCGCACGTTGCTGACCTGAAGGGGAGTGGGGAGGGAAACGGAAGGGGGAGGTTGGGCTTCCGGCTCTTACTAATCGTACGAAACGCAACTAAAATAGCTGGTTTACACCGATCTCCTGTGAGAGGGTGGTACTACGCAGGTCTAGCCTGTATATGAGCTGCAGTCAATTGGCTACAGCTTGGCTCTATGGAATCTTTACGTAGCAGTAATCTTGGAGTATTTAATAACGTTCTTAGTAAGTATCAAATTAAAGGGAGTACGTAATTATGTTCATTGATTCTATGGTTCTTTGTAGAGGCTACGGAACCCTAAAACTGTGTTCAAAGAGTATTATATTAACTAATACCTTAAAAATTATAGAGATCTTTAGCCACTAATGATTTTACAAAGCATTTTTAGGCACAAAGTGATTTATAATCCATCATAATTTCTATAAATTTGGGGATACTGTTTAAATCTTTATTGTACTGTTACTTAAAGTTACTAAAAAGGTTTTAATTTTAAATCTCCTTGGCTCGGTGCGAAAAAAATCCTATGTTTTTACAAAAAACGTAAGAAATACTTAACTGCACTTTATCATCAAAAGATTTTAAACGATTTTTATCTTACAAATAAACAATTTAAAGCTATTAAAATATTAGTCCCAAAGCTAAAGAAACCGTTTAATCTTAAAATTTAATCAAAAAGGTTTAAACCGCAAACCTTTAAACCAAGATTAAAATTGTTTTAATCCAGATTAAAATTAATGCCGTCCTTTTAAAAACACCTTTGGCGAAACCTTTTTAAACTTTTGCCGAACTTTGAAAGAGGTTACTGATTCGTTAAACTATTTTATTTAAACGCCTCCAAATCCAATTTCTTGGATGAGTGACGGTGTTAAACCGTACATGGGGATGAATTGGTCTTATTGTCTGTCATTAGATTAACGCCGATCTAACAATATTTAACATACATTCACAAGGTAATAAACCAATATCGCACAGAGTAACCTCCCCCCTAGACAAGTGGCATGAACGCTAATCGAATAGAATAGACTTCACAATGTATGGAAATGTCAAACGTCGCTATGTAGATCAACAACAAGTTGCTATGTAGATCACGTGACTTATGTCATTTCCATACATGAAGCGTAGCGATTTGAAGGAACGCTTGTTGACGTCAGCCACTTGTCTAGCCCTTGTATGTCTTATTTCTGTGGCTCTGAGTCTATAGGTACTGTTATTTTTGTCTCCCGCTTTGCAACGGAGGGAAGTGGATAATCTTCTTCCAACTCCTCCTATCCTTTCTTCTGATTCAATTCGTGCGGGTTCCAAGACAACTTAGCTGTACCCCGGGACTCGTCGAGGGTCAAACCTTGGCGTCATCGTTGGACACCATTGTCGATCCTGGCTTACAGGAGTTAACGTGGTGGTGTGTGGCGGTGTGTGCCATAAAACACTAACTGTATGGTTCTAAACTAAGCAAGGCTTGTCTCATATGGCTACCGTACAATGGACTGATATCGAATCCAAGATAACACGATAGACAAGCGACACTAACCACTGATCTATTAACATATTTTTTACAAAAAAATATCGTGCGATAACTCATCCTATTACAAAAAAAAAAATTAAGTATGTTTGCCAAATCTTTTTACAAAACCACCCGCGTCGCTTCGTAGAAAATTGGCTTACCCGAACTCGAACCTACCTGCTAGTAATCCTTTTAACCGCTTGACTCTACCCGCTTCAGTGGAGGCGGCATCTCTACATTAATCACGACCATAATCCGAGGGTTTGTAGCGACACTCCAAACGCCGCACGACGACCGCTTGACGCATAATTTGAGCGTCGGCCGCTCGGCTCACTGCATCGGGTGGTCGCAGGTTCGATTCTGGCTAAAGGTAAATTTCGGGAACGGCCTTTTCGTAATTAGCTCTGGTCTAGGTTTCACTGGGTGATCCCCAATCCATTGTACGATGCCCATAGTACAAGCCTTGCTTAGTTTGGGACCAAACAGGTGTGTCCGGCGATTAATAATAATATTCGCCGTTTCAACGTCCCTTTCCTGGGCACGGGCCTCCCCTCAATACGAGGGGAATTCAGCCCATAATCCACCACGCCAGTGCCGGTTTGTGGATTTTATGACTTTGGAAAATTGGTTAGTATTTCTAGGACATGCAGGTTTCCTCATGATGTTTTCCTTCATCGTAAGCAAGTTGAAAAATCCAGAGGTGTGAGCCGGGGTTTGAACCCTGGAGTTTAAGGGCCATAACACACCGGGTAGCCATGGCGACGTCGCCAGCCACCGTAGCCAACTATTCGTATTGAAATGTATGGGAGGTAACACACCTGAAGGGCTAGACAAGTGGCTGACGTCTACAAGCGTTCGTTCAAATCGCTACGCTTCATGTATTGAAATGACATAAGTCACGTGATCTACATAGCAACTTGTTGATCTACATAGCGACGTTTGACATTTCCATACATTGTGAAGTTTATTCTGTTCTATTCGATTAGCGTTCATGCCACTTGTCTAGCCCTTCTGGCGACGGATTGGCGACGTCGCCAGTCAATACAAATTGTTTGGATACGTGGCCGTCGTCGCCTGGCGTCCCGGCGTGTTATGGCTCTAAGCCCGCAAGACGCGTCGGCTATCACAGCTTTCCACACACAACACCTGTTCAATGTTCAATGTTCCTAAAAGAATCTGAACCATATGTAGAGTCAGAGGGCCTAATCTTTTACAAACGAAAACGAAATTTCGGACGAAATTTTGAGTATTTCCTACTACGTTTCTCATTCATTCCGACATTTCTTACGAACGAAAATTGTTTGACGTGTTCGTCATCGTCAAATCTAAACGTCAAACAATTTCGTCAACATTGAACAGGTGTTGTGTGTGGAAAGCTGTGATAGCCGACGCGTCTTGCGGGCTTAGGGCCATAACACGCCGGGACGCCGGGACACCGGATTTCTTACGAACGAAAATTGTTTGACGTTTAGATTTGACGATGACGAACACGTCAAACAATTTTCGTTCGTAAGAAATGTCGGAATGAATGAGAAACGTAGTAGGAGATACGCGAAATTTCGTTTGCGTTTGTAAAAGAGTAGTAGAGAGTTTAAAAGCCAACAATTTCAAAGTCCAGGGGGCTTACCACCACCTCTTATAGCAGTTTTGTTTTAACGTTTCAGCGGCTTTTTGTGCAATGACGTTTCTTATTGTCATGACAATAAGGTACGTCATTGCACAAAAAGTCGCTGAAACGTTAAAACGTTCCTGTAATTGAATCGCGATAAGAGTTCGTGGTAAGCCCCCAGTACTTATCCTTATAATTGTGACAGTTACCAAAACATTTTCTGGTTTTCTCCAACCGCAAAGGCTATCGCGAACAATAAACCTTGCATCAAGGATTCCAAAACTTTTCCTCACTCTATATCGATACTCCTGTCACGATCGATTTTGCCATAAAATCGAATCAGATAAACACTAAACCTAAAATCATGAAACAAACAAAGGGACAGGCATAAAGTCCCCGAAATGAAGAATATTCCTTACGATTATATCGATAGTCGATTGTTAATCCAGTCACGTCCCTATTGGGATGCAGGAGGCGTAGTGTTGCCATCGTATCGATGCATCTTATGACGTCATATTTACTATTTGTGTGGTCGTTTCTGCGATAAACTTAAAGGGCTAGTCTTTATCAAAAAAATATTATTCCTAGACATTTGTTCATTTGTCTTTTAGGTGGTAGAGCCAAGCTGTAGACAATTGACTGCAGCTCATATACGGGCTGGCTCGACCGGGGTTGTCCACCCTCTGACAAAAGATCGGCGTAAAGTAGCTATTACAGATGCGTTTCGTACGATGAGAGAGCTGGAAGCCCAAACCCTCCCTCACTTCCCCTCCATTTCAGGCCGGCAACGTGTGAATGGTGCCTTTGGTATTGCAAGCATCGATAGGCTACGGTAACTGCTTAACAGCAGGCGGGCCGTACGCTTATTTAACCCACTTATGGGATGAATTTACAAAAATCCTTTCTTCATGCTACCGTCTAACGAAAACATCATAATAAAAACGTATTTTCCTTTTGAAAGTTTTGCAACAATACTACATCGCCAGTGAAGGTAAGTTTGTGATACTATCTATACTTACATACTGCTGCGTCCAACTTGAACGACTAAGTCCGTGTCCATGGACTTTATTTGGTAGGACATACTATTTTGGGCAGTCACATATCTCTCTTTCTTAGTAATGTCTTTGTTGCTAGTCCTTATTTCAGCAGTCAACATTCACAAGCCAACAAATCAGTAATTAATTTTAATAGTAAAGAAACTAAATTGCACAGGTGGGAGTCGAACCCACTCTAACCACAACCTCTTTTCCCAAAACGAATGAGAATTTTTGTCATCTCCAAAAAAACTTATCTTCACTCCGAATAATACACCATCCTTCTTAAACATTGCAGATTTAATTTCAAATTTCTATAACGAAATCCGCTAATGTGAGAATAATAACGAAATAACGAAACAGTACAATGAGTAAAAACATATATTTTATATCACTTGTTGATACTACACTTTCGCATAGAAATGAAAATAACGGAACCACGGTACAATCGCGAAGAGAACTGTTTACCTGATATACACTCAGCACAATTAATTCTTATTTTAATTTTTCTCTAAACACACATATTTACATCTTCATTACTAGATAATTAAATTATTACGAGATAAAATGTACAACTAACCTATTTTAATTGTTATTTAAACTATTTACAGAGTAACTATGGCATATAAACCCACGATAGAAGGAACATTTTATTTAGGAAAATGTACAATACTTGGTAAGTTGGGAGCAAATGGGAACAGTTTGATTAAATTTTGAGTTACTTAGGTGTATTTTAAATTGTATTTTGGACTAAAACCTCTTAAAAATTATCACTAAGTGCCAATTTATACAAAAAATAATAATGATTAAATTATCATTATTTCATTTGGCACCTACCTTAATTAATATGCCCAAAAACACTTATTTTAAAATGATTATTTATCATTAAATAAATTACGAAAAAAAACTCAGTTCTTTTCACAAAATTGCAGCTTATTTCCATTTGCTCTTACACTCATAAAGTTCCTTATTAAGTACGAAGTAAGAAATAAATAGTTTTTATTTACAATTTTTAGTACCCATACACTTAATAACCTTATGTTAAATAAAATATGTCTGTTAGCTTTTATGTCACGCTATCAACATGGCAGATAATGTACTTTAAAAAGGACTTGGGGCGAACTCTCCATTGCTTTTTGTCCTATAATCAGCACAACAGAAGTTTTTGTTAAATTATTGCTGGAGGCACGCATGACTCGCTTATACCAGCCTCAAACAAAAAAATAACTTTCCCGAAACTTTGAAGTCAACTGCATTGTATCTAGAACTATATAATGCTTATTTGGAAGAATGAAAGCAATGTACGCGAAAACTTGAAGAGTTAACGTATGGTACAAATAATAATTCATATTCCGATGCTCATTATATTTACAAAGTTGAAGACACGTAAAACATCACGTTACGTTTTGCAAAATTAAACAATGGGAATTTCTTAAACTTAAATATTGTATGCCTTGTCTTTACGACTGTACATTTTATGCGAAAACATACGTAATAGAGTTAGTTTTTTTAATAAAAATATAAAGTTATTTTCAAGTTTTAAATGAAATGAAATTTTAAAAGAAATATCGTATCGTAATATTTTACGCCACTAAATTGACACTTTTTAATATTTCAGATTTTAATGCTTATTCATTGGTACATTGAATTACGCACCAATGAATAGGCAATAAAGATTTAATAAAAAAATATTTTTTTTTTTAATATTTTTAAGAATTTTAAGTATCATTGGATTCAAATAAGGAGAGTATTATTTGTAGAATGACGCTTCAAAAATGGGGTGGTATTAGGATTATAGGTAATACTGTGGTGTAGGGGTTCATTCACATAACACATTTATCCTAAAGGAACTGACTTAATAAACTACTATATTGAGCGAATATTTATTACAATAATATTATATTATGCATCTGACGTGTATTGCTATACAATTTTGAGCTGATTGCAAACCGATTTTTATCAATAATTCTAATTTTACCTCCAACGCCATTCAAAAAGAAGTAATTATTACATATTCGTCACCAGATTACCGTAAAGTGTATGGAAAAAGCTTTGTAGTCTTCATAACGTGAATGACCGCTTACTGTAAAATGTCAATGTACATCATATTTTTGTTACGGCACAGCTTTATACAAATTTCATTATCAAAAACGGATCAACCAAATTTAATGTGGTTTAAGTTCCTTCAAAATGTGAAGGATATTATTTAAATTTAACTGACAATAGCCTAGACACAGGATCGTTCTCGAGAGGTACCGAGTTCGATTCCCATAACAGTCATTAAACCATTGAGATGACACTTCTTTCTAATGCAATTTAGCTTATTAGTTGGAGGTGGCTTAGGACCTTAAAAAAAACCTTTAAAAACTTTGTAAAGGTTTTGGTTTTACCGTTTATACATTTCCAAAGGCATCGGAGGCTTAAAAACAATGATAAAACCGAATAATTTTTCATCTCTCGTTTAATTAACAAAACCATCGATAATCGTTTTGAATTAGGTATCGAGAACTCCATTCGATTCATCGACTCTTATCAGAACTCTCCCTGGCTCCAATTAAACGTTATAATGTCATATAATCGGCCAGTTAAAACCAATCAATGGAAACGTAATTAATGTTGGATTTAGTACCGAATGGACTTTATAAAAAAAAAATACAGAAACGCTAAAAATTTTTTTTTTAAACGTAATGAGTAGTCTAAATACTAATTTTCATGGCTCTAGCTTCAGAAATGAGGGACTTCCATATAATCTTCGACCCCTTATTTTACGCCCTTGGAGATAAAATTTTCCAAAATCCTTCCTATGTTCTTCTACGCTGTAAAAGGTACATATTGTTCAAATTTCATGTTTGTAACACCAGCGGTTTGGGCTGTGCACGTCTTGTCAGATAGCGGGGTACAGAAGGCTCGCATGCCGCGCGCGGCAGCCTCAGTAGCATGCTTGTGCGAGCCAACTTATACTCTAGCTAGACAGAGAAGGGTATACCCGAAGGTATAAAATTATAGTTCTATCTCATGACTAGGCCAAACTAGGCGAGGCAAATGACAGCGCTCGGATGAGGCAGGGCGAGCATTTGGGTCGATGCCGCGCACTTTTAATTTTCGTAAAATTCGTAGTCGGTTAGCTATTGACCTGCCACCGATAGTGTTTTGCCATTATGACCGACCAATCAGAGAAGAGAACAAGATTCTACCTAACTCAATAGCAACACAATAGCAAGACTGTTGGCTTCCAGTCTTTAGCAGACTTCGGTTTTTTTTTCCGCCTGTTCCCGTCGCTATACAGAACTCTATATATTTTAAAATTTAAATTCAGAATACGCAGTGCTGCTAACCTTACCGCGTTAATGGTAATTAAAAACGAACTTTCCAACGGGGAGAATAGATCGTTAAATATCGACATGCCCGCTAATCGCGAACACTTAATGAATAAAAACCGATAATTAAAACCGACTAAGAGTTAATTGAGCTGAAAATGGAATCTAGATTTCAAATTACCGAACGCCGTGGAAACAAACGCTTATGGTTTTTTTTTTTTTTTTTTATTTATGGAATAAATAATAAAGGAATGATGCCATAGGTGTAACTCAAAAAAATTTTTTTAGGATGTTGGACCAGCATTCAATTCATATTATGTCCACGCTATTATTTTTAGAAATACGTATTTTTAAAATAAGTATTTTTTGTAGTAGCAACACCGTTGTTAAAATTTTAGCTCCTAATATCTAACCAGGCATCTCTTTTTATTTTAATTGTTAAGACCAATGTTTTTATTTAACATCCATATTAAAAATGGCAACTTTGTAAAGTTTTTTTTTCTTTTATCAAACATGACTGAGGTCAGTTTAAGTTAGGGCAAAGTAACAAAGGTAATTAATATGTGTTCCCATAGGACCTCGGTGTAATTAATTTAACTTTAAATGTTAATTAAGTTTTTAATTAGGTTCTTTACATAAACAGGTTTTTTTCATACAACTTAGTACTTTACTTTCATGACTATATAATCGAAGCATTTAGTTATTGATTTATTGACCTTTGTTGACTGATATTTTTTTAAATTGTATTGTTCCTATTATCAGAAATAAATAAAAACATTTAAAATCCATTTCGTACAAAGAAAAGTACAATTTATCAACAACACGGCATAAACCACACGCGAAACAGAAAAACAATAAAAAAACGAAATGCGTTTTGTTTCTCAAATCGATGCACTCGGTAAATCGATTCGGCGAGAACTCGATACTCGTAATCGTAAATCACACGAACAAAAGACGGAAAGGAAAATACAAATTAGCCTTATAATCGCCCGTTTAAACCCGGGTTTCACGCCTGACACTAGTTGAAGGATATAACAAATCGAATATTATTATATAACTATTCATAGCGGATCATACTCTCTCTTAAGTAAAGCTACGATGTAATTTACTGTTTCTTTAGTTTCAGTACTACTGAGCAGTTTTAGATGTCACCTGCCATTTTTTACATGGTGCGTCCAAAAATGTTATGTTATGTTAGTTTGTAAGGTATTTATCTATGGGCCAAGGTTGCCTGACAATAAATGATTTGATTGAAAAATCGCAGATTTGGATTATGTTTGACTATTCGGTGGTGTATCAATAAGTTAAAATTTCTCCAATTTTATGACTAAATGACTACTGAGTTTCTTGTGTCCTTTTAATATAACCAACGCTTAAAACCGGTGAAATATAGACAGACCAACTAACTATAATAACGATTTTTAGATTCAATAATGCTTCAATAACCCATGGATTCAAATGCTTGAATACCTACATCCAGTTTGTTACCGAACCGACTAACGACCGTCTTAATCGATAATAATTCTCAGTAACATATCACACTATCAGATCAGATCATGACATTAAAACACTGGCCATCAACAAACAGTTAACTAACGCGTCAAGCAGGCCATCAACAAAGCCCATAGATCTATATCTTTTGAATTCCGAACGCGCGTAGACAAATAGCCGTTGAGAACAATCGTCAATGCTTTAAAAACAATTTGGTTACGTCGCGAGCAATTACTAAACGCGATTCGAGACCATGATACGTTTCTGAACGCATCTCTTAATAATAGGGCCCCGCGAACGCGCCTATAATCGCTCCCATCTCTATTATACACCTATCTCGCTCTATAGTCCAAAAATTATATATCCCTGTCTCTGTCCACCGTTGACAGCGCTCGTTGAGAAACCACGGCCCCTGGCTATCAACATTTCAAATCTAAAATGTCTAATTATACCCACATCACTGGGTGAACATCAAAAATAGCCATTTTTAATTAATTTAAACCCAAAAATACTATTATAATGTGCTCAATTTTGTAATCTAATAAACCGTGACGCTAACAAGAGTCGGGACGCCATTTTGAAACGTTTATGCTGTTGATTTAATGACACAGCCTGTTTTAATGGATTTGGAATTGATATAAATTATTGCAAACAACTGCCTCACGCCCACTTTTCGAAGATTGATCGTATTGAGTTCTGATAAACGATGTTAAAATCAAATAAATTTTAATTATTACTTGCGGTTTGGGTTGCGACATTTAACCAACTTTAATTGCTATTTATACTAATTATTTAAATTTGGAATAGCAACACATAAAAAAAGAATGGAGTCATCGATCCTGTCAAAGAAACTTGACACCCTATATTGCCAGTGATAAAAATATTTAAAAAATGATCATAAATAAATAAAACTATGCCTACATACTAAAATTATATTAATATTTACACGTATTATCACTTGAGTCTATTTTTACGTTTCGTTTTCACTTTCACTTAGGTCGTCCATGTCCATATCGATAAGTTCTTCGTCTTCCTCTTCGTAGGAGTTGTTGTGGTGGCTGCCATCATCTGGCTTCATGCTGGATGAGCCAGATTTAACACCAGTCTTAGCTTCTTCTTCTTGCTGCATCCGTTTATGTTTCGTTCTTCTGTTTTGGAACCAAACTTTAACCTGGTGACAAGAGAAATGACTTCAATGAATATTTCATTTGGTTATGTAGATATTAACTTGATACGTTGCCTAATATTTGTATATAATATTTTTCTCCATATAGTTTTGTTTTTGCATAAACAATATCAACTATGAGTATGCATATGAAACCCCATTATGCATATTGTGCAATGCATAGGGCGGCCATTTATATAAATATAAGTAGGTATCTACATAATATAGATCCATTGTAATGATATTTTCACGGTCCGAACACAACTATAAAGGATTAACGGAACTGAACAATAAAAAACTATTCAGTAGCTACCCCTCGGATCATATATCAAATTGTATTGAAAGAAAAGTCTCTGTCGAATTTTTCTGAGCGGTAACACAGAGCAGATTTCCCGCCAAAAAATGGGCGCCGCCATTTTGCTAGACCATTTGTCACGCGGTTAATGGCTCGCGAAATGTATTCACGATGTTCGGGGCACATACTGGATATTGTAAAGCGAATAGAGTTTGACTTTATTTATTTAACTGCAGACATTTTGGCAGGAGATAGAATATCTAAAATTCATTCTACATAAATTATATATTGCATCATGATATTCCTCGATATTCTTTGTTATTTGGCCTATTTCTGCTTAAGAAGGCATGTGAACT
Organism: Drymonia ruficornis; assembly: GCA_947859195.1. Lineage (NCBI taxonomy): Eukaryota > Metazoa > Arthropoda > Insecta > Lepidoptera > Notodontidae > Drymonia > Drymonia ruficornis. Next base: position 8,462,192 of record OX401926.1, on the reverse strand, counting down.
GGTGGTCCAAATGAATTCTAAAATATTTGTCTGTTGTTAAAAGTGTCAAAAACTGGATCAACCAAGTCAAGGCAAATTGAAAACCAGTGACTAGAAAAAACACAAGAAGATATTACCTATGGAACGTTATTTTAGTTTAATGTCGACACAAACGTCAAAATCTTATTATTTTTATGTGAAAACGTTCAGGTATTAATCATTTCATCATTCCCCATTTTGTCAAAATTATTTAGGTATGCAATTTCCAGCATTACTTCGTTTTACTGCCCAACAATTCATCAAAAAATTAACTACTTACAAGAAATCATGGTAGGCCATAATTTTTATTGGCAAAAGCAATAAGTTATCAAAATTCCATTATAAAGCCAATATGACGATAAAAACAGTAAATCAGGGTGTTAGTTATAATGCATCGCCGTGAAATTGTATGCAATCGTACATATTTTATGACTCCTTACATTTCATACAAGTTATAAATTACATGCAGCTTTCTGGCTGATAACGGTTAATAGAAATAGACTTATGTTATATACCAACAATGAAATATTAATGTAGTTTTTTTATTGTTTGACTGCTAAACGGAATGAAATATGCCCCAAAATCAAAATTCCATCAAAGTTTGCAAGTAAATTTAGAGAAATGGGAACAGTTTTGTAAATGACTACTTGGATGATTTGTTAATTTTAAATGCATTTTCATCAATAGGTAGTAAATAATTTCTTTAGCATGGTCCGTATCAAAAACTGGCTACGGGACATTATTTTTAAGTTATAAATCAACAATAACCAAACTACGAGTGGAATTTTCCTAATTTTCAGATAGTTTTAAGTGTAAATTCGTTATGTTTACTTTCCGACTCAGACCTATCACCGCCATTAAGTTAGTTCAAATCAACATAATATTTTATTAACATTTTAAGACTAACAACTTTAACTTTTAATGATCTCCCATATCCCCACCAACCAAGGGGTGTCTCCCTTCGCGACATTCACGGTACATTACCGCTACATATATCGACATCAAATATCAATCAAGCAGCTTCCGAGGCCACCCTTTACGCCGTGCCTAATGGTGCGAGACGGAGGTGCGGATGCAGGGATGATTATATGGGAGAGACCATTAGATATTTTAAGTTCACATTGCCTTTGTGGCAATGTTAGACTTTATGATAAACTCATTGCATCGATTTATCTATGGAACTTAAACCCATATTCATATCATGTAATTATACTATGTATATACCTGTTCATCGTTTATAAAGTTTTATATTATGTTCGTCTTAATCGACTTTACTATCGGTACAAACTACAGACAGATAAAAAAGCATCAGTTTTTTACCCATCTGTATCTGAATGCTTTTTAATTAAAGGCCAGGTCAAATAAAGTAGTGAAGAAAACAGAAATCACCACCAACTGGGCACCAAATCTGTATTTTTACCGACGACAACTTTCGGATTTTTTTCACGAAGATAATATCAATGATCAGTGAATTTGCCTCCGCAATTAATTAGAGAGGGCCCTGGTATACTAACACGTCTGAAAATCTCACGAAAACAACCATCCAGATAGCTATAAAACAGTGCCAAGCTCCATAAAACACAAAACAAAACCCCAAGACGCACTTATCCACACAAAACCTATTCAGAGCCATCGTAAACTAGTAACAGGTAACCAGTCATCAGTCCGACATGTGCTAACTCGTAAACGCGAAACCATTGTGGTATACTTCTGTTGATGACAGTTATTACTGATAATTATGACCAGACAAGTGTATTTTATTTAAATGGGAATAGGCTACACGCTCCCACCACTGTTAATCCTGTAAGCCAGGATCGACAATAGTGTTCCACGATGACACCTAGATTCGACCATTGCTGAGTCCCGGGGAAAAGCGAAGTTATCTTTGAACCTGATGGACAGAAAGAATAGGAGTTGGAAGAATAGTATCCACTCCCCTTCGTTGCAAAGTGGGAGACAGAACAAAACTAGTAGCACAGCCGACCGTGGCATGACAAAACACGAGATAAATAGATTTTTTCTTATTCTCTCCTATGCATTAAGCAAGAGAAAGCGGTGCGACATAATGCGTGACAAAAATCTTGTCTTGTCTTGGCGCGTGTGCTAGTCCCACAGTATAGACTGATTGCTGCCGAAGATTATTACAACTGATGGGAGACCAGTTGTAAAGCACCATGGAAATTAATTAGACTAAGAGCCTGTTTCAGGATCGCTAGATAGATTATATCAACCAAATATGTGTGGTGTTCTGACAGATATTCTATGAAAAACAAAATGCCATATTTGCTTTGTGGATAAAAATTATCTGACGATTCTTTAGTCCTAGAAATGCTTTGTACAAACATTATAAAATGGTTAAAATTCTTTATAAATTTCGCGGTTAGAACATAGCCATTGCAAGCCGATATGCGATAATTCGAACACAGTTAAACCCAGTGTAAAAGGTATCTATGCTGACACAAGGTAACAAGTTATTGTGGACGTCAACAATAAAATGTTTTACGGTTCAATTTGTATTGTTCAAAAGATAATTAACTCCGCAATACAGACACCTATTAAAGCATAAGACGCGCGTAATTTAGTTAACAATAGATGTTTGAACGTTACTAAATTTTATGATAATGTTGACCAATTTTATAGGAGACTTAACATTGATGGTCACGATGGGCCCAGTTGCAGAAGTCCCTAAGTCCTGAAATCTAGTAACTCGATTTCAGGACTAATGCAGAAGTCCCTAAGTCCTGAATGGGCCCTTCAATTGCGTAACAATTGGGATTGTAGCTTTTTCAAAAACCTTTGTTAGTTGCTATTCATATTTATCTAGTTAAAATGTAAATGTAACGTCACGACTTTTATCCCCATTCGGGGGTAGTCAGAGGCTTGAGAGGCCATACACCACCACATTGTGGAGGTATTAACCAACTCAAAGCCCACGTTTCACCAGATAGTCAGAACCCAACGTGACAGGTGGTGAACCTTGTCGCCGTGTATACAGGAACTGACTATTACCTAATCCCGAGGGATAGGTAGGTTTCCTCACGATGTTTTCCCTCACCGTCAGCGAACTGTAAATTATGCACATAGATGAAAATTCATCCATTGGTGCATGCCCCACCGGGGATCGAACCTGGGAACTTTTGATTGCTAGCCCAACCTGTTCTCCCCTAGGCTACAGTCGCTTATCATAACATCGCTTGGTTGTTATCTAGTTAACATTGGAAAATAGTCATATTATTTTGTTCTCATGTGCAGTAAGCAACGGAATTTATGCCTATATCTTCTTCGTCGATAAGAATAATCGATGAAATGACAGTTTCATGAAATAGCCCACTAATACGGGGCTTCCGGCTCTCTCACCCATCGTACGAAATCGTGTAATAGCTGATCTTCTGTGAGAGGGTGGTACTGCCCCGGTCGAGCCAGCCCATATATGGGACGCAGTCAATTGGCTACAGCTTGCTTCTACTATCAGTAGTGGTGAAATATGGTCTTTAAAAGATAGTGAAAAATTAAAATCAGTTGCACAGTTTAGAAGAACTAAACAGACAATCAGAGAGATGAACTACTTTGTGCTATGTTTTAATCTAGAGATATTTCAACTGTATTCATAATAGATACTACACTAAAGTTATTAAATGTTATATAACGTTATACAACCGCAATATAAACACCATGGATTCGCTCCACGTTTTGCCCAACCCTATCGAAAGTGGGCAATTATTGCAATTTTATTATACTCCTTGCCCACTCCGGGCCATCTGTCATTGTACTAACATCACAAAGAATCTCCTTAATGTGCATTTAGTGAACAAAATAATGATTTATTGCCACAAAACACAGGTTTTGTGCTGCGAAACCTCTAAAACTCGTAAAGTGTATAACAATGTGTACAAAATGGATACAAAGGTGGTTTATTTGTGATAATCATAGTATTTTGAACATGGATAGTGATAATTAGATAGGTACTAGTATCTTGTTGTTTGGTTATTGTATTTTGTCATAATAACTACATATAACTGAATAGTCTTACACTTCAGTGAAAATTGGTAATAAGTAATTTTGAATACAAATACTATGTATATTCTGTGCTGTTGTTACCTATGACTTTTATGCTTATGACAAACATTTACAACAAAGTTAACTATTTTTAAAACTGTGACAAAAATTCACTCAATTTTATTTGTGAACAAATTGCAGCAGCTTCCTAAGATTAGGCCCTAGCCCACTTTTTAGTAATATTATTTTACTGAGTACTTTCGGCCTGGATTATTGTTTTAAACGAAAGTACAAACTACCTGTATCTGTACCTGTATATTCAAACGCAGAAGTTAAACTAATTTTAAATGAAGTACTTATAAACACTAACCCCCTTATTCATAGAGATTTTAGCCAGTTTACAATGGTTTTGAAAAGCATATTTAGGAACAAATGTGATTTGTAATTCCACTGCAAGTCGATCATAACTTTCTATAAATAAGGGGGTAAAACCACTCCTTGCCTGTTTCACAAACCCCATAAGGCAATAAGGGCATAACTCAAAACGATCATAGACTAACGACATTACATAGACAATTTCGCGCGCCGTCCCTTTGAGGGTTGGGACACCACCGCGTGATGAATGGGCCGAAACGACCGTAACAGGCAAATGGGCCTATGGGACCCGCTGAAGGGATGATATCGCAAATATTTGAAAGGGCATCATGTAGAGTTGAAGGGTTAATAATAGTAATAATTAATTTGTTATTCAGTAGTAACTATATTTAAAAAAATATATGTATAAGTAGTTCGCGACAGGTCGAGATGACATTCGGGTTATGAGCTTTTTGCAGAATAAAATCCGAATCAAAATTAGCAGGACCCGATAAACAATTAAAATCGCCCACAAAATAATTAAATTAAATTATTCTGTTGCGTTGCGGGTCCTGCTAATTTTGATTGGGATTTTATTCTACAAAAAGCTCATAACCCGAATGTCATCTCGACCTGTCGCGAACTATAGGTATCGTTAGTACAAATGTTTTTTTATTGCAACTAGCGATATGAGGTTATAATTAGTAGTTACAGTTAGCTCTACCAACTAAGCTAATTTTGTGTTTGCTCAAAAACATATGACGGATGATCACCTATTTCGTCAAACTAATTAAAATGTAGATAGTATACTTATTACAAATGACAAAGTCTCACACTGGTGACATAAGTGCATAAGCGTGTGAGAATAATAATATAATAATATAATAATAATATCCTGGGACATTTTTTACACACGGCTACCTGATCCCAAACTAAGCAGAGCTTGTACTATGGAAACCAGACAACTGATATTACTACATATACTACTTTTTTATTTGTAAATACATACTTAATATACATATACACCCAGGCTCGGGATATACAGACATGTTCATGCACACAAATGCATGTCCCGGGTAGGAATCGAACCTACGACCTGCAGCGTGAAAGGCGCCATCACACCAACGGGCCCGTCAAATGTCATACTATGACAATCACACAATATAATGTTACATCACCGATTTATATTTTGATCTCTATTTTTTGACAGCACAAAATTGAGAGTAGAGAGTTAAATTGAGATAATTGACTACATACTAGAGCGGACACCGCACATCACTACGATGTCCTATTTTATTGCAGCCCTTTGGCCGCACTTCGCTTAAACATTGTACTTATTCTCTCCCATCCACCCACGCTCTTTCTACCTGCGTGTAGCGTTTATCTGATATGGTGCCTCTAGTCTAGCACATAGTACAAATTATCTCGATGTTTTTTTTAATAATAAATGTTTTATTTTCATATAAAATATTTCGACAGTGCAATCGAGTCTTGATATTTCTAAATATGTAAGTAGATAGTCATACACATAATTAGGTAAGTACATGGTTAGCGGCGTGTAAACACTGAATATTCTAAACATTATGTAAGAATGTTCTCATAACAGCTGTAAAATGATAATAATTATAAACCTAATTCTTTAAAAGTTTTTTTAAATAAATTATTCAAAATTATAATTCCGTACTACTAATTTCGAATGAATTATAAAAATAATTAACATCCCTCCAACAAATGTACACTCGCCAACAAAAGCTCTAACTTCAAACAAGCTCGCGCCATCAAACAATTATCGCATTTTGATGCAAATTTAATGTACTCCCACTTCACACAACACAACAATAAACTCTAATTCGAACTCGCATCTGGCTATACACAAAAACTAGCGTAAAATGAGCGTCCATAAAACCGTATTACGCTCACAAAAGAGCTCAAACGTGTCTGGTCGTTAAATAAAAGTTATAAGGCCTGCAAACAATCGTTTTAATACAAAAAGGGATCTGGTACTAGATAAATAGGGGTATCATTTTCGTGCCCCCGAAATACGATTAAGTACTTATGTACGCGATTATACCTCTCCCCAAGGATTAGCGAGCGAGATAGACAGATTAAGATAAGCGAGTTAGAGGGAGATGAATATACGTTGGGGAGATACGCAATTAAGGGGTGCTCGCGAATTCGGTGGAAAATTTAAACGGATCCGTATTACTTTATTGTCAAGCTATTAGTGTGAGGGAGACGGGTATAGCGTGGGAGAGGGAGGGGATTAGAAAGGGACATTATGTGACAAATTGGGGTTGTTAGGTTGGCGCTACTGTGCAGGGCAGGGTTGGCGATGTTTAATTTGATGTTGGGGCCAAAATGGCGGTCATTGTTCAATATTAATTGGATGGTCCCTTGTCATTTGAATTATTACATCGATAACGGAGATCAATAAAGTAGAAAGAACGATTGTCACTGTTGTTTGAACATTGGCCGCTCAGCTTACTGCATCAGACGGTTGCGAGTTCGATTCCCGTTAGAGACAAATTTCGGAAACGGCCTTTTCATAATTTGCCTGGTCTGGGTGTCACTGGAATTACAGTCCATTGTATGGTAGCCATAGTACAAGCGTTGCTTAGTTTGGGACCATACAGCTGGTGTGTAAGTCTAGCTGCACTGGTAGCACATCCAGACCGTGACAAGACTAACGCGAGATCAATCAATTATGTCTCTTTCAGATAAGAAGAAGTTTGTTGGTGGAGGAGGCAAGCTTCCCCACTTCCCCTCCCTCTGTCCCACTCCCCTTCAGTTCGGCAACATGCAAGCACTGCCTTTGGTATTGCAAGCATCTATAGGCTACGGTAACTGCTTAACATTATGCGGGCCGTACGCTTCTTTGCCACCTTCGTCACATAAAAAAGTACTGAAACATTTTTTTTCATGAGCACAGCGTTTTATGTATTGACGTTAGGTTGAATACCTAAGGCCGTGGTCTCCTATTAAATGCCATCGGCCGCTTACAGCGTCACGCGTACGCCGCGTCACAATGTTACTATAGTGACGTCGCGTGTGAAGGAGACCACAACAGGACTTTTCTATAGTAAGCATTGTGACTGCGTGAAGCAGTAAGCGGCCGATGGCATTTAATAGGAGACCAAGGCCTTAAAGGGCTTGAATATGACGCGCCAACCCTATGTAAATTAGGTCGCCGGTCGGTACGAGCAAGAGAGACAGATATATCTCCAAACGGTCGTAAAAGCGCTTTGTACCGAACTGGTTCTAAACAATGTTGGTAAAGGTACGCTTTGTTTAGCGTTGGGCGGTTTAAACTGGCTTAATGATAAATGAGTCAATGTACCTACATTAAGATTTATTAAAAAAATATCAGTGGTCAAAGTCTTTAAAACTCAAGTTGAACCCGTGTCTAGTCAAATTTCCCGTGTAAATAATGACGTAACTCATGTTTACTGTAAGTACTTTACTTTCATATGCATTTACTATAAAAAATGATATTTTGACATAATTTTATTTATTTGTATGGATAAATAAATAGATATCGCTAGACTATCACTAACTGTATGGTCCCAAACTAAGCAAAGCTAGTACTATGCTACCGTACAATGACTGGGTGCGATCCCAGTGACACCCAGACCAGTGAAAATTACGAAAAGGACGTTTCCCAAATTTGCCGCTGACCTTCGGCCACTCGAGGCAGTGAGCCGAGCGGCCTACGCTCGAACCACAGCGTCAAGCGGTCGTCATAGAACAAGACGTCATATTGAAACGGTACCGTTAGCGTCCGGTTTTCCACCCGCGACTTAAAAGTCGGATATCGGCTATTACCGGCGCATTTATACAACAATGTTACGATTTGGCTGCGGGACGAAACTTTATTACGGACGGCTAGGGTTGTCAAAACTATCATTTTTTATGTAACTCAGGTGGAAAACAGTTGTTAAACAGTTTTTTTTTATAGGCCTGCGGTGGCATAAAAGCGTACGGCCCGCCTGATGTTAAGCAGTTACCGTAGCCTATAGATGCTTACAATACCAAAGGCATTGCTCGCACATTGCCGACCTGAAGGCGAGTGGGATGGAAGGGGGGAGGGGGAGGTGGGTTTTCGGCTCTCTCACTCATCGTACGAAACGCAGCTGTAATAGCTGCTTTACGCCAATCTTCTGTGAGTGGGTGGTACTACCCCGGTCAAGCCAGCCCGTTTATAAGCTGCAGTCATTTGGCTACAGCTAGGCTCTACCACCTTGAAAGCAGAAATTACCCGAGCCTGTAAATGCTTGCAATACCAAAGGAATAGCTCGCACGTTGCCGACCTGATGGGGAGTGGGACAGAGGGAGGTGAAAGGGGAGGTTGGGCTTCCGGCTCTAACGTGCGAGGGATGCCTATTTTATTGCAAACGTCCATAGGCTACGGTAACCGCTTAACATCAGTCGGGTCGTAGGCTTGATTGCCGCCTTTTTGGTATAAAAAAAGTTAAGTAATTGTCTTTGTCCATTGATTGTCTCATGTGGCGACTTGTTTTGATTGTTGACAACCCTATTTCTTAACCGTTCCGGTGTTGGTCGCGTTTCGTGTATCCGGTCGTAAAGTGGTAATTGTAGCGGATTTTTTTTTATTTACGTTATTACGCCGCGTAAGGCTTCGATCGGTGTCAACGAACTGGGCCCGTTCGTTAGTGATTTCGTTAATATGCGACCTGGTGGAGGCGCTGGTACCTATCGTCATAGTCGTAGAACAGTGACGGATCTGTCATATATCAATATGTCAGATCCGTCACTTGACAGATAAATTTTTGTACTACTTACTACACCGATACATTTTTGGGTGTAAAATTACTTTGAGTCCCTGAAAAGATATTATTTTTATTGACAAGAGGTGTTACAGTTTCATCTTTGTCTGTAGCTCTTAAACGGATGAATGGATTATATTGGTGGTAGAGCCAAGCTGTAGCCAATTGACTGCAGCTCATATAGGTATAGGCTGGCTCAACCGGAGTAGTACCACCTCTCACAGAAGATCGGCGTAAAGTAGCTATTACAGCTGCGTTTCGAACGATGACTGAGAGAGCCGGACCCAACCCTCCCCCTCCCCCCTCTTTCCCACTCCCCTTCAGGACGGCAACGTGCGAGCGATACCCTTGGTATTGCAAGCATTTATAGGCTAGTAACTGCTTACCTTTAGGCGGGCCGTACGCTTGTTTTGGTTGGTTGGTTTGTACTTACATTTTGAACTTAAACTGGTGCTGAATACACTAAGAATTCCGTCAAAATGTGTAGAAAAACACGTTGACGTCTTCAGTCAGTCAGTTTACGTTCAAAATACGTTATGAAAATAGGCATACTTTTCATCATCTTTATGCAAGTGCGGTTTAAATCCCAGCAGAGTACTATCCACTAATTAAGTTATTTAAGTAACAATAGCAATTAACGATGCTAACATAACTCACAATAAAAAGTTTTCAAGCATTCAATTACAATGATACAGCCAACGAACGCCACAAAAAACTATTTTTCGCTACACCGACAAACGAAAATGATATACTCATGATAATTTTCAACACAAAAACCAAAATTCTTGTCTATCTGCTAATAAATACAGCAAATTAAAACAATTCTTAGTTCATTACTTTGGTTCGGTCTAATGGCGACCGGAAGCGCGGTGAACGGCGCGCTTTTCCACATCCGGCGGGATCGACTCGCGTTTAGTTGCTCGATGCTATCTGTATTTTGTAATGGACTAGTTCAAGATTGCGTTTAGTTATGCCTCGTTATGTTTAACTTTTTTGTAATAACTAAGGTGACAAACAAGCGTACGGGCGGCCTGATGTTAAGCAGTTACCGTACCAAAGGCATCACTCGCACGTTGCTGACCTGAAGACGCTAAGGTTTGACCCTCGATGAGTTCCAGGGGAAAACTTAATTTTCTCGAAACCCATAACGAATTTAGTCAAAAAATACAAATCAATCATCGGTCAAGCCCGTAGCACTTTCAACCGACGGCAGTGCATGAGAAGATGTATGAATGTGGATGAAGCAAAAAAGGTGTGTCAGAATCGTAGCACGTGGCAATCGATAGTCTCTGCCTACCCCCTTGGGATACAGACGTGAGTATATGTATGTATGTATTTGATAGGAATCGGTTTAGACGTTTTTGAGATACACGCATTGAATGACTTTAATTGATTAACTCAATAAATCAATACTCCCAATAACTTAATTATAAGGACGTTATATAAAGCGTCATTGACCATAAGAATTTGACGCGCATCCGTGGGGCTGCGCCCCCCGCCGGGGCCCGCGCTAACAGCGCCCCGGGCTCCGCCCCCGGGGGGCTAGGGGAGACTCGCGCATGCGTGATACTACAGGCAAATATTTGTGGCGTTTCAACGAATAAAAAATTGAACGAATGGATTTATGAATTTCATAAAACATGTATAGGGAGTTTTGCAAGTTGTCAATATTGTTTTGCAGGAGTTGAGTTTATAATGATTTATTTATCTTAAAAGCCAGACAAACACACCAACTGTATGGTCCCAAACTAAGCAACGCTTGAACTATGGCTACCATACAATGGACTGGGGGCGATCCCAGTGTCACCCAAACCAGGGCAAATTAAGAAAAGGGCGTTTTTGAAATGTGCCTCTAGCGGGAATTCTACCGGAGACCACCCAATGCAGTGAGCCGAGCGGCCAATGCTCAAACCACTGCGCCAAGCGGTCGACATCGGTTTGTGATTATAATCTTCATTGTCTGCAAAGACATTACCAAAAAGGGGGACTGTCCAACTAAACGGGAACAGCGGAAAATAATGTAAAAAAATCATGTCGGTATTTCCAATACGGCTAATCATCTGTGAATATTCCACCAACATTAAAATTTTTAATTTAAAAAAACATAAGTTTAGGAAATTAAAACAAAAGTCAACATCACTTTTCCGCTTCCCGCCAAAAAGTCCATTGACAGGTGTTCTTATTAAAGCTGGCCTTATAAAAAAGTTGCAATATATATATTTTACGATGTAATAATAAAAATGTCGGTTAACGTCACGGAAATAAGTAAAGTGAATTTATGAGAAAATTAAAATGCAGTAAAATTATATAAACAGCCTCATTACCGTTCTCTTACACAAACTTCCACTTAGTGTTGAAAAAAATTATAACAAAGTAATTTCAATAAAAATAAATTCGCTAAATGGAGAACAAAGACATAAATTTTTGAATTGCGAACACTTCAACCCGGTATTGCTATACGTTAAAAGTTATTTCTACCAAAAATAATAATAAATAAAAACGAGAATAATATCCTTTAAAAAGTTGTATTTTCACGACGTCCAATAATCGAATTAAGTATGGTAAACATTTTATCTTAATAGTCGAGTGTATGCGGAGGTACCAACAGGCCAGCTGCGTGTAATTTAGTTAATAATATAAAATTACTTGTATCGTGTATAACCTGTCTGCCCGTACGTCATCGTGGGTTGGAGGGAAATAAAACGATATTGCATTATAAACCTCGATGGTAAAGAAACTTTTTTAACACTTTCTTTATATTTTATAATAAAAACACTTTTTTTGTTATTTATGCAGCCAGTGTCAAGTAAATATTAAATATGGAATACAAAAAAGTTTTAATGCGATGAAATAATTTAATGCAACATGTGAAGACCTCGTGTTAGGCCCCACGCCTTGTCTCTACCCCTCTCAATAAACAAGCAACAATTAATAAAGCCAGGTAGGTATATAATTTATTTATAAAGTGAAATAAATTTCAATGGCGTGTTCTCTATTTATTCCAATTTCTTTGGCGTGTACACATTATTTTTTTATGAAATGTAGAGTATTTTTATGGAGTCATTAATTGGAAAATGATTACTTTAAGCTTGGTAAGTTTCAAAGGAATATGACAGTGCGGTCATAAAAATATTTTTTACTAAGAAAAGAAAATAATAACCCTACTCCTAGAAGAACTGGAACTAAAAGTGTTGCCATAACCAGCAATTTAATCTTACCAATCCAACTATAAAAAAACAAATCAAAAATAACTAGTGTATTGATCTTATTCGGAGTTTCTTAACTTTCCATTCCAATAAAACTACGTAATTACGTCTTAACTATTGATTCAAGACCAACGACTCAATCTAAATAACGGCGTGTCATACAAAAAGCGACCTTATGGCGGATCATTAAAGTACGATAAATTACAAGTGTTCAGGCTCATTACTCTATAATTTCCTATGTTAATCCAGTGTAATTGTGGCCGACGATGCGGGAATGATGAGATTTTTTAAATATCTGTAGTGAGCAGTGAAAGAAACTCGCTTCTAAATCAGGGTTAGACAAATATTTCCGTTTTATTGGAAATTAAACTGGTAAATACCTTAGCTTACTTTTGGTATCTTAACTTTGATCTTAATATTAATCAAGCTGTGAAAATTATGCTACCATAATAATCACATATTTTTTTTACAATTTTGTAATTTATATCCTGTTGATGTAGTTATTATTTTTAATCCGTTCAACTGTCTGTTTGGATATGTTTTTTATTTATCTCTATCTTATCAAAGATCCATATCGCCGCCATGCTCAAATAGTATATAGTCCAAATCTAAAAAAATATTGTTATGAGTACCACAATACACTAGGGGTAAATACGTTAAAGTAGGTGTAACTATTAATTGATATTTTATTGAAAGAAGTTCACATTAAAGTCATTTTATTAATTTTAATCTCTCTCAAGTAGCTTCAAATTAATTTAATACAGCTACGTTAAAACTTTTATTATTATAAAAATTTATATCGTTATCATCATTAAAAAATCTAATAAAAACGATGTGAGAATTTATGTTCTACGGAACCATTGTAACATAATCAAGTATCGCTTAACTTTTTTTATAACGCAACCATAGTGTTGCATGATGCAATTAGTTGGCGCTAATTCTAGGCTGCTTTAATTTGCTGTTGCCATATTTATCCATATTTTTTCTACCAAATTGGTAGTTTCGATCATTTATCGACTTATAGTGATGTTTTTAGTCATAGGTAGATAATAATGCTTACGGTAGAAATTACCGTGGTAGTCTAATGATAGATAATTTATGATTATTATGATTATTAGATATGTTGCTGTTGTTGTTGTGAGCTGTGGACAGGTAGGTAATAAAATGGAACTTAAGTACCTTGTTATGAAAGATTAACCACTAAAATTAAAATCTATATTACCTATGGAGTATTTGTAAAATGTATCTTACGGGGTTGTTTTTTTTATTCCAATTTCTTAGTAATTAATAACTAATCTTGGCATAGGTTACAATAATTAGAATTAAAATTACAACAACTACATAACTTCAATAATTAAACTAACCTACCTATTTATGTATTATTTTAGCAGATATGGTACCTTCAAACATCGCAATTATAAACGCGTGCTTAGCACACACATCACACACCACTACATGCACACCTCTTATCGCACTCGCAATTCGAAAGTTAACTTATTTAATACATAAGAAGGCATTATTCACCAGAAAATGAGCCGTATTGGAAATACCGACATGTTTTCAACATTAAGTACCTTTTTTTTACAACTGAGTCGTACTGTGTCCATGGATGTTCCGTAGCACACTATTTTGGACATTCGTATTACTCCCTCTTTATTGGTAATGGCTTTGAACCCATAATATTATTTTTTATCAATTAAAAATAACTTCCAAGGTAATAGAAAATTTGTATAAATCATTCGCAATCATAGCTGTTGTGTATTACGCTTAATGATGTTAAAAAATAACTGAATTAATGTGTTGCAAACTAGGCTAAGCTATTAGTATTAGTAACTGACCACACCTAGCGCTGGGTTGCCAACGTTAGGTACGAACGGCAAAAAAAAAAGGAAATATTACCTAGGTAGGTACTAGAAGTAAATACAATTAATGTCCAAACATGTACCTACTAAAATAATAGATTTTTTGGTGGTAGAGCCAATCTGTAGCCAATTGACCGCAGCTCATATACTGGCTGGCTCGACCGGGGTAGTACTACCCTCTCACAGAATAATATAGGCAAAGTAACTACCTATTACAGCTGCGTTTCGTACCTACGATGACGTGAGAGAACCGGAAACCCAACCCTAATTTTTCCTGATGTTCAGATGTTTATCTGTATATTTTCATTCTACTACACGTAAATTTTCCAAATATGATAATGACTAGCCCAATATTTATACCGGCCGGGCTCCATTAGTGCGTTGCGTTGCGTCGTCGCAAGATTTTATACTGGCGCATCACCTTCCCCCGCTTTATCTCTCGCCTGTCGACTCTTTGATCCGTTTCGCAACGCAACGCGCTAGTGGGGCCTCGCCCTTAGGGCCGGGCCCCATTACCGCGTTGCGTTGCGTTGCGTCGTCGCTGCGTCGTCGTTTTACATAATATATGTTATAGTGGCCTGCCACATTTATGCGTTGCGTCGTCGCATGCGACGTTTCAATGGAGAGACGAAGCGGGGGAGGGTGATGCGCTGCGCTGTCGGTGGGATGACGTACTGCGTTCCGCTGCTAGAGGGAGACGTGCGTATACGAAATGACGTATACGACGGCGTGGCGTCACCCTCTTGCGTTGCGACGTCGTGCGTCGTCGCAACGCAGGTGTGGCATACAATGCGTTGTCCGTTGCGACGATGCAGCGCAGCGCGCTAGTGGGGCCCGGCTCGTACTAGTAAATACTAGTCACTAAAATCACTATCGCTAGGTAATTAAACCAATAAGGTGTGTGTGCTGTCGGTACATGCGCGCGCGCACGCCTAATGATCCAGTAATTAAAGCGTTTTTTCACCTCCGTTCCGAACAATTAGATACACCGCTAGATACCATCGCCGATTGCATTGCTATGATAATGTCCATTATTATTACACTTTATACAATCATACGAACAGTTTTAAACATTATCAGCAAATAATACAAGAATATATCAACCCTGGCGCCGAGTCGCTTAGCCATTGAACGGCCACTGTTAGCGTTTTGATTCTGCGTCGGTTGATTCTGACCAAAACCAAAGTGCAATGGTTAAGCGACTTGGCGCCCAGGGATGGGCGGCTATACTATTTTCCCCGATGGTAGATTTTTTATGTGATTAAGGTAGCAAACAAGCGTACGGCCCGCCTGATGTGAAGCAGTTACTGTTGCCTATAGCTTGCAATACCGAAGGCATCGCTTGCTTATTGCCGACTTGAAGGGGAGTGTGACATGGGGAAGGGAAGGGGGGCTTCCGGCTCTCTCACTCATCGTACGAAACGAAGCTGTAATAGCTACTTTGCAATCTTCTGTGAGAGGGTGGTACTACCCCGGTCGAGCCAGCCTATATATGAGCTGTAGTCAACTGGCTACAGCTTGACTCTACCACCAAAGACATACAGTCCTGATGTCATTAATTAAAAATAAGTAAGTACCTACTTACATTACCGACAATCTCAGAATTTATCTCGAATTGAACAACATAATTAAAATATTAAAATCCTAATTAAAACAATTCGATTACTTAATGAAACACTGATTAAAGAATACTTATCATTTTAATTGTGTCAAATCAAATCATGCGCCGACGCCGCGCTCACACCTGACCCCGCGTATCAATTATTTGACACTTCGTCACACAAACAATGATAATTTAGTGAAAAATTATATCTTTTAAATTATCATTATCCACCATATAATAATTTTAATTACCATAAGTAATTCTGTTGGTAGGTATAGTCCGCGACAGGTCGAGATGACAATCGGGGTATTTTTCCAGAATAAAATCCGAATTAAAATTAGCAGGACCCGATAAACAATTAAAATCGCCCACAAAATTATTAAATTGAATTATTTTGTTGCGTTGCGGGACCTGCTAATTTTGATTCGGATTCTGCACAAAGCTCATAAGCCGATTGTCATCTCGAACTGTCGCGGACATAGGTAGTAGGTAGGTATAATCATTTACCTATAGCCAATGTCAAGCAGGGGCGTAGCTAACGCCGTATCAGCCGTATACACGGGGCCCCCGGGCTTCACGGGCCTCGAACTTGTATGGAAATTATTTACCCTTCATTTGGGCCCCCCAACAAATTTTGATACAGGGCCCCCTTAAGGGCCTCCGTAGACTAGATACTTTTAGCATCGGCGACCGGCGATTTTGTGACGTATCGATGCTGCGTTGCGTTTCTTCGAACGCATACGAGCGAGACGCAGCATCAAAATCGCCGATCGCCGATGCTAAAAGTAGCTAGTCTGCGGAGGCCCTAAGGCAAGCTACGCCACTGATGTCAAGTAAAATATACCTGTATTTTCAAGTGAATGTGTCAATCAAAGGAAGACCTTTGGCTAGGCCTTACCCCCCCAAACCCTATCAATAAAGTGGCGGATACATTACTGATCATAGAGATATTAATTAGAAGAGACGTTCTTAGTAGATATCTCTATGAAACAACGCGTGGTAATTTGCGCGGCTGGCGCGGGTGGTGGGGGTTAAGAAATGCGTGGCATCTATCAACCGGGAAATAGCTGAACTACTCGCTTCGTTTTATGTCGATGTTAGTAGGTACGTAGTTTAACTTTTTGCACTAGATGTCGCTAAGTGTATGATCATGAAAAATAATCGTGATTACGTACAAAGGGACGGCCATCTAGTGTCGAATATAATTTTATTTGGGATGCGAGCGTTGGCAAGACGTCTGCACAGGACGAACGCCAACAGCACACTGCCTTAAGCCACGCCTACTGTGATGACGTCACCGGCGAATTGTGCGATGTTTAAGCAACGCGGCCGAGCTGCTTAGACCCAGTCCTTTTAGTATTAGGTTCATGTTACTGACAATATACCAGACTTCTTAGGGCAACCCGAAAATCATGTTTCCCCACTTTTATTCCATATGTGGTGTCTACTCTAGTCCGTAGTAATAGTAGCTTAACGCTCTCGAATTAGTTCGAGTAATCAGTACCTAACCATCCCAAAGTTGAGATAAAATAAAAAATAAATATAACGTCACGACTTTTTATCCCCATTCGCGGGTAGTCAGAGGCTTGAGTGGCCATACACCACCACATTGTGGAGGTATTAACCAACTCAACGCCCACGTTTCACCAGATAGCCAGAACCCAACGTGACAGGTGGTGAACCTTGTCGCCGTGTATACAGGAACTGACTATTACTTAATCCCGAGGGATAGGTAGGTTTCCTCACGATATTGAGAAAATAATTAATAATAATCATATCCTAGGACATTCTCTTTACACACGGCTATCTGATCCCAAACTAAGCAGAGCTTGTACTATGGAAACCAGATAACTGACATTACTACATATACAACTTTTTGTTTGTAAATACATACTTAATATACATAATTACACCCAGACTCGGGACATACGGACATGTTCATGCACACAAATGCATGTTCCGGATAGGAATCGAACCTACGACCTGCAGCGTGAATGGCGGAATCTTACCAACCACGCCAACGGGCCCGTCAAAGATCGATCTTAAGATGCATTTATTAATACGAGCCTAAGTCTTAAGACTTGAAGTCCACCAACCTGCGTCTCCGTGAGACTTAAAGCCTGTGCCAGCTGCTTCCTCTCGGCGCCGACCACGTAGTGATTCTTCTCGAAGGCGTGTTCTAGCTTCAGGAGTTGTGAGGGGGAGAAGGCTGTTCTGATCCTCTTCGGCTTCCGGAACGGCTGGAGAAGGAACCCTGGGATGTCCGGCCCTGGAACCGAGAAGGCAGGTTAATAAATTACTATTAATTATTTCATTTACTAATCCACCGAGCCAACTAGACGTTCGGATGAAATGCGCACCTCTGCGCACCTCTCGCACACTGCCACTGCCTTTTTGTGCGGATGACGTCACATTTGTCAGGCGCCTAGTTCGCTTGGTCGAGTAGTACCTATCTCCCTTTTGCCGACCGCTTGGCTCAATCGTTTGAGCGTTGGCAGCTCGGCTCATATGTCCAGTACCCTGGACATCCAACATAAGCTGACCTCTCTTTATTATTGACACCTGTAATTAGGAGAGCTCAGCTTATGTAGGAAATGACCGTGCAAATTTTCTTAGTGGTATATGCTTGTCATGTAGTCCACACATACAGGAAAATATTCATATTTTTCCAACTTCATTATAAAAACTGTACAATCAATCGTGACAACGTACATCTAAATTCTAAATACATTGTATTGCCGTTGACAAGTTACTGATTGACACGACATAACTTATACGGACACGGCGACATGACAGAAATGGTAATAAAATCGTCATTAATCTGAACGATTGAAAGGTGACTATAAAATTCCTTTATTTATAAATTATTCATGCATTTACAATTAAACTGATTCGTTTATCTAGCAAGATTGTTGCTGACGAAGTACTTAGACATACAGTAGGTATGCTCACAACAAAAATAGTTCCAAATTCAAATAATCATAAATACAACAAATGAAAAAGTTAAAATTCTGCACACACTATCCTCGCCGCGGCGTACCAACTATTAAAATTAAATTAAACAAAGATTACCACTAAACGACCGCCCGGCCTCGGGAGGATAATCCATCAACCACTTATGTTATTTCACGTACTAAGAAATATGAAGTAATGAAAGACCACAAAATTATACAGCCGAGTGTTTCTGCTTCATAAATTCATATTGTTCTTTTCTGTGCTGGTATTGGACGTTTTATGGTATACACGATGCCGTGTATTATCGGAAATGTTAAACAAATAAGGTGCTTCGAGCGACTTTCTTTTTGATTTATTCGTTGATGATTTATCAATAGGTAGCAATTTTATAAAAATAAAAATTCAACAACCCTTTCAGGAAATATCCTACTAAAGAAAAATATTGTCTCTACCTAGACTTGTTATAGGTAGGTACAGGGGAAACGTTTTACGTGACGTACCTTATTGTCATGACAATAAGTAACGTCATTGCACAAAAAGTCGCTGAAACGTTAAAACAATACTGCTATAAGAGGTGGTGGTAGGGCCCCAGTTACTCTAAATAAAACTGAGGATTGCATTCAGCATTCTACAATTAAATGATCACTTATGTAATTTTTATACACATAACATAGAGGTAGTTCTACTACTAGGTGGGAGCAAATGACGATAGGTATAATAGGTACCTAGTATTTTTTCAACCCGCGGGATTTGATTATCGTGGGATGAAATGACGAAGAACCCCTAAGTCCCCATAATAGGCTGGAGGCTAGAGACCAATAGGCTGGAGCGAATCGAGTGCTCGCGATCTTATATTGTGAAGCTATAAAGGCCATCTGAGCAGACATTATAGACACTAAAATATTGATAGTAATTACTGACGCGCCCACTTCAAACAATTACTGAACCATTTATAAGCTATCAGGCCGATTTTGGCCTCACATCAAATAACACCAGTGTTTAAGGTCCACCTAACTTGGAAAGTAACTTTAATAGGTCATTAGTTGCCGGGAATATTACTCGTGGGTGGTTGCATATGAGCGTTCCGCACGCAGTGGCCTTGTACCGACGTCCTGACATTTGCTAATGGCATTATAATTGCGCACTCGACCAATTTAAACAGACCTAGCTCTTTCCACTCACGATTTCAATTGCGTAATCAATTTAATTTGTCAATGTGCCATACTTAAATGGTGGTGCGTTTATAATGTAATATTTAAACGTACGATATCAATTACATGCGACGGCATTGTGAGCCGAGACATTAAAATTAAGATGTTATCATTTATTTTTATTTATTATTCGTTAAGGAATCATAATGAGGAGATTACTTTGAGAATGAGATAAAACTGTCATAACCCAAGGTATATTCACTTGCAATGTAGGTAGGTAGCGCTTATACTTATATTAATGTCAATGATAAATATTTTTCCTTCTGTAGATATTTCGATGTGTAACTTAATTCATGCGCCACAATACGTGAAAAATTGTCGTGTAAATGTTTCACAATAACTTTTTATTGTAGATGTACCTATATAAAGCAAAGAAATGAAGTAAGTAGGTATCTTTTTATAAATGACGTTATTACTATTTAATCTTTACGCGCGTATGTGTGGACCTTAGGTAAGTCCCCAATAGGTTTTTGTAGGGTCAGGTCAAACTGGTTTTAGTAATGAACCTATAAGTAATGTATTAAATGTATGTAAGTAGGATATATTGTTGGAAATGGATTGGAATTAGTGTTCCAACAAAATTACATTTTAAGAGCGTGGGTACTTAAGTTCGGTCTCATAGTTAAGATCGATTTTTTAATAACTACTTCGTCTTATATGTTCTTCGTATGGTTAGTGGCCAACCAGGTGAGATGTTCAAGCCGGCCGAAGACCTCAAGTCACCCTAAGGCGAAAATGACAACAACAATAATTTAGGAGGAGGCACTTTTTATTGTTTTAGATTTAATACTTATGAAACTTATAAGTACACGTTCGCTTAACCAACAAACAATAAACAACTTATATACATACTGATAATCACTATATAACGACAATTTAATTACTAGTGTGTTTATGTCAACGCAAATGTGAGTTTCGCGTGATAAGACCCAAAGGTTTCGCAAAATGGTGCAATTTATTTCCATAATGTATTTTTCACACTAGCTGTTGCGTTTGGCTACTTGATACTTATTAGCCGCTATTAGTGTTTGGCCATTACGGTATTTTTTATTTCTATTTAATAACTTGACCGCAATTCGCTCAATGGATAGCTATATTATATTCGATTGCAAGAACTCGTATTTCTATGCGTGGCGGTTAGTACATGTTGCTTGTATTTTCAAATAAATCGTTTCTAAAAGTTTTTAACAGGTTTTATCGCTGGTCAAGGTCACATTGAATGCGATTTTTGCAATTAGGTAAAGGTGTCTTGCTGAAAAAAAACTACAAAAATATGACTATCGAATCTGAAGATCTACAGATTTAACTAATAATTAACTTATAAGAGTTAAAATTCAGTGTTGTAACACATTCAGACATTAAACTTTATTTGTAGACACATAAAATTAACTTAATCACTTTTCCCGTACATTACATAACCCAGAAAAAAATAAAAATTTAATTGACGATATCAATCTCATGAGTTTTGTAATTGAAATCGCCTATTTAACTAAAAAATAGTAGTAGGAATGTCTTATCTAACAGATAACCCGTCGGAGTGTCACAAAACACATAAACTTTTGGTTTTACGACTACAGACCAGATAAATTCATTGACGTTGGTAACGAACCTAAAAGCTGATGATAAATTCTATAAAATTATAGTTCAGTAAACAAAACGATAAACACGGATTCACTCAAAAAATAATACCAATAAAATAATAATTAAAGCCGCCGTTGCGAGGTCACTGCGTCGTGAACTCGTTAAATGAATGACTTTTTACGTAACATTTGATAGTTAACACAATTAGAAATTATTATGAATTGAAAACGCGCGTCATCAATTAAAATAAGCTGCGTTTATACGATGTGTATTAGCGCGATGACGGGCCGTGACATGTTATACTAATTTAAAGACGTTTATGTTGTAGGTGTGCACTCGCTCTCCACTAGAGTCGATTAGTTAACGCACCGTTTAATGCCTAACGCGAGTTATGCTAGGATCCGCGTGATTGGTTTAAACGCGCATTTGCTCATCGCAAATCAAAATGTTATCATGACCATAGACTTCAACAAATACCTACTATTTTTATCTTAAGGTGGAAACCCACCGCAGCGCACGGAGAGGCCACGCAAACGGGCCACGCTTCGCTTTGCAACAAAATGTATGTGAGACGTAATTTCGTGCGTAGGCTCTCTGTGCGCCGCGGTGGACACGGTTACATACATTTTCTTGCAAAGCGAAGCTTGACCCACGTGCGTGGCCTCTCCGTCCGCCGCAGTAGGTTTCCGGCTTTAACTTAGACATATAATATAACTAAGTAGATATAACATTTTAATTAACAAAGAATTTTCTACTACTTAAATGTATTACAGAAAAAAATGTAAGTAATAAGATTTTCATTATCTCGGAAGCAACAACAATAATTCAAATTAATTAATCATAATTCCGTTGCTATCCTCAGCTCGACATTGTAAATCATTTGTCTAACTACCGATCGCATCGCTAACAAAATGGCTGCCCACTCAGAGTAGCCAACATAATCATTATAAATCGTTGGCTTTTTAAAGTCAGTTAATCGTCCCACAAGCCCAACAACAAAGTATACTCAAATTACATCCAATTATAAGCTATTCAATCCTTTTAGTGGAAATATTTTGAAAAAAGAACAAGCCACAGTTTAACAATATGCGGTAATTAAGAAAAAAGCGCGCGTAACGAAACATTTGACGTTCAGTGCTACCAACTGGTTAACGAGGCAAGTAGTGATGTGCGCGTATCGATAAGTGGGGCGATTGATAATGACATGCAAATTACTGTCTTGTAGTAACAATTTATCTTGAGTAAGTACCATGAACGAGCGCTGAGAATGCAAATATACCTATGTATTATATTTTTATTAATGATTTAATAAAAAAAATATTGAGAATTTAAGCTTGATTCATAAAGCGTTGCCTGCCAATTAATTCTATTACTCTAAGTAGAAAGTTACTAAGAAGTTGGGTGAGTATTAAACTGTGAATATTGTACGTTTTATTCGGTAGTTTAAATTTTGCTCACTTGACGCGCCATTTGCCTCGACTTCAAATCCTATAGGTTACACTTATTACCTTCAAGACTTTATACAGTATCAAACAGTATCGTCACTAAACGGACAAACAATAAATAATCACAGCGTCATCGACCATCACCTCAACACTATAAAATAATCAAATTTCGAACAACAATGGCGTCGGTTGATAATCGGGTGCGTTCAGTCCCCGAGTCACATAAAAGTTCTTTGTCAATGCGCTTATTAGTTTTGTATGAAAAAATAATATATTTTTATTATTTTCCTTCTTTTTTCATCGTGCGTTAAAGCCGGTTTAATTAAAATTGGGTTCTTTAGTGTCGCTGGGTTCATAAAAATAACATCGTAACGTAGGGGCGGTAGTATATAAAAATAGGGATGATAAAGCAACTTATCTGCGATGTTTATTATGAATATTTACTCAGCGGAAGCTGGGGGACAGATTATTATGGAGCTCTTTTTGTTGACTTAAGTAATGGCGCGAAATTGCGTACGTATACATAGGGTTGGTTTTTTGCTACTAAGTAGGTATATTCTATTTCCTTTTGCAAAAAATACATAAAACTCGTATAGTTAATTAGTAGGTACCTATTTGAGAAATTAACAAAAGGCTTAAAATTTTCAAAAATCGAAGACTCGACAGATTACCCACACTATTTTATTACATTACAATAAAACTATAAATTGATGTTGTTATCGTTATAATTATGTTATCAACGTTTTAATTGCAACTAATAGGGCGATAGTTACATTGTGCGCGGGCCACGGCGGGGCTATCTGTAGTACCGTGGGTCACTATACGGGCCATGAGGCAATATTGTTTCAAAATAATTTCATTTACGACATCTGCCTTTAGGTAGACTTGGGTGCTAATTCTGTTGTCTAGGGTCATAGAAGCGTCTAAGCGTCTAGTCAGACGCTCAACTAAAATATTGTTTAAGATTAATTGCGTTAGGTTACGACGGCAACTATAAATTGTGCAGTTTTTGTAGGAACATAAAGATTAAGGCAGTGATCTATAGAGTATGCTATGGTTTATCTTCTTTCAAGCCTTTCCCAAATTCATATTAGGTACGGTTTTCAGTCTTCCCTGATTTACCTCACTGATATTTTAAGTGGAGCGACTATCTTATGAGGTAAAACTTCTGACAGAATAATGACAGATGTGTAACATGAGCAGAACCACGACTTACCAAACAAATGTCAATGTCAGCTCTACATTTTTACGAACCCCTAATTAAAGCCTACTTACAACTATCTAAAACTAAATTGTATTATATAATTAAGTTATAAAATTTTAATTGAGTTAATCAAAGATCGAAATAACTTAATAACACAGGATACTATTAGGTATAATGACGTAAATACGCATTTTTAATTAATTTAAAATAATGAGCTACATTTTATAGTATAAATTGCCCGAGCTGTCGGGACACTCGGCTCGCACGCAACGGATTTGCTGTGTTAAACAAAGATAGCACACGTCGCCGATAGAGTGAATTAAGTATGACTTAATTCCAAGTTAAGTAGATGTCAGAGTAGTTATAGTTGCTAATTCTGTTGGCTAACAACTATAGCAAAAATAAATTTGACTCAACTAAAAATATTGCTGTTTAAGTAATCAACTTTACTTTGAGCACTAACATAATAAGCACCATTACTACGTCAAGACTTAAAAACAACCAGAGTAAATAAACAATATTTAGTAACCTGTCGGCATTAAAAATAACCGTAATTTTAATCGCAACTAACTTTAACGGTAAAGGCACGCTTAGGATAATCTGACTACAATAGGAATAAACAAACTTATAATTAGGACCTTTTGTTGAGTTAATAGCCTTTTAAAAAATAAAGAAATATTATTTGCGGTGACAACTGACGTTTGTCAAAAGTGACGTTTAATAACTTTTAAAAAAATCTCGTCTGCCGACATCAAAAAATAAAGTGGCAGGATACAAATGAAAGGGGCAGAGACTGATACAGTAAATGCCAATATTAAGCTTGCATCTTTACATGGGGATTAACGGGTTTCATCACTGACATGTGAACACAGTTCATCCATATCATCTGCTTCGAGGAACACATACTTTTTATTAAAATTCTCATAAGTAACAGAACCTAAAAAACATTTACAGTATTTTCGCGCCAACAGATTATCATATAATCTGTTTTACTTTTTTATTACTTTTTTTACAAGCACAGGCAGCAATCTGTATGTCCTGAGGAGATAACGGACCTCTTTATCATAATGGTCCCGTGTTCGAGATAAGCTACTTGTTTTTTTTATTTAGGAACGGTTTTATTCGTGGCGTCGACGATGTGTCTTGACACGCGATGATGCGATTTAATTGATAATTAGTAGGAAAAACTTAACGAGTTGGATACATTTTTGTGAATAATGATATGACACCTATTTTTATGGTTGCATTCTTTGAATTCAAGATAATAGTTAAAGGTTACGTAAATAATGAGGACATCCAGACTTCTTTGCCACCGGCGGCATTACGTTGGTTTAAATGTAGGTATATGTCTCGATAATTATGTATTAGCAGTGACCATAAAGGTATATGGTAGTGACCAGACTGGCTAAAGCTAATAGAGTTTTTTTTTATAAAACGGATGTCTATTATGGTGGTTATAAAAAATTCTAAGGTACAAAGAGTAGGGAGAATTAATAAACTGGCCTTATTAACATCACATCTTAGTTTAGACGGATTATATCCGCCGCCATATAGTGGTCCGTTTCATACACTTTGCGAATCATAGAATTCATAGATTACTAGCTATGAGAGATAATACTCTTCTAACGTGGTGGTTATATTCTCTTTGGTAGTGACATTGATAGAAGTGAAGTGACAGATAACGTCACCCCGTCTAATTAAGTGACATGAGCCGAATTTGTTGTGCCCTCATTTGCTTGTGTTGATTAACATAAAGCTGTGTCCATTATTAGAAAACATAGGCAGGCAGAACATAATAATATGCATCGGGACAGTTAGTTTTAACGATGTGCAATTAGCAACTTAATAACGCTAATTTACATTAAACTTATGTCACTAGGACAGGTTGTAATATAATAATGTACTATGTTTAAGATATGCAACAAACTTGCAAAATAGTTAAAGTGAAATAACCTGATGCTGATATTAAAATGTAGGCGGTGGAAATCAATGATAAATGATCTTTAAATAATGATGTAGTGTTGGAATTTTGTAGTTTTTAGAAAACAAGGCATCATATTAAAATGTTATGAGAATTTACGTTCTAGTAACTAAAACTATAACAATAAATCTAGGCTAGCTATTTTTTTTGTAGTGGCATAGTAAACCCATATTTGGTAGGTACTGAGGTGGATAATGCTCTGGGAAAACATAATTTATTAAGCTACTTTTAATCCCCGAAAGTTTACACGGGTGAGGGCTCAAGTAATGCTAGGCATTTCACAATAATATGGATCCTCCATGAGGCTGCGTAACTCGTTCTGCGCTTATTGTGTTAATTAACCGCCGGAAATCTAAGCGGGGTCGACGACAATAAAAATAAAATATAAATTGAGCAGTAAACTTAATTCAATCTTCAGAATGTAGGTAATGATCAATCTACATGAAGCTTGTAGCATTTAGCAGAGCCTCTACATCTACTTACACCACACTAAGCACTTTTAGTTTGTAAGCCAGTAGCTTTTGCCGCGTCAAAAAGTAACGGCTCCAAATACATTATGGCTATCCCCATGAAAATATCATGAATTAAAGTGAAAAGCATGTGTTAAGCTTTGGTGAGATATTATTAGTTAATTCAAATCTGCAATGATGAGTATTCGAATAAGGAATTTTATGTGAGCAACATACGCTGCTTTTATGCCTACTCCGAATTTTGTTTGCTGATTCCAAAAGAAATTCGAATTGACTAATGATCAAATTCATTTTCGTTCATTGGGAATGCATTTGTCGCTACATATATGTAAAATTTTGCAATTTATTTGTTGCGTTGTTTATGTTTTCCATTATTTTTCCGGCCGGAACTAGTTCGTTCAGTATGCTTTTTATATTATGAACTTGCGATATAGGCACGGCTTAGTTGCAAATTTCTGTACCAACTCTCCCTATGTTTTTAAATGCCATTATATATTATATTACTCTGGAATAATGTTACCACCTAGTCATTAATTCATTAAGGCCATGGTAATTAAATATAACCACAATAAATAAAGTTAGCTTATTATGAGAACGACTGTATTGTTTAGCCAAATTTTGTATGTTGATGACTTTCTTTTTGGTGATCCTATTAATTATGATCCTATATTACATTTCACTTCTCTTCTTCCAATTTTCTTAATTTGTATAATTATTGGCTAATTGCCGATATTCATACGGAGCTATTACGGTACGTCCTAGAGGCCATATTAGTAGGATTACCGGTAACCTAAGCTAAGCTAACCCAAGCATTTCCTTAAATTTGTATTTAAAAAGCACTCCCTATTAAAACATTTAAAACCTGAGTATCGTCACTCATAATATTACGTATCGCTAGCTTTTTTTTTGATAATCACTTTTTCAAAATCAAAACCACATCTGCAATACATTTTTCATGCTGGAACAGAGTTTTATCAATAATAATCTCTTCATTTGTCTTACCTCCAGGAAACCTATGCGGGAATATCCTCCCGTGCCTGTTGATCAGCCACGGGTACAAGGTGTAGGACTCTCTCGGCACCGGCGGCGCGGGATGTGGAGGAGGGTGCGGCGGCAGAGGACCCCCAAACCCTTGCTGCTGATGCGCTAGCGCGGCTGCCAACGCAGCACCTTGGAAATGCGCCAGGAACTGATGATGATGACTCTGAGCGTCCAAATAAGGCAGTCTCTTTAGCTCAGGACTTGGGAAAACAGCTGGTAGTGCACTCGGCCGTAGTAAAGGACGGGGTGAAGGGCTCCGTGGTGAGGCAATAGGGGAAGGCGACCCCGGACTCGCCAGCGGCGGCGACGCATGCTTCGGCCTCTCCGAACCACCCACAATACTGTCTATACTAAATCCGATCTTCGGCTTCGATGGCACCGCCACCACAGGGGTCGGTGCGAGAGGCATCATGCTTTTACACACAATGGGTCCGTCACAAAAAATAATAATACACAAGATTAGAAGCACATGTCACACAGAACACAATCCATCGTGACGCGAGCGCGCGATACGAACGCCAAGGCGGCGCGCGGCCGAATGAACCCTCCGCGCTCGCTAGACGCCCGGCGACGCGGGAAAAAAAATAACGAACATGGACTCCCGAGCTTCTATTGGTCCGTGCTTAACGATGGGTGTCGACGGTTCTCCGAGCTGCACTCTTTATTTAAATATCTGCGCTGCGATTGGATGGGAGCCGCGTAGAGGTGTTATTTGAATTTCGAACGCTTTCCCAGTGGGCGGTTTGTGTTAAGATCTAGTGATTTAACCGGCCGTATGTCGTGTTACATCAGATTTGTCCGGCGCAATGGGGCGAACAGTGCTTTGCGATTTGGCCGGTTATGATTCAATTAAGGCGTCGATTGGGTGGGAAAGCGGCGGTTGCTCGTTTTGGAATAGTTGGCGCGCTCGGCGCTCGGCCGCCTCGCACTGCCTCCGAACACGGCGTATAATACTTTTTAATTAACTCCGATGCTTTATTAGCTTAATGTCGCGAGATAAACGCGGATTTTTCAACGATTCCCCGCCAATAACTGATTCCGAACAAAATGGCGGTCGTTCACTCGCGTTCAGTTTTAATTATTGATGTCGTTAATAAAATAATTTGTCGTCGCTGGCGTAGGTTCGATTGTTTTCATATGTAGTTGGATTAAATTTTAATGGGATCCGATAAAGATTGAATTTCACGGATATTTTCCGCCATTATAAACTAAACAGTGTTTGGTAAATAGTTTGATTTTTTTAATGAATTACCGTAACGAATTTAGTTGAAACTGCAGATTTATAGAGCTAAGGATTCTATAACATACAGCTCAATAATTTTTGGTCTACGACAAAAATTAACGAAGATACGACTAATTTCCTAACGAAGTTTCCTGACCGGGCCGCGCCGGCCGCCGCACTCGCTGTGACGTCACGCGGGCTGATACGCGCTCGGCTAGCGCTAGGGTTCGGTTGTCTTGTTCGCGCGCAGCGTGTTTTAAGCCTCAAAATGAGTTTACAGGAAAGTTTTCAACAAGCTAAGTCGGATAACCTGCCAAAAGTCGATACTTTTATGGTATTCGACTACTTAAACAATAATTTAAAATACACCAGCGCCGAGACACGTGGTTGGAAACGGAAAAGGTACACTTTGGTACCTTTTCACTTACCTTTTCTGTTATGAATACTATTTATACAAAGAAACCTATTATTTTACCACTAGGTTAAGCATGGAAAGGTTCGGTGTACCTACCCAAAGTACTATAAGATATATAAGATACCTAGGAAGGTAGGTAGTATCCTGTCATAAGTAGGTAGATTAGGTGTTTATCCTATTGAGTACTATTTTTATTCCTGTTTATTTTTGACGACCGCTTGGCGCTATAGTTTGAGCGTTGGCCGCTTGGCTCACTGCATCGGGTGGTTGTGGGTTCGATTCCCGCCAGAGGCAAATTTCGGAAATGGCCTTTTCGTAATCTACTCTGGTCTGGTTGTCACTGAGATCGCCCCCAGTCCATTGTATGGTAGCCAAGTATCAGCGGTGCTTAGGGGGCGTCCATAAATTACGTGAGGCATTTAGAGGGGGGGGGGGGTCGAGCCAAAACTCACCAAATCTCACGTGGGGGAGAGGAGGGGTCTCTGCAAATCTCACGTAATTTTTTCTCCGCAAAAATTAGGGTGCGTTTCCATTGAAGCGGAGCTGGGCGGAGCGGACCGTGAACTGGCCAATCACAGTGCTCGAAATCTCCACTCCGCATCAGTGGAAACAGTGTAAGCGGAGCGGAGCGGAGTTGAGTGGACTTTCGAATAAAACAAATGAACACGCGGCCCCGAGCCGGACAGAACGGAGTCGAGCAGGCTGTGGCGCCGAGTGGTGTGCACGAAGCGGAGCGGAGTGGAGCGGAGCGCAGCGGACCGGAGCTGAGTGGAGCGGAGCTGAGTGGAGCTGAGCGGATCTGACCGAAGCTGAGCGGAGCTGAGCGAAGCTGAGCGGAGCTGAGCGAAGCTGAGCGGAGCTGAGCGGAACTGAGCGGATCTAACCGAAGCTGAGCGGAGCTGAGCTGAGCGGACTTTCAAATACAGTATATGAACACGCGGCGGATAGCTTCCGAATTTTCATCTTCTAGTAGAGAAAGATGTAAAAGCGCTGTTCTTTTCTTAACCGATAACATGACGTATGATCACTCCATGAGATTGAATTTGACTCAAATTTGACTGATCGGAACACGGCTCAATGCAGCTCAGCTTGACTCCGCCCCGCTCCGCTCCGCCCCGCTCCACTCCGCCCCGCTCCGCTCCGCCTCGCTCTGCTCCACCCAGTTCCGCTTAAATGGAAAAAGTTGCCACTTTTCACTGCTCTTCTCCGCCCCGCTCCGCTTCAATGGAAACGCACCCTTAAACTGCGAGAAAACTGGGTTAAATTAAGTAAAACATGTTTCTCCACTAGAATATGGCTTTTGAAAAATCTCACCTAAGATTAGAGGGGGAGGGAGGGGGTCACGTAATTTATGGACGCCCCCTTAGTTTGGGACCATACAGATGGAGTGTAAGTCTGGCGATATTTATTATTCTTATTTATTATTCCTTTATAATCTATTATTAACATAATATTATATTACCCATCACCCTACCTAAGGATTCACTATCACTACATACCTAGTATAAAACAAAGTCGCTTCCCGCTTTCTGGCTGTCTGTCTCTATGTATGCTTAGATCTTTAAAACTACGCAGCGGATTTTGATGCGGTTTTTTTTAATAGATAGTGATTCAAGAGGAAGGTTTATTATGTATAATACATACTTAATATAGTAGAGAAACACTGATAATTTTAGAGGTTTCTAATGTGATGTCGTAAATAAATACATTTTTTTGCGCTTACATTGCAAACGCTGGCTGAATCCTACGAGATAGATCAAAATAATGTACTACAGTATTGTACACCATAAAAAGGTATACAAAAAGTCCGCGATGGTATTTATGTCTATCTCTTAGGGATAACCCACAATAACCATTTTTTATCCTTTACTTTTTACGAGAAATAATGGCTTATTTACGAAGCGATTTTAAGCAATACAGCATTAATCCTTATCCAATTAAGTACCTTAAATACATTGTGCATTTAATATAGATCAATATGGCCCTTTACAGCATGTAATTTAAATGAATAACACCTAAAATAGTGAATGGCGGCGCAAGCGGGAAACCGGGCACAGCGCGAAATCAACGAGGCGAGTCCGGTGACGTCACGCGCGCTGGCCGCACTTACCGCCCGTCGATAAATTTTGGATACATAAAATGTGTTAGGAAATCGCAACCGATGGACCGATTTCGATGATTTAAAAACTATATTGATAAGAAAGCTTAGTTTTAACTGTTAGTGTTGGTTATGAGTTGATTTGTTGACCTATTACTGATCCTCATTAAAAATGTTATGCTTTGTTTTTGCGTCGCGCACTGTGATTGATTTTTGTTTATAAAATACTTTTTGGTTACATCATTAATTTTCATTTGTAAATGTTCGTTTTAAGTGAGTAGACGTTTTGAATTGATAAGTGGAAATCTACATTTATTCTAGTATTAATAAAGTTCTACTTTTTCCATTTATTGCCTAGGTACATCTTAGGTTCATCTTAAGTTGGTATTAGATAGATAACCTTACCTACCGGTAATCCCTCTAGTAGTGTCTCGGAGGGCAGATGTCAATCACTCCGTGTAAATCTGTAATCAGCTTAGGTGTAGATTGAAGCCGACCCCAATACAATAAGAAATGAAAAGCTAGTAAGAGTTGTAAACCCAAGTTTAATATAAACTATTAAATATATCTTTATAAATAGGTATACCTATAAGTCTAACAGGGTGATAGGATTGTTTAAAAAGATTATGCTTATATTACCTACCATAAAAATCATTCATTTTTAACACCACCTTGGTTCTAGATGCCCTGTGTATAAAGGTTTTCAACGTTTCAGCTAAATAGATATGGTAGGTATTATACCCCCACAAGACAGGCATTGCCTAGTGTGGGGTGTTTTGCCTGCTCTGTAAATAGTAATGTCTTTTTGGTAATACATATTATTATTATTATGATAATAAATATTATTGTTATTAATTATTTTTGTGAATATTAGTTGTACCTAATACCTACTGTAAAGCAAGAAAAATTAAATGATAATGTACTTATAAGATTAAAAAATAACTAAAGTCTGTAAATGATAAAATTACCTAGGTGTGTCAATCAGTGTCTTCAGATAGATTTATTTGTGAGCTTAGTAAATTTCGCCAAGTTCTGCCGCCCCTGAAATTTTACCCGCCCTAGGCCCGGGCTTAATCGGCCTATAAGGAAATCCGCCCCTGAATTGACTTCTTGAATATTTTACACCTTATACACTACAGGGTTAATAAAAACACTTAATAGTCAGTCTGGTGAACTTTATTTATTTACTAGCTGTGCCCCGCGGCTTCGCCCGCGTGGAAATTGATATGAAAGATTAGCCTATGTCTTATTCCAGAGCCTACACTATCAACGTTTCAAATTTCATTATAATCGGTTTAGTATTTATGGAGATACGTGGTAACAAACATTCACACACACTTACTTTCGCATTTATAATATTAGTAGGATTATCAGTAAAAAAAAAAAAATTGTCAACCCTGTATAGTTTTTACAGACAATAGATACAGTTGGTACCTCTCTAGTGTAAATAATCCGTAATTATTCGTACAACACGATTACGCTATCCGATACGAGTGCTATAATATCACGCCCAGAGCCGTCGGGGCGCGGCAGAACGTGAGCTTATTTGAATAACTGAACACCGACTTCGCGCCGCTGTCGGTCAAATACTTCCAGAGCAATCTTTTGATAATAT
Organism: Drymonia ruficornis; assembly: GCA_947859195.1. NCBI lineage: Eukaryota > Metazoa > Arthropoda > Insecta > Lepidoptera > Notodontidae > Drymonia > Drymonia ruficornis. The sequence goes on along the minus strand of OX401926.1, from coordinate 8,429,131 downwards.
CGGAGTTCGTCACGATTGTGTTATAATATCATCGTGAATCAATAAACACTATCACGACTGTATTCTTGAAAGGGGCGGGTAGAAGTGCACTTTGTGCATCCAAGTTTCGCTGATCATAGTAGGTACATACGCTGAGCTCTTTTAGGGTTCCGTACCCAAAGGGTGCCCACGGAACCCTATTAAGCAAGCCTCCGATGTCCTATACTTACTCCGTCCGTCCGTCAGCGGACGGAGTAAGTATCTCACGAGCCGTAAAGGTGGTCGAAATTTTCACAGAATGTGTATTTTTGTTGCCGCTCTAAAAACAAATACTAAAAATTCTATAATAAAGGGGGTCCCCATACAAGAAACTTGATAGTATTTTTGATGTTTTTTGCTTCTAACCTATTTTGGTACGGAACCCTTTAGGTATCTGCGAGTCGGATACGCACTTGGCCGGTTTTTTATCATTGATACCCGTAATTAAGAGAGCTCATATACCTACTCACTCATTTCAGGAATACGAACCTTAATCTCACTGCGGTTGCACAAGTAATTTCGCAACCGGACTTTTTAGAATAGGACTGCGGTGGCAAAGGCCCTTTTTTATAAGACTGCGGTGGCAAAAAAGCGTACGGCCCGCCTGATGTTAAGCAGTTACCGTAGCCTATTTTCTTACAATACCAAAGGTATTGCTTGGACATTGCCGACCTGAAGGGGAGTGCCCCGGTCGAGCCAGCCCGTATATGAGCTGCAGTCAATTGGCTACAGCTTGGCTCTACCACCTCTATTAAGCTCTATCAAAGATAGATCCCTATACCAGGATAGTGATTCATTTGAGTCCACAATTAAGGCGAAATAGAAGTGCTGGTAAGACCCTAGCTCGTGGTTAGGTGCTACAATAAAGCCGGAAGCCCACCGCGGCGCACGGAGAGGCCACGCACGTGGGTCAAGCTTCGCTTTGCAAGAAAATGTATACAATCGTGTCCACCGCGGCGCACGGAGAGACTACGCACGAAATGACGTCATCCATACATTTTCTTGCAAAACGTAGCCGTGGCCGTGTGTGTGGCCGCGGTGGGTTTCCGGCTTAATGCTACGCTAAGTATTTCGTCCCACAATGGCCCAAGACTAACGTCACGATTAATGTTCACTGAGTGACATCTTTAATACAAATAAGGCGCTCATAGCAACAGGTTAAGCAACGCTTGGCAAGGCCAGTGAGAGATGGGTGACCATTTAGTGGCATTTGAACTGAGCGTATGCTTCGGAGGGCACGTAAAAAGTCTGTCCCGGTTGTTGTCACCTATGCAGCAGTCGTTAAGCCTTGTCAGAGGCCTTCGGGCGGCTTGAGCTCTCACACCAGGTTGGCCACTAACCATACGATAGGAAGAAGAATACAAATGAGGAGCATTATTGGTCGGACCACAGCTATTGATGTAGTTTCAGGCCAATCACGCGACCTAGATGTCACAGGAATAGAATATAGGTATTTGTTTTGGGACAAAGCCCGCCACACACTCCCACCACTGTTACTCCTGTAAGCCAGGATCGACAGTGTCCAACGATGACGCCAAGGTTTGACCCTCGACGAGTCCCGGGGAAAAGCTAAGTTGTCTTGGAACCCGCACGAATTTAATCAAAAGAAAGGATAGGAGGAGTTGGAAGAAGATTATCCACTTCCCTCCGTTGCAAAGCGGGAGACAATAATAACAGTATAGGCTGGTAGCCACAGAAATAAGACTGTTACAACTGGTGGAAGACCAGTTGTAACGCACCACGGACATTAATTTGACTATTTGGACCTAAACTCGTGAGCTGGTTAAACTTGAATAGAATATAGGTTATCATCACCGTCATCATGTCAGCCAAAAGACGTCCACTGTTGGACATAGGCCTCCCCCAAGGTTTTCCACAACGACCGGTCCTGTGCTGCTTGCATTCAGCGGTTTCCAGCGACCTTCACTAGGTCGTCAGTTCAGATTATAGGTAGGTACCATAGATTTATTATTGGTCGAGCGCATGCGCTCAATGATAAGTCTATGGTTGGTACCTACTATGAATAAAACAACGAATAACCATTATTATTATTTATTGGAACTGAAGTGGCAAACAAGCGCACGGCCCGCCTGATGTTAAGCAGTTACCGTAGCCTATAGTAGCTTGCAGCACCAAAGGCATCGCTCGCACGTTGCCGACCTGAGGGGGAGTGGGATGGGGGAGGGTATCTTCTGAAAATTAGAAAAAAATATTGTTATTACGTAGTACGTGTACATTTTTATTTTTTCCTACGTGTTCATGGTTTTTATGAGGGTTCCTTACCCAAAGGGTGCCAACGGGACCCTATTACTATAAAGCCTACGCTGTCCGTCCGTCTGTCAGCGGGCTGTATCTCACGAACCGTAATAGCTAGAGACTTGAAATTTTCACAGAATCTGTATTTCTGTTGCCGCTACAACAACAAATAAGGGGTCCCCATACAAGAAACTTAATATGTTTGACGTTTTTATTTTACGGTGGTACGGAACCCTTCATGTGCGAGTCCGACACGCACTTGGCCGGTTTTTACTAATAGGTATCTATTCGACAAACTAGATAGTTATATGAAGAACAATAACTATACTACTTCACCAGAGTTGGGCAAAATATAATTGCAATGAATTAATTACTAATTACATGTGGTGTCACAATTAACAATTAATTTTGATTTGTTTGTCAATCGCGAACAAATCACAATTCATTGTTAATTGTGACATAACCTGCAATTTGCAATTAATTAATCGCAATTAAATTTTGCCCAACTCTGTACTCCACCAAGCCAACTAGGCGGTCGGGTTCTTTTCTAATTTCTAATATCAAATGAATTAAGTAGTCAATGATTCAGCGGTCCGTCCACCACGCAGTGGGCCTAGGCCAATGCCTGGGCACTCTTGTGTCAGTAGCTCCCGCTACCGACAAACTGCTAAGCAGTTTGGCAGATGATTAATGTATGTATTGTGGATTTTATATAAGTAAATAAATAAATTGACGGGCCCGTTAGCGTGGTTGGCGTGGTGGCGCCTTTCACGCTGCAGGTCGTAGGTTCGATTCCTGCCCGGGACATGCATTTGAGTGCATGAACATGTCTGTATGTCCCGAGTCTGGGTGTATATGTATATTAAGTATGTATTTACAAATAAAAAAGTAGTATATGTAGTAATATCAGTTATCTGGTTTCCATAGTACAAGCTCTGCTTAGTTTGGGATCAGTTGGCCGTGTGTAAAAAATGTCCCAGGATAAAAAAAAAACAATAAAAAAACTACGTGATGGAAGGAGCGTGGAATTATTGACTAATTATTTGATATTTGGGTCATTCCTGCGAACAAGATTCTCGCCGTGATTTTCGTGGTAATTTTTGTTTTTGTGAATTTTAGATAATTTATATTAATAACATAATATAGCCTTTTATACAAGTTCAAATCTCTATCGCTTTTGTAAATCTGATGATAACTTTGGACAGAATTCAAGGTTGAATAAAATGGTGCCACGAAACTCATGCAGTACCACACGAAACTCACGCAGTAAATGCCGGGTATTTTTTACGCATTATTTATGTACTTAACTATAAGTTTTGCTCTCTTTATGGTTATTGGGATTTGTGTTTAAAACAAGAGAATATATAAAAGCACAATTTCTGTTTCTGTATGAATATAAAAGACAAAATATGGGGAAAAAATCTAAACTATAAACTTGTGAGCTGGTTATACTTGATTCCAAGTTCTGTGTGATATACTACTCCAGATGTCACTTGCAAGCTATTTAACATAGTGTTCCGTTCGTTTTACCAGAGACCACACTCCCAAAAGATGTGATATGCAAAGTGTTTGTGAGCGTTATGCGGCGTCGAACATTGTTATAGAAGTGAAGAAACTAATATGAAATAGAATATTTTAGGTACTCCAAAAGATGTAATGTCTCGTGAAAATTTGAGCCACACTGTGGTCCACTTCTAGCCTTGTCCTCTCCAGATGCTCACAAACGCATGGAAATAATTTCACGGAGGTGGCGGCCCTTAGTTCTTATATCCCATCTGGACTGCCATTTGTTCAGACATCTTCGTAAACGACAGAATTCTAAAGCGATCTCGCGTTTTAAGGAACTTTGTGTTCATGTTTGCTGGAGGAGGAAAGTACATGACCGCGCGTCTCTCGACTCTTTGGGTCACCTGGGAGCATTCTCGCAAATAATAGCAGAGCCTCAATCAATCCAGCTTTAGGACCAACTAGAGCTCGAAACCGATCCAATTGCCAAAGGTGTCAGACAGGGAAATGTTCCTTCGAAATTATGATGATGAATGATGTATTTTATCTTCCCCACTGGAAAAGGTAAAGCATCGATGCTAATGGCGAGTATAGGTATACTTGTTAGCACTTTCAATTTGCTGATGATATCCTGGTCTGGACTGGAGGATCTCAGCTCTATGTTCTCAATAGAGCTTCCCGTCAGGTGTATCTTAAAATTAAATAGACAAGACGTATGTTCTTGCGGCTCTTCTCAATGAAAGCAATACGCTAAAATGTTTATATTAACTATTCATAAGCACTACCTAGGTTTGAGCTTTGTCCAGAATAAAATCCGAATCAAAATTAGCAGGACCCGATAAACAAATAAAATCGCCCAAAAAATTATTAAATTACATTATTTTGTTGCGTTGCGGGTTTACTTTATCCTATCTCTCTCTTCCTGACTATGTATCCCACATGGTGGTGGGGTCAGCCTTCTTAGGCTTTCCCTTCCACTTCGCTCTATTTTCGACATCGTCTTCGGATACCTGACACTCTTTCATGTCCTTTAGCATTACAGCTTTCCATCTTGTTTTGGGTCTGCCTCTGGGTCTTGGGCTGGGAATGGAAAGTTGTAGTGCTAAGTTCCCTACGTATTCAGGTGGACTCCTTTTTACGTGACCATACCATCGCAGCCTACTCTTTTGCATCTTGTCGGCGATATCGCGCACGCCCAGGCTTCCTCGCACGCACTCGTTACGAATTTTATCAAGCCTGGTAACGCCACATATCCACCTCAATATTTTCATTTCAGCAACTTGAATGGTATGCACGTTCGTTTGGGTTATGGCCCACGTTTCGCTGACATACATAAGGACTGGTCTTATGATGGTCTTATATACCATGCCCTTTAGTTTTACAGTAATTCTTTTATCGCATGTAACACCAGTTACTTCTCGCCATTTTAGCCACGCTGCAGCTATTCGGTGCTGAATTTTGCATTCTACGTTCCCGGAATTGTGCATCATACTCCCCAGGTACTTATATTGATCGCATAAAGTGACCAATTGTCCATCGATGGGATTGGAACTGCTGTCGCTTGAACCTGGTTCGTTAAAGCACATGAATTGGGTCATTGCTACACTCAGCACAAGGTCACGGCTTGCAACTGGTGTTTCCAAGATAAAAGTGCCTGTTGTAACTCATCACGGCGCTCTGTGCAGATGGGTACATAGTCAGCGTATATAAAAGTCCACGCTGCCGAATTTTGCGCTAACTCCGTGAGTGAATCCAAAACAAGGCAATAGGAAGAGACTCAGTACAGAGCCTTGATGTACGCCTTCTGTGACCGCTATTGGTTTTGTCTCACCCACTACCGTCCGAACCAATGATCTTGCACCCTTATACATGTCGGAAACGTTGTTGATGTATTGTACGGGGACATTATTCTTCCGAAGGCTCCACCAGATCGTGTCTCTTGGGACCCTATCATCAAATGCCTTTTCCATGTCCAAGAATGCAACATACAATGGTCGGTTTTTGGAGTGATATTCATCAGCAATCGTGTTCAGAGCAAACATAGGATCGGTGGTCGATAGGCCAGGTACGACGTGCGGGTTTAGTTAATATTAATAAAAAAATGATATTTTAGAATTTTGTTCTTGAGTTTCCTGGACAAATCACTAGGAAAGACGGACACAACCATAAGCAATTAATAATGCAATGAGATGACAGTATGAAGCAAATGCGATCAACGCCGAGCTTCACGATACCATGGACATAAATAAATGGCGAAGCATCATGAGACAAAATAATCGTCCCGCGACGGGCAAATCATGAGCGTCAGCAATGAGGATCGCTGCGTGAGGGATACAACCAGTGTCTGATGCCAATATGTACTACATTATGGCACTGCGACGTGTTCATCACATGAAAAATCCTACGAAAAATTAGATTCGTGGTAATTTCATGAGATTCGTGGAGAAATTGCCACGAATCTCATGCCACGAAACTCGTCAAATTAAACATATTTCACTATTATTCTTGCACTTCAAAATGTAGTATAAATTAAATAACACTAAATCATACTTCGACAGCTAAGTAATTCGTATTAAAAACCCCAGTATCTAAAGTGACTGCAAACAACAATAAATTTTGTCCACAAAACTCCGGTACATCGGCAAAAAAACATGTTTTTTGGACTTTGATACCCTATATCTCATCGCGGAGAGATACACCCTCGATCATCTCTCTGCTGGACTGCCTCGACATGACTGGCTGTCAGTAGTGACATCAAACAAGACCATACATCGTTTCATCGTAGACTTATACATCATTTAGTAATGCGCCGTAAAAATGTGCACAAACGTGTGACCAACACAAATAGCTGTTTAATATTCAAACTAAACAATAAAATATATTAAATTTGTAATCAATAAAAAGAGTATATATTTACAATTTTTTTGATATCTATAACACGATCCCAACACCATTTACCGAAAAGTTAAACGCTATTGTTTCATGAAAGTGAAGCGTGTGACACAGCGAGAAAGGCTAATTTGACCCCGATTTTGGTTTTCAAATGAAGTTTGGATGTATAATTTATTTATTTATGAAATAAACATTATGTTTTCCAAATAGACAAATGTAGTAAGAAACGAAAAAAATATACTTTTAATCGGTATCTCTGATATGAACAGAGATAAGACTGTGTGACCGCTAAAATCGAGCTTTGCAGGAACCACCCATTTATACCCGAGTCAGGCCTCAGTCACTCTGTGGTTTCGGTCGAACTAGCTCCGATCGGTTCGCGTACAAAGTCTGTACGCAATTCAATATGGCCGCCGCGCTCCTGGCGTGAACACGCGCTATAACGTTTCGCGCGCTTTTGGTTGGTCGCTCGCGTTGGAATTATTATTTTAAAATTAAAAATGACGAGCAAGACGAACTGTGGCGTATATGGCTGTCTCAATAGTTATAGAAACTGCAAATTGACTTTTTTTTTCTTTGCCAGCTGATTGTGAAAGGTAATTGAAGCTAATTGAAGTTTTATTTTGTTATTTAGATATAAAAAGAAGCTCATAGTTCAGTGCAGTAGACGTTATTTACAAGAGGTAGGATTCGATCCTACCTCTTGTAAATAACGTCTACTAGTGGAATTGAAGCGAAAATATGTAATTTGGAACAGAATGAAATGACAGTTTTTTACGGTTATACCACGTTATACCTACTAGCATCGATTACGGAATACCTACCTACCTTAATTCCTTTCATAGTTGACGAGATCCATCGTGTTGCCAGTTTTTCTACTTACCTATATTCGTATTAGACACTTACCTAAGTCGATATAAGTAGATACTAGTTGCCGTAGCGTTTTATGAGCACTCGGCCACCGGCGGAAAAAGCGAGTGAGAGAACTATAAATTCAAGGTTAACGGTCATAACTCAATGAGCGACTTGCACTTGCTGTTGCTTGATATTCTACTATGCATCCATGCTATGCTATTGCGTATTGTTCCCATGCTATTGCGTGCTGTTATATGCGCCAATTAATTTACTAAAACATATTAATTTCACCACTCCATGTCCATGCTTCCCTTCAGACTACATTTTTAAATTATTTGTTAGATTTCGCATTTATGCTGCCATTAAATTTAATAACCGCTATTTTAAAGACAAAAAATATCGAAGGCATTACATTAAAGTGCAACAACTGTAATTTTTTAAAATGTATAGCGTTAATTAACATTTAAATACAAAAATGTTGGTACTATTTTATTTTTATTAATTGTGACAACCCTACCGATTGAAGGTTAAGTAGCGTGCAGGAGCGTGCGGCAGCGGGACGGCGAATTACATACGCTAACGCGTTGCGTCAAGGCACAATTTAGATTGCGCGCGGTCGGGCGCGGCAAGTTTAGGTAATAATAATAATTTAAAATGTCGGCTTTCTTCAAGATCAAAGGAGTGCAACTTCTGTACTCCTTATCTATTCTGTGCCCGAGTGTCTAGTTGGCTTGGTGGAATAGTAGGTACGGTCTGGCTACTTTCCTCTCATAAATAAAACGACCACAATTTATAATTGTCACGCTAAAGTCACCTACAGCGGTGTAATGGGGCCGAAAACCGCGTAACTCAGTTAATACTGTTGCGGGGTATAAATGGACGCTAGTGCTGCGCGCTTACTGATATCGATATCGATAGTCGATACTATATGGATTGGTCAGTCGGCTCTTTTACACCGTTGGTCTAACCACACAACGGAGGTGAACAGAAGTAGGGGACAAAAAAGGAAAATGCAGTAATTTGGTTTCTTTAGAAATAGGTCTGTCCCTCTCTGTTGTGTACTAAAACGCTAGGTAGGTACTTAAGCGTTACGTCTCACTTAAGTGTTTGAGACATTGCCTGAAATGTATGGCGCATCAAAATGAAACATTTGAGTTGTGTTCGAGTGCGGATAGAGAATCAGAAGATACAGTGAGCATGTTCTGTGTGTTTTTTAATGTTTTTTTTAAATATTATTACCATAATGCGGCTTTGACATTTCATCCAATAAGACGGTCTCATAAAATGGTAAGCTGCCATCATTTTATTCGCCACGAAATAGTCTTACTGTAGGTATAATAAGGTCAACTAAATCAATGTTCATTTTATTGATTTAGTTGACCATCTTATTGGAACTTAATGGACTCGAATCTCTATTCAACTCTTTAACTGTGTGAAATGTCTCTGGATGAACCCTTCAGAGATATGGTCGTGATGTTAGTATATGTCAAACACAGACCAATACAGTATCTTAAAATCGATTCAAACTATCGATAATCTGACGCCATCACTATTCGCATCGATCATAAAACGTCTTTAGGAAACAATAGCGGCGTGTGGGCGACGCGGGCGGTCCGCGACACATTAGCGGTCGCGGTTCGATCCCGGGCCGGTCATACCACAATGTTTTATCGATAATTTACAATTATCACAAAAAAACTTGCAGTTTATGAAGGTTTTTCAAGCTATGATGCCAGTATTTTTTTTTCTATAGATGCCATACTGAAAAGATGAAACTTCGCTCTATGCGCTGCGTCGCCTGCGTCGTCTAAACGTAGTAGGCATATGTCGAAGTCGCATTATGTTGAAGTCGTATCCTGACTTGACTTAGACTAAGTCACATTATGTCCAAGTCCTATCTAATCCAAATCGCATTACCTACTTCCTATATCCAAGGCATACCTATCTATCTAATCTAAGTCGCATTAAGTAGTTATATTCAAGTCATATTATGTACAAGTCACATTAAACTTTATCCAAGTAACATTATGTCTAGGTGCTATCTAGTCGAAATCTTATTCAGTGGCCTAACTTTGTATATTAGTAGATAGATAGGACTTACTCGAATTTTCAGCCTGAAATAAATATCAACTAGGTACCTATAGCTATCTGTTTATTGCTGAAATTTGACTATAACAAATGGTTCAAACTTATTATTTAACTAGTCTGAACTTAGATAAGTGTCTGGCTAGGGTAATCAGCCGGGTTTATCTAAATTGCTGTAACGGAGGGGCGCAGACAACATTAACCTTTAAAAGGGCCAGCATTGTGAGCGTTGGCTAATTAGATAATTATCTTAACACGCCATTTTGATAAATTCTTCTGTGAGAAATTATACCCAAGCAAACATATAACTAAAGCTATAGTAGGTAGGTAGGTAGGTACTTATTTTAAAAAAGAAATGTTTCAGCATAAGGTAGGTAGGTAGGTAGGTAGTTAGATTATCGCTTGTGAAGGAAAACATCGTGAGGAAACCACTAAAAACATATGGCCTGTTTGCCAACACAAGGGCCAGCGTGGTAGACTATGGTCTCAATCCCCCTTGCATTGAGGGGAGGCCCGTATCCGCCCAGTGGGTTAGACCCGTCGCTCGTCGTAATACACCCGGCTGTACATTGAACAATAGATTAGCTATTGTGTCTCTAATGGTCGCTCCTTTGACTATTTACTTGTCTAGACAGATAGTTCGAGCGCCTAAACGCCAAAAAAAATATCAGCCAACTGTTGGCTCATAAGCTGATTCCGGCCGATCAGTAGCGAGACTGACATTGTGCGGTGAACACGCTTTCTTTGGTGTATAAAAATGACAATATGCGCAATAATAGTATCCAAAAATTACAGGGGACGAATAAAAAAAATAAAAAAAAATACATATCATCGGTAAGTAAACTCGAAATAACTATTTGCTAAAGACACAATTAGATTAATGAAATGTAATTTTATTCAAAAATATAACGGCCATTTGACGCCATGTTGGCAGGGTTGCCTGTTTATTGAATTTAAAATTCCCATGAGAGCGTTACCTTATATTAAAAAAAAATGTTTTATCATAATGGACCGGGAGCCCAGCGTGCAAATTGTGGATTTACTTCGGCGTCGCCCAAACCTATTAGATTCGGTAGATTAGTTGATAGGAAGAATACATTGTTCAAGATGTTTCCACTTTCAGCGGTGGGGGAAGCGTATACAATATAATTTCAAATTAAAAAAAAAAAGCAATGATATGGAAATATTCAAGCGTGTCAGATATTGATACTTTTCATGCTCCAACATGATAAATAGAAAAAAATAAAACTCGAGCGCGTCAGATTTTGTAAGCAACTATAGGCTACGGTAACTGCTTAACATCAGGCGGGCCGTACGCTTTATTGCTACCGCAGTCCTTTAAAAAAAAAACAATTTCAGAGGGGGTGTTGAGTGAAACTTCCAGATGCTCCCATTTCTTAGACTGACGATCAAATTAGCAAATTGACACTTTTGACACTTCTTAGCTAGTAATGAATCCCCCTTATCTTAACCTGACGAGTTCTAGTATTTTAAGATGGTCTATTTTTTTTTTGGTTCCCCTTTGCGTACTCACCAATATTAAGGGCTCATACTGGTTGGAGGTTCTTATCAATATGTAAGGTCTCTCCTTTATCTTAATCTGACGCGCTCGAGAAAATCCAGAAAATCCTTCTACGGCTCCCCATCTATAATCCAAAAAGCATTATTTCGAAATTTAAAGCCGCCATATAAAGTATTAAATACTAAATAATAATATTTTAGTTTACCTTTTTTAACTAGTAATATTTTACCTAGTAGGTATACCTAGTAATCCATATGCACATACTCCTAATATTATGAATAAAACTAACTAAATGAATTTAAATTTAAAATAAATTATATGTAGATACCTCAAAATCAAAACTTTTTTCCCCATCTTTTACAGGAAATATTCAAAAGCTGGTATCACTCAGCACGCATTAACAGTGACGCAGCGCGTCTTTCAAACAATAGTCTACACATACTTGTGTGCGTGACACGCACACAGCGCTTTCAAATCTGGCCTGTTTTTTTCGTTGCGATTGCAGCTCAAAACTCTGTCTAGACAAGTAAATAGTCAAAGGGTCGCTCGTTACTTAAGTTAAAGCACCATTATACCTTGCTGATGCCAACATTATAAACATTATAGGCCCACAAAACACACAGTACAAAATTAATTCGATTATAAAAACAGTGATGTGAAATCACCAGCAAATTACCGACATCGATAAATTTCAAATATCGAACGCGGCGCGGCCATTTTGCTAACACGGCATTTACGACCGCACGCCCGCCGCCCGCGCACCATTTAATGCACCCAAGATTAATTTAATATTTTGTAATTGCTGTTTTTACTTCCGTCCGCATTATAATGAGAAAATGTTATGATTTTATTCACTGTTTAACGGAGTGTAGTTATGTTTGTAGGTACTTAATTGTTTATGTTTTGACGAACGTGTAGTAGCTCCATGTGTGGTAAAAAGCCAACCAAACGTGCGACCATAAAATATTAGATTTTGATTAAAATTATACCTAAAAAGTTTAAATTATAAAAGTAATAAACTGACGACCTGGTGAATGTCGCGGGAATACGCTGGATGCGGGCAGCGTAAGACCGGGCATTGTGGCGAACCTTGAGGGAGGCCTATAGATGTAAGGCCGGTTTAAAACCAATTAAACCAATCCGTTTGAAACGAAAAAAGCCGTTTAAACCCGAAATAAAACATTTTTTCCGATTTAAAACAGTTGGTGTTGATGATTATGTTTTTCTTAATTATAACTACATTTTTAGGTTGGGATATGACGGAGTACCTATAAACTGTGTAAAGATTTTTTAAACGTCGATTTTTTTAATTATTGTCGAATTATAACCTCTAAAATCCGCTAGGGCATGCGTATCTATTCTGTGGTTAGGGGAAATCCATAAATTACGTCTCAAGTAAAGGCGGGGGGAGGGGTCGACGCAATGTGACATTGTGTGACAAGGGGGTGGGAGGGGTCCTAAATTTTGTGACGTCACATTTATAAATCTAATATATCTAAGTATTAAAACCGAAATTTTAATTTTTAACGAAAAATTTTGCAAATTTCTGAAAATTGTAAAAAATATGTGACGTCACACAGGGAGGGGGGGAGTCTCGCAAATGTGACCAGCTGTGACAAGGGAGGGAGGGGTCTAAAAATCATTAAATTCGTGTGACGTAATTAATGGATGGCCCCTTACTTCTATGTTACTGGTATCGTTTATTATTATGTTACTCTTCGCGTTCCGTCTGTGTTACTGTAACATATGGCCTCGCGAGTTTTAAACCGGTTTAAATGGGATATTTGGGGTTTAAAACGGCAAAATTTTATGTTAAACGTTTTAAATCGGTTTTTTTACATCTATAGGGAGGCCTATGTCCAGCAGTGGACGTCTTTCGGCTGAGATGATGATGATGATGATGATGAGTAATACCCCTAATATCAATCTTATAAAAAATCTGTGCTGATTTTTATAAAATTAATACTAGCAATCTAAACTTTTGTTTTTTATTAAGGCATGCACAGATTTCAGTTGCTTTATAAATTGTCATAGAACTTATCCTGCAAACACATTACAGATGGTTCACAGTTATTTTACGCCTGACGTTCCTCATTTTATTTATGTAAAACGCAAAGTCAGCCTTTAAACTGGGCCTTTGAGACCATGAACTGTAGATTATACTTTATACTACAGCCTACATGACTTATAAAAACCTACTATCGACCACGTTTTTCAAAAATAAATAAATAAGTTAAAATGTCAGAGGTAAAATAACTGTGAACGAACAGTACGTCTCGACCATGGACCAATTACTAAGGGGACTGGCCCTAAGCAACTCGGCCGAGTGGTCGGCCTAGTACTAACATTGACATAAAACGAAGCGAGTAGTTCAACTATTTACCGCTAGATAGAACAATGAAAATTAAATAACAATGACCACGTTTTTTTTCATACATATATCTAATAAGGGCACCTCTTTCTTTAGTCTTTACTCTGTGGTCTCGACTATCGATATTTTTGACAGCTGACATCGACCGTTGCGCTATTAATTTTTATACCTTCACTGTGTTGTAATCATACGTCACCTTGCCTGCATTAAATTGACAGGCGTGAATAAATATATCGCCAGACTTAAACACCAACTGTGTGCTCGCAAGCAACGCTTGTACTATGGCTACCATACAATGGACTGGGGCGATCGCAGAAAGGCTGTTTCTGATATTTGCCTATGGCGGGAATCGAACCCGCAACCACCCGTTGTGGTAAGCCGAGCGGCTAACGCTCAAACCACTGCGCCAAACGGTCGTCAACATTAATACGTACTCAAAATTGTGCTCAAATAATTGAGTTACATTTAGCTGAGACTGTTCGGCTGAAACGCTCCCTCCTTACACATTTTCAAAGACCTAGGGGCTTACCACCACCTCTTATAGCAGTTTTGTTTTAACGTTTCAGCGGCCATTTGTGCAATGACGTTTCTTATTGTCATGACAATAAGGTACGTCATTGCACAAAAAGACGCTGAATCGTTAAAACGTTCCTGTAATTGAATCGCAATAAGAGTTCGTGGTAAGCCCCCAGGTAAAGAAATTCTTTCTTTCTCCATAATTACTGCTTCTTATTTATTTGTTTATTATTTATTTGTCTGTGTCTAAACTGTTGCGTGCTATTATATTCATTTAGCCATTATGTAGTAGGTATAAGTATATTATGTCATATTATTTTCTTTTTTATTTAATGCAATGTATATGTTTATAAGTTAATTTATGTAAGTACACCCCCGTATTATTTCTTTAGATCCTCTCCATCCTAAGGTTGCCTGGTAGAGATCACTTTTAGTGATAAGGCCGCCCATTTTCCACTTTCTGTGTAATTTATGTGATAATTTATAAATGTTTGTTTTCTAGTGGTGGGTTAATAAAGAGTTATCTATCTATCTATCTATCCACTGTTATGTAAAATGTTATGTTTTGTGCATCAAATTTAAGCAGCACTCTTACAAGAACAGTTTCAGCTGTGTGTCACAAATAGCTTGTTATTGATTAGCTTTGCCCTTAGATAAAGAATGTACCTGTAGATTTAACAAGCGCGTACACCCGTAAGGGACAAAAGATGTATAATCCTGCTAAATTACGCTTAACCCTAATTTCTATGGAACGTGATCTGACGTATACTACTTCTTAATTTGGTTGGGTGATGCTTTGTTTGGCTCATACTGGACCAAAGACCTGCCAAAAGTTTGAGCCCAACAAACTTAGGGCGATACGCAGAGAGTGACAAAAGATAGTACGTCTATCTCTTTCACTCTTAGGATATCGGGCGTAAGCATGTCTCGCTCAAGCAAGGTATTATTATTACCGTGTCATCTCTATTGATCTTTTCTCTATGGCTATGCCTTTCTAATCTGTTGCTATGCGTCTACATCAGGCGCACGCCGCGCCCGAGCACTCGGTTTTCACGTCGGAACGCATGGACATAATGTCATAACATGAGTGCATCGGCGAGGCATGCGAGGCATGTGGATGCACCAAATGAACAATAGTTTAAATAGTTACCATTACCTGTCAACGCTCATAGACTGTTAATTTACTATTTCCAGCCAATAAAATACCTATAAATTTAAACATCTTGACATTTCCGAGCTAATTTTTACCCTATACAAGTTTTGCTGACATTAATACGAGACTACATATTACGTTGGTAATTCGTTTCAATAACCTATTATGTACCAGGTGTGCCTAACATTGTAAGACGTACATACAAGCTGCTATAATGACCGGTAATTGACATCCAAGTTACTTGATACCAAGATACAGGGTGAATTTTTCAAGTGTGCGTGTATGGCCAAATCCGAAACTATGAGGAATAGCGAAAAGTGCTCAAAGGAGTCTCGGGGCCGATTTTGATGAAAACTAAAACTGCATCATAGGATTTTTGAAAAAACAGAATTCGTAGCCAGTAATCGAACCAATTGACTTTGAAAAAAAATACCACATGCTGTATTATTACACCATTCGATAGTGTCGCTGATAAGGAACGAATTCTGGGAAGTAATGATATACGATAAACATAAGAAAAAGCTCATTTTAAACAAAATACTATTTTATTTCTCTTGAGTTACCTACCTATTAAACCTTAACTGATTAATTGTTAAAAATGATTGAAAATTTGTAATAAGAACATAATGTTGTGAATATGAATACGACTGCGAATGTAAATTTAAAAAAATATTGAGCATAATTTAGAATGATTTAATAAAGTCATCTTGACAATATGGAGCAGTTTATTATAATGCAACACTTTCCTCAAGTTTGCCGTATGTCATTACTTCCCAGAATTCGTTTCTTATCAGCGACACTATCGAATGGGGTAATAATACAGTGAGTGTTTTTTTTTTTCAAAATCAACTAGTTCGATTCCTGGCTACGAATATTGTTTTTGCAAAAATCCAATGATTCAGTTTTAGTTTTCATCAAAATCGGCCCCGAGACTCCTTTGAGTAGTTTTCGCTATTCCTCATAGTTTCGGATTTGCCCATCCACGCACGCTTGAAAAATTCAGCCTGTATAAAATATCTATCTCAAAAAAGTTGAGATCGATCTTCAGATGCAGTTTTGACGTTAATGTATGGAACGTCTGTCAAAAACAGCGTCTCAAGTTCGATCTCAATGTTGAGATCCATTTATTAATACGGGCCTTCGTGTGCAGGTATACCCAATATATGTAAGTACAGATAGTGTGATAAACAAACTTTTTTATCACGTTCCATCCCACGCAATTCAAACAATACTTTAACACAAAGCATTCATTAAAACACGCCCGTAGCTGTAGGCTGCACATAAATAACTCCGCTCACCATCCTGTTAATTACTCATGACCGGTTCGAAACAGTCAATTATTATTTGAAAAATAAACATAGAAATGTCGGCACACCAGTTTCCACTACTTATTCTTAATTACTTTAAAGTGAGAGGTAACTCACGGTACGAAAGTAGGTATTTAGTGAACTTATCTCTGACTGTGACGTTGATGTATTGCTACGTGAAACGGAGCGTAATTTTGTTTTTTTTAATCGCCCGCCCGCAGGCGATTATAGATTTGGGGGAATTGGGGAGATTACCCTTTGATTCGGGAAGTGTTGCAATAAAATATTTCTGTCCGACTATTTATCTTGCTATGCCGATCTTAATAAGTATAGTCCTAAAAGGTCCAAATATAGGTAGGTTCATAATTTAAAAATCCAATTAGTTACCCAAGTCGGTACCTATTTAATAACACGATAATTTTAACCCAGGCAGTTTTGCACGATCTTCCTAGACCTACCTACCTAAATAATATAAAGGGACTAGGTTACCTTTTACCTAATAAGTAAGTGAATCTTGTAGAAGCGTAGGTAGTTTTTTAAGCATGGTATCCCTAAGCAAACCGCCGGTCAGTCGACCAAAGCATGTAATTAGGCGGTTATTAAAAACTTTAGGTAGGTAATTAATTGTGCCTCCATTTTGTTATAATGTGCGTTTAAATTGATATTTATTGTTGACATTTCGTGTTTTGAGCGATACGAATTAAATTTAAGGCATAGATATTATAACAATTGGTCCGGCCATTATGGTTAAATGGAGTCTTGTTTACGATATACCTACGAAAAATTATAAGTGTTAAATAAAAGTGCTAACCAAACCTAACTTAACTAACTACTACATAAGTCTAGGCAAAGAGTCATACTGTGTAAGCTCTACTCAGAGGCTAGGAAAAAAATCGCTTGGCCCTAAATTGACATTAGCATCAGCTGTCAGTTTACTTTGTCTCATAGCAAATCGGACCTTATATAATCGTTTAACAATAAATACATTACCTGACCACTAAAGCCGTGGTCTCCTATTAAATGCCATCGGTTGCTTACAGCGTCACGAGTACGCCGCGTCAAAATGCTTAGGTACTATAGAAATGTACTGTTGTGGTCTCCTTCACACGCCGACGTCACTAGGTATGGTAAAATTGTGACGCGGCGTACGCGTGACGCCGTAAGCAACCGATGGCATTTAATAGGAGACCACGGCCTAACCTATTATTACTAACAAATTAGGTAACTCAAAAATAATCATCCCTGCAGCATTAAACGAAAACAATACTACCTAATCATGGTCGCACAATAGCGGCCATCAATTTAAGTGTCCAAACCAAAATGGCGTGCGTAGAAGTCGTTTCGCGTCCATTAATTAGCTATTCAAACATATTTAGCTTAATAACAACTTCTAAACTCGGCGCCGATTGCGTTTATCAGTAATTAATGTTTTCCTAACCATAAGTTCGTGTTATAAGAGTTACACGTGATTTAAATATGGCGCCTTCGTTCCCGCCCACTTTGTGGGTGGCTAGATTAATTACACTACTTATAGTACGTAATATGGGTACTTACTACTTACTGTAAAGTTTGTTAGCAGTATTGAAAACATTGATTAAAATGATAACTATTCGAATCCTAGACTATTAGAATACTAGATTGGATACGTAGGTATTTAGGATAGGATGTCCTATCTAGGCATTTGAACAAGCAGCGCCCCTAGCGGAAACATGCAGCAAATTATTTTCATTCGATCAATAATCGATATAATGTTGGCTGGCTGGTCTGGTATAGTGCTAGGGTACCTATATAAACCTATCTAAATACATTTATCTACCTTTATTATCTATAGGTACTAGTTTCTTTGTATTCCGCTAAGTTATTTTCATTAAATCTTATCAAATAAGATAGGAAGTGGGAATTAAGATAATGACTTCCTTTGTTTTTAACGACAGCTAGATGATATCGTGTATTATCGAGTTGTCGATCTTATCGAAACATGTTTGCTTCTTTACTTATGTTTGCAACTTATCGCAGTTTATAAAGTTTTTTGCACGTCGAACTAAACAAATAAATAAACTTAAAAAAATAACAGGTATAAATAAAAGGAAATACATTGTCTTACGCTACAGCCAATAATTATAGATTATTTGTATTTCATTGGCTTTTTGATGTTATATTTACATGAAATTTCTATAAAAATCTAATTTATTGTCATTTGTATTATACTAGATTCTTTAAAAATTATATATTAAAGAACCTCCGTAAACGTAACGTTAACGTCATAATGGAATTTGACATTTTCAGAGCAGACGTCAAAGCAAATGACAATCAAAGTGCATGAAAAAGTAGACGATTAGACGAGTGCTTTAATCGCAATTTTTCAATGAAATTATGATAATAGCGTGATAATTATGCTTTTAGAACAAAGTAGAGTGACTATCTGACAAAAAGAGTGAATGTGTTGTAGTTTTTATATAAATGGGTTACAGAATAAGCAGTTCAAAATGTCTCGCTGTTTGCCTCTTGATGACTTTTATTATGGGATGTTATTTAGCTTCTTTACCAATAAAATACGGTGAGTACTTACATTTTATCATATTCTTCATCATATTTCGCGTATTTGAGTACCAATTTTATATCAATATCCTTTATAATTTTCGCAGAAAAAGAGGCTTTACCTAACCCAGTTCGGAGGCGAATAACTTCGAACAACGTTGAGAAAAAGCGATTAGCAGTAATCGTACCGTTCAGAGATCGCTTCGAAGAGCTATTAGAGTTTGTCCCTCACATGTACAAGTTTTTGAACAAGCAGAAAATCCCGTTTCACATATTTGTGGTACAACAGAAGGACAACAATCGTTTCAACCGCGCGTCGCTGATAAACGTTGGATTTTTACATACCAGGGACGAATATGACTATATAGCGATGCATGACGTCGATCTGTTGCCCTTAAACAATAATTTGAAGTATGATTACCCTGAATCAGGGCCCGTTCACATATCATCACCGCAAACCCATCCAAAATACCACTACAGTACATTTATTGGTGGTATTCTGTTAATCAAGAGGGAACATTACGAGTTAGTGAATGGGATGTCCAACAATTATTGGGGATGGGGGTTGGAAGATGATGAGTTCTACGTACGGCTAAAAGACGCTAATTTGACTGTGATCCGTCCGAGCAATATTACTACTGGGACAGAGAATACTTTCAAGTACGTATTTAATTGAATTTAAATTAAATTTATTCAATCAGGTCAGACATGTACTAATTCAGACAACAATTATATGAAGTCTGTTTTGTTATGAACCTACTTTACATAAGTAATCTACTTTATACATTTGAAAACACTTGTATACATAATGATTCTTTTATGACCCATAAAATTAATGAACTAATAAATAAAACTGTTAGTCAAAAACCTTAATGATAGCCTGCAGTTCTTTAAAAGATTCGCTTCTTATTTCATTTTATGGAATAAGAATCAGTCATTAATCCCATACCATAAAAATAACAGTTTAAGCAGCTAATTGTGTATTGAAAATCATATACAGAGTCTGGCATATAAAATGCTAACATGCTAAATGGTAACTGCTTAACATCAGGCGGGCCATACACTTGTTTGCCACCTGTCCTATAAAAAAAATAGTTGTTAAGCCATGTCAGAGGCCTTCAGGCAGCTTGATAAACTCTGATACGAGGTTGACCAGTAACAATACAATAAGAAGATCATCCTAAAGTACCATAAAAATATGTTTCAGGCACATCCACGAAAAGACTTACCGTAAACGAGACATGCGCAAATGCTACAACCAGCGCGAGGTGACCCGACGCCGTGACCGACGGACCGGCCTCCGCGACGTCGCCCACAGAGTAGCCGGCACCCACTCTGTGATCATTGACTCACTGCCGGTCACCGTGCTCAACGTACAACTGCTCTGTGACCAGAGCACCACGCCTTGGTGTAGATGCCCTGAACCAACTACTACTAGCAAAAAGACTTAAGTGTGATGTGGGTATTTGAGTGAGTAGCCTGTAGCAATAATTTATTATAAAGAAAATTAACAGTTATAGGAACTGGAACCAAGGGGGCGTCCATAAATTACGTGAGGTGATTTTTGTGATTTGTCGACCCCCCTCCCCCTTGGTGAGATTTCGTGAGATTTTGCTCGACCCCCTCCCTCCCCCTCTAATCTCACGTGAGATTTTTCAAAAGCTGTATTCTAGAGAAGAAACATGTTTTACTTAATTTAACCCAGTTTTCTTGCAATTTTACACTGTTTTATGCGGTAAAAAAAATTACGTGAGATTTGCCGAGACCCCCCTCTCCCCCACGTGATATTTTGCTCGACCCCCTCCCCTCCTAAATGCCTCACGTAATTTATAGACGCCCCCCAACCTACACTAGCGTTAAGTTTGGTTTTGGTACAGGTGTACTTGTGGGTTCAGTTTTGCATAACTACATGCAATTAGAGTTTGATAGCGTCAACAAAATCGCCATAAATACGAATTTTGTTACACCAAACTAACATTACAATTGTGTTACCGTCCTTTACAAGTCAGTGACAATTTCAATAGCGGGGTCCAGAAGGCTCGTATGCCGCGTGAGGCTGCTCGGTCACATGCCGCGCGCGGCAGTCGTGCCATGGCGAGCCAACCTACGCTCTCGACAGAGAAGGATTTGCATTTGGTTCGTGCGCGCCATGTCAAACTAAGCGAGGCAAAGCTGGCTCGCGCGGCATACGAACCATCTGGACACAGCAAATAAAATGACTACCAATGAAATTATTTCGCACACAAACACATGAAGATAATATTAGAGACCAGTGGCTTCGCAATAGACAATTATTGTTAAAAGACTCAATGCCCAGTAGGTATAATGTTCCAGCACAATACGTACATACATACATATAATCACGCCTGTTTCCCGGAGGGGTAGGCAGAGACCACTTCTTTCCACTTGCTACGATTCTTACATACTTGTTTCGCTTCGTCCACTTTCATTATTCCCTTCATACATGCTCTTCGGTTTAGGGTACTCTTGACCTGGCCTTTTTTCAAGACGTCCCTGATTTGGTCTCGAAACGTCCGCCTAGGTCTACCCCTTCCAACACTTTCATTCACACTCGCCTTATACACTCTTTTCGTCAATCGTTATGTATGTTGTTAAATACGTCATGGTAGGTAAGCTGTATAAGGATAAAATAAACGGAAATACACCATCAATATAGCAATAATTTCAATAGGAATTAAATTATAAAATTGATCACAGAAAATTATTTTTTAGGAATTCGTATTATTTATCGAGGCAACTATTTTGGTTTTGTATAATGTAATTTGAGTGAGTTATTTATCTATACTTATTGTTTATTATAAAATCTAAACTTTATACCTACTTTATGTAATTAATCATTAATTCATTTGTATTAAATACCAATTACTCTAAAATACTTTATACAAGCATTTATTTTACCTTCAAAACATTTATTTTTACAAGTATAGTGTTATAGATTGTTTTTATACTCATTAAATACTTAAGTAGATCATTTAGGCTCGTATTAATAAATGCATCTCAAGTTGAGATCGATCTTAAGACGCTGTTTTGGACAGATGTTCCATACATCAAACGTCAAAACTGCATCTGAAGATCGTTCTCAACTTTGAGATACATTTTTTATTACGAGCATTAAACTCACAATAATTGAATATTTAATTAAGTTATAGTGATATAATTATTGTAAATAAAAATCAAAAATGTAAATAAATAAACCATTTATTGTTGAGAAGCGTAAATTGGTAACTTACATTATAAGCGCGTAGTACATACTTAGATACTAATATCTTTGTGATCCGTTACAAACTGCCGACAAATCGATTACGATTATGTATCGAGAAAGTATTTAATATCGAATACTTTTTATATCGATTTAAAAAAGTTCAATGATATTGTAATCAACAAATCGACGGCGCATAACATGATAATTTTTCGTTCATATTACATTTATCATCGATTGTTCCAGAGTTTATTTAAATATAATTAAAACCTGTCGCTACAATAATTATTATAGATAAATCGAACGACGACATATTTTATAACTTTTATAGCAATAAATATTATTTATTAAATAATTTTAACATTGAACTAAAATGCACACTATCACGCATGTATTCCCCGCAAGGGGTAGGCAGGGGTGCACTGGAACATCAATAACTTATGCTATCTATATTCAAAGTACTGTGCCCATACTGTATGTATTGTATATCTTTGGCTGCGTATTTTGTCTACGTGTGGAGAATTGAAAGTTTTAGATACTACCCGCTAGGGGCGCAGTCCCATTTGCCATACACAATGACAAATACGCAGACTATAAAGTTAGCTTAAGGGGCGTCCATAAATTACGTGAGGCGATTATGATTATTTTTCGCCCCCCTTGGTGAGATGTCGTGAGATTTGGCTCGAACCTCTCCCCCCCTAATCTCACGTGAGATCTTTCAAAATACATATTTTAGTGAAGAAACATATTTTATTTAATTTTAAAATTACGTGATATTTGCCTCTCCCCACGTGAGATTGGGTGAGATTCGGCCCTACCCCACCCCCCTCTTAACACCTCACGTAATTTATGGACGCCCCCTTACGAGAAAAAATACACACAGAGCCCTGCACAACACAACTGAAGTAGTTAAAATTGCAAATAAATAATATTATTGCAATAGCAATACCAATTGCATAATAGCAAGAGTCATATTTACATGACTCTTGCTATTATTATTCAAAGTGATTCATTGCCACAAAGAACCCACCCACCATTGAGAAACGATAAAATAACATACCAAAGCGTCTTGCTATAAAGGCTTAATATCTAAAACAACCAATTCACCTAACTAACTAAAGAACAAGGAACATTCACGATTAAGTATTTTTACTTGACTGTGTATTTCAATATCAACAATTATTTTATGCTTAGGTTACACGACGACACTTGACACTAAAACACTCACCCCCTTATTAATAATAATAATATCCTGGGATATTTTTACACAGGGCTACCTGATCCCAAACTAAGCAGAGCTTGTACTATGGAAACCAGACAACTGATATTACTACATATACTACTTTTTTATTTGTAAATACATACTTAATATACATATATGTACACCCAGACTCGGGACATACAGACATGTTCATGCACACAAATGCATGTCCCGGGTAGGAATCGAACCTACGACCTGCAGCGTGAAAGGCGCCATCACGCCAACCACGCCAACTGGCCCGTCGAAAATATCATAAAAAATATAAATATCGTATATTCATAGAAAGTTATCGACTTGCAGTGGAATTACAAATCACATTTGCTAAAAATGCTTTTCAAAACCATTGTAATGTAATGTAATGTAACGTCACGACTTTTATCCCCGTTCGGGGGTAGTCAGAGGCTTGAGTGGCCATACACCACCACATTGTGGAGGTATTAACCAACTCAAAGCCCACGTTTCACCAGATAGTCAGAACCCAACGTGACAGGTGGTGAACCGTGTCGCCGTGTATACAGGAACTATTACCTAATCCCGAGGGATAGGTAGGTTTCCTCACGATGTTTTCCCACACCGTCAGCGAACTGTAAATTATGCACATAGATGAAAATTCATCCATTGGTGCATGCCCCACCGGGGATCGAACCTGGGACCTTCTGATTGTTAGCCCAACCTGTTCACCCCTAGGCTACGGTCGCTGTACCACCACCATTGTAAACTGGCTAAAATCTCTATGAATTTGGGGGTTAGTGTATACATCGAGTGTCTGCTTGTGTACACCACCGCGACACCTTGTTGCAGTTGTAGTGCCGGTGTCGATACACTGAGTGTCTAGTGTCGCCGTGTATCCTTAGCATTATAGCTTTAATATAACTTGCCATTACCCAATGTTGATAAGCAATAGTAATAGTCCGGGTTCCCTGGTCCATTTTTTTTTAATTAGTATTAAGCTAATTTTCCGTGAGTAGCTTAATTTTGATGAGACGCCCAACAATTTCTGTACGAAAAATCTTGATTGTGGTAGGTAAGAGGTAACAGAGATAAAATATGTTGATTTGATGATTCTCCAAAAAAATATTACTACTTAACTGTTTTTTTTTTTGTTAAATCTGATGATAATTATCTAAATTATTCGAAAAAAATATTTGTCCTACAAAATGTATGGTTTGATCTAAGAGTCCCCTCCTTCCAACATGTATCGATAACCAGCTGATATGATATTTTTTCCAATAATTTAGATAATTATCTTTAGATTTAACAAAAAAAACCCAGTTAGTAATACATTTTTGAGAATCATCAAATCAACATATTTTATATCTGCTACCCCTCTTACCTACCACAATCAAGATTTTTCGTACAGAAATTGTTGGGCGTCTCATCAAAATGAAGCTACTCACGGTAAATTAGCTTGACACTAATTTAAAAAAAAATGGACCAGGGAACCCGGACTATAAGTAAATAATTTAAATACGTAATGCATATATAATAATATATATTTGTTCATATATTGTAACAGTAGTCAGTAACATTTTGCAATCCATAAATTTAAGTACATTTTATGTAAAACTATAAATGCTGAAATGAGAAATTATTTAAGTGTTATATTTAGTAGTAGTATAAATCGTTGTAATCATGTACATTATTAATTTGAAAACTTATGTCGAATCAAATCATTAAATCACTTGTGTGTTACATAATAATAATTTAAGTACTGTATTGTTGAAATTATTAATTAAGTAATATAAATTTTACAAGTCGATGATATTAGTTACATTTGTTGATAAATTGTATACAGAATTTTCTAATAAAATTGCAGAAAATAATGCGTTTTTTACTCTTTCACTCAAAACAAATTAATTTTATAGTTATACAATTTAGAAAATCAGATCTGAAGGAAAATGCAGGCTTTTGCCCAAAGTACCGAAATATCGTTATTACAAAACAGATAAACAAGATTTATGTCTAAATTTACAAAAACAATTGACTAGACAAGCGTTCAAAACGAGTTTAACTTTTTTTATAACACTGGTGAAGTTTACTCACGCTAACAAAGTTAGAGTTATTAGTTTTTATGCATATGATAAAATATAAAAAATAGGTTATGTAACGTCACGACTTTTATCCCCATTCGGGGGTAGTCAGAGGTTTTTGAGTGGCCATACACTACCACATTGTGGAGGTATTAACCAACTCAAAGCCCACGTTTCACCAGATAGTCAGAACCCAACGTGACAGGTGGTGAACCTTGTCGCCGTGTATACAGGAACTGACTATTACCTAATCCCGAGGGATAGGTAGGTTTCCTTCGTAGGTTTTTCCTCACGATGTTTTCCCTCACCGTCAGCGAACTGTAAATTATGCACATAGATGAAAATTCATCCATTGGTGCATGCCCCACCGGGGATCGAACCTGGGACCTTCCGATTGCTAGCCCAACCTGTTCACCCCTAGGCTACAGTCGCTGGCTGCTAAAAAATAGGTTATGCTTCAAGCTAATAAAATTCTACATTTGGGTATTATACTCTGCTAAGATAAAACGCATTACCTACATACATGCACTACTTACTAATAAAAAAAATATATAAACGAAGTTTTCGCTACTAATAATAAACTAATCATAGGGGACATAACATCGATAATAATTTATGGAATATGCATTAGGAATTGTGTAAGTGAAAACTAAAGGTAAGGATACACTAGACACTTAGACACTCAGTGTATACATCCAGTGTCTACATGTCCACTCCGCCACCTCGTTGCAGTTTTAGTCTAGTGTCTAGTGTATCCTTACCTTTAGGTTCACACTGTTCTACTCACAGACTACAGATAATAAAATTATAGTTAAATAAAAACACACACAAACATTGTTTTTGTTCGGTTTGCCACTATCAATATACATCTCGAGTGGGGCTAGCACACGCGGCAAGACAAGACTTGTCACGCATTATGACGCACCGAGTCACTCTCTCTCTCTTTTAATGTATAGGAGATAATGGGACAAAGGGAATTATCTCGCGTTTTGCCTTGTCAAGGTCAGCTGTGCTAATAGTGTGCGTTTGAACAAAACAACAGTTACAGTTCCACAGTCGTACTAATTGAACTATACAGGCATCAAATGCTTGCAATTAATCACTAATTAAAGGCCGAGTTCACCGACACACTAACGGACCGTTC
Organism: Drymonia ruficornis; assembly: GCA_947859195.1. Classification (NCBI taxonomy): domain Eukaryota; kingdom Metazoa; phylum Arthropoda; class Insecta; order Lepidoptera; family Notodontidae; genus Drymonia; species Drymonia ruficornis. The sequence goes on along the minus strand of OX401926.1, from coordinate 8,402,457 downwards.
TGAATAAAACTGCCACCAGTGCATCAAACAATCGGTTACCGCTCTAACGGTCCGTCAGTGTTGGTGAACTTGGCTCTAAGGCTGGTATCGATTAATCAATCTCAATTCTAAGAGCGATATTGATATAATTCTTATATCAAACCACGGTATAATGAAACCTACATAGATTAATTTTAGTTACCGCGAGGGCGCTCCAACTAGATAGAGCATTCGCACTAATAAAATGCGGCAACTGATACCACGCAAAATTTTGAGTACTTCAGCACATCTGACAGCAACCATTGTATGACACTGACAGGCCGCATCGAAAATAAGTTGCTGCATTTCTGGAAATGATTTTTCTTAGTAGGGCGGTATCTAGTTAAAGCGCACGCGCGTAACTTTTATAAATCTATGGAAACCTATCATTGTTTGTCATTTTCAATACAAATAAGGTTAATTACTAACCGCACCATAGACGATGACGACATCTTGGGCCCATCATGTGACCCAACTATCACGAGAAGAGCATCACCTGCAGGGCTAGCACACGCGGCAAGAAAAGATTGTCAATTCTTTTTAAGTGTCTTAAAAAGAAAAGTATACTTTAGATCATAGATCGCTCTCAGAATTGAGATCTATTTATTATTAAGGGCGTAAGCCAGCGCGATCGGTCGCCACCAAGCTAAGCGATAGTGAGGCACCGTGGCTCTGACACTGTGTGTCCAATCTTGTCTTAGGTCTTTGAATCTTGTACGTATTGACTCTATGGTCTACTCTTTTACAAAGGTATATGGCCCTTACCGTATTCAAAACCACCCCACCATAACGGAATTGCTCATTAAGGGCTTGTTCAAGTTAGGTTTAGGTGCGAAATATAAGCTACATCTAACGTGAAAAAAGCTTTAAAAATCTGACATTATCTATGTTACAATCATCGTTATACGACCTCTTTGGTTACGTTTGAATAACCACAAATGATCATAGCCAATTTTATTGTTTTTATCCATTAAAAAGTCTACAAAAATAATCTGTCTCCGTACTTTGGACACACAGTATCACATACAATTATGATTTAAACCGTATAATGTACAACATCGTGGCGCGCGTTCCGTTCCCGTCCCGTCCCCGCTACGTCCCCGGCCCCGTTACGGTGTCGTCTCGTCGGCCCGCGCGCAACATGTCAGCTACAACGGGCAACCGCCTCCCTACGCATACAACATCCACATTAGCCAAGAAAAGGGGTAAAAATGCTAAAAAAACAACTATGGATCTAAAAACAAACATGCGGGGAAATTACAGAGGCAGCGCTGAAAATTCCCGCGGGATTCTTCATTTTTTCCCGTGGGAATATAACATCAAACATTACCGTAGGAAACATGTCATAGCGGGGTACTATTACTAACAATAAATACGGGTAATAGGAATGATAATTTATTTTTAGGTCCATAGAGAACTGTATAAAAAATCTAATGGGGTCATTACACGTTGATTTCTTGCAAAAAGAAACTTAAGAAAACTATAATTGAACCATTCCACATAAATACATATTAATATCATAGAAGAAGCATACACAATAAAATGTAGCTTACGGCGTTCACCACGGTAAACTTTCACATATTACCGCGGGAAAAATCACAAAAAAATTTCATATAAAAATAGCTTGTTTAAACAAGTCATATAACGCAAATAACATTGCCACGCTAATAATACGCAAAATAATACTTTCGTTTTAATTTTCTATTACTATAATTAACACCTACTTATATTAGAACAAGATACTCAGATTATTATAAACCATTACTAGGAAGGGTAATAAATTGGCAACATTAAACATGTATAAATAAAAATGTATATCGTTACAAAAGGATTACAGCTACGTACTATCACAGAGGGGTGGTATACACACAATGTTGTTAAAAATACTACGCACAATTTCCCATGGGAATAAAGAAAAAAAGTTCCTTGGTACCAAAGATGGTCGGCCGCAATGGCGGTAGTAATACTGATGTAGTAGTATTTAAATTGTCGTACTGTTCTTAACTACACTGTGACACGGGGTAAATGTTTTTCCTTTACATTGAATGCATTCGTTATAGGTACTTTACTTATTACTATAGATCTCTCTTTATATAATATTTTTATATAATAACATGATTAGTAATAATTGGCAATACTTTATTTTATTTGTTAAATCAATTGGAACAAAATTCGATATAAATTGAGTGAGTTTTTTTAGTATTTTTCATGTTTAGATACTTAATTATTTATGTATATTATTTGTGCTATACATAGGTACCTTGGACGCATAACTAAGTATCAAATTATTTATTTATAGATTTTTAAAAGACAGTCACTCAAAATCGTTGAAAACTTTGATACATAGGTATGCTTATAAGGTACATCTTATAATATTTTAAACACCATGTGTTACACAAGCGTTATGTAATTACAAAACGAGTTTAATTTGTTTGTTATAACACCATATTATTTATTGAGAAATTTTAATAAAACTATTAACACTAATTAATAGTTGACTTTAAAATATATATTTACCTACATATCTAAGGGAAAATGGAAGATACACCATGGGTACAACACTATTAAATAAATTATATCAAAAATGTATACATAATATACACTCCTACAAATAGACAAGTTAATATAGACTTTAGTCCCCTTAACTAAGGTTAATTTTTGGTACATTTATAGCGCTGACGATACGTCTAAGTATTATATAAATCCACATAAATTGACTATCATGTATCTATGTATCAAATTGAATGATATAATATTATAGTAAATATGTGACTGTTTTGTATAGTCATAGATTTATAAAAGCTTCGCGCGCGATTTAACTAGATACCGCCCTCGGCGCTACTATAATCTGACCGCAACCGCTGTACCGCGCCTTAGGTACGCGAGCGGCGAGACGGGGCCGTTTTCCCACACCCACCTCCCCGCGCATACCTAATTTCCCACTCCCCAACTCCCCGCGCATGCCTAAGGCGCGGTACAGCGGTTGCGGTCAAGCTATAATAAAAATCATTCCAAAAAATGCGGCAACTTATCGTCGCGTCACGTCAGTTTCATACATTTGTTTCTGTCAGATGCTAAATTTGACACGCCTAAAAATATTTATGTATCATACTTAAGCCCATATTAATAAATGTATCACAAAGTTGAGATCGATCTTAAGGTGCAGTTTTGGCGTTTAATAATAATATAATAATAATATCCTGGGACATTTTTTACACACGGTTACCTGATCCCAAACTAAGCAGAACTTGTACTATGGAAACCAGATAACCGATATTACTACATATACTACTTTTTATTTGTAAATACATACTTAATATACATATACACCCAGACTCCGGACATACAGACATGTTCATGCACACAAATGCATGTCTCGGGTAGGAATCGAACCTACGACCTGCAGCGTGAATGTCGCCTCCGCGCCAACCACGCTAACGGGCCCGTCAACTGTATGGAACATCTGTCAAAAACAGCATCTCAAGTTCGATCTCAATCTTGAGATCGATTTATTATTACGGGCCTTAATCAAGTTTAATTTGTGTGCCCTTAATTTGTGTGTAATTAGCATTATTATTATTTTTTACTACGTCTCGCGACAGTCTATTTTAGATCGGATTATATTTTTTACCAATTTTGTACTTTTTTAATCAACATTAAAGCAGTGGAGTTCAAACGGTAAAACTACTGTAAGAAAAAATGCTTACGGTAAAAAAGTGGGTAAATTGAGCATTGTTTTATTGACAAACGTAATGTGAAGCTCGGCGTAGTTCGCACGCACTAGGAAGTAACTGGTATAACATTAATTTTCATTATTTATAAAGTTGTATTGTATTAGGTATGCATTAGTTTTGACCGGTGTTAATTTTACCACGTTTCGGTAAATTTACCGAATAATAATAAGATGAGGTATATAGAATTATCTGGTATTACGGTAAATTTACCGTATGTATATTATGTTTCTTTAAATTAACCATAATAGTTTATTATTCAAATATGGTCCTATTATACGGCGAAAACAGAAGGCTTATTATGTAATTTGTATAACTGTTACCACCACTGAACTTAAAAGCTGTTGTTTTTCCTAGCCATAAATAAATAAATTATTATGTACCATAACGGGAGTTCAGAGTACTCATCGATGGTAATGATCGTGACACCTACGGTAAAATTACCGTAACATGCCTAAACAATAGCCTCAGTATCACTGATGACATGAATACCATGTTTCGTCAGTATCAAACGAACTATATCATTACAACTGCGAGTCTTATAGTTCCTACTCTCCCGTTCTTTCAACTTAATACTCTTCACTTTGTCACACAACTTACTCACTTCCGACTTACTCTTCTTCATCTCATCGGGCCGCAGCTTCCTTATAGTCGAAGAACACCGTTTCTTCACTGGATTCTCTTCCTTCTCCACGTAACCTTCACTTACCCTACGCTTATACAGGTCATAGTCTGAATCTTTACTCAAGTAACTATCAAGAGAACTGTAAGTGGGTTCAATATTTACCTTGTCAACTTTATGCTCTGTGGCATCGCTGACTATTTTGACCGCTTTCCCGGGCACATATGTAGCTGGGACTTTGTCTATGTACGCGAGTTTCGGCTTTATCGGACCTAGGGATGGACTGACTGAGTCTGTGTGGCTAGGCATTAAAAAGTTGGATTTTCTAGCTCTTTTCACAGTCACTGTCTCGTCTATGATGGATGGTTTGTCTCTGATTGAGATCAGTATGTTTTTGAAGCTGGCTTCGTCGGGTGAAGCCATAGTGATGTCCTGTGGTGACCGCTTGCCGTAGTTCGCGATGAGATCGTTGAGCAAGTTATACTCACTGTGTCCAAGGCAGCGTGTAAAGAGTTGGGTATCGTTAGATTTTGTGTGTTTTACGTTCAGTGGGGCTAACACACACGTTAAGACAAGACCTTTGTCGCGCATTATGTCGCAGCGAGTCGCTCTCACCTTCTTAGGGGCCATTCATAAATTACGTCACACGAATTTCATGATTTTTTGACCCATTTAAGTGTGACGTAATTTATGAATGGCCCCTTAGTGCATAGGAGAGATGGTGACAAAATCGATTCATCTCGCGTTTTGTCTTGTCACGGTCGGATGTGCTACTTGTGCAGACCTCTTACTCTTGAAGCTATATGAATTCGTTCGAAATTGGAACTACAACTTTAGGTACACTTTATAACGATACTAGCGCCATTTTTTTCATTATTATGCAAACAGTAACCAAAAACTTCCAATTCCGTTTCAATAATGTTCAAGTGTAAGTAAGCTTTGTTATTGATATAAAATATAGATCAGTAAATAGAACAAAAAAACATGAAGAACATAATCTATAAATAAATTGAAAGCAAACATATTAATCAGTAAAACAATTATAATTCGTAAGTTGATAACAACAAATAAAAAAATAATCATTTACTATTTACACATACAATGATACATACAAAAAGTGCAGTAACATTAAAACAAAAACTTAACAAAAAGTATAAACAAAAAAACATCAGCCCTTTCTATTATGTCAATTGACTTTTTTTCGCGTTTGATACCAAAATTAAAGCCTGAACCGCACTTACGAGGCGCTGCGCGACAAAACATAATTCGTATCGGTTTATATGACCCTAACCATACTACATTGGCGCAACAAAATTCTCCATACAATTCGTACACGGCGATGCGTTTCTATGCGAAGAAAGCACCGCGCCGCGCCTCGCCGCTAAAGTGCGGTTTAAGCTTAAGGTATCACTCCATCAATGACCTGTCAAATTATTATTTTTTAAACTCACGTGATGCAAGGCGTCGCTCCGTAGAGCCGGTGTTGTCGTATGTACGCGATGACGGCGTCATCTGTCAGGTACTTCGCACTCTCGCCGCGTCTCACCAGCCGTCGAATCACCGTGGAACTGACCTCATTGGCTATGTAGTTGGTTACTAGCATTACGTTTTTCTGAAATGGAAATAAATATTGCCAGAAAAAGGTTTGATAGCATTATGCCCAAGTCGGCTTATGCTAGGTCTAGGTGCTACTTTATGACTAAGACACGTTATGTCCATGTCGCTTCATGTCCAAGTCACGCTATGTTCAAGTCGCTTTATATCCAAGTCACGTTATGCCCAAATCGCTTTATATCCAAGTCACGTTATGTCCAAGTAGCATTATGTCCAAATCGCTTTATATCCAAGTCACTTTATGTTCAAGTCGCATTATTTCCAAGTCACTAAAACCGTAACGATGTCTCAGCGACATAGTCGTTGATAGCCTTTTTGTAATACGAAAACGATCGTTACGGTTTTGGTTGCGTGAATTGGACCACAGGTCGCTTTATATCCAAGTCACGTTATGTCCAAATAACCTTATGTCTAAGTCACGTTATGTCCAAGTCGCTTTATATCAAAGTCACATTATGGCAAGTAACCTTATGTCCAAGTCGCATTATGTCGAAGTCACGTTATGTCCACGTCAAATTATGTTCAAGTCCCTTTATGTCCCCAAGTCACACAATCCTAATAACACCTGTATTGCTAATGTCGCTCGTGTGTCGTGCACTGGTCGTGTGTAGTGTTGCCAACTTGGTACTCACCCTATATTTGTGCAGCATGTCGGACTCGTATATGAAGCGGCCGGGGTCGCTGCCGGCGCGCGACATCACCACCAGCCCGTGCCGGCCCACTATCGCCTCCAGCTGTACACATACACATCACTATACCAACCATAGACATTAAAAAATACTACTCTTGATACCAACACTGTGACACATTGGGGGTTTTAATAATAATATAATAATATCGTGGGACATTCGTTTTACACACGGCTATCTGATCCCAAACTAAGCAGAGCTTGTACTATGGAAACCAGATAACTGATATTACTACATATACTACTTTTTTATTTGTAAATACATACTTAATTTACATATACACCCAGACTCGGGACATACAGACATGTTCATGCACACAAATGCATGTCCCGGGTAGGAATCGAACCTACGACCTGCAGCGTGAAAGGCGCCACCACGCCAACCACGCCAACGGGCCCGTCAAACGTTTTACACGGACCGATTATAATTTCCCTGGGACTCGTCGAGAGTCAAACCGTCCGTCACCGTCGGACACCATTGTTGATCCTAGCTTACAGGAGTAACAGTGGTGGGAGTGTGTGGCAGGCCTAGACATTAGGGAGCGTCCATAAATTACGTGAGGCATTTAAGGGGGGAGGGGGTCGAGCCAAATCTCACCAAATCTCAAGTGGGGGAAAGGGGGGTCTCGACAAATCTCACGTAATTTTTTTTTACCGCAGGAAACAGTGTAAAATTGCAAGAAAACTGGGTTAAATAATGATTCTCCTCTAGAATATGGCTTTTGAAAAATCTCACGTGACATTAAAGGGGGAGGGAGGGGGTCAAAATATCTCGAAAATCACCTCACGTAATTTATGGACGCCCCGTTAGCTAATACCGACATCGATCCTATATTGATATCGGTGACCAACGTCATATTTATACTAGACATTTTGTTATAAACGTTCCCAGAAGTACGGTAATTACCGTTTTGCACTGTAATTAGGTCCAGTGGTTCTACCGTAGCTAACAAATATGGTAATTTCATCAATCAATACTGTATACAAGATACGGTAACTTTTTTGTCAAATACGGTAATTTTCCTGCTTGTGTACGGTAATTTTTCAAATAAGCAGTGGCAACACTGGGTTCAAGTTAGCAGGACCACACATAAAAAATCAAAGCATTTCTGCCCAAAACAAAACTGTATCTATAATATAATGACATAATCAATAACATATTCCCTCGATTCAACCTCAATCGAGGTTCCTTGAGCTTTGTTCAAGTTTGAATTCATAGTTATTATATCTCTGATATTTAAGTTATTAATTTATTTTTGAAAAACGTAGACAATATTATGTTTTTATAAGTCACATAGCCTGTAGAATAAAGCCTAATCTACAGTTAATGGTCTCAAGGGCCAAGTTTAAAGGCTGACTTTGCATATTTTGCTTCACAAAAATAAAATCAGGAACGTCAGAGGTCAAATAACTGTGAACGGACTATAAGAATACTAATTCCGAGGATTCCTTGAGATATTCCTCAGGGTAACCTCAGTTGAGGTTGAGTTAAGGGAAGATTGAGAAAACATTTTAAATTACGGTTTAATTGGTTTTAGAATAAGGGTGCGTTTCCACTGACGCGGAGCTGGGCCTGTCATTGGCCAACTGTGACGGGCCAAAAGCGGAGTGGAGATTTCGAGCACTGTGATTGGCCTATTCACAGTCCGCTCCGCTCCACTCCGCCCAGCTCCGCGTCGGTGGAAACGCACCCTAAGGCTCAATACTCACGTCCTCATCGGACCACAGTCCAGGCGTCGCGAACGATTCCAGTAAGTCAGCTCCGCACAGCAGCTTAATTGTCACCTTCCCATCGTCCACGTTACCGTTGAGCTTCTCCATTAGATTGTCTGGCTCGTCGATGCTGTTCACGTTGATGACGTCATCCGGGAGCCACGCGGGCGGGTCCGGGTCGTTGATCGACGTGAGAGAGGATATGAAGCCGTTTATTGTGTCCTGTAATTCCAGAATCATTTTTAAAAATGTATCAAACGCATCATAATGCCTTCAAGTATAATAGTCCGCGACAGATCGAGATGACATTCGGGTTATGAGCTTTTTGCAGAATAAAATCCGAATCAAAATTAGCAGGAATCGATAAACAATTAAAATCGCCCACAAAATAATTAAATTAAATTATTTTGTTGCGTTGTAGGTCCTGCTAATTTTGATTCGGATTTTATTCTGCAAAAAGCTCATAACCCGAATGTCATCTCGACGTGTCGCGAACTATAGATGGGTCAATTTCGCTGCATGTAGTGGAGCGTTGAGCACAAGTCTAGTGATAGCAATGTAAGGAGGTACTATATCTGCTAAAATAATACATCAATGATTTTTTGTTCCTAAGTTTTAGAACTTCTTGTGATGTGTGTAAGGGGCCATCCATAAATTACGTCACACGAATTTCATGATTTTTAGACCCCTCCACCCCCCCTGTCAGAGCTGGACTCATTTGCGAGACTCCCCCCTCCCTGTGTGACGTCACATATTTTAATCAATTTACTGAAATTTTCAAAATTTGTCACACAATGTCACATTTCGTCGACCCCGTCCCTCCCTTTACGTGTGACGTAATTTATGGATGGCCCCTAAGTACTCCATCAAGCCAACTAGGCGCTCGGATGGAATGCGGCTTCCCCGCCCGCACACCCGCCACCGCCTGCGGCTTCCCGCCCGCCACACCTCCCGCACACCGCCACCGCCTTTTTGTGCGGGTGACGTCACATTTGACAGGCGCCTAGTTGGCTTGGTGGTGTAGTATAAGTAAAATTGAATGTAACGTCACGACTTTTATCCCCATTCGGGGGTAGTCAGAAGCTTGAGTGGCCATACACCACCACATTGTGGAGGTATTAACCAACTCAAAGCCCACGTTTCACCAGACAGTCAGAACCCAATGTGACCGTGTATACAGGAACCATGGACCAATTACTAAGGGGACTGGCCCTAAGCAACTCGGCCGAGTGGTCGGCCTAGTACTAACATCGACATAAAACGAAGCGAGTAGTTCAACTATTTACCGGTAGATAGAACAAGGAAAATGAAAAAACAATGACCACGTTTTTTTTCATAAATATATCTGATAAGGGCACCTCTTTCTTTAGTCTTTACTCTGTGACAGGAACTGACTATTACCTAGTAGTACTATTATAAGTATATCTGGTTAAGTCCAGCTGGGCAATACCTGGTGGTGCTGCATGGAGACCCTGGTCCTCGTCCAGCCCGCCTGCTGCGACTCCCACTCCGACACCTTGACCCACGACGACGACCGCAGCGCCAGTTTCAGCATCCCTATCCTGGAATCACCAATTGCAATGTAGTATAGCCATCTTACAGCAGATCGGCGTTATGTAGCTGTTTTAGTTGCGTTTCGTATGAGTAAGTGAATCATAAATTTCCCTTCCTCTATCAAATTTATGTGTAGGTTGGCAACGTGCCAGCGATGCGTTTAGTATAGGCTATGGTAACTGCGTGACTCGTCCGTCCTCAGCGTTGCCTAATGGCATACATATAAGGCATCATCGAGGCTTGTGCGGTTAACATCAGTCAGACAATATTTTTTTATTAGTCCTTTGCTGTTACCATTCACCTTTGAAAAAGCTTTTATCATTGTTCAACGGTACTCAGTGAAAATTACTATCTAACTTTTTATCATTATCAAGGTGCATATCTGTTGATTTTGTAATTGCATTCTTATCTCAAATTGTATAAATAGGGAAATTTATTTAGTCGTCTTGTAGTACACTTGATTCACTGGATTCAGTAATCACTGGATAAATTTTCGTATATAGGTTGAATAGTAACCAAAATTCAGGAATATTTTTATTTGGGACCATACTTAGGTACAATTAGTGTGTTTATTTGTCTAAAAACATATAATAATCTGGTGCAATATGTTGATAACTTATTTAATTATTATGTTTACTTAATTTTTTTAAGATGTATCCATATAAAAATAATAAAACACAATAAGAATCTTATAGGCAGCTTCAATAATCCAAAAAGAATCCTATAGATAAATACCAAATTTATTGACAAGTCCCATTGAAGGGAGGCCCATGCCCAGGACTGGGACGTTAAAAGGGCTAATATTATTATTTTTTATTTTTATTTATTTATTGGTTAGCCAACAATTGTTTACACTAGGACATTTACAACTTAATGACTATCATAAATTTTTGAGTGTAACAATTCCTTACAGGCTAACACCACATGCACAAATTACCAGGAACAATAAATTATAAGTAAGATACAGGTGATCTGATATTATTTAATATGCCGAAGAGATCTTTGGGGACCTGTTACAATTTCAACAGTAGGTAAATAGTATTGTCTGACCTGTGGTGAGCCGCTACCAAGTCTTTCTTGCCATAAGCATCGTGCACAGGGGACGCTATCCCTCCAACCACGGTTCCTAGTCCCAGGGAATGGATATAATCCTTCGCTATCTCTGAAAAATGCAAAATACCACATATTTGTCACGTTCAAACTTTTCTCTTTATTTCTGGGGTTTGTTACATAATTATATATGACTGTGCACTTCTTTGTAGCGACTACAGAATGTGGAAGGCCACAAGTTCAAGTTCAAGTGAACAAATGTTACAAAGTATATGAAAAATATTGATAAAGTGAGTTTTTGCCTATAGTCGCAATAACTTACCGAACATACGAAGATGCATGTACGTAGGCGGGCTGAAGCTGCCGCAGGCCATTAAAACAATCTTCCCATGCGACATTTTATACGCTTATCTTACTTGACACGGTTATTAATACTTTAATTTCGGTTAATTCTATCATATATCACATCACAACACACACAACTCGCCTCGCATCAGCTGTCAATTGTCATTTCATTTCCAGCTTCATTGATTTTTTTTGTAAACCCCAACTAATTTGAAAAGTCGATAAATAGAGGCATGTGCTTCATCACAATGGAACACTTTTTATGGACAGCATAATCATAGTCTTCGACGTTTGGAATTACGCATGATTTGAAATAATATTATCGTTGTAGTTGTAGACGTCGTCGAAGCACAGTTGAAGTAAATACCCATTATATACTTTTGCAATACCTACGAAATTTATAAAACTTACTATCAATTTAACTGATACAAGCTACAATGGACTGCATTGTCATATTAATAATTATTAGACCAACTGCCAACTAATGTGAATATAACGTATAATGAAACGTTTATATAACGACTAAATTCAAAAAACCTTGAACGTTACTACGGCCTATTCTCAGGCATATTCGTTCTATTTTGTAGGAGAATCAAGACGTCAGTCATTTCATCCATGACATTGACAATGACAATAGTAATTAATGTCAAACAAACATGTCAATAATCTCAATTATTGCTGCGTTCCATTCACCGTAATTTTTGTTATTTTCGTTCACAATAAAAAAAAGAAAACCGACTTCAAAAAACCTGGAGCACTAAAAAGCCTGAAATAATATTTCTATTACCACCACTGCCTACCCCTTCGTGGAAATCAGGCGTGATGGTATGTTATAGAGAATTTGGGGTCGGTGCCAATCTATCTTCTTACTTTTATAGTAGGTAAACTTGGCATACTAAGATTGGCACCGACTCCAAATACTCGATAACACACCATCAAGCCTGATTTTCACGAAGGGGTAGGCAGTGGTGGTAATAGAAATATTATTTCAGGCTTTTTAGTGCTCCAGGTTTTTTGAAGTCGGTTTTCTTTTTTTTATAAAAATAATTTTATTTCACGATTTTGAGTGGCGCCATACAAACTTTATCACCAATATTGAACCGTATGAAGTAAGCCCAACAAAGGGTAACTGCTGTAAATCATTGAGGAATTCCCTCGACTGTCTATGGTCTCCATCATCGGACCTGTAATGGCACTTATAACTCATATAGGTGCAAAGCTCTCATCAATAGAAATGAATTAAGTCCAAACACAAGGTAGCTACTGTAAAACGTTGAGGAGTTCCCTTGACTGTCCTTCGTCTTCATCCTCAGACCCCTAATGACAGTCACAACCCATCTAGGTGTAAAGTTCTCATCAATACAAATTAATTAAGCCCAAACACCAGGTAATTGTTGTAAATCGTTGAGGAGTTCCCTAGACTGTCTTTCAGCTCCATCATCAGATCGATTCCAGACCTTCATTAAATAGTAGTGCTTTAAAATACTTAATAAAAAAATTAACAAACGCACTAGTCGCCACTACGAATTTCGAAAGTTCCCCTCGATTTCTCTGGGATGCCATCATCAGATCCTGGTTTCCTTATCATGGTACCACCCCTGGGATATCTCCTTTCCAACAAAAAAAGAATCATCAAAATCGGTTCATAAACGACGAAGTTATCCGCGAACAAACATAAAAAAAAATATATACGGTCGAATTGAGAAACCTCCTCCTTTTTGAAGTCGGTTTAAAAACTGTTAAAACGATAATAATAATCACTTTCAGTACAAGTTGGTTCGAGTGGAACGACATTTATGAACGAAAATTACAAAATTAACAGTGAATGGAACGCACCAATTGTCAGAGAGTTAACGCTCAATTTTATTTATTTTTTATCGTATAATAAAAATTGTACAAACCTCATATTACAAAAGTAGAGATTTATAACACGCTGAATAAATATTATGCCTTTGAAATAATTTCGCATTGTAAATATTATTGCATTTCATATCATAACCTTACTGATGTTCAGATAACATCCATCAGCTGTGTAAACTACGAAGCGGTAATTTTCCAACAAAATGAGGTTAAATTTACGTTTGTTTTCTTCTGCTGTGCTAAAAAGACCTTTCTATGTGACTACACCAATATTCTACGTTAATGCGGGTGAGTAAAATGAATTTCTAAGATATGGAACAACTTAAATGAAAAAAAATCTACTTTATTTTGTACCTTTCACTAGTCTTTACTGAACGGACTATAAATAAGTAGTAGGAAGTAAAATCTTAGTTATACAAGGTAAACTGGACATTTATTTTAGTTAAAACCAGTTAGTCATGTAATTCTTCCCATACAAAATAATAGTGTACCTATGTATACAACATATATTCCTACATTAAAAGAAATAGGTAGATATTGCCAGACAAACACACCAACTGTATGGTCCTAAAGCAAAGCTAGACTATGGTAACTGCTTAACATCAGTTGGGCAGTATTATGGGTACTGTACAATGGACAGGGGGCAATGCCAGGTCAAATTACGAAAAGAGCCTTTACCGAAATTTGTCTCTGGCGGGAATCGAACCCACAACCAATCGATACAGTGAGCCCAGCGGCCTATGCTCAAACCACTGCGCCAAGTGGTCATCAAATAAGATGTTGGGAATCTGTAGTTTCCCCTCTAGGTAAACTAAGGGGGAGTCCATAGGTAAATTACGTGAGGTGATTTTTGAGATTTTTCGACCTTTTCTCCCCCCTTGGTGAGATTTCGTGAGAATTCGCTCGACCCCCTCCCTCCCCTTCTAATCTCACGTGAGATTTTTCAAAAGCTATATTTTAGAGGAGAAACATGTTTTACTTAAGTAAGTAATTTAACAAAAAAAATTAAAGTTAAGTTTAAAAAAAAAACTTAATTTAACCCAGTTTTCTTGCAATTTTACACTGTTTCTTGAGGTAAAAAAAATTACGTGAGATTTTGCTCGACCCCCTCCCGCCCATAAATGCCTCACGTAATTTATGGACGCCCCCTAAGCATAAGGAACATGGATGAAAGCTTGATTTTTGTATTCCAGCTCCACATTTAGGGCATTTGTACACAGCTTTGGTGGCGGACGCCATTCAACGGTTTGAGAAGCTCACAAACCCTGACTGCCATGTTATATTTTCCACAGGTAATCTATACTCATAATAATAATAATTTAGCCCTTTTAACGTCCCACTGATGGGCACGGGCCTCCCCTCAATGCGAGGGGGATTTAGGCCATAATCCACCACGCTGGCCCAGTGCGGGTTGGTGGATTTCACATGTGTAAAGACATGCAGGTTTCCTCACGATGTTTTCCTTCACCGCAAGCAAGTGATAATCATATTAAAGTTATGATTCACACATAGATTTCGAAAAATCCAGAGGTGTGAGCCAGGGTTTGAACCCAAGACCTTAAGCCCGCAAGACGCATGCTTAACCAATCGGCTACCACTGCTCTGCTAATCTATACTATTCAATAAAAAAGCTATATACATACAGGGTGTAACAGAAAGGGTATATACATACAAAGTGCACGGCTTCTTTGGATGATAACGAACAAGACGGCAACCGTTTTAAAATCCTATATCTACACGTTACAGAGATATGAGACATTCCAATGCATGAAAACGAAATACCAAACATGTCAAATTTACATTTCGACATCACTAGCACCAAGTGACGTGAAAAGGATAATGACACTCGTAGTGCGGTTACACGTTTATTATTATGGGAATTCAATAAACTTACCAAATTTAATATTTTGGTATGATTTTGGTATTATTTTGAGCTGAAATCTTGCATATCGTTTCTATAGCAGATACACTTTTCACCCCTTTCAGATAGATATACCCTTTCCGTTACACGCTGTATAGGTTACAATTGTAAAGAATTTGGATAAAGTCTTTTAGCCTATTGCCACTATGTCGATAACATTGTGATCCAAACAACAAATATTTGTTGTTTACGTGTTTGTGTGTTACAGCCTTTTTTTGTAAGATAATTGGTACAATAAACATTATTCTTATTAATGCAGAAACAATGTCTTGCATTTGTGTCATAATAAGGGGCCATCCATAAATTACGTCACACGAATTTCATGATTTTTAGACCCCTCCCCCCTTGTCACAGCTGGTCACATTTGCGATACTCCCCCCTCCCTGTGTGACGTCACATATTTTGAACAATTTTCAAAATCTTTTCGTTAACAATTCAAATTTCGGTTTTAATACTTAGATATATCAGATTTTTAAATGACACGTCACGAAACTTAGGACCCCTCCCCCCCCCCTTTATGTGTGACGTAATTTATGGATGGCCCCTAAAGTCAAACAACAATACTCCTTATCAATTAAATATGTATCCCAATTTGATTCTCCAATAACAGGTACAGATGAGCATGGCACGAAGATCCAGCAAGCAGCCGCCAACGCCAAGCTTTCACCTGCCGAGTACTGCACCAACATATCCAATGAATACAGAGACCTGTTCAAGGAGTTCAATGTAGACTACACGGACTACGTACGGACCACAGAGGAGAGACATAAGAGAGCTGTCACACATTTTTGGGTAAGATATGAGGACAATGAGGATCCGTAACGAATTTAGTTGAAAATGCAGATTTATAGAGCTAAGAAATCCATAACATTCAGTGCAAATATTTTTGTTTTACGACAAAAATTGCCGAAGTTATGATCAAAATTCAGTAACCGGATGGCAGGGTTGCTGTGACGTCACAAGGCCCACTCGCGCTTTGTAGTGTATGGCGGCGCGGGTGTTGTCATCATCTAGGCAGCAGTCGTTAAGCCTTGTCAGAGGCCTTTGGGCGGCTTGAACAACTCTCACTAACCATATGATGAGAAGTAATAAAAACAGTAGATAAGAAACTATGAACTGCTTACAATGGGAATCAATACTAGGTTAACAAATCAACTCATAACCAACACTATAGTTTAAACTAAGCTTTCTTATCAATATAGTTTTGAAATCATCGAAATCGGTCCATCCGTTGCGATTTTTTAACACATTTTATATAATGTGCGGCATGTGCGTGTGACGTCACGCGGGGCCGTCGGATTGAAGGCGCCGGGCCGCCGCTGTACCCGCGCCGCCGCGCCGGCCCGCACCCGGCCCGCGCCGCCGTTCATTACAAAGCGCGCGCGGGGTAAATGACGTCACGACAACCGTGCGCGAACTTCGATAGTAATTTGGTCACAGCTTCGTAAATTTTTGTCGTAGACCAAAAATTTGTGCACTGTATGTTATGGATTTCTTAGCTCTATAAGTCTGCGTTCTCAACTAAATTCGTTACGGAAACCCATTGTAGAGCCGGACATTGTTTATTAGATGTAGTGCCACAGGGCAACATTTTAGGACCTCTTCTATAATTTTTTTATGAAGTTATTTTTGCTTTTTTTTTAGAAAAAACTAGTAAAAGAGGATTATATATACAAAGCTCAATACAGCGGGTGGTACAGTGTGAATGATGAAGCATTTGTGCCGGAAGCGCACGTTAAAGACGATATCAGAGATGGTGAGAAGGTAAGATTTCATTTAATTCTCTCTTACTGATGAAATTCATGTGGGTTGACAATTGGCGGCGTCTTCATCAGGCGCATGCCTCGCGCGAGCACTCACTTTTGACGTCGGAACGCATAGACGTAATGTCATAATATGAGTGCTCGGGTGAGGCATGCGCGCCATATGGACACATCTATTTAGGTTTTCCCCAGCACTCGTTGGGAGTCAAACCTTGGCGTCATCGTTGGACACTGTCGATCCTGACTTACAGGAGTGGTGGGAGTGTGGTCCCAAAAACAAGTACTAAAAAAATTCACTTTGCTTGACTGCATTTTTTTTTATGTGACTTGGAAAACAAGCGTACGGCCCGCCTGATGTTAAGCAGTTACTTGCTTGCATAATGCTTGCAATACCGAAGGCAGACGGGCCCGTTGGCGCGGTTGACGTGATGGCGCCTTTCACGCTGCAGGTCGTAGGTTCGATTCCTACCCGGGACATGCATTTGTGTGCATGGACATGTCTGTATGTCCCGAGTCTGATGTATTTACAAATAAAAAAGTAGTATATGTAGTAATATCAGTTATCTGGTTTCCATAGTACAAGCTCTGCTTAGTTTGGGATCAGGTAGCCGTGTGTAAAAAATGTCCCAGGATATTATTATTATTATTATCACTCAAACGTTGCCGCTCTGAAGGGGAGTGGGACACAGGGAGGGAAAAGGATTTAAGCTTCTGTGAGAGGGTGGTATTACCCCCGGTCGGCTCTACCATAAAATAGAATTAATATTTTATATTTTGGCCGACAGGTGAAGGTGTCAATAGAGTCCGGCCACCGCGTGGAATGGACGGAGGAGACCAACTACATGTTTAGACTGAGCGCGTTCAAAACACATCTACAACAGTGGCTGAAAACCGGTAAGACACACCTTAAATACACGTAAATGGTTTATTGATAGACCCAAGTTGTAGCCAATTGACTGCAGCTCATAGGAACCACCTTCTCCCAGAAGATCGGAGTAAAGTAGCTATTAGGGGGCGTCCATAGATTACGTGAGGAATTTAAGGGGGGAGGGGGTCGAGCCAAATCTCACCAAATCTCACGTGGGGGAGATTATGAGCTGCAATCTATTGGCAAACTATACAATCACTAGCAACAACTAAACTAACTAACTATGCTATGTACTACCTTAAATATACGTAAATGTTCACAGATGGCGTAGTGACTCCGCAAAAGTTTCAGAAGCAATTGCAGGATATGTTGGTGGCTGAGAATTACTTCCCTGATATTTCAGTGAGCCGACCATCGTCGAGGGTGCACTGGGCTATCAGGGTGCGTATTTATTCCTAGTCTATGGGAATCTCTTGTTGGCAAAGACCTCCCTTTATAGACCATACTATTTTCTAGGATAATCTCTGGTCGCGCTTTTCCCACAAACATGTCCAAGGCGATTTTGATGATTTTTCGAACCCTGGTCCCCCTTGGTGAGATGTCGTGAGATTTGGCTCGGCCCCCATCCCCTCCTAATCTCACGTGAGATTTTTTTAAAAGCATTTTTTTTGTGGAGAAACATATTTTACTTAGTTTAACCCCAGTTTTCTTGCAATTTCACACTATTTCTTGCGGAAAAAAACGTGATATTTGCCGAGAGCCCCCGAAGCACGGAGACGCTCAGTTCGAATGCCACTAAAGGTCACCCATCTCTGTCCGAGCTTTGTCAAGCGTTGTTTAACCTAAGCTCGTTCACCGATCAGTGATTGCAGCTTGCAATGAGCGACTGGCTATGATTAAATATTTTCATTTCATTTTTATTTTCATTTAATTTCATCAAAAAGCTACATCAACGGCCATCCATTAATTACGTCACACGTAAAGGGGGGAGGGGGTCGACGAAATGTGACATTGTGTGACAAGGGGGTGGGAGGGGTCCTAAGTTTTGTGAAGTCAGATTTAAAAATCAAATATATCTAAGTATTAAAACCGAAATTTGAATATTTAACGAAAAATTTTGAAAATTTCTGAATATCATAAAAAATATGTGACGTCACACAGGGAGGGGGGGGGTCTCGCAAATGTGACCAGCTGTGACAAGGGGGGGGAGGGGTCTATAAATCATGAAATTCGTGTGACGTAATTAATGGATGGCCCCTCATCATTCAAAACATTCGTTTCATTTTTAAAAATCTTTATAAAAGTAGGGTGAACAGGCATCTTCTGGGTGCGCTTGATCCAACGTCGATCTCATCTTTGCCCCTACGGTTAAATTGAGGTCAAGGGCAAGCCCATTTTTAATTAAAAAATAAAATAAATATAACGTCACGACTTTTATCCCCATTCAGGGTACTCAGAGGCTTGAGTGGCCAAACACCACCACATTGTGGAGGTATTAAAAAATAAATCCTTATGTATTTGGTGTCAGGTGCCGGATGACGAAGAGCAGAGTATCTACGTGTGGCTGGACGCGTTGGTCAACTACCTGACGGTGGCCGGGTACCCGGACGAAGACGCCATGAAGGGCCGCGGCCGCGCCTGGCCCGCTGATGTTCACGTGCTCGGCAAGGATATACTCAAGTGAGCAACCACTTCAACAATCACTATCGGTCTCATCATCGTCTGTCTGTTCGCGATAAACCCAAAAACTACTGCACCGATTTTCATGCTGTTTTCACCAATGGATACAGTGGTTCTCGAGAAAGGTTTTAGTATATAAATAAGCGACATCCACGCGGGCGAAGTCGCGGGCATCAGCTAGTATAATAATTAAATAATAAGACGCATCTTGCGGGCTTAAGGTCCAAGGTTCAAACCCCGGCTCGCACTGCTGGATTTTTGGAAATTTATCTTAACTTTAATATGATTATCAGTTGCTTACGGTGAAGGAAAACATCGTGAAAAATCTAATAACTTTTCGAAAGATATGTGAAATCTACCAACCCGCACTGGGCCGTGGTGAATTAGGGCCTGAATCCCCCTCTATTGAGGGGACGCCCGTGCCTAGGAGTGGGATGTTTAAAGGGCTTTTTTATTGGGACTAGGCCCGCCACACACTCCCACCACTGTGACTCCTGTAAGCCAGGATCGACAGTGTCCAACGATGACGCCAAGGTTTGACCCTCGACGAGTCCCGGGGAAAAGCTAAGTTATCTTGGAACCCGCACGAATTTAATCAAAAGAAAAGGTAGGAGGAGTTGGGATTAGCTTTTCCACTTCCCTCTGTTGCAAAGCGGGACTGCAACAAACGGGGGGAAAGGCGGGAGACGCTTAAGGTGATACAAATGTTCAACTGGGTGGGTCTAAGTAAATGGTTTGATGAAGCAGCTGGCTTATGTGCAATATAAAGTATACAACATTAAACCTCATATGGTCGGGAATAAAATGGCTTAGCCGATTTACTTTAAATGTTACCAAATTTTGTAGAAATCGATTTCAAAATATGAAATTGTCAACCTTAATCGTAAATGTTCTCCATAGCAACTGAACAGATTTACGTGAAACCTATACCAGAAAAATTGTCAAGACTTGTCTAAGAATCCGTGGATCCAAGATTTAATATTAGTCATTTTATTTAAAAAATAATCAATAATAACCTTAAATATGCTACAAACGTCATGGGTCATCATGACTTGGACTGCAAAATGTTCGTGGCAGATCCGCGATGGCGGCCTCCAAAGCTGGACGTGCGCGCAAATTTTTGCGTGAAATTCGTAAAAAAATTACGTCTTCTTAGCATTTTATGAATTAAATCACGTTTTAAATAGTTTAAATATAATATTGAACATAATTTTTAGGATATTATATGATTACAAATATTTTTAAATTAATATTTATGTCAGTGACGCGTTTTGTTGTCATCATAGATTATGAATAATATAGAATGATGAATAGGTATATGATTAAAAAGCATAATCGTCCTCTAAAAACCGCTTACCTACTTTCTAATCTTATTGTCTTGCCTAACAACAACAACAGGTTGGGCTAACAATCAGAAGGTCTCAGGTTCGATCCCCGGTGGGGCATGCACCAATGGATGAATTTTCATCTATGTGCATAATTTACAGTTCGCTGACGGTGAGGGAAAACATCGTGAGGAAACCTACCTATCCATCGGGATTAGGTAATAGTCAGTTCCTGTATACACGGCGACAAGGTTCACCACCTGTCACGTTGGGTTCTGACTATCTGGTGAAACGTGGGCTTTGAGTTGGTTAAACCCTCCACAATGTGGTGGTGTATGGCCACTCACGCCTCTGACTACCCCCGAATGGGGATAAAAGTCGTGACGTTACATTTCATATTTTCATATTTTTTGTCTTGCCTATGATATCTTTTTATACCACTGAGTTGCTAGACAAACTTGTTTTTTTTTGGCGGGAAGTGGCGAAGTGCAACATTGAAAATCTATATTATTATAGGTAGGTACTTGACACTGGCTATATGCGACAAGAAAAGCCAAGACAAAAAAACATGCGTACGGCCCGCCTGATGTTAAGCGTGTTTCAGTTGATGTTATTCATACTACTTAATATTTGTAATACGAAATTATTTTTGTTTGCTTATTTTTAAGTTGGACTAACCACCGTTTGGTGGGGTAGTACCACCCTCTCATAGAAGATCGGCGTAAAGCAGCTATTACAGCTGCATTTCGTACGATGAGTGAGAGAGCCGTAAGCCCAAACCCCCCCCCCCTTCTCCCCTACCCCTTCCCTTCAGGTCGGCAATGTTTACTATATGTTTAGTTTTATTGAGCATCAGGATTAAGTTGGGAGACCGGAGTTCAATGCTCTACATTACTAAACCATACATCAAATAAATATCACAGCTTCTTAGGGATGGTTCCAAATTTAATAATTTGCTAAATTTGCAGTGCTAAATTTATTTAGTGTCATCACCAGTTAAATATTTTTTTAGAAATGTAACGTCACCACTTTTTCCCCATTCGGGGGTAGTCAGAGGCTTGAGTGGATATACACCACCCCATTGTAGAGGTATTAACCAACTCAAAGCCCACGTTTATACAGGTGAATTTTTCAAGTGTGCGTGGATGGCCAAATCCGAAACTATAAGGAATATCGAAAGGTACTCAAAGAAGTCTCGGGGCCGATTTTGGTGACAACTAAAACTGCATCATTGGATTTTTGAAAAAACAATAGTCGTAGCCAGGAATCGAACTAGTTGATTAAGAATAAAAAACCACATACTGTATTATTACAGCATTCAATAGTGTCGCTGATAAGAAACGAATTTTGAGAAGTAATTACAATTTTCATCAAAATCAGCCCCGAGATTCTTTTGAGTACTTTTTGATATCACTCATAGTTTCGGATTTGGCCATCCACGCACACTTGAAAAATTCACCTGTATAGTCAGAACCCAACGTGACAGGTGGTGAATCTTGTCGCCGTGTATACAGGAACTGACTATTACCTAATCCCGAGGGATAGGTAGGTTTCCTCACGATGTTTTCTCTCGCCGTCAGCGAACTGTAAATTATGCACATAGATGAAAATTCATCCATTAGTGCATGCCCCAACGGGGATCGAGCCTGGGACCTTTTGATTGTTAGCCCAACCTGTTCACCACAGTCACTTACAGTGCAGTTGTTATCCCGAGATTCGAGTCTTCATGATTTTCCCTGTTTTCGGAACAATACACACTTAGGTGTTGTAATTATTATGTACTGTTCCGAAAACTAGCAAAGTGGAAGCTCAAAGAACCCCAGCGAGACAGTGGAGCACATCTTGCTTCATTGCCCTGTATTTGCACGCCAAAGATATGATGCACACAAACATAATAAAATTTGTACGGAACCCTCAGAGCACGAGTCCTACTTGCACTTGTCCGGTTTTAATTTGTAATGAGTAGCCCAAATACAAATTTTCATGTTGCTTGCAAGCTTCAGAAAAATTGAGACGCCTATACAAACTTGCACCCCCTATTTTACACCGTTAGAGGTGAAATGATCAAAAACGCTGAAATTACTATTCTTAGTTAATAAGAAGCCTAAATACAAATTTTATTGTGCCTAGCTTTAGAAAAATTTTAACCCCCATATAAACTTCCACCCCTTATTTTACCCTCTTGGGGGTAGAATTTTCAAAAGCGCTGTAATTACTAATTTGGATTTGTATTAGTAGCCTAAATAGAAATTTTCATGTTTCTAACTTCAGAAATGAGGGAATTCCATACAAACTACCACCCCTTATTTTACCCCCTTAGGGTAAGAATTTTCCAAAATCCTTCCTTTGCTCTTCTTTTACGCTATGAAAGGTACTTACTGTCCAAATTTCATATTTGTATCACCAGCGGTTTGAGCTGTGCACGTTTTGACGGACGGACAGATAGACAGACGGACAAAAAGTGTTTCTATAAGGGTTCCGTTTTTTCCTTCTGAGGTACGGAACCCAAAAAACTCACAAAACGAGGCGTTTTGTGGAGCCAGTATTTTATTTTTAATTATACCATATATTATTATTATCATGGATCTGCTCCAGACCCATGGCTCTGGCTTGAAAATCTTGACCTTACATGAAAATTAGTATTTCGGCTACTCAGCCTACAAATACAAATATTCACGTCTCTAGCTTCAGAAAAACTGGGACTATCCATAGATACTTTCTCCCCTTAATTGTTGAATTCTCAAAAATCCTTCCTGTGGTCTTCTTCTACGCTATAAAAAGTTAAAATTTCATGTTTCTAACTCAAGCGGTTTAGGCTGTGCACGTTTTGACAGACGGACAGATAGACTGACGGGCAAAACAGTGATCCTATGAGGGTTGCATGCATGCCCGGCATGCGTTGCATTGCCACTCCATCCGTCCGTCATCCTCCATCAATCCATCAGTCAAATAAGGGGTAACCTTTTCCAAAAATGTGCGCGTACTAGGTCGCAGGCACAGCTAGTAACTAATAAGGATTAGTACTATTTTTATTTCAGTTATTACCCGATGTTGTCAACAATTTTTCTTGTTTTCAGTTATTTAGAATTTTAAGTTGTTTTAATTTTACTTATTTTGTCCTATAATATTAAACATTAAAATTATGTACTAGTCTTTTTTTAAGTAGTACTACCTATTACCCAGTGTTGGGCAAAATTAATATTCAGAACAATTAAAAAATTAACAGTTAGTGAGCTTTTATTTACAATATCAACAAAATAACAATAAAAAAGATTACAAAGAAAAAATAACCTACCCACCTACCTATTAATAAAAATGTAGTACTTAAATTGTACTTAAGATTTAGTGAAAATTTTCCTTTACGAAGTTACCCTTATACGACTAAATAAAAGTAGGCAAGATACGAGTTTAGTATATGAGTCACTTCTGTTTTTGATTTATCATGTCGTCTTTTTGATGTGTCGTGGCGTATCGAAAATTCTAAATTCAAAAAATTCAACTCGCGGTCCTACGACATTGTTTGAGCAAAAAGCGGTCAACCTCGAGCTGTCAGTTGCAATGGTTCCAGCCTTAAAGGGCTAATAATTGTATTATTTTATTTGTAAAAAAATATACGTCACGACTTTTATCCCCATTCGGGGGTAGTCAGAAGCTTGACTGGCCATACACCACCACATTGTGGAGGTATTAACCAACTCAAAGCCCACGTTTCACCAGATAGTCAGAACCCAACGTGACAGGTGGTGAACCTTGTCGCCGTGTATACAGGAACTGACTATTACCTAATCCCGAGGGATAGGTAGGTTTCCTCACGATGTTTTCCCTCACCGTCAGCGAACTGTAAATTATGCACATAGATGAACATTCATCCATTCGTGCATGCCCCACCGGGGATCGAACCTGGGACCTTCTGATTGTTAGCCGAACCCGTTGATCCCTCGGCTACAGTCGCTTATTATTCAAAATCATATTGATGCGAAAGCTAAGTGTTAACTATAAGTGTTGGTTTTGAGTTGGTTGATTGTTGTGTTGGTTTTTGTTTGTGTTTTATTTGTTTATGTTCTATGTCTTGCGTGTTGTGTCGAATAAATGTTTTTTCTTTCTTTTCTTCTCCTGGGACCTTCTGATTGTTAGCCCAACCCGTTGATCCCTTGGCTACAGTCGCTTTTTTTTATAAATCATATTGATGCGAAAGCTAACCCCTTTATTCATAGAAAGTTATGATCGACTTGCAGTGGAGTTACAGAACACATTTGTTCCTAAAAATGCATTTCAAACCCATTGTAAACTGGCTAAAATCTCTATGAATAAGGGGGTAAGTGTTAACTATAGTGTTGGTTTTGAGTTGATTTATCGACTAGTAATGGTCTCTATTGTGTATTGTGGTCAGGTTCCACGGCATATACTGGCCGGCGTTCCTGATGGCGGCGCGCTGGCACCCGCCGCGGCGGCTGCTCGTGCACTCGCACTGGACCGTGCACGGCAACAAGATGTCCAAGTCCACCGGCAACGTGGTGCGGCCGCGCGCCGCGCCGCTCGCAGCGGAGCCGCTGCGGTATCTGCTGCTGCGGGAGGCTACTATGGCCAGTGATGCTAGTAAGTGTTCGCTATTGTTATTACTTTACTACCCCCCCTCCCTCCATTTACCCCCCTTCCTCTACCCCCACTCCCTCTATCCCACTCCTCTCCCTCTATCCCACTCCCCTCCCTCTATCCCACTCCCCTCCCTCTATAAGATATTCCTTCCTTCCTTCCTAGAGATTCCTTGCCATTTTTATTTATAATGAACCCTGTCCTCTAGTTGTTCCTCCTTGTTCAATATGATGCTCAATATTTTAACCGACTTCAAAATGGAGGGTTCAATTCGACTTGTTATTTTTTTCAACACACACCCGCAGCGTAGTTATCTTCACAAGATAAGGGTGCGTTTCCACTGACGCGGAGCTGGGCGGAGTGGGGCGGAGCGGCGGACTGTGATTGTCAACTGTAATGGGCGGAGCGGAGTGGAGATTTCGAGCACTGTGATTGGCCAATTTACGGCCCGCTCCGCTCCACTCCGCCTAGCTCTACGGGAGTGGAAACGCACTCTTATATTTTAACTTCAATTTTTTACGCGGTGTACCGGTAATGTAGTTATGATTATTGACATTACTTTAAATATGAAGCAGTTTATTAAAATCCAACACTTTCCTTAAGTTTGCCGTATGTCATTCCTTCCAGAATTCGTTTGTTATTAGCGACACTATGGAATGGTGTAACAATACAGTGTGTTTTTGTTTTTTTAAATCAAAATCAACAGGTTCGATTCCTAGCAAGTAATATAGATTTTTTTTAAATCCAAGTTTTAGTTTTCATCAAAATCGGGCCCGAGACTCCTTCGAGTACTTTTCGTTATTCTTCATAGTTTCGGATTGGCCATGCACGCGCACTTGAAAAATTCGCCCTGTATATGGAACTTTTGGAACAAATTTTCATACTTTTGGACCCAGCGGTTTAGGCCGTACGCTGACCGTCAGCGAGTTAAATTAAAACCTTTTCGATTATTGTCCGTAGACTACAGCGAGACGAAGTTAATAAACGTGGCGAATTCCGAGTTAGCTGACACGCTCGGCAACTTGGCTAGCCGATGCTGCGGCGCCGCTCTGAACCCGCGCAGCGAGTTCCCGCCGCTGCACGCCGCCGAGCTCGCCACACTCGCGCTCCGACAACCAGCAGCCGACCTCATGGACCACGTCGAGAAACTGCCCGGTACTTGTAGACCATAGAGTAATGACTTAAGAAAGAGGTGCCCTTATTAGATTTCTCTATTAAACAACGCGTGTTAATTTGCACGGGATGGCGCGGGTGGTGGGTGTTAAGAAATGCGTGAAATCTACCGGGAAATAGCTGAACTACTCGCTTCGTTTATGTCGATGTTAGTACGTAGTTTAATTATTTGCACTAGATGTCACTAAGTGTATGATCATGAAAAATTACGTACAAAGGGACGCCATCTAGTGTCGAATATAATTATATTTGGGATGCGAACGTTAGCAAGACGTCTGCACAGGACGAACGCCAACAGCACACTGACTTAAGCCACGCCTACTGTGATTACGTCACCGGCCTAGTTGTGCGATGTTTAAGCAACGCGGCTTAGCTGCTTAGACCCAGTCCTTTAGTATTAGGTTCATGGTGTAGACACATCTTTTTTTTTTTTTTTTTTGGACCGCGGTGGCAAAAAAGCCTACTGCCAGCCTGATGTTAAGCAGTTCCCGTAGCCTATAGATGCTTGCAATACCAAAGGCATTGCTCGCACATTGCCGAGTGGGGGAGTGGTGACATCATCATCATCATGTCAGCCAAAAGACGGTTTTCCATACGACCGGTCCTGTGCTGCTTGCATCCAGCGGTTTCCCGCGACCTTGTGTGCTACCCACGCTGCGTGTTCCGTTCTTCGGGCTATGTGCCCCACTGCCACTCCAGCCTACTAACGGAGTTAACGGCGTAAAACTGGCAATAACCCAATAAAAAATCTAACAATACATACATATAATCACGCCTGTTTCCCGGAGGGGTAGGCAGAGACCACTTCTTTCCACTTGCTACGATCCTTACACACTTGTTTCGCTTCGTCCACTTTCATTATTCCCTTCATACATGCTCTTCGGTTTAGGGTACTCTTGACCTGGCCTTTTTTCAAGTCGTCCCTGATTTGGTCTCGAAACGTCCGCCTAGGTCTACCCCTTCCAACACTTTCATTCACACTCGCCTTATACACTCTTTTCGTCAATCGTGCTTCATTCATTCTCTGGACATGGCCAAACCATCTCGGCATACCTTTCTCAATTTCAACAGTTAGTTTCATCTAACAATAACCTAGTATTAAATAATTCAGTCTAGAACCTTATCTTTTCAGATATCTGCCATACGCACTACACAAACTATAATTTCTACAAAGCAGTGGACGCTGTCATCAAAACATTACACCTCGCCAATCTATTCTTCGAGACGCACAAACCTTGGGACCTGCGCAAGAGACCGGAACTACAAAAAGAATTAGACGTCATACTACATATCACCATGGAAACGTTAAGAATATGCGGGATCATACTACAGCCAATAATCCCGGAGATGACAACAAAATTACTGGATAAATTACAAATTAGTAAAGACTGTAGAAGCTGGCAACACTGCGAGACGCCATCTTGGAACGTACAGGGCGCCATCTATGAGACGAAGAATATTCAGAGCGGGAAATTAGTTTTGTTTCAAAGGATTTATGATAAAAATATTCAAAAAAAGAAGGCGAACGCGTGATGTGGTTTGAATAAGAGATGTCGCTAGTGAATCATTGTCAGACAAGATGGAAATGGAAGATCGGATTTTAGAAAAAAATAAACTGATTAGTATAATTTTTTAATGAGTGTTTTTGATGAGGTTATTCTGCGAGATCACAAATTAGGAAGAAGTTAGTAAGAAATATGTTTCGACTAAGAATAATGAGTGT
Organism: Drymonia ruficornis; assembly: GCA_947859195.1. Taxonomy (NCBI): domain Eukaryota; kingdom Metazoa; phylum Arthropoda; class Insecta; order Lepidoptera; family Notodontidae; genus Drymonia; species Drymonia ruficornis. The sequence continues at coordinate 8,374,216 of OX401926.1, read as the reverse complement.
TATGCCAAGTGTCCACTGGCAAGAAATCTTGCACAAGTTGACTTGCGCAAGCGACTTCCAATGTGTAAACGCTCGCGCAAGTGTACTTCTGCGACTTGCCGAACTTGCTGCAAGTCCCACGTGTACACGGTTGTGTAAAATTGCAGTCAGTGGAAGCATGTCGGCAATTGACTTCTGCAAGAAATTGCGGAAGTTACTTGCCAGTGGACACTTGGCATAAGGTAGGTGGTTTTAATTTATTGTTAATTAGATATCATTTAAAGAGATTCTGAATATGTATTTACGTTTGCGGTGCATTTAGTTACGAGTTTTGTGAGTTTAGAATTTATAATCGTTTTGTCCACCTGTTATTTATGACTTATACCTAATAAAGATTGTTGAATTTATTTGAATTTCTCAAAAATTCTATTATTTCGCCATTTAGAGATTATTTTTTAAATTGTAAATTATAACGAAATGGAGTGACATTTTTTTATAATACCTATGTATTCAGTTTCATTCCCCATGTTAAAAAAAATCTCAAAACAAACTTACAAATGCAGATCTTTACAGAAACTGTAATATCTATACATTTTCCACACCTATTAGTCTCGTATTAATAAATGCATCTCAAAGTTGAGATCGACCTTAAGTCGCTGTTTTTGGGAGACGTTTCATACATTAAACGTCAAAACGGCATCTTAAGATCGATCTCAACGTTTAGATGCATTTATTAATACGAACCTTAGCTACTAAGGATTTTGTTAATAAAACACAAAATACTATATCGGAGTCAATTTATTTACGAATACGCTTATTAAATTACAATATTTGCATCAAAATACTGCAATAACGACTAACAGTATGAAGGAAGCTAATTATAACACTATCAAGCTAAATACAGCGGACGATGCGCGCGCGCCGTTACTGCAACGGCGCGCGCAACATTACACGAGCACGATACACGAACAACGTTCGATTGACAGAAACAGCCACCAAGTTATCAGGGCGCCAAGTCGCTTAGCCATTGAACTGCCACTGTGGCGTTATGCTTTTCTGACCGACCAATCAGAGGGTCTGTTAGGGTGCGTTTCCACTGACGCGGAGCTGGAGTGGAGCGGAGCGGTGGACTGTTATTGGCCAATTGTGATGGGCCAAGAGCGGAGTGAAGATTGCGATTACAGCGTTTGGCCAATTCACGGTCCGCTCCGCCCAGCTCCGCGTCAGTGGAAACGCACCCTTAGGGTGATGGCGGCGCTACCGTCTTTGCAGTACTGTCTACTTTCACCTTTAGCCACCTGATTAATAAGTTGGTGGCTTGGGTCCCCCCCCCCCCAATAATTTTTAGGGTTCTTTAGTCCCTATACGCCTTTACAAGATCATCCAGTTCGTCCGTCCCAGTAATGAACTTTGCATATAAAAAAAATATTGAATTGTAGATTAGAGTATTATACTCGGATTAATTAACTCATTTACTAGTTCAATACTCGGACAGATTATTGCTCGTATTAATAAATGCATCTCAAAGTTGAGATCGATCTTAAGATGCAGTTTTGACGTTTAATGTATGGAACATCTGTCAAAAACAGCATCTTAAGTTCGATCTCAATCTTGAGATCGATTTATCAATGGGATTATTACACTTAACTAAATTTAGGCTACTTAATTTTGTCGTTACGGAATTTAGGCAAGTATAATCGCATTCAGCAAGCTATTCAGAAGGTAGAATGGTTGAAATATTCAGAAGCTTCTGAATTTAGGCTTCTAAATTTAGCCAAGTGTAATAAGCTCTTTATACGGGCCTTAGTTACTGAGTTTAAAAAAACGTTCAGTTCGCGTATCGCACGTTCGTATCAACAACTTCATTACATTCAGTCGAAATGCATCAAATGAGTATGATACAGGTATGATACTAAATGTAATAATTAATTATTTATTATAATTTATATAAATTCTTACAAAAATTCGGTGACACATACATTTTGCTTAAATGCTTAAATCAGTTTGGAGTTACTTGAAAACATTGCTTCGGTCTTTTAAAAGTATCAAATACAAATACGCAACTCCTTGCCAAAGGAAAACAAACTATTCACTTCGATACTGAGCACATTTAATACTCAAGTGTGCCAACGCTCGGTCGAGTATGATACACAATATATTTTTCGAAATACAAATCATCTTGATCGATTTCATTTTTAATAAAAATATTTACCTCCAAATTTATAGAAAGTTATTACAAGTTACTGGCATTACAAGTCACTTTTGTTCCTAGAAATGCTTTGTAAACCCATTGTAATATCTCGATAAATTTGGCGGTTAATCTTTTTCTCCTGATTCAGCTCCAAATTCCGAAGACGAATCGGATAAAATATATTCTGATACCTATTTCAAAAACATAATTAAATATAAATTATTTATTTAATTAATGCAATGTCCTCAAGTAACATTTACGCACTATGACTTCGCCCTAAACGTACTAACACCTCAGCTAAACTAAACAAAACGCCTGTACAGTTGAGCTCCCACGCGTTTGAGCAACGAGACCGGTGCCGCTCAGCACTCAGCCGGCCTGAGCAGTCGCTCACCACACGACACGCGCCGATATTGACACTACGAGATTACACACTCGCACAATGTGAATGTGTTCTGATACTTGGGTTTTACGCACTCGGAAATACTTAGTCGAGGTGGTGTGTAAAGCTCGGGATACACGACGTCACTTGACACTAATACCAGTAGGCGTAGTGTAATAATAATAAAAACATAATAGCGTAGGTATTTTAGCTTTTGTATAGAAGTGATGTCTCTGTTCCTTTCTAATCTGTGCTAATACACTCAGTGTATACATCGAGTGTCTGCGTGTGTACACCACCGCGACACCACGTGACAGTTGTAGTGCCGGTGTCGCTACACTGAGATACACTGAGTGTCGAGTGTCGACGTATATTCCGAGCATTAGGCTCATAATAATAGATGCATCTCAAAATTTAGATCGATCTTAAGATGCAGTTTTGACGTTTAATGTATGGAACATCTGTCAAAAACAGCATCTTAAGATCGATCTCATCTTCGAAATGCATTTATTAATACGAGTCATAGTCTGGCGATATTTATTATTATTTTATTTTTACTACCTATAGCGTAGGTTCAATATCGAAAACGTTCCCCTGATTTCCAAAAATAGGAGCAATTAGAAAACTCCGAACGACTTCAATCGTTCACTCACTCACTCATTCAAACAACGAACTATTATTATAATATTAGCTCTAAACAACGACGCTACACTATTGCGATTTGAATTTGGAATGGACAGTCAGTACAGACCGAATGAATGAAAGAACGAGTGAATGTGTTCAGTTTGTGCGTTATTTAAATAAAAAATCAAAGCCAAACATGATTGTCATACGATTATTCTTTCAATACCTCAAAACTTGACACCAGCATATTTCTACGGATATTTTTACTATAGTTAGTCTCAAACATGGGAAAATCCGCAAAACATATCAAGTTTCCTCTGACATAAATCAGGTAGTCTGAAAGCATGTAAGCCCATCCGTCCACATGCTACTCAAGTTACTGGTTAGTAATTAAAATTACTAACTAATTAGTAACGCTAGTTGCGTGGTTCGTCCACATGCTACTCAAAAGTTACTGGTTAGTAATTAAAATTACTAACTAATTAGTAACGCCAGTTGCGTGGTTCGTCCACATGCTACTCAAAAGTTACTGGTTAACAATTAAAATTACTAACTAATTAGTAACGCTAGTTGCGTGGTTCGTCCACATGCTACTCAAAAGTTACTGGTTAGTAATTAAAATTACTAACTAATTAGTAACGCCAGTTGCGTGGTTCGTCCACATGCTACTCAAAAGTTACTGGTTAACAATTAAAATTACTAACTAATTAGTAACGCTAGTTACGTGGTTCGTCCACGGCGCTACTGAAAAGGAACGCAATCAGTTAGTAACTCCCTCTAACTCGTAAAAAAAAAAACAAAACAATCACTCAAGTACGAGGTCTGGAAAAATTACTCGAAATCAGTCGCGCGACGAGCATGTCGAGTCGCGCTACTAATTACTGACCAGTTTCTTTTGAATAGCGTCGTGTACGAGCCGCCATAGAAATACTATTCCTATTACATTTTGGCATCTCATTAGTGATTTAAGTTAGTAAACAGTTTCTTTTGAGTAGCGCCGTGATCGAGTGGCCTAAGTCTCTATACAATAATTGTGTTATATTAATTATCTATTATAAAAATTGCATTGTATTTGTACAGTTTGCATTTACAAGAAAAACCATCTTCACTTAACTTACCCATCGAGATAATATGTACCGTGCTAGAGGCGCCACGTCAAACAAACGTCATGCCAGACGTAGGTAGGAAAAGCATGGACTGAGATACTGAATAAAATGGGACATCGTAGTGAAACGCGGTGTCTACTCTAGAACGTAGTATATATTATCTCAATGAACGTACCTACGTCTTAGATAAAGATGGAGCGATACAAAGAAATGAGACACTTATTTCCGTATAACTCCATCCGTTGACACATCTTGATACGTCCACATGCATTCAAACACCTCATCTTAGGCATTTAGAAATACAGTTCACGGCAGTAATTATTACACTCGGCTATCTTCGGCTTTATAGAGCGAGACGACACTATACGAAGCCGACTATCTCTTTCCAAAGCTGTGTAATATTTACTAGCGGGTACTGTACTTTTTTTAAATTACAAATATAAAGGTACACATCAAAATGCATCAATACTTACGCCTAATACACATGGAAGTAACGTTGGCAATTTACAAAATTCAAGACGAAAAATATATAACGCCACAAACTTATCTCTACCGTCGACGGCGGCGCCACTGTCCTTGTGACGCTGTCAAAATAAACGTCACTTACGTAATAAGAGCGCTAGTTCCAATGTTGGCCACCAGATTTGATAAGTTTGAGGCTTCTTGTGCGATTGACAAAATGTTTTTTGTATATACAAATCGAGCGATTATAATGTAAACGGGACTTATACAGGATGGTGACGACATAACGACAATAAATTAAAACACGATCTCTGATGGTCAATCACAACACATTAAAATTATAAAATTAGGTTAACATCAAAGTCGAAAATTTCAAATTCTCTAAAAAATTAAATGCGGAAATAGTCTAAACGAAACACAACAACCCTTTATAAACGTCTACCGACCTCATAGACTGACCTGTAAGTATAAGCAGGGCAACATCGCTACGGTGTCGGTGTTTTTAGCGGTACCTTTGTAGGCGTAAAGTTAAAATAGTCAAAATAAAAAAGCAATACCTTTGAATATTATTTAATAATATTTTATGTGCGAACTACTAATGTGATACCCAGTAAGTGGTTTCAATTATTGTCATGATGTCGTCACCACCCTGTATAAGGTCGGAATGTATATGTCAATGGCTACGTCTACAAGACGCGAGATGCACGCCCGAGCAATCTGTTGACGTCTAAACGCGTAGACACAATTTCGTAACTGATGGGGACATAATGCGGTTGCGATTGCTCGGGGCTTGTGAACGCACCCAATAGCTGTGTGCTGACTGAGCGAGAAGCCTCGCGATGATTTCATTTGACCATTCCATCAAGGTTATACAATAAATACCTTCATATTCACCCTTCAGTTATCACGACATACAAAATACTAATGACCAATAAAATTCCATTACAGTTTGATTCGACTTTCGTCAAATACTATCTTTCGATTCATTATTATTGCTCGATATTAATATACATATGACTTTTAATGAGACGACATTTTTTTTTTTCATAATTTTATTGGAGTCTTTCTTAATCTGGTTTTACTGCAATTTTGACAAGGTGAACATCAATATAACAGTTATCCAAATTGTAATAACAGGTATACAAATTAATACAGTTCAATTTACAGTAGAATATGGTACATAATCCATAATTAAGAAAGACTTCAGACAACTATAGAATTGTCATTGGCGGGAGTATAATGGTGGGCTATAAAAATCACATACGAATTGAATATTAAGAAAAAAATAACAATAATTGCCGTAGAAAATTGTCTGTGGTAACTAAGAGAAAAATAAAGAAAATTGTCAATGCTCCTTAAACTTAAGACTACAAAACAATTCGGTCAAATTGTCTACACGCATTACGTTGGTATCGATATAATAACGTTGATGGCGTATGAAAGAGTCTTCAAATAGAAATAAATTCGATAATATTCTGGTAAAATCCATTCGAATCCAATAATATAACCACAAAAATCTATTATTTGTCAGTATATCTGTTTAATTATATCTCTTTTCACACGTCACCAACCGCCAAACCACGAATAAATACTACACAAAAATCATCCAACTAAATAATATCAATAAACAATAAAAAAATCTTAATAAACCCGATTTTAAATTACAATAGAAATAAACATAAATCAATATATAACATTATGTACCGTTTGTTCTTGTAATACTTGGTATTGAGCTAAATGCAGAAATAATATTGTATGGAGACAATAATATCAGTCGTCGAGAGAAATAAAATATCTTAGGAGGTTGATGGCGACTGTACTTATTTCGTCATCAAAATCAGCCCATTGGAGCTACTCCGAAATAAAAAACGAAACGTTTCGGCTGACGGATGGTACATTTTCCCACTCCGAAAGTGTTCCGGATTCTTTCGGAGGGTCCACGACACAGAGTAAAGACTAAAGAAAGAGGTGCCCTTATTAGATATATGTATGAAAAAAAACGTGGTCATTGTTTTTTCATTTTCATTGTTCTATCTACCGGTAAATAGTTGAACTACTCGCTTCGTTTTATGTCGATGTTAGTACTAGGCCGACCACTCGGCCGAGTTGCTTAGGGCCAGTCCCCTTAGTAATTGGTCCATGGTCCACGAAACAAGAAATGTCAAATCACGACTATCAAACGTTATGAAAATGAGCCCTAAAAAGCCGTGCCGTGCAAATGTAGAAGATATTATGAGACCATTTTAGTATGACATTATAATTACAGTAACCACCATGGATCTCGTATATAAACTAAATTGTTCATGTTCGTGTAACAGGTTACTTGAGTTTACGTACTTACAAATTACCGGTTATTTTGTATAATACACTTTCTCCAGCGATCAAATTGTAATATATTCGCATAGAATTATCTTGTAAATGTATCCGAAGGTTTATTGTTTAAAATATATGTCTTTCGAGTTAACAGTAGTATGAAAGACATGGCGGGGGGAGGGGAGGCGGGTATGTGACGATAAGGGGGGCTAATAGCGACGTTATGCATCATTACCAATGCAATTCATATTTCCGATCTTCCGTGGAAAATTCCTCAGAAAATCGGAAAAATTCCGCAAGTTTTCTGTATAATAGCCATTCGTTTCGTTTCACGGAAATTTAGCGGATTGTGCTGGAGGGTCGGAAAAATGAATTGCTTTTGCAGAATTGCTGCATCGTTGCATAGTTTCGCAGGACGTGCTGCATCGTTACATAGTTTCGCAGGACGGCGCTTTAAACTGCTTTAGTAAAAATAACATTTGAGCAACTAAAGACCTGTATAATATTCCTTAATTTTTTCTATGGGTATCTGACAAATCATTATTTTCAAGGAACAAAATATAAAACCTCGGTCATGTGAAATACGTGACGCTTCGTGCTTCCAGCGTCAAAATTATATGTATGAAAATTATTTACCAATAAAAAATCATGCAAACATTTATATTTAATACAAAGCAAAATTAGATTCAATTTTCAAGATTACAGCGTCAACGGATACATTTTATTTTGAAGAAAGCGTCAATTATTTCCTTGACCACGGAGATTAGCCTACCGAAATCGACGTTACTTGTATATTTTATTTTAAAAAAAAAAACTCAGACCACTGAAACGACACCGACACTGGTCGACATCGGAGCAAGAGAAAATGCTCCGATGTCGATCACAGAGCATTGAAATATAGACCTTATTTCAATTGGATAAGTATTGAATTCGATTGCTAAAAATTGAAATGCCATGCCCTGCCGTCCCTAGTCTGCGCCGGCCATATATCGCCGTTGTCAGAATTACCAATAGCCAATTGCTTGAACCAATTTTTTTTAACCGACTTCAAAAACTCGACTGTATGTTTCTTTATTTTGTGTATTTGTTACTCCATTTCTCCGTCAATGTGGACCGATTTTTCTTTTTTAGTTCTTATAAAAAAAATCTCAGACAGTACAAATTCATAGGATCATGGTTGTATCATGTGACATTTGTCCCGCCCTAGTCCCCCCCTCCCCGTGGTACCGGCTAGCGCGGCTGGTGCGGGTGCTGCGGTCAGCTGGCGTGCGGCGCCCGGTGCGGGGAGGGCGCGGCGCTAGCTCGCAGCAGGTGCTCCGCCACCGGCACCGCGCGGAGCCGCGCCGGAACCTTCTTTTGTGGACATAGTACCTGGCGAAAAAAGGTTTTTTTTTTTAAAACTGCAATGATTGTGATATGGGATCCAGAGATACCTAAAGTAGGGCAAATTACAAAAAGAAACTGGTTACATAAAAAACATCAATAACTTCGAGCATCGATATGAACAGAAAGTTTTTTTATAAGGACAGACATTATTATAAATCTTTTTAGTATAGTCGATTCAAAAGTTCATGATACGCGAGGCCATAAAAGAGAGAGTATTGCGCGCTACCTTACACTTATGGGCCCGCCCTTAAGTTTTATGGCCTCGCGTGCCGCGAGCGTTCTGACATGAAATGAACCCATGGGATTTTTGATACAATTTTCTGCTCCTAGGCTGTGTGTTATCTGTCAGTCGGTCAATGAGTTTATGTTCTTTTATAAACCGAATTCAACAATATTGTTAGACAAGAAGGTGTGGCTCCCCCCTGGTCCAAGGTGTGTGTGTACGTACCCGGCGTGCGAAGACAAAGCAGCCCTTGTCCTCGTGCGGCGCGGTCGCGGCCGGCTCCAGCTGCAGGTCCGCTGTCGCACACTCGCGGCCATCCTCGCCTGCGGAATACACCATTTTAATGATTATGGAGATTATGTCGAGGTCGACAAATCAATGCGATTTTATAACACATTTTATATAATGTGCGGCCGGAACGTGTGACGTCACACGGCCGGATCGGCTTGAAGTCGCGCTGTGTCCGCGTGTCGCCATTCACTACAAAGCGCGAGTGGGCCTTGTGACATCACAACAACCGCGACGGCCCGGTCAGTGAACTTTGGCCACAACTTCGTCAATTTTTGTCGTAGAACATACATTTTTGCACTGTATGTTATGGATTTCTTATCTCTATAAATCTGCATTCTCAAGTAAATTCGTTAAGGATCCTCATTTTGTTGGTACAGACAGCAACATAAGTCGCTAAACATTCTTAGTTTTTAAAATCGGCAATATTATTTATTCTACACACGTTGATGAACATCACTCATATAAAGTAATGCACTTATGAGTGAAATTAGCCGAGAGCCGTACCAAGTTCCAGTTGTGACGTCACAACATGGCGCTAGGCCGGTCCTATTCTTATTTTAGGCCCGTATTAATAAACCCATCTCAAAGTTGGGATCGATCTTAAGATGCAGTTTTGACGTTTAATGTATGGAACATCTGTCAAAAACAGCATATCAATTCGATCTCAATCATAAGATTGATTTATTAATACGGGCTTAGCGGCCGAATACTCGTAAGCAACTTAAATTTGAGAGCTGCTTAACTTTGACGCGCCATACAAAACTGACAGTTAACGACGTCTCAAACTGCTATGTGGGACTTAAATATAATAATATCCTGGAACATTTTTGTACACACGGCTACCTGATCCCAAACTAAGCAGAGCTTGTACTATGGAAACCAGATAACTGATATTACTACATATATTACTTTTTTATTTGTAAATACATACTTAATATACATATACACCCAGACTCCGGACATACAGACATGTTCATGCACACAAATGCATGTCCCGGGTAGGAATCGAACCTACGACCTGCAGCGTGAAAGGCGCCTCCGCGCCAACCACGCTAACGGGCCCGTCAATATTTAAGTAGCCTTTGAGTATTCGGTCGTTAATCACATAGTACGGTAGTGACCTCTAGCGAACACGTTGAGCTCCGCGAAGCAGCCGGTCTCGATCATCTCGGCCTGCCAGGGGATGCTGACGCTGCCGGTGTTGAACTTGCCGTAGAACGTGTCGTCGCCCGCGTCCAGGTTCACGCCCTTCACCGTGCTGAACTGCTCGATGTCCAGCACGTCCTTCGCGTACACCGCGTGAGGCTGCGACGAAACAATAGAGGTAAGTTATTCAAGGGCTAAAGCCCTGTTTTCCTCGGAAAGCGGTACCGTCATATAGCGGTGAATGATGTAAATAGAACGTTGGCTATGTAAACAAAATGGCGCGGTTACCTAGAGAGTGGTATTGGACACCGTTGTTTACATGACCAATGTTCTAGTGACGTCACTCACCGCTATATTACGGCCGGTACCGTTTTCCGAGGAAAACAGAGCCTAAGGTTCAAATTAGTGAGTACGCAAAACTGTTGATGAATCTGTTTGGGCCCATGTACTTTATAAAATACTAGCTACTGCCCGCGACTTCGTTCGCGTTAACTTTAAAATCTCATAGGAACCTGACAAATTTCCGGGATAAGAAGTAGCCTATGTTCCGCTCCAAGGACCTGCCTATTTCTATACCAAAATTCATCAAAATTAGTTTAGCGGTTTAGTCGTGAAGGCGTAATAGACGGACAGAGTTGCTTTCGTATTTAGAAAGTATACCCGTACTGTGTTTTTTTTTTTTCAAAATCAACTGGTTCGAATCCTGACTAGGATTATTGATATTTCATAAATCCAATGATGCAGTTTTAGTTTTCATCAAAATCGGCCCCGAGACTCCTTTGAGTACTTTTCGCTATTCCTCATAGTTTCGGATTCGGCCATGAAAGCACACTTGATTAATTCACCCTGTATACCAATATAATGCTTAAGACCTTTTAAACGGTATTTATTTGACAGAGTTGAACATTAGTAATTCAATAACTGTATGGGTGTGGGACTTACATCGGGCACGAAGGGCGCGTCGACCATCCCAGCATCGAGCCTGGCCCAGTTGAGCTGCGCGAAGAAGCGGTGCGCCTTGACTGCCTGCGCGCCGCGCCGGCCCGCGCCGCAGCCCAGCCGGCCCGCCACGGACTTGCACAGCAGCGCGCCGCACAGGGACCGCGCGCACTCGCTGAACTTGCTCGAGTACTTCTCCTGCTCGTGCTGAGGGGACACATCAATCATGACTCAACATTCCATTACCAAATGTAAAGGTGTGTCACGTCATGTGAACACACTCTTAGCAAATACATGATAAATGTGCAAGCGACTGTAGCCTAGGGGTGAACAGGTTGGGCTAGCAATCAGAAGGTCACAGGTTCGATCCCCGGTGGGGCATGCACCAATGGATGAATTTTCATCTATGTGCATAATTTACAGTTCGCTGACGGTGAGGGAAAACATCGTGAGGAAACCTACCTATCCCTCGGGATTAGGTAATAGTCAGTTCCTGTATACAGCGACAAAGTTCACCACCTGTCACGTTGGGTTCTGACTATCTGGTGAAACGTGGGCTTTGAGTTGGTTAATACCTCCACAATGTGGTGGTGTATGGCCACTCAAGCCTCTGACTACCCCCGAACGGGGATAAAAGTCGTGACGTTACATTACATTACATTACACATAATATCTGTGCTTATACTACATCCAGAGGGCCTTGTTTTTTACAAACAAAAACGAAATTTCGCGTATTTCCTACTACGTTTCTCATTTATTCCGACATTTCTTACGAACGAAAATTGGTTGACGTTTAGATTCGACGACGACGAAGACGTCAAACTATTTTCGTTCGTAAGAAATAGTAGTAGGAAATAAGACGAAATTTCGCGAAATTTCGTTTTCGTTTGTAAAAGAGTAGGTCCTCTGTAGTGAACGTCTTCCAGCTGAAAGGAAGGACGGACCTTAACAGACCATGGCTATCCTCTAGATGAGAATATTTTCTTGTTTCTTCTTTTTAGAGCGTGATTTATGCGAGTCAGGTTTGCAGTGTACCGACCTTGACCCTTCGGTCGACCTCCTCCCGCTTGACCTTCTTTTTGCGCGCGCGGAAGGGCGCGCGGCCCTCGACCATCTCGTACAGTTGTAATGGGAGTGTACCGACCTTGACCCTGCGGTCGACCTCCTCCCGCTTGACCTTCTCCTTGCGCGCGCGGAAGGGCGCGCGGCCCTCGACCATCTCGGACAGTTGTAAAGTGAGTGTACCGACCTTGACCCTGCGGTCGACCTCCTCCCGCTTGACCTTCTCCTTACGCGCGCGGAACGGGGCGCGGCCCTCGATCATCTCGTACACCAGGCACCCGAACGAGAACCAGTCCGGGCTGAACGTGTACCGCTCGTTGTCTATCACCTGCACACACATCACATTATACACCTTAATTACATACTAATAAACGACAATTTACACTGGGATGAAGTTACAAAAAACTTACAAAATTTGTAGTTTTTTTTTTGGAACAAAAATGTTATTAGATTTTGAAAATCAAATTTAAATATCATTGAGCGTAATCCGACCCGATGACTGAATTAATGTAATAATAATTGAGAATGAGATTGGATTGGTGGGTAGAGTGTGGTGTATAGTGTGTGGTGTGTATTGTGCTTTGTGTGGTGAGTAGTGTGTGGTGTCAGGTGTGTAGTGTGTGGTGTATAGTCTGGAGTGTGTGGTATGTAGTGTGTCATGTATAGTGTGTAGTGTTTGGTGTGTAGTGTGTGGTGTATAGTGTGTTGTGTGTGTGGTGTGTAGTGTGTGGTGTATATAGTGTGTAGTGTGTAGTGTGTGGTGTATAGTGTGTAGTGTGTGGTGTATAGTGTGTAGTGTGTTGTGTATAGTGTGTAGTGTATAGTGTGTGGTGTATAGTGTGTAGTGTGTATAGCGTACCTCGGGCGCCATGTACCCGACGGTGCCGACGCGGCCGCGCACGCTGCCGCCGTCCGGCACGTCCACGGCCAGCCCCAGGTCGGAGATGCGCACGTGGCCCGCGTCGTCCAGCAGGATGTTCTCCGGCTTGCAATCCCTGCCGTCAACACACATCCATAAGGTACCACACTCCACACATCATATTCCACCTTTTTCATCACCAACCACATCATCATATCACCACCTCGCACGTTACCGACCTGAAGGAAAGTGGGGCAGAGGGATGGGAAGTAGGGGCGGGGATGTTGGGCTTCCGGTTCTCTCACTCATCGTCCTAAACGTAGCTGTAATAGCTACTTTACGTTGATCTTCTGTGAAAGGGTAGTACCCCGGTCGAGCCAGCCCGTATATGAGCTGCAGACAATGGGTTTCCGTAACGAATTTAGTTGAGAACTTAGATTTATAGAGCTAAGAAATCCATAACATTAAGTGCAAAAATTTTTGGTCTACGACAAAAATTTACGAAGCTGTGACCAAATTACTAGCGAAGTTCGCGCGCGGTTGTCGTGACGTCATTTACCCCGCGCGCGCTTTGTAATGAAGGCGCGGGCCGGCGCGACCGGCGCGGGTACAGCGCGCCTTTAATCCGACGGCCCTGCATGACTTCACACGCACATGCCTCACATTATTAAAATGTGTTAAAAAATCGCAACGGATGGACCGATTTCGATGATTTCAAAACCATATTGATAAGAAAGCTTAGTTTTAACTATAGTGTTGGTTATGAGTTGATTTGTTGACCTAGTATTGATTCCATTGGCAATAAGTGGTTGTACTGGTGTTGGTGTTGGTGTTGGTACCTGTAGACGATGCCCATGCGGTGCAGGTGGTCGAGCCCGCAGGCGACCTGCGCTCCGTAGAAGCGCGCCCGCTCCAGCCCCAGCCCCGACTCCGCGCCGCACATGTTGTAGATGTGGAACTTCAGGTCGCCGCCTGATCCACCAGCATCACCACCACGTCACGGAAAAAATAATATACAATCAGAATGTTTATTTGTTTAATCATAGGTACAATTATGTTCTTGAAAAAGTTACAGTTTCACTATGTTTTGCCAAAGGCATACAAATTTTGAGCCCATAATTTGCGCTGGTCTGGATGTCACTGGGATCGCCCCCAGTCCACGGTAGCCATAGTACAAGCGTTGCTAAGTTTGGGACCATACAGTTGGTGTTTTTGTCTGGCGATATTAGTTTATTAGTCTACTAGCCCTGCGGCTTCACCCGCAGGGAAATTAGATTAGCCTATGTCTTATTCCAGAGCCTACACCATCTACATTTCAAATTTCATTAAAATCGGTTTAGTAGTTGTGGAGATACGTGGTAACAAACATTCACACACAATTTATAATACTAGCAATTCACAGCATTTATAATACTAGCTTTTGCCCGCGACATCGTCCGCGTATAATTTGTCCCACGGGAACATACTATCGGGATAAAAAGTATCCTATGTGTTAATCCAGGTTATAAACTATCTGTGTTCCAAATTTCATCCAAATCCGTTCAGAAGTTTTGCGTGAAAGAGTAACAAACATCCATCCATCCATGTAAACTTTCACATTTATAATATTAGTGAGATATTATAGTGCGATAATATTAGCCTTGTTAAAGTCACACTCCTGGACACAAGCCTCCCTTCATCGCTTCCCGAAAAACGAGGGGTGTTGTAAGTTTTAAGTGTATATCTGTGTATCTGTGTGTCTGGCTGCGGCATCATAGCTCCTGAACGGATGTACCAGTTTTGATTTAGTTTTTTTTTGTAAAACTGTTAGTCTGTACTGAGTATACTGACCGTTCATGATGGTGAGTACGAGACAGAGCGCGTCCTTGGTCTCGTACGCGTACGCGAGGTTGACCACGAAGCGCGAGTTGATCCGCTGCAGGATCTGCTTCTCGATGAGCACCATCGCCTCGCCCTTGCGCTTCTTGATGCGCTTCTTCTCGAGCTTCTTGCACGCGTACATCTTGCCAGTCGCACGAACCTGACGACAAGAGCCAAGAAGCTAAGCTTTAAGCCATAGAAGTAGAATGCCATAGAGCCGGAAGCCGGGCATAAATTTAATGTGACACACATATAACCAGCCACAGTTCACATAGCCTATAACCAGCGCACGATCAAGACGCTTCCAACGGTACCTCATTTTTCAAATTATAACAAGTAGTTTGGAAGTTATTCATAGGCATACATACGCACCGGTTAAATCATAAGCCTCCGCCGTAGTCGGGTATATTAGCGGCACGTTACGAAGGCCGGTTTGACAATTGGGGGGGGAAGAAAATGAACCTTATTATAACGAAATAAGACTGGCCGTTTAAAAAAATAAGAATGAATGCGAAAATGAATCTTATTCCGTTATAATAAGGTTCATCCTTTTCCCCTCACACATGTCAAACCGGCCTTCATAACGTGCCGCTACTTTAGTTATTGCAAACACAGCGTAGTGAAAATTGTTTGTCGGGCTTCTCTGAGGTACTACCGTGGTCGAGCCAGCCCATTTATGACCTACAGTCAGCTACAGCTTGGCCCTACCACGAATAAATGTACGATGATTATGCTTCCAAACTCACCTGGCACGCGCAGACCTCCCCGAAGCCGCCCTTGCCGAGGACCCGGTACATGCGGAAGGTGTGCTGGGTGACCGGCTGAGCCTCCAGCCACTTCCACTGCAAGTACCGGTGGAAGTACATCGACCGCTCGAACTCCGCGAACGGAGTGCCCGCGAGGAAACTCTTCACGCACCGCACGCATTCCGCGAATATGTCTTTGGAACCGCCTGGGGAGGTACTATCCGTTTAGTTTGATACGAAACACATAAGCCGCCGAATACTCGAACGCAACTCGAATTTGAGAGGAATAAATCAAATCAAATCAAATCAAAAGTTTTTTATTCACGTAAGCTCAATAAAGCGTTTATAAATAGTCAAGATAAACAATATTTTAGCGTTACCACCGGTTCGTAATGTTGCTTCCATTGAGAAGAGCCGGCAAGAAACTCAATGGTTACTGTTTTCAAAAGAATAATTGTACTTATACATTTTCAAACAGCAACGCTGTGTGAGCAGGCAGGCATTAACACATAGTGAATAAAAAAACAAAATTAGGTATTTAAATAAACAAAAAAAAATAAGAACTAGCCTAGAAAGCTGTGCATGCCTACTCCCACTTTACAGTTAAACCCAAAGGTGAATATTTCGAACTATTGTTTTGGTGTGATGCCTTCCGTTCTTAAGTGAAAATTTAACAAACCTGAAAGTTGAAAGAACCTCGAGTCTCTTAGCGTTTGTCCATTGCGAAACCTCAAGTCTCCAATATTATCTTCGTGAATTCCTGGCGGTCGGAATTTGCGATTTAGAATGAAGAATTCAGGAAGATAATAAAATAGATCAGTGGTTTCGCAATGGAAAATTGTTAAGATACTCGAGGCACTGCTTAACTTTGACGCACCATACAAAAATGACATATAAAAATGTAACGTCACGACTTTTATCCCCATTCGGGGGTAGTCAGATGCTTGAGTGGCCATACACCACCACATTGTGGAGGTATTAACCAACTCAAAGCCCACGTTTCACCTGATAGTCAGAACCTAACGTGACAGGTGGTGAACCTTGTCGCCGTGTATACAGGAACTGACTATTACCTAATCCCGAGGGATAGGTAGGTTTCCTCACGATGTTTTCCCTCACCGTCAGCGAACTGTAAATTATGCACATAGATGAAAATTCATCCATTGGTGCATGCCCCACCGGGGATCGAACCTGGGACCTTCTGATTGCTAGCCCAACCTGTTCACCCCTAGGCTACAGTCGCTAAAGATAAATACAAAAGATAAAGACGATTCAAACTGCTTAATGGGAGACATTGAGTAGCCTTTGAGTATTCGGACGTAAATCTTACAACGGGCTTCTTCCGATTCCGGATTTTGTATTGCTAGTGTTAAGCCAATTCAGCCTTTTAAGGGCTCACCAGAGTCAAACCAAGACATCTGCGTTGGACAAAGATTCAAAGATTCAAAACGTTTATACTACGGGGGCACTTACAAATTGTCATTTTAATTTTGTTTCTTAAATTCTACTGCCGGATCGGAAACGCGACCTCGACTGAGAAGATCCGGCAAGAAACTCAGCGGGCTTGTCTTTTTTACATTGTTTAATTTAATAAATTTTTTTTAATCGCCATTTACTTATTTTAATACAATTTATTTTGGTAAACAATAGCTCCAGTGTGCTGCCCTGCAAAATAAGCAAGGCAAGACACGCGAGAGACTGTTATTAACGAAGTGTATTTGAGCGATCAGTTCCAAGCTGATTTATGTTCCAAGTAATCCGAGATTTTACACACACCATTATAGAGTCCTAAAAATATCAAGTTATCTTTTACTTGCCTTTGGGACAAGGAGTCCCCATAATAGTAAGGTCAACCCTCAAATATATACAGATTTTTAGCCAGTAATAACTACTATAATAATATACTATCCAGAATGGTGCCGGAGCTGTAAGCCGAGCGTGTAACAGTAGATCTGACTCCAAGAAAGCGCATACCTTCCAAGAGCGCGCTGGCGTCGTCAATGACCTGGCGGCTGATGACATCGGTGACCGTCTCGCAGTCGTCAGTCTTCAGGTACCTGCCGAACACCTCCGCCGCGAGCGCGCCGCGCGACTCGTCCACCTCCACCTCATACCGTTCCCCCTGAAAGAACGGCAGCTTCACCTTCAATGAACAATTGTAGAAACTTTAAACCCGGACTTATTTTTCCTTAAGTGTTATAATATAGGTATATAATAATAGGTCCTTAGGTAGGTCACAGAACTTAATTTAAAAAAACCGGCCAAGTGGGTGTGGGACTCGCACATAAAGGATTCCGTAGCACCGTAGAATAAAAACGTCAAAAATATCAAGTTTCTTGTATGGGGACCCCGTTTATTTTTAAATTTTATTATATTTTTAGTATTTGTTGTTGTAGCGGCAACAGAAATTCACATTTTGTGAAACTCTCTTTCAACACTCTACCTATTACGGTTCGTAAGATGCAGCCCGCTGACAGACGGACGGACGGACGAACAGACAACGGAAGCTTAGTAATAGGGTTCCTAGGGAACCCTAAAACAGCAACAATTTAGGTAATATGGATCCTCGTCAAATCACGACTAACTATCGTGACACGTCCAAACACATCTGGGTATATTTCGACCTCCATCTTAATTTTCTGAAGTGGATGGTCACGTCTTTGTCGTTTTTGTTTTGTATTGTTATTAATGTATGTTTGTTTATGCTATGGGTTACTCGACACTAGCGGAATACCTATTAAACTGGGTGGGCAATATTTTTTTAAGAAAGAGGAAGAAAGCATATTTCTGTCTTGCACATAGATTGCTCGTTACAAACATGAGAAGGATGGCAATACATTTAGGGTCTCTACAGACGAGCCGTATCCGAACCAAAACCACACTGCTAATTTGCAGGCTAGCAGAACGGATGCAGCCGTTGATTAAACCCTTTCCAAAATCTTAAATTGTGCGCAATAACAGTGGGGGTACTCCAAAATACGAAACGAAACGTTTCGGCTGAAGGATGGTATATTTTCCTACACTCTATAAATGTTTCGGATCCGAAATTCGGATTCGTTAGTCGTGATTTGACGTATCTTCTTTCGTGGACCAAGTTTCCCCGGTGGGGCATGCACCAATGGATGAATTTTCATCTATGTGCATAATTTACAGTTCGCTGACGGTGAGGGAAAACATCGTGAGGAAACCTACCAATCCCTCGGGATTAGGTAATAGTCAGTTCCTGTATACACGGCGACAAGGTTCACCACCTGTCACGTTGGGTTCTGACTATCTGGTGAAACGTTGGCTTTGAGTTGACTCAATACCTCCACAATGTGGTGGTGTGTGGCCACTCAAGCCTCTGACTACCCCCGAATGAGGATAAAAGTCGTGACGTTACATTTCATTTACATTTTTTACATTTCTTTCGTGGACCCTACCCCGAAAGAATCCGAAACACTTTCGGAGCAGGAAGATGTACCATCCGTCAGCCGAAACGTTTCGATTCGTATTTCGGAGCCCTAAAAACAAATTCGTATCCACTGGGACGTTCCACGGGAAAAATGTAGAGTGCATTAGTCGTCGGCACCCCTTTGGGGGATCTATTCAAGATGACTGTAGCATCAGTGGTACACTCACCACATCCAGGAAGTTATTGTACTTGTGGTACTCCGGCCTGTTCCTCTCGCAGAACTGTCTGAACATCAGCTTGCCGATCGGCTGCTGGTCCACCACGTAGTCGTAACCTACATCTGAAACAAACCAGAGAACCGACCTTTAATACTAAGATATAACATGTATCTAACAGATTTGTAACTTGACGTGTTGTACAACAAGTTCGTCAACTTAAGGGATACCGCAGATATGCTACTTGTTACATCGGCGATCGGCGATTTAATCGCTTTTAGCATCGGAGCAGTCGCTGCGTCCGACCGCAGAGATTCGCCAAAACGCGATGCAGTCGCAAAATCGCCGATCGCCGATGCAAAAAGTAGCATGTCTGCAGTGGCCCTGAAGGTTCGGTTTTGCCGAACGCGGCAGACAGCAGACGTAGGTCGGTCTTGGTAATGCCGTCTGCCGTCGCGGCACATGTCATCGCCACAATTTGTATGAAACCGATTGACGTCTGCTTTCTGCGAAATCGTACCTTTAGTCGTCAAAATTCATGCCATATTTTCCAACCCCCAAAATTCTAGAAAGTTATGATGGACTTACACAGGCATTACAAATCATTTTTGTTCCTAGAAATGCTTTGTAAAATAAAGCAATTTTAAAAATGTTTGTTTGTGTATTTGTTCCGAAACGGCTGGACCGATTTTGACGGGACTTTCAATGGCCGATAGCTGATGTCATAAGGAGTAACTCAGGCTACTACAGGCTTTATTGTTAAATTCCACGGGAACGAATTCACGGGCACAGCTAGTGAAGTCATATAATTAACAAATCTTATCCGTCCGAGTTCAGAGTTCAAACAATACTTTTCGGCAAATTGAATGATCATCGAAATTAATTCCTCAAAGCAATGATGATTGGGTTTCCACCACTGCTTACTTGACAACAACATTTATACGGTAAATACGTTTGTAGCCAGACCACGAATACATTGATAACAGAGTTCATAACTTTAGAAAGTCGATAAAGAATAATCGAGAGGCAAACTACCTGCTGTTTTACAAGACGATTCAAACTTGTTTTGAATGAGTTTTTCTACAAACCTAGCGAAAAATAACCGGCAAATAAATTCCTTAATGCTAAAGGTACGATTTCGCGGAACGCGGCAGACAGCCAACGTCAGTCGGTCACATACAAATTGTTATGTCGTCTGCCGTCGCGGCACATGTCATCGCCACAATTTGTATGACACCGATTGACGTCTGCTGTCTGCCGCTTTCCGCGAAATCGCACCTTAAGAATTGGCGACACTAGACCCTAAAACACTCACCTCCAAATTCATGGAAAGTTATGATCGACTTGAAGTGTGATTACAAATCACATTTGTTGCTAAAAAATATTTTCAAAGCCATTGTAAACTGGCTAAAATCTCTATGAATTTTGGGGTTAGTGTATACATCAAGTGTCTGTGTGTGTCCATCACCGCGACACCTTGTTACAGTTTTAGTGGCGGTGTCGATACACTGAGTGTCTAGTGTATCCTTACCATAAGAGTGTACATGCGGCTGATGACGGCTACGGTACTGGGCCACTGGACGCTAACTCCGAAATACGAAATGAAACTACAGTCAGTTCCTGTATACACGGCGACAAGGTTCACCACCTGTCACGTTGGGTTCTGACTGTCTGGTGAAACGTGGGCTTTGGGTTGGTTAACCTCCACAATGTGGTGGTGTATGGCCACTCAAGCCTCCGACTACCCCCGAATGGGGATAAAAGTAGTGACGTTACACACACACACACGAAACGAAATGCTTCGGCTCACGGATCGTGCGTTTCCCTACTCCGAAAGTGCTTCGGCAGTGTTCTGGATTCTTTCGGAGTAGGGTCCACGAAAGAAGAAACATAAAATCACGATTATCGAATCTGAAATTCGGATCCGAAACACTTTCGGAGTGGGAAAAAATTACGAGACGTCACCCGAAGCATTTCGTTTCGTATTTCGAAGTCGCCAATATTGCCAATACGGCTCATCTTTCGGTTAATAATACGCACCAAATGACATTTGATCGTCGAATCGCGAGTGCGATAACAGGGGCCCTACCACCACCTCTTATAGCAGTATTCTTTTAACGTTTCAGCGATTTTGTATGCAATGACGTTTCTTATTGTCATGACAATAAGGTACGTCGCTGAAACGTTAAAACGTTCCTATAATTGAATCGCGATAAGAGGTCGTGGTAAGCCCCCAGATGTGTGAAATTCGCTGCATGTAGTTGTGCGCTGAGCACAAGTCTAGCGATTGTAATGTTATGAGGTACCATATCTGCTAAAATACGTTAATGCCCAGAAAACAAAACAGGTTACGTAAGTAATATTATTTGTATCTGGTATTCTTACGTAAAATATCAAGACACAATACATTATGCATTCGATTCTGGCTCGCTGGGGAATGAAGGGCGAGAGGGGGGATTCCCGTCGCTATTACTATGGCACTCGGAGCCATAAATAACGTTATTATCTCTCTTAATCCGGTGTTTTATTAAGAGGAACTGATGTTCTGTGCAGAAGTATCAAAACTCCAAACGAGATGATATCGTGTGTATCGATCATAGAGATTTTAATTAGAAGAGACGTTCTTAGTAGATATCTCTATGAAACAACGCGTGGTAATTTGCGCGGGATGGCGCGGGTGGTGGGGGTTAAGAAATGCGTGGCATCTATCTACCGGGAAATAGCTGAACTACTCGCTTCGTTTTATGTCGATGTTAGTACGTAGTTTAACTTTTTGCACTAGATGTCACTAAGATCGTGAAAAATTACGTACAAAGGGACGCCATCTAGTGTCGAATATAATTATATTTGGGATGCGAACGTTGGCAAGACGCCTGCACAGGACGAACGCCAACAGCACACTGACTTAAGCCACGCCTACTGTGATGACGTCACCGGCCGAGTTGTGCGATGTTTAAGCAACGCGGCCGAGCTGCTTAGACCCAGTCCTTTTAGTATGAGGTTCATGGTATCGAGCCTTTGAAACGTATTTTACAACGGATTAGCCAAGTGTAATCCCTGAGTTAAGTGGTTCTTGGGGGAATTCAGGAGGGATTATGTCGGTGGTAGTCCTTATACACTCGTTAGGAGCTGCCTGTAATTTTTCAGGGACTTCAAAAGGGGCCATCCATAAATTACGTCACACGAATTTCGGTATTTTTTTACCCCTCCCCCCCTTGTGACAGCTGGTCACATTTGTGGGACCCCCTCCCTAGTGTGACGTCACGTATTTTTTACAATTTTCAAAAAAAATTAAGATCGTTCGGTTCGCAGTCAAAAATTTCGGTTTTAATACTTAGATATATGAGATTTTTAAATGTGACGTCACGAAACTTAAGACCCCCCTTGTCACACAATGTCACATTTCGTCGGCCCCCCCCTTTAACTGTGACGTAATTTATGGATGGCCCCAAAGAGTGGAAATTCTCTATTCGACCTTTATACTTTCTCTATGTATGTCCCCGCATATTTCTGGCATTTGTGGGCTGATTTCTAAAATATTAATGTATTATTTTAGCAGATATGTTACGTCCTAACATTGCAATGTTCGACTTGAGCTCAGCGCAACACTAGATGCAGCGAAATTCACACTTCTACTATCGCACTCGCAATTCGACAACCAACTTAAAGGCACTTGAACTTGGATGCGTATTACTCACTAAAAGAGGCGCTCATAGCCAGCTGCGATCACTGATCGGTAAACGATCGGAGGTTGAGCAACGCTTGGCAAGGTCAGACAGAGATGGGTGACCATTTAGTGACATTTGAACTGAGCGTCTCCGTGCTTCGGAGCGCACCAGACAGTCATGTCAGTCAGACAGCCAGTCAGTCAGTCAGTTGCCAGTCATCTAGGCAGCAGTCGTTAAGCCTTGTCAGAGGCCTTCGGGCGGCTTGAACAACTCTGACACCAGGTTGGCCACTAACCATACGATAAGAAGACTAAAAGATGAGCCATACCTATTGGAAATGCAGATATGTTTGCCAGGCGGGACTTCACTTACAAAAATTGGTATAATAACATAAATAGCTATATAACATAAATAGTTGTAATAACATAAATAGCTACCATAACAGTATTCGCATTGGAAAAACAATTAGGCATAGATATCATCCGGCTTCCATCCTTCAAACGCAATACGCAGAAAGCTTACGGCCCGGTCATGCGTGATAGCTATCTTATCTGCTTCGGAACTATCAATTTGTCGTGTCATTATTCATTGGGTTCGGTGCTTCGGAAGGCAAGTTAAGTTGCCTCATAATTATCATGAGAAAACTTCTTTAATCGTAGTTAAAGACGACTTAAATCTGACGAATGGTTAAGATTAGTTTACTTTATGCGTATCTGACGTTCTGCGTACGATCCTTAAATCTTGCCTGATATAGATAGAGCGTTAACTTTTTATCAACCCTTAACGTTGTTATCTCTATTTTTCGGCACCTCAAAACTCAATTCCAAATTCTTGAATGTAAAGGGTTGCCAGATGCCCCTTATCTTACGAGTTACCCAGTTTTTCAGGCCATGAAACAGTCTTGTCGTTGCGTCTATTTTCAACACCCCAGAATTGCAAACCCCACAGTTCCAAATTATTTGATCCAATTCGTACAAACGAAGGTTAAGCACTTCTTAGTTGTCACTGGCACTGACAGATAGCTGATGTTATAAGGAGCAGGGTTGTTACAAAAAAATCATCTTGATTTAAACACCAAGTTTAAAACATGTTTAAAACGTGTTTTAAACATTAAAAAACAGTGTTTTTTTCTCCTCCTGTTTTAAATCAATGTTTTAAACATGTTTTAAACAGTTTTGATTCAAAGTTTGCTGTTTTTTTGCAACTCTGATAAGGAGTAACTAAGGCTACTTTTATTTCTCCACGCGTACGAAGTGGTGGGCACAGCTAGTAAGCAACAAGGGCCACCGCAGACATGCTACTTTTAGCATCGGCGATCGGCGATTTTGCGACTGTATCGATTTTGCGTCGCATTTTGGCGACTCTCTACAATTTCTCTCTTTCTCTACAGTCGCAAAATCGCGCATCGCCGATGCTAAAAGTAGCAAGTCTGCGGAGGCCCTAAATCTTCTGCTCCACAGCTGCATACACTTCTATAATCTCTTGTTTACATCATCCATTAGCTAAGGGCTAGTGCCCCACATCATGGCAGTATTAATTGAATTAAAACTAGTCCATTGATGCTACACTTAGCCTCGTTACGTCGGCCATCGCGGCGACACGCCAACGGGACTCCGGATAAGTAATTAATTAATTTCAATTTGTTTTCAATTACTAAGGGAACAGCTAAGGGAGTAATAATAAGGGGTTATTAACAATTCAATGTATTTATACAACATGTTAAGAAAACCCTGTCCGACCCGAAAACGTATTGTTGGGTATCGAGATTAGATTCTATTTTTGTGAAATTTTTAATTTTTTTTTTTTTTTTTTGAAAATATTTTTTTGCGTAGTTAGTGTCCCACTGCTGGGCAAAGGCCTCCCATATTTTTTTGGGTAACAAATACCCCGTTTACATAAAAAAAAAAACATAAAATGACGTCATCACATACTTTGTGGTCAGAGGTGCCGCCACACGATCTAACGTAATTACTTCCGGTAACGGCGTTGTCATATTTTTAAAATATGCTATATTTTGAGGGAAAAAGGCAAAAAAAATGGCATTTTAAATTGTCATTAATATGTTTACTATCATGAATATTTAATTTATTTTATTTTATTTGGTCATGTGATTGGGAAACCTAAATACCGGTTTCGGCTCGGACAGGGTTTTTTTAACATATTGTATGTATTTAGTTCGACCTAGTTTTTAGTTTGATTACACGCGAGGATATCGGTCGAATGGGTGACTTAATGAATCTATACTTATAATATAAATGCTGAATCGACCACCTCCATAAATTACGTGAAGCATTTAGGGGGGGAGGGGGTCGAGCCAAATCTCACCTAATCTCACGTGGGGAGAGGGGTGGGGTCTCGGCCAATCTCACGTAATTTTTTTTAATTGGGTTAAATTATGTAAAACATGTTTCTCCACTAGAAAATGGCTTTTGAAAAATCTCACGTGAGATTAGAGGGGGAGGGAGGGGGTCGAGCCAAATCTCACGATATCTCACCAAGGGAAAGGGGTGATCGAAAATCACAAAAATCACCTCACGTAATTTATGGACGCCCCCTAAGCATTTACGGATAAGCAAACTTTTATGTACCGAGAATAATGATATAAACAAATAAATAAAGCTAGATCCTCCACATATATCAATTACCAAGAAAAACTTTATCTCTTGTTTGTTCGCCTATCTATGACAATGGGGAAGCGTAGTGTAGTGTGACCATGTGATCTAATTAACGGGAACTTTTTGTTTGTCCGTGACGATACCGAATGTAGGGAGAATGTGATTCCGAAAGAAATAACACTTTCTTGCTGAGAATAATAGCGCCCCTACATGTTATTTTTTTTATAGGACTGCGGTGGCAAAAAAGCGTACGGCCCGCCTGATGTTAAGCAGTTACCGTAGCCTATAGATGCTTACAATACCAAAGGTATTGCTCGCACAGAGCCAAGCTGTAGCCAATTGACTGCAGCTCATAAACGGGCTGGTCGACCGGGGTAGTACCACCCTCTCACAGAAGATCGGCGTAAAGCAGCTATTACAGCTGCGTTTCGTTCGATGAGTGTGAGAGCCGTAAGCCCACCCCCTCCCCCTCCCTCCATCCCACTCCCCTTCAGTTCGGCAATGTGCGAGCAATGCCTTTGGTATTGTAAGCATCTATAGGCTACGGTAACTGCTTAACATCAGGCGGGCCGTATGCTTTTTGCCAGCGCAGTCCAATAAAAAAATACCGAAATTTGCATTTGACGGGAATCGAACCCGCAACCACCCGATGCGAGCCGAACGGCCAACCCTCAAAACATTGCGCCAGACGGTCGTCAAATCCCGATTCCGGAACTTCATTCTAACGCGCTATCCTGCTTGCACAACAAAAAAAAACTGTTTACCAAAACAACCTATCAATACAGTTGTAAAAAACTTGCACGAAAACGTCCGAGGACTGAAAAAACATGCTGAATGGACGGAAAACACTCCCACTATACATATTGTGTTAGTATGGAAATGGAGTTGGGTGAGGGCTATGTTTTTGGGAAGTTTTAAGTGCGGCTCGACCCGTATCGCCTTGTTCGAGAAGGTTAGGTCTTTATAAAAGCTAAGTTATGTAAAGGGTGTATACTGTATAGGTACCTATTATGTAACGTTCTATTTTGTATTCAAAGGGCTTCCGGCCCTCTCACTCATCGTAAGAAACACAGCTTTAATAGCAACTTTACGCCGATCTTTTGTGAGAGGATGGTACTAGCCCGGTCGAGCCAGCCCGTATATGAGCTGCAGTCAATTGGCTCTGCCACCACAAAATTACTGACTAGTTAATTGAGTACTGGTTCTTAAGTATATTCTAAAAGAAAAACTAGTCTCATGACCTAGTGAAGGTCGCGGGAAACCGTTGGATGCAAGCAGCACAGGACCGGTCGTTGTGGAAAACCTTGGGGGAGGCCTATGTCCAACAGTGGACGCCTTTTGGCTGACATGACGAGTAATCAATTTATAGATACAGGTTCATATCTTAATTAACCAAAACGAGTCCCCAATATAGGATGACCAGCTATAAAACCATAGATATCATCGGATGAAAGGGCAACGAATTTATTCAGATCCGAAAACCAATCCGTATGGATACGAAAATATTCCTGTAGGAAAACACGAAGAAATATGTCCGGATAGATACGATAGCATCGCCATCTATCACTCAAGAACAATAAACACGGATAACAATATGTGTACCATAAAATAAGTATGCCATGAAAACGTTATGTTGACCCGTACAGTAACAGAAACTCTAGTACAGGGTTTCTCAAACTTTTGGCTCCACGAACCCCTGTAAAAGTTTCCAGGTGACAGCGAACCCCTCAACTAACTAATTAAATCCCCCCTCCCCCCAAAGTAAATAATAAAATTGACTCTTGAAAGAAATAAGGTTTTTATTTCAATAAAAGGTTACAAATAAAGTGCCAAAATAAATATCTTTTTAATAGCAATGGGTGTGCTTGTTTCTTGTCGCAAATGGAGTCAATTATAGGAGTAATTTTTGAAAATTTTAATTTTTGAAAATTAAGTCCGTTACGTAAATCTTGTCGCGAACCCCCTGCCGTCGAATGGCGAACCTCTAGGGGTTCGCGTACCCCACTTTGAGAAACCCTGATCTAGTACAATGCGATTAAAATAAGAATAATTTTCCACCTGTGGCAACACTAGCGCTAACAGCTGATCATAATTTGTCCCGTGTATTTTATTCAATTTTGTTATTATATTCAAGTTGTTTTGGCCCTATAACAATAATTTATTAATTATTAGGGGTCTTTAATTGTAATTAGTGTTTAATTAGTGTAATTAGTGCAAATAACGAGGATAAACTGTTAAGTGTCAGTGACAGTTCGAATAACCGGTGTATTTTGTTTAGTGGTAAATTACTTATTATTGTCCTGTTGTCTCGTCGCAAACAGGTATGTACTGTTGATTTGCCCATTTATTTAAATTTTTCCGTACTCTGAATTACAGTATAAACAGGTACTTACATACTGATCGTACATAACCTATACCTGTACACATCAACAATACATAACCTTGCGTTAGTTTCCTCACACCACCTATCTGCCTTATTTGCTGTCTAAATAAGGCATATATACCTATATATTAGAATGTTGACCCGCAGAGCAGCTTTAGCTCGCCAGGATGAGACCAAACTCCAACTGGCTTTGAGTGAATTGAAGTCTGCTAAAATATTGTGTGAGGAACTAAATAATGAAAGAGATGACAACGAAAGGGAACTATTGCAATTACTAGACTCCAATAAAAGCCTAAAGGTAGAAATGGCAGAGTTGCATACTCAGGTGCTAGACGCCTCGGATGCCCGGGACAGGCTACAACTTGTTGTGGATGGTTTCAGTGACTGTAGTTTAGAGTATGAAAAGGCCTTAACTCGTATAGATTCACTAGAACACCAGTTGCAGGAAGCGTTCTCTAAAATTAATGACTTAGAAACAACAAAACATAATGTTACCGCTTCACTGAACCAAAGTTTATTTAATGAGTTGGTGAGCAGTGCCCCGGGCATGGTTTCTGCTGCAGGTAACACAAAACCATTGATCACAATTGATCTCACAAATGACAGTGTAATAACACCCAACACAAGAACAAAGATTAACTGCAGCAAAAACAAACTAAAAAAATATATTAAAATTAATAGATATATTAAAAAAACTCAAAAATTAGTTAAGAAACATAGGTTCTTTATTAAAAATGTAAAACTTAATAGGGAACGATTGATGTTGCTCGATAAGTTAGATATGTATGCCTCTAGATTGGAAAATAATACTCTGAAATACAGAAGTGACACACTCAAGTTTCAGTGTGAGATTGACTGTCTGGAGGATAAATTAAAATTAATGTCAACAAAGTATGACCACTCTGAAAAACAATTAAAGGAGTACATTTTGGCCATGAATGAACTGGTAGCATGTAATTCTACTGGAAATGCTGCACCTTGTGATAACACACAGTTCTCGCTGGATCATTCGTTGCCAACTTGCACACCAATTAAAGTACAGAACCATGATGTTGGTCTGTGCGACAACCCTACCTCAATGAATAGTTCCCTTGACACAAACTGTATACCATTGACCCCTAAGCTTCAGAAACAAACTTGTTCTGGTGTCAAACAAAATATTGTTATATTTAGTGATGAAATTGGGAAAGACATGGGTCATCTATTGTCAAACACATCCGGGGGACATTCAGTGATCAACTATTGCTTGCCTGGTCTTTCATATCAGGAAATTATGAATAAAATTGTTGACTATAAATTTGGACCAAGCACAACATTATTAATTTTAATAGGAGATAGGGGAAATGTTAACAAAAAACAACTAATTGACTACTACAGTTATCTCACAAAACTTAAATTGGATAACATTATATTGTTTACATTTCCTTACAGTAATAGTTTGCCACAGGTAGAAAATAATACTAGATATAAGCTTAACTTGACTTTGAATACTTTGGTATTTCAAAGTAATAATCCTTTCGATAATTGTCATAAATTTAAACTTATTGACATTAATAATTATTTAAAAAACTTTTATTTGACAAAAGATAATTATTATCTTTCAAAGTATTACAAAGGACAGATAGCTAGTTCGCTATTGTATTTATTTGATATTACAGCCAAAAATTTGGCTACTAAGGTTGCTTCTATTGAGCAATCTAAGATTGACTTTGCTTCTATTGAGCAATTTAACCTATTAAACTTAGCCAAAAATGTGGCTATTAATGAAATTCCAAATAATTTAAATTAGGACATAAGACAATAGAGACAACCTCTTGCCATGATGTTTTAAAACTTGTCCACCAGAATATACAAGGTCTGATGGGCAAAGAACTTGAACTAGAATTGTTTTTAAATGATAGCAACATAGATATTGTTTGTATTACTGAACACTGGCTAAAAAATGATCAAATTATATTCAGTTTTAATAATCATCACGTTGCTAGCTCCTTCAGCAGAGTTAATTTAATACGTGGTGGCTCTTTAATTATTACAAATAAAACTATAAAATTTAAAGAACGTAAAGATATTGTGAGCCTCTCTGTTGAACGAGTAATTGAAATTTCCAGTATTGAGCTTGAGCAGTTCCTTGTTGTATGCGTATACAGGCCTCCATGCTCACCTTATGATGAGTTTGAAAAATGTATGGAGAACCTTTTATTTAAAATTTCCAAATCAAACAAGACAATGATTATCTGTGGAGACTTTAACATTAATTTACTGGAATGTAGTCCAATAATTGATAAGTTTAAATTACTTTTTAAATGTCATAACATGTACAATATTTTCTTGGAACCTACTAGGATAACCGCCACTAGTGCAACTTGTATAGATAATATATTCACAAATTTAAAACCAATAGATAACTCAATTATAAATAAATTAGAATCTGATCACTGTGGACAACTAGCAGTGTTTCCAAAGAAAATGAACAAACCCCAAACAAAAACTGTTAGCTTTGTTCCAATAAATAATAGCCGCCTAGAACTCTTAAGAACTAATTTAATACAAAAAGTTCCAGGGTTGCCTACTCACAGTGACACAAATATATTATATAACTCACTGTTCCATCTCATCAGTGATGAATTCAATAAAATATTCGAACCAAAAACAATATCTTTTGGTGATCGTGCTAATTTTAGTGAATGGGCAACTCCGGGAATCTATAAAAGCAGACAGAAGTTATATGACCTTTATTTTGAAAAATCATATAATCATAACCCCACTTTCTTGGAGTATGTTAAAATCTATTCTAAGTTATTTAAACGAGCCTGTTCCTCTGCGAAATCAATTTACTTGAAAAATAAAATCAAAACATCTGTAAATAAAATTAAAATGACTTGGAATATTATCAACAGTGAAACTGGTAGAAATACAGTGCGTGACAGAGACTTTCATTTGATAATAAACAACACAGATGTAAAAGCGGATTTGGAAGTAGCGACAGAGTTTGAGAATTTCTTTACCAACATTCCTGTTCTAACAACCAAAACTCTAAGATCGTCTCCCACTTCCGCAGAGACTGTACTTAAACAAAGTGTAACTGAATGTGACACAGCCTTTAAATTTTCAGTTGTTAGTAATAAGGACATTGTAAATAGTTTCAAAAG
Source organism: Drymonia ruficornis (assembly GCA_947859195.1). NCBI lineage: Eukaryota > Metazoa > Arthropoda > Insecta > Lepidoptera > Notodontidae > Drymonia > Drymonia ruficornis. The sequence continues at coordinate 8,343,223 of OX401926.1, read as the reverse complement.
TCTTGATGTAAAAAAAACGGCAGACCTATGGGGGCTTTCTGTAAAAACCGTTTCCTCATTTATAGACATTATTGCACCCAAGTTAGCAGCTGTGTTTAATGGCTGTGTGACAAATGGTGTATTTCCTGATCTAATGAAGCACAGTAAAGTAATTCCTATTTTTAAATCAGGTAGTTCAACTGATCCAACTAATTTTCGGCCTATTTCGATACTACCTACGTTAAGTAAAATTTTTGAAAAAATCGTTTTGAACCAATTATTACGTCATTTTAATGACAACAATATTTTTCATAACAATCAGTTTGGGTTCACAAGGAATCGCTCTACTGTAGACGCGGGTATTGAACTAATAAAAAATATTTTCAGTGCCTGGGAGAACTCGCAGGATGCCTTAGGTGTATTCTGCGACTTGTCTAAGGCCTTTGACTGCGTCCATCATGAAATACTTACCAGGAAACTGCACCACTACGGTATCAGGAACAAGGCTCTTGACCTTTTGACTTCATATTTGAGCAATAGAATTCAAAAGGTCGCTATTAATGGTGAAAAATCACCAGGTTCTGTGGTCTCTATGGGCGTTCCTCAAGGTTCAATACTGGGACCATTCTTGTTTCTTATCTATATAAATGATTTGCCATATCATGTAGGCAATAATCACGAGATTGTGTTGTTTGCTGATGATACTTCTTTATTATTTAAAATTAAAAGACAGCTTCTACATTATGACGATGTGAACAATGCACTCGCTAAAGTTGTAGATTGGTTCAATGTAAATAATCTTCTGCTCAATGAGAACAAAACTAAATGCATAAAGTTCTCGACACCTAATGTAAGACAAATAGGAACCAATATACGACTGAATGGGGCAGCGTTGGACGTTGAGGAGTCAACTGTCTTTCTGGGAATCACCATAGATTCAAAATTGCAATGGGGTCCTCACATTAAAAAATTATCAAGTAAATTGAGTTCTGCGGCATATGCTGTTAAAAAAATTAGGCACTTAACTGATGTAGACACGGCTAGAATTGTTTATTTTAGTTACTTCCATAGCATAATGTCGTATGGCATACTGCTTTGGGGGTGCTCTGCAGATTTAAATTCTATATTTGTACTGCAGAAAAGAGCTATAAGAGCTATTTACAACCTAGCTCCTAGAGTCTCCCTCAGAGAAAAATTTAAAGAAATAAATATTCTAACCGTGGTGTCACAATTTATCTATGAAAACCTAATTTATGTTAAGAAAAATGACAACAACTTTGAAAAAAGGAGCGATGCTCATTCGATAAACACACGGAATAAACACAAGCTATCCGTACATGTAACTCGTCTCCACAGAATAAGTAATTCCTTTGTAGGACAATGCATACGCTTCTACAACAAACTTCCTAAAGAAATCCGAGATTTGCCTGTTAATAAGTTTAAAACTATAGTTAAAACTAAACTCTGTCAAAAGGCCTATTACAAAATCTCGGATTACTTGGAAGATAAATCAGCTTGGGACTGATCGCTCAAATTCACTTTGTTAATAACAGTGTCATGTTAAAGTGTAGCGTGTCTTGCCTTGCTTATTTCGGAAGGCAGCACACTGGAGCTATTTACCAAATTACATTGTATTAAAATACTTAAATGGCGATAAAAAAAAAAAAACAATGTAAAAAAGACAAGCCCGCTGAGTTTCTTGCCGGATCTTCTCAGTCGAGGTCGCGTTTCCGATCCGGCAGTAGAATTTAAGGAAAAAATGTAAAATGACAATTTGTAAGTGCCCCCGTAGGCCTAAACAAAATAAACGCTTTGACTTTGACTTTGACTTTGAATAGGACGGGATCTCGGCTAACTTCACTCATATAAGTACGGTACTAAGTACTGTACTTATGAGTGAAGTTTGCCGAGAGCTGTACCAAGTTCCAGTTGTGACGTCCCAACATGGCGCTAGGCCGGTCCTATTCTTATTTTAATCGCATAGCATACAGAAATACCAAACGAATCGCTTCTCGTTGGTTGTGGTATAGTTATTATTACGCGAATAATTCGGCACAACCACTGAAACGAATTCTGCCACTAACGACACCCTTTGAACAAAAAACTTATAGTACGCTGTGAAAGACAGGGCTACACACGCCAAGACAAGACTTGTCACGCATTATGTCTCACCGAGTCGCTCTTTCTGAATTAATGCATATGAGAGAATGAGACAAAGTCGATTTATCTCGAGTTTTCACTCCGCCGGCTGTCACTCCGCAAATGCGTGTATCTCATTTCCACGGCTGTCAAAATAATGATTTCGTCAATATGTCTCTTTGGTACCATAGATTGCTCTGTGGTACGTACAGAACAGTTCGTTGTTGATTGTTGACAGATGAAATCGGGGGAGCGGGAACTCGATGCGATTTTACGACCATTTTAATGTCCTGTATTTTTAATGGAATTTGTGGTGCGTTGAGTTTCATGTTTGACGGAGGGAAACATCTAACATCTTAGGAAGTGTTCGGCGTTTTTAATATCCTGTTGTTGTGGACGCTGCTTTTACAGATGATGTCATCAGAAATCTATGTAACTTTACATCCTTTTTCGGTTTATTATTAGCAACAACTGCACGACTTTAGCGAGTATTTCAAGTTTCAAACTCGACTTTAATTAAAGCCTGAATAAAATATCAATAAACTTGGGCGTTTTATTTTAAGTCAACGCATAGATGCTTGTCTTTGCAAAGATTTCACAGCAGCTGTTAATGAAATACAAACTTATTAATAACTTGAACCGTCGTTCGACTTGGATTAATTTTATAATACAGCGAAGTTAACGTGAGTATAGACTTGATCATTTACTTGTAACAGAACATCAAGCATTCGCGTTTGTTTATCGACGTGCGGTTCGATAGCATTTTAAAAACGGCGAATGCTCGGTGTTCTGTTACAAGTAAATGCTCAAGTGTATACTTACCTTTAGCTGAACTGTCACCAAAGTTTAGTAAAGATTCATTGCTGAAGATATATATATAACGTCACGACTTTTATTCCCATTCGGGGGTAGTCAGAGGCTTGAGTGGCCATACACCACCACATTGTGGAGGTGTTAAGCCAACTCAAAGCCCACGTTTCACCAGATAGTCGGAACCCAACGTGACAGGTGGTGAACCTTGTCGCCGTGTATACAGGAACTGACTATTACCTAATCCCGAGGGATAGGTAGGTTTCCTCACGATGTTTTCCCTCACCGTAAGCGAACTGTAAATTATGCGCATAGATGAAAATTCATCCATTGGTGCATGCCCCACCGGGGATCGAACCTGGGACCATTGCTGCAGATGTGATGTGAAATACAAATCAATAAAGCGTGATGAGACCCAGCCAGACAACGTACCCAATGGTCAGTATAATGACTTAATAGAGTGTCAGTTACGGCTTCAATGAACGACATATTGACCGACTACCTTAAGGCGAAGGCTAGACGTAAAGTATTTACTGTGGTCCGTCATTATTTTTCAAATACCTTGGTCCAAACTGATCGTGTAGGCTAGTGTACTGATGGATGACAGTATTTGCCTGGAATTTCAATTCCAAAATGACAGTTTGGCATTCCGCGTCGCGAAAGCAATAGAGTGGACATGTCTTCTGAGATTGCGGATTAAACCAAGCGCTAAGGTTATATCCATACCAAGCTTTCGTGTTTCATTTGACGTCTGGACTGTACGAACTACGTCACAATACTGACGGAATAAATACTGAACGTGTAGCCTGCGTCGATGGAATGACATCCATCATTATGTACCATACTGACGGACCACAGTATATACTTTACGTCTAGCCTTCGCCTAAGTGCTTGTTACAATCTACAAACACTGCTAAGCTCATGAGCAAAGTGGACATGCGGCGACTTGCGCGGGTCCCAGGGTGTGGTGTTTTGTAGCCACAGTGCAGTCCAAGCGAGAGAAAAAATATTATAAGCATGGTATAACAATATACTTCGCCAGGTATAGCATTCCGAGACACGATGATCACGTGGGTGACATGGGCCTACGTCATCGCCGCTATCTACCAATCTATGGCTCTGTGATACCAGTGGTCGAAAATCATAACTACTCGTCCTAATATTTATTACCTGTGCGAATCGGATAAATCCATGCGGTTTTTACTTGGTAATTACGTTCATTTATGTAAAACTTGCATTTTCTTGTTTTTGTGACAAACGAAATGACAATTAAGTATACTGCGTATATTTTTTAAATAATAATGACACAAAATATTTCCATATCCCGCGTTTTATTGCAATTAAGTGGCAACTGGATAGTGATAGGCAAGTGTCACTCCCCGGAATAGCAGACCATGTTTTATTCGACACTGTTAAAGAACTTTTGAAGAGCATTTAGTGAATCTGCAAAAGAAGATCGTAAAATTCCTTATAAAGTTAGATGACATTCCCATTCCGCACAAAGCAAAATGAATTGTAACACAATTTAGTAGAACATCGATTGATTTGTCCTCACTCGCAGAGAACCGTACGTAACCGATGTGTTTGGGGGAAAATGCCATCAATCTCAATCGGTAGCAATAAACATAAACTGGGTAAATTATTGTGAGATAATAGGGAGCCAAGACCGAGGATATCCCGGTCAATTTGAAAGGGCTGCTTTTGATGAGACGCCGAAGGGTATATCTCTTTCGGTAAGCTGCCCATAACTTATCGAATTCGGGCAAAGTCGGCTATTATACTGGAGGTTTTCGCACCTCGCCTATTTCTTATTCCGTTCATGCATGCCCTAACTTATGCCTAGTTTTATTGACTTGACTCGAGCTCCAAAGAGTATTGCTCAGATATAAAGTGTATGAATAGCGATGTTTTCGGGGCAACAACTCCCAAAACAAGTTATCGCGAATACGCGTAAAGAATTTCGCTATAAAAAATAATAGCGGAGGGGAATACGAGCGAATGTATCGAATAGAAACTATTATCTTCGGAAACTATAAGGAAACTTCGTATCGATCGCGTTTATTGGTAGCTGACTAATGGTATTACCAAACAATATAAACTTGTTGGGAAAATGTTATATTGTTCGTAGTCAATAACCATTTTTATTATAGACCTGACACAGCAGCATACACGAGCACTAGCTATAAAAAACGAGAGATGAATATATTGTAGCGTTATTCGTTACATTATCATTGGCGCGCGCGCGCGTGCAGCCGCGACAGTGAGTGATGCGTGACTAAGTGGGTATCGGGTAGTTGCCTTGCATTCATCGCGCTAAGTCCCATCTAACTGTTTAATACATCTTTGGTCGTACTTCGGCTTCGTCTGGTTCTGAGGTCCAGGAGGATTAGGATATCAAGTTACCGATGTCTAGAGTTTGTAATAGTAAGTTTACGCCAATTATTTCTCGGCTTGCCTCAGTCCCTACGGCAAAAGCTCGCGGAGCAAGCTTGTTACAGGCCTCACTCCGAAATACGAAACGAAATGCTTCGGCTGACGAATCGTAACAGTTTCCTACTCCGAAGTCTCCGAGTCGTAAATTTACGTTTCTTCTGACTCTTTTTGACGGGCCCGTTAGCGTGGTTGGCGCGGAGGCGCCTTTCACGCTGCAGGTCGTAGGTTCGATTCCTACCCGATACATGCATTTGTGTGCATGAACATGTCTGTATGTCCGGAGTCTGGGTGTATATGTATATTAAGTATGTATTTACAAATAAAAAAGTAGTATATGTAGTAATATCAGTTATCTGGTTTCCATAGTACAAGCTCTGCTTAGTTTGGGATCAGGTAACTATGTGTACAAAAATGTCCCAGGATACTATTATTCTTTCGTGGACCCTACTCCGAAAGAATCCGAAACACTTTCAGATCAAAATGTACCATCCGTCAGCCGAAGCATTTCGTTTCGTGTTTCGGAGTAGGCGCCCAGAACCGTTCCCCAGTAGGCATACATTTTAACTACATATTACATTCCTTGCCGCTATCTCCCCTATATCGCCGAGAATATCATCCCTGTCGGCTTACATCCAAATTTATAGGTCATTTAGACGCAGATCTTTTCCATATCAACTAGAAGGTCTAGTTTAAATCGACGGTCTATTTTGTGCCTTATCTTTATCTATGGGAGGTCTTCTTCTTATCGTATAGTTAGTGGTCAACCTGGTGTCAGAGTTGTTCAAGCCGCCCGAAGGCCTCTGACAAGGCTTAACGACTGCTGCCTAGATGACAACAACCGGGGCCGACTTTTTACGTGCCCTCCGAAGCACGGAGACGCTCAGTTCAAATGGCACTAAATGGTCACCCATCTCTGACTGACTTTGCCGAGCGTTGCTTAACCTACCATTTACCGATCACTGATTGCAGCTGGCTAAGGACGTGACGTAAAGAAATCTGAGTAGGAGGGCGTAGACCCGTGAATCATGATCATACGCCATAATTCATTTTAACGTTTTAGGGCCACCGCCCACCGCAGACATGCTACTTTTTGCTTGGCGATCGCCGATTTTGCGACTGCATCGCGTTTTGGCGACTCTCTGCGGTCGGACGCAGCGACTGCTCCGATGCTAAAAGCGACTAAATCGCCGATCGCTGATGCAAAAAGTAGCATGTCTGCGGGGTCCCTTATATGATTACTACAATTGATCTCTGGGACCTCTGCGCGAGAATTTTATGATCCATTGGCCCCAGTAACGGGATGAGTATTTAAGATTTTATGACGCGCCCTCATTCTTCTCGTTCACGTGAAATACGCAGGCAGATGGCGTTCGTTTTGATACGACTTCTAATGAATGTGTTATCTTGGACAATATTCGGAGCTGGAATGTCGTGTGATAAGCATCCATCTTTATTATATATTTTTTTCTCTTCCTCTGGACTAGACATGTTAAAAATATCGATATTTTAATCCGATATAAGTGCCAACATTTTATTTGAAATCGTACCGATATAAAATCAACATGAATATCGATATTTGTAAAAAATATTATCGATACTTTTTGCCACTTCCGACATCCCTATTCTGAACATTATTATGACAGATTGATTTCGATTACTGTTCCAACTGTTACTTGTACTTAAAATGTATATTTGCTATTTGAAACAAACAACAAGGAGCCATCCATAAATTACGTCACACGAATTTCATGATTTTTAGACCCCTACCCCCCCCCCTTGTCACAGCTGGTCACATTTGCGAGACACCCCCCTCCCTGTGTGACGTCACATATTTTTTACAATTTTCAGATCTTTTCATAATTTTTCGTTAACAATTGAAATATCGATTTTAATACTTAGATATATTCGATTTTTAAATGTGACGTCACAAAACTTAGGACCCCTCCCACCCCTAGTCACACATTGTCACATTTCGTCTACCCCCTTCCCCCCCTTTACGTGTGACGTAATTAATGGATGGCCCACAGTGATAATAAAGACCAACAAACCCTGCAGGAGTTAGGAGAACATGACATCGGAACAGGTCAAAACGTCCCAATGCAATTACAGAGGCGATGTTTCGGGATTCAAGTTCGAAGGACCCTTGTTAGTTGTTACATATACTGAGTGAACGGAATAGCAACCGAGTACCAGCTGCGAGACGAACTAACTGCGGTATACAGATTAGAAGAGGCTATGGATGACGGAATTCTTCACCATAAAATATTTACCTTAAAAGTCTAGTCTAGAGTTTAGTTTGATCCATAGGGTTACCGTTGAGCAAAATCTCTCCTAATCTCACGTGGGGGAGAGGGGGGTCTCGGAAAATCTCAGGTAATTTTTTTTACCGCAAATAACAGTGTAAAATTGCCTGAAAAAGGGTTAAATTAAGTAAAACATGTTTCTCCACTAGAATATGGCTTTTGAAAAACGTCAAGTGAGATTAGAGAGGGAAGGAAGGAGATCGAGCCAAATCTCGGGGAGGGCGGGGGGGGGGTCGAAAAATCACAAAAATCACCTCACGTAATTTATGGACGCCCCCTAGTCCAATATAAGCGACAAGCCGAGTCCTATTCCCAAATTATTGTACATTGGATTGCTGCAAAGTAACGCCGTCAATAAATTATCCAGGATAGTATAGTGCAGTGTCCCTACTTCGGATAATACAGAATGATGCTATATGTTGGCGGTCAAATCGTGGTAGGTTGAGCTTTAGCCGCTCGGCTCACTGCATCGGGTGATTGCGGGTTCAATTCCAGCCGGAGACAAATTTCGGCAACGGCCTTTTCGTAATTTTCCCTGGTCTGGGTGTCACTGGGATCGCCCCCAGTTCAGTACGGTACCCATAGCACAAGCTTTGCTGACTTTGGGACCACAGAAATAAGACTGTTACAACTAGTGGAAGACCAGTAACCACCAGCCTATACTGTTATTATTGTCTCCCGCTTTGTTATGGAGGGAAGTGGATAATTTTCTTCCAACTCCTATCCTTTCTTCTGATTAAATTCGTGCGGGTACCAAGACATCTTAGCTTTTCCCCGGGACTCGTCGAGGGTCAAACCTTGGCGTCATCGTTGGACACCATTGTCGATCCTGGCTTACAGGAGTAACAGTGGTGGGAGTGTGTGGCGGGCTTAGTCCCAATAAAAAAAAAATTATGACTTTGGGACCATACAATTGGTGTGTAAACGCCATACTTAGTAAGTATGGCGATATTTTTTTGTTTTTTGTATTATGATTATGTGCAGGCAGTAATGACACCATGAGTCCGACTTGATGTCACGGCTAAGCGGCCTCTGAGAGCTCGTTTCTGAGGGCTTTCAAAGCGCCCCGTTTTCCAAGCGGGTGCAATTAGCCGTGGCTGTACCGAATAAGATGACCATTCATAAAGACATTTTATGGACCGTGGAAGAATTTTGTGAATATAAACTTTTTATTCAAGATGTTTACCATGTAGGAAGTCTTTTATCCGAATTTCATAACCGTATTTTTCACAGAAGATCGGCGTAACGTAGCTATTAGAATTGCTTTTTGTACGATGAGCGAGAGAGCCGGAAGCCCAAACCCCCTTCCCCTCCCTGCGAGCGATGCCTTTGGTATTGTAATTATCTATCTATAGGCTACAGTAACTGCTTGAAATCAGGCGGGTCGTACGCTTTTTTGTCACCTTAGTAACGTAAAAAAAATCGGAGCCCGGATGATTGGGATTCTTGAGGCCTTGCTAAGTCCCAAGTACCTACTAAAGCGATGTGGAATCATAGACATTGTCATATCTACGATTACGATCCCCAGTCTATGACAAAGTACACCTAACAGAATACCTATTCTATTTTCAAATGAAGACAGTTGCTGAACTTTTTCTTTGATCTTCACATCAGCAAAACGAACTTTACGATATTATCAACGTAAAATATTCATATCGTTAGACGTTATATCGTTACGAAAAAGATATAAGCGTACATACAAAGAAGGGTGGGCCCGTTTCATTGCCTTCTTTGCTCTATTTATAAGAATCGTGTACTAAAAGTGAATGTTTACAGTGTATCAATGTGGACGATTTAGGGCGAATGCTCGGGACAAAAAACTCTAGGGCTGACTGACAATCGATAATCTTTTGTCCGTGGGATCGCGAGTGTTGATTGGGGAACGGTTATTTAAAAAAATATTATTTTTCCTTTTGTGAATGGTGTTCTATATTTGAATTTCGGTCTGTTATAAATCGAATAATGGAAATTGTTTCACGTGGAATCAGAGACTTCGCGAAAAAATAATGTGGAAAATGAAAAATTTATTCGATTTCGTATTTTTTCTGGGGTAAGAAAGCATTTTTATATTGTCATATACACAAAGCGAGCTACGACCACGTGTGATTCCGGTCAGTTATATGTATGTAATTCTAAATAGGAGAAACGCGTGAAAAACATTTTCTTCTCACCAGCTTTGAACTCACCAGATATCGCTTTATTCGATTGGGTGACATATTTGTCACTTTATTTATGTAAATGTGTGCACCCCTATGGGTACACACTTATGGTCTATGGTCACTCAATTCGCTCGTGATGCTCATTCAAATAAGCGCGGGAAAACGTACATAACTGACAGCTGCTGTCACCGACCCGCGCTCGCCACGCCACAACACAATGTTCGCAGGTTGCCTAAAGAAATTGTTATTTAATGTAATTAGGTACATCCAAATTCTTGGACACGGAAAAGAAATTAATTTTCCTTGAGGAAGGAAATCCACAGACATTGTCTTTACCTCGAAATTAATAACGAAAAGCCACAATTCGTATTCCAAGAAAATAATCAACGCAGACAACGCGATAACAACTTCCGTCATTATTTTCAACTCTGGCCTTTCAAATACGAATCTAAGGACATTCCTATCCTATTCCGGTACGAAAGCAATCATATACCAATTTTTTATCCATCCATCTACATCCTAAGACGTCGCTACTCATTTTCCGTTCGACGTAATTCATAATGAAATACAAATTAAGGCTAGATACATTTGGCGCCCCAAGGAGACACTGACTAACCGCTGACAAAATTTCAAGTAAAATTATTGTGTTTAACAAAAGAAAAATGTAAGAGGATGACGAAAGAAAATAACTGTTTGATGATAATTAATGCTTTTGGTGCAAATAAAAAACTTAGATTGATGAAAATCCTGATGATAATATAATAATTATTATATCGAAACCAATTAATACGCTAGAAGAAATCAGTCAGATATGTGTTTCAAATCATAAGTATTTCATCAGCTGCCTAATGCTTGCCGTCCATGGTCCACAGTTGGACATAAAACTACCCCTATGTATGGTTCGATCCTCAGCTTTACATCGAGTTTAATATTATGTTATTAGGTGAAATACTTTGCCCTATCCTACAAAAAAATATTTCTCCCTGAATTCCTATTAACATCGAAAATGCGGTTTCAAAATATTTATTTAAAAAGGCAGCAATGTCTAAAATTCTGCGGTGGCAGCCCTACGATGCCCTAAAGTACCCATCTCGTAGTTATAAGTAGGGACATCCTCCCACTACAGTTACTGTGCCCATAAGAATTCAAATTTAATACTAAGCGTTATTTGAACGTTCTCTCGCGCGGACGAACGATAATTTTATGTATCTTTCTCGGTTACTAAGCCTTATAATATAAAGAAAGAAAGAAACATTTAACTTAATATAACTTAGTACGCTTAAAATACTTTCCAAATTACCTTTTAAGTGAGATAGCTACGTATGCAAATTGGTGTTCTTAGGATTAAAATTTATAAAACTATGAATCTTGAAATTTGGTGGCGTCTCGAGAATATTGCGTAAGGCTCGTCTTAAAACTTGTTTCCAATAAATTACTTCAAATAATTGATACACAGTTCTCTTTCTTTTGATACATTTGTTATCAAACTCACATCCAACCATTTCAATCACAAACCTCGAGTTTTAAAATGTAACATGTCAATATTGCTAATTAATCAATTTCCTTGCGGCTAAACGGGAAGTCCTCGAAAAGCAGCAATCAGGGCCACCCCAGCGGATGCATGCTATTATCCAGATGCATTTCTCAACTTCTTATTGATTCATTGCTAGTCTTGAACACCTGCTCTACCATAGCGCAAATATTCTGTGACATACCCAGAATTTTAGAAGTTTAGGAAGAACTATTTAATATTCTTGGAGACTATCATGCAAATTCTGTTTGCGTCATATCACGACACACCTTAACTATTTATATCTTCCTTATACGTTACGACTATGTTAAGAATAGCAATACAGATAGCTTAGACAAGTTTACAGGTAAGACTAACCCTTAAAACAATAAGGGATACAGCTTCAGCCAAAAGACTTCAAGGTATTGCTTTAGAATCTGCTCATATAAATCAGAATAAAATTCACCGTTTTCTTGCAGCAAGCCAGAATTTCTCAAATCATTTTCTATCCAGCATAGTCACGTCCGCGTTACGCACATACGTTACTTCCTACAATCGTCAATGCGGCGCGGCTTAGGCAGAGGAAAACCGCCGCTTATCTCAAAGTGCCGCGCGTTCAATGTCGGGGACGAGTCTCCCTATTTACGGGTGAAACTACCATAGCTAAGCCATAGCTAGGTCTAAAACACCAGCTTGTACCTCCGGGATTTTCAGATTTCATATGCGAATCTCATTTAAAAAAATATACATACGGACACAGAGAGAGGAAGACCAAAGAAAAGATGGATGGATTGTATAAAGAGTGATATGAATGAGGTGGAACTGGATGTAAATATGCCAGCAGAGCGCGATGAATGGAAGAATAAGACATACTGCGCCAATCCCAGATAACAGGAAAAGGGCTTGATCGAAGGGAAAAGGTAAGGCAGATGATCAACCGTGAGTGCCAAGTTCGTTAACCCGCACTGAGCTAGTATGGTGGACAATGGCCTGAATCACCCTTGAGAGGACGCCTATGCCCAACAGTAGGACAGTAAATAAAGGGCAAACATTACCCACCTGTCTAGATAACAGTGATTTTTATGTAACTTATGTCATAAACAAACAAATTTAACTTAAAATAATTCTAGGAGAAAAATACTATGGTTTCCTCTACCGCAGAACTAAGAATACATCTGTTTTTCGGCGTAATCGGCTTAAGAGATTTTAAGTCGGAAATGTATACAAATATAATATGTCATGGTCCCAAACGAAATAAAGCTTATGTCATGGCAACCATACAATTGACTGGGGTGACACAGTCACACAAGAACGGGGCACGTAACGAAAAAGTAATTTTGATATTTGTCCCAACTCATCGTTGTATGATACTATTATATGTTATATGGTTGGAATATAATAAATAATATTATTGTTTCACAAGATAATACCTATTGTTCACATATTTACGACAAGAATGACCGTGTTATATCTATAAATACGAAATAAAATATTGTATTATATTGTTTTTGTATAGTACTGAATACATTTTATTATCTTCATTTTAGACTGGAATATTTGTAGCCACCAAAATATAATGATCCCTATAACCAAATCTGTATTCTCATTTACTTTAATGTACCACTTGGCCACAGAGACCACTATATTTTGGTTGCCACAAGACTAAGACTAACTTATTTCTTTAACTTCACCCTCAACTTAAAGAATCGACAAACACTAGGGTAGAGTCCTCGAGTGGACCACTAAGTGGCGCCCAGACCGTGTGGACTGAGGAATAGCTGGAAGCAGCTAACTAAAAGATAGACAGAGATGAAAACTGAATTCAGTGGCGTGTATTTGAAGTCTTACGTCTTGCAGTGGACTACAGAGGCTGAGGCTAATAATGATGAAATTCCAGAGATTCAATATAAGAAGGCCAGTGGAAGAAAAGCACTTTATATTGCTGAAGGATCAACTGGTAAGAGCGAACGTAAAATGTTAATGCCCACAAAACGGTTTTTTATATGTCATGTTACATTAATATTAAACAGTTAACCTCTACTTAAACTAACATTTATGACATAATAAATGGTGCCTTGTAAGTAATGAGACCATTCTGAGAAGACTGAATAATTCAGCGAACTTTCAGTATTTCATGGAAACGTTTGAATAACTTATACCTTATTCCAGTAAAGATGAGGCTCCAAGGATTGTAATTTGACAATAATAATACATTATGGCGGGACGAAAATTGAAGCTAGTAGAGTATAAAAATATATGTAAAAAAATTAAAATGTAACGTCACGACTTTTATCCCCATTCGGGGGTAGTCGGAGGCTTGAGTGGCCATACACCACCACATTGTGGAGGTATTAACCAACTCAAAGCCCACGTTTCACCAGATAGTCAGAACCCAACGTGACAGGTGCTGAACCTTGTCGCCGTGTATACAGGAATTGACTATTACCTAATCCCGAGGGATAGGTAGGTTTCCTCACGATGTTTTGAAATATATAAAAAAAAATGATAAATATATGTACTTACCTATTTTTGTTTTTATATCTAAACATTGTGATATGTGTGGAAACTGGAGGATCTTGCGCCATTTCTTGCTTTTGCCCTTATTGCTATCGGAACCTCCTGAAACAAAAGAGAAACTTTAAATGGGATGATCATTCTCGCTCCATCCTCACAACACCTCGGGAAATAGAGACAATTTGATGGCCTTCACATCGTCCTTTATTCAAATGAGGCAAGTTATAGCCTACAGATATCTTTTCAGTGTGTTATCCTAGTGCAAATACATCTAAGAGTAAGGACATTCATAGAGGACGCGTATTTAATTGAACATTTACAACATATCCGATAGTGTCCTTGTAATTTACTTTGCAACACGAGAGAAAGAGACATCTGTTCACAATCAATCTGTTCTTGAAATGAGAACCTTTGACACTTCAGAAAAAAGCGCGGTCTCCATACTTCTTACCTCCATGAAAGACAATGATTCCAAATCTGTTTTAAAAGTATTTCTATCTCGCTCATGTTTTACAATTGTGAAAATAATAAATAAATAAATAATATCCTGGGACATTTTTCTACACACGGTTACCTGATCCCAAACTAAGCAGAGCTTGTACTATGGAAACCAGATAACTGATATTACTACATATACTACTTTTTTATTTGTAAATACATACTTAATATACATATACACCCAGACTCGGGACATACAGACATGTTCATGCACACAAATGCATGTCCCGGGTAGGAATCGAACCTACGACCTGCAGCGCGAAAGGCGCCTCCACGCCAACCACGCTAACGGGCCCGTCACGGACGGCAATAAACTTAGTTTAGTCATGTTTATTTTGTGTACCAATAGAATCAGTACCGTTGTCCTTTTTACCCGACTACGGAGGCGTTATGATTTTGACCGGTATGTATGTATGTATGTATGTATGTATGTATGTATGTATGTGCATCTGTTCCCACCTAACTTCCAAACGACTTGTCGTAATTTGACAAATGAGGTATCGTCAGAAGCGGCTTAATGGCGCGCTGGTTATAGGCTATGTGACGTCACATAAAATTGCATATGGCGCCCTCCAGAGGACATAATGTCATGAACTAATAAAAACTAAAACCCGACTACTGAAAAATTGCGCTCTAAAAAGTATGAAACAAGAAAATATTCTCATCTAGAGGATAGCCGTGGTCCGTGTAGGTTCTTTAGGGCCAAATGGCATATGAACACGGACCACGGCTATCCTCTAGATGAGAATATTTTCTTGTTTCATACTTTTTAGAGCGCAATTTTTCAGTAGTCGGGTTTTAGTTTTTAAACTTACTTTTTATTTAAATATTTTTGAGTTATAGGTAACAATATATATATTTTTGAAATGTGCTCATCGAGCTCTTTCATTTGATACCCCATACGGTTTTATTAAAAAATGTTTTTTTTTTAGTTCATGACATTATGTCCTCTAGAGGGCGCCTTATGCAATTTTATGTGACGTCACATAGCCTATAACCAGCGCGCCATTAAGCCGCTTCTAACGATACCTCATTTGTCAAATTACGACAAGTAGTTTGGAAGTTAGGTGGGAACAGATGCACATACATACATACATACATACATACATACATACATACATACATACATACATACATACCGGTCAAAATCATAACCCTCCGCCGTAGTCGGGTAAAAAGAAACATTTTTTAATGAAACCGTGTGGGGTATCAAATGAAAGAGCTTGATGAGCACATTTCAAAAATATATATATTGTTACCTATAACTCCAAAATAATTAAATAAAAAGTAAGTTTAAAAACTAAAACCCGACTACGGAAAAAACGCGCTCTAAAAAGTATGAAACAAGAAAATATTCTCATCTAGAGGATAGCCGTGGTCCGTGTTCATATGCCATTTGGCCCTAAAAGACCTACACGGACCACGGCTATCCTCTAGATGAGAATATTTTCTTGTTTCATACTTTTTAGAGCGCGTTTTTTCCGTAGTCGGGTTTTAGTTTTTAAACTTATATGAAATAATGTTAAACTTGTATGTGGATGATTTTATCTAACAGAGAATAAATTATCTTTAAGGTGGGGACATGAGCTGGAAATTTTGGCTGAATGGGCGGAGCTAACGCATTGCGCCCCGCGCACCCCGCGCTCCCCGCGCCAGCTCTGACAGCGCGCGTTTATTGCGTCGCTTGTATTCTTATTTCAACGCAAGCCAAGCCGCAAATTATCACAACGTAATAGGACTGCAAATAAGTTCATAATTTCGCCCTGAAGTGCTAATCATAAATAGCTCAGTAGAAAAGTCTTGGATATTATTCCGAAAGACGATGACGATGACGAAGGTTCGAATCCCGTAGTTTTTTTTTTCTAAATTATTTCTTATTATTGTAGGCATGATCTTTTTTTATTTTTATTTAATCAAATAACTTATTCTTTATCAAATCGATCACATAGGTCAAATAACGCAGGAAAGAAAACTGAGGGAGCTATCTACGATACGATACGAGTGCGAGCGAATCCCACAGCATATACAGATAGTGTTGCAAAAGACTCGAGTTCTTTTAGCCCTCTCAAAGAGGCTCGAGCTTTTCTATGGGGCTCGTCGAAGAAAAACGACTCCGAATATTTCAAGGCTAAAAAAGGACTCGAGTTTTAAATAAACCTCGAGCCCTTTTTGGGCTCGGAGTTCTTTTGGAGCTCCGTTGTTGTGAGCTTTCCAAGTCTTCGCAAGTATAAGAAGGAGTCGCCTTATAGCTGACTATTCCTGGCTAGCCTATTGTATTTCTGACTATTCTTGACTTTTTGACTATGCTGACTTTTCTTGACTGTATTTGACTGTTTTTGACTATTCTTGACTATTCTTGACTATTCTTGATTATTCATGACTATTCTTGACTATTATTGACTATTTTTGACTATTCTTGACATGCTCGACTATTTTTGACTATCCTGACCTTTCTGGATTGTATTTGACCATTTTGACCATTATTGACTATTTTTGACCATTGTTGACTGTTTTTGACCATTGTTGACCAATGTTGACCAATGTTGACCATTTTTGACCATTGTTGACTATTTTTGACCAATGTTGACTATTTTGACCATTTTTGGCCTATGTTGACTATTTTTGAACACTGTTGACTATTTTTGACCATTGTTGTCTATTTTTGACTATTCTTAACTATTTTTGACTATTTTTGACTATTTTTGACTATTTTTGACTATTTTTGACTACTTATTTCTGAATATTTTTGAATATTTTTGACTATTTTCGACTATTGTCATTTTTTGCCAATGTTGACTATTTTTGACTATTCTTGACTATTATTGACTATTTTTGACTATTCTTGACTATTCTTGACATGCTCGACTATTTTTGACTATCCTGACCTTTCTGGATTGTATTTGACCATTTTGACCATTGTTGACTATTTTTGACCAATGTTGACTATTTTGACCATTTTTGGCCTATGTTGACTATTTTTGAACATTGTTGACTATTTTTGACCATTGTTGTCTATTTTTGACTATTCTTAACTATTTTTGACTATTTTAGACTATTTTTGACTATTTCTGAATATTTTTGAATATTTTTGACTATTTTCGACTATTGTCATTTTTTGCCAATGTTGACTATTTTTGACTATTCTTGACTATTTTTAACTATTTTTTAATCTTTTTGACTATTTTTGACTCTTTTTGACTAATCTTGACTATTCTTGACTATTCTTGACTATTTTTGTCAATTTTTGACTATCTTTGACTCTTTTTGATTATTTTCAACTGTTTTTGGCAATTTTTTGCCAATGTTGACTATTTTTGACCATTGTTGACTATTTTTGAACATTGTTGAAAATTTTTGACCATAGTTGACTATTTTTGGCCAATGTTGACCATTTTTGACCATTGTTGCCTATTTTTGACCAATGTTGACTATTTTTTCTTACAATAGTTGTCTATTTTTGACCATTGTTGGCTATTTTGGCCATTCATGACTATTTTTGACCAATATTGAAAAATTTTGGCCATTTTTGACCATTTCAGGCCAATAATGGTAAAAAAAGACAAGAATGGTCAATTGTGGTCAAAAATGGTCAAAAATAGTCAACAATGGATAAAAATTGTCATCATTGGCCAAAAATGGTCAACATTGGCCAAAAATGGTCAAAATTGCCCAAGAATTGCCAACATTGGTCAAAAATAGTCAACATTGGTCAAAAATAGTAAAAAATTGTCCAAATAGTCAAGAATAGTCAAAAATGGCCAAAAATAGTCAACTATGGACAAAAAATAGTCAACATTGGTAAAAAATAGTCAACAATGGTCAAAGATAGTCAACATTGGCCAAAAAATTTCAATGGCCAATAATGGTAAAAAAAGACAAGAATGGTCAATTGTGGTCAAAAATGGTCAAAAATAGTCAACAATGGATAAAAATTGTCATCATTGGCCAAAAATGGTCAACATTGGGCAAAAATGGTCAAAATTGGCCAAGAATTGCCAACATTGGTCAAAAATAGTCAACATTGGTCAAAAATAGTAAAAAATTGTCCAAATAGTCAAGAAAAGTCAACAATGGCCAAAAATAGTCAACTATGGACAAAAAATAGTCAACATTGGTCAAAAATAGTCAACAATGGTCAAAAATAGTCAACATTGGCCAAAAATTGTCAAAAATAGTCAACATTGGTCAATAATAGTCAAGAATGGTCAACAATGGCCAAAAATAGTCAACTATGGTAAAAAAATAGTCAACATTGGTCAACAATATTCAACAATGTTAAAAAATAGTCAACAATGGTCAAAAGTAGTCCACATTGGCAAAAAAATAACCAAAATAGTCTTAAATAGTCAAAAAGAGTCAAAAATAGTCAAAAAGAATAAAAAATAGTTAAAAATAGTCAAGAATAGTCAAAAATAGTCAACATTGGCAAAAAAAAAATGACAATAGTCGAAAATAGTCAAAAATAGTTAAGAATAGTAAAAAATAGTCAACAATGATCAAAAAAAAAAATAGTCAACATAGGCCAAAAAAAAAAAAAAAAAAAAAACGACGCGAAGAAGAGGAGGGATGCCACCACTGCGGTGCCCCCCAGGACACGGCCATGCACACCCTGCAGGCGTGCCCAGCTTGGGATGAGGCGAGAGGCGAGCTGATCGCCTCGATCGGAGTGCAGGCGCTCTCGCTGCCGGCTGTGTTTGCAAGCATGGTCGGGAGCGAGAGCGCCTGGGAGGCGGTAGCCTCTTTTGCGGAGGCCGTAATGGCCGCCAAGGAGACGGCCGAGAGGGAGAGGGAAGCAACGTCAACGCTCCCCTCCCGTCGCAGACGCCCAGGGCGTCGGCGCGCGGCCCACTTGAGGGACGACCTACGACCACCGTAGGGCGTGGCCTGCGGGCGGCGGGGAGGGCAACCCGTCGTCTGACCAGCAACAGGCCGTGGAGGTAGACGGGCGCGCTAGTATCCGGCGCGCCCGTCCCAGTGGAGGATGGGAGCAAGGCTCCCATAAAGAAGGGGACTGCTGTGGCGGTCCAGGCCCCGTCGGCATCACAGATGATATGCGAGAGCGAGTTGCCTGTGATGCCGACACTCAGGGCTGAGAAGGGATACCGGTGTGGTTTTAGTGGGTAGGACGGGCGGCACCTTAAGCCGCCTGGGAGCCCCACATATCCGCCTGAGCTTGCCCTAGCTCAGGCGGAATGCGTAAATGCATTTCCACATCGATAACAAAAAAAAAAAAAAAAAAAAAAAAAAAGGCCAAAAATGGTCAAAATAGTCAACATTGGTCAAAAATAGTCAACAATGGTCAAAAATAGTCAACATAGGCCAAAAATGGTCAAAATAGTCAACATTGGTCAAAAATTGTCAACAATGGTCAAAAATGGTCAACATTGGTAACCATGGTCAAAAATTGTCAAAAATTGTCAAAAAAATTCAAAAAAATTTAAAAAAAAACAAAAATTTCAAAAAATTTCAAAAATTGACAAAAATTGACAAAAATTGACAAAAATTGACAAAAATTGACAAAAATTGACAAAACTTGACAAAAATCGTCAAAAATTGTTAAAAATTGACCCAAATAGTCAACAATGTTCAACAATGGTCGAAAATAGTAAACATTTGCCAAAAATGGTCAACAATCGTCAAAAATAGTAAAATATAGTCAAAAATTGTCAACATTGGTCAAAAATAGTCAAAATAATCAAGAATGGTCACGATGGCCAAAAATAGTCAACTATGGTAACAAAAAGTCAATATGGTTAACAATGGTCAATATTGGTCAAAATAGTCAATAATAGTCAACAATTGTCAAAATAGTCAAAAATAGTCACCAATGGTAAAAAAAAGTCAATATGGTTAACAATGGTCAATATTAGTCAAAAATAGTCAAAACTAGTCAACAATGGTCAAAATAGTCAACAATGGTCAAAAACTGTCAACAATGGCCAAAAATAGTCAATAATGGTCGAAATAGTCAAGAATGGTAAAAAATGGTCAAAATTAGTCAACAATGGCAAAAAAAGTCAACAATGGTCAAAAATAGTCAAAAATGATCAATAGTAGTCAACAATAGTTGAGAATAGTCAGCAATGGCTAAAAATTGTCAACATTGGTCACAAATGGCCAAAAACAGTCAACGATAGTCAAAATAGTCAAGAATGGTAAAAAATAGTCAATAATGGTAAAAAATAGTCAATAATGGTCAAAATAGTCAAAAATGATCAATAGTAGTCAACAATAGTTGAGAATAGTCAACAAAGGTAAAAAATAGTCAACAATGGTCAAAAACACTCAACAATGGTCAAAAATAGTCAAAAATGATCAATAGTAGTCAATAATAGTTGAGAATGGTCAAAAATAGTAAATAATGGTCAAAATAGTAAATAATGGTCAAAATAGTAAATAATGGTCAAATAGTCAAGGATGGTCAAAACTAGTCAACAATGGTCAAAATAGTCAACAATGGTCAAAAACTGTCAACAATGGCCAAAAATAGTCAATAATGGTCGAAATAGTCAAGAATGGTAAAAAATGGTCAAAATTAGTCAACAATGGCAAAAAAAGTCAACAATGGTCAAAAATAGTCAAAAATGATCAATAGTAGTCAACAATAGTTGAGAATAGTCAGCAATGGCTAAAAATTGTCAACATTGGTCACAAATGGCCAAAAACAGTCAACGATAGTCAAAATAGTCAAGAATGGTAAAAAATAGTCAATAATGGTAAAAAATAGTCAATAATGGTCAAAATAGTCAAAAATGATCAATAGTAGTCAACAATAGTTGAGAATAGTCAACAATGGTAAAAAATAGTCAACAATGGTCAAAAACACTCAACAATGGTCAAAAATAGTCAAAAATGATCAATAGTAGTCAATAATAGTTGAGAATGGTCAAAAATAGTAAATAATGGTCAAAATAGTAAATAATGGTCAAAATAGTAAATAATGGTCAAATAGTCAAGGATGGTCAATACTGGTCAACAATTGTTGAGAATAGTCATGCATATCCAAGTATAGTCAAGAATGGTCACAAAGGGCTAAAATCAAAAAGGGCTCAAAGCCTCTTTAGAAAGCGCTTCAAAATAAAGGCTTTATTTCCGAGAGCCTCCTCTTCGCCGCGAAGGCTCGGGGCTAATTAGTTCTTTAGCCTCCGAGGTTTCATAAAAAGGCTCGAGCCCTAATAATAAGCCTAAAAGACTCGTTGAGTCTTTTGCAACACAACCTGCAACACAACCTCTGACCACCTGGGTGATCAAAGTGGAATATTGCATTTTTTAATGTTTTCTAATGTGATATTTTTAACCGACTTCAAACTTTTTTGAAGTCGGTTTCTCAATTCGACTGTATTTTTTTTATGTTTATTACCTCAGAACTTGCGACTGGGTGAACAGATTTTGAAAATACTTTTTTTTATTTTGAAGTTAGACATCTTGATAAAACAGAGAGAATTACATACGACGCGGGTTCAAATCCAACCATATTTAGTTATTTAAATATATTTGGATTTATTATAGTAATGGTATTTTTCAATGGTGCAGAATTTATCAGAATATTTACACAAAATTATTATTTTTTAATGCATATAATTTATGTATTTATTCCTCATAGAACTATAGCACAAAATGTATATCATAGGGCTAGTGAATAATTTCATCCACATTCGCAATGTCTCATTAGCGTAGTGGTAAAGCATTAGCAATTATTCCATGAGTTCGTACCTCACCTTCGGCAATTCTATGTAATAATTTTTTGGTGATAATATTGTTCTTATTTGTAATAATATTGTTTTTTTCTATTTATTATATGTTTTATTACATTTTAATCATTTTATAAATTATTTGGATTGACAAACTAATACGCCAACTGAATGGTCCCAAACTAAGCAACGCTTGTACTATGGGTACCGTAATGGCATGGAGACGATCCCCGTAATCCTGGGATCAGGAAAAATAACGCATAAGTCAGTTTCTAAAATTTTCATTTGGCGGGAATCGAACCCGCAACCACGCAAGCAGTGAGCCGAACAGCCTACGTCAAACCACTTTACGAAGCAGGCGTCAATTTTTCAATGCATGACGAAGTATATAGTTCATAATTTCGCCGATTCAAGTAATATGTAAATAGCTCAGTGAGTCAATGTGTACGCGCGACAGTATGTAGGATCGAATCCTAGTTTTATATTTTGGTTTTTTTTTTTTCATGTTATTCAATTTTTTTATTATTTTAGGCAATTGTATTTGTATCCAATTGTATTTTTTTATATAATAACAAAGAATTGTAATTTATGTTCTAAATTACAACTCTTTATCACAACTACTTAGGTACAAAGGCGTATAAATACGCACAAATATAAAATCTAACAAATGCTAGCTATCTACAAAATATTCTAAACCACTGCAATATTTTTACGTATTTATTTATAAAAAAGAGATACACGATAATTGAAGCGACTGGAGCGTAGAAAAGTGACACAACCTCCCCGTCCAACAGTCATCGCGGTACTGCCGCCCGTCGCCCCTCGCACCGGATCCGCCCACTTTGTTGGCGAATATTTGGAAAATCATGAATTGTGACGTGAAAAACGATTGCATCGCAAAATCAAGCTTACATTTTTTAGGTATTATCTTTCTCCATCTTTTGGTGGAAAAACTATTTAAAAATTCCCAGCCGTTTGGAAGAAGATAGAAATTTAAATTTGAAAATTTCTACATTTTCGTAATTTTTTTCACATAGTAAAAGAGCATTTTTCACATTTTTCAAACTTGTTTTTTAAAGAAGAGGGTATAATAAATACGGTGATATTTTCAAAATTTTTACTCCACTCGTCTAAGAGGAGATAGCCTCCAAAAATGCCTCGTTCGCTACCTGCCCAGTCTTAAGGCCCAAAGCTGTGTTAAAATGGTCTATAAAGCCCCAAACGCAAAGTTCGCAACATCCCCGTGGGTTAATGCTATCATTATATCTACGTATTTCAGCACTAATAATATAAATATAGTTTAAGGTGGGGATATGATCTGGAAATTTTGGCTGAATGGGCGGAGCTAACGCATCGCCGGGGGTGTGCTCCCCGCGCCAGCGGCGGGCTCCCGGCAAGAGCCTCTGACAGCGCGGTTATTGCGTCGCTTGTATTCTTATTTCAAAACAAGTCGAGCTACCACAACGTAGTAGGTCTACAAATAAGTTGATAATTTCGCTCTATAATGCAAATCCTAAATAGCTCAGTGGAAAAGTCATCCTACACGACGATGACGATGACGCAGGATCAAATCCTATAACTACCTGCTTTTTTATGTTTTCTAGTTTTATTGTATGCATTATCTTTTTATTTTACTTTTATATACCTACCTATATTTTTATTAAATCGAATAATTTATTTATTTATTCATAAACTAAAGTCTAAATAAAATAGATCACAAAGGAAAAACGATCAAAAACGTAGGAAAGAAAACTGACGGAGCAATTTACGATACGATTCGAGTTCGAATCCGACAACAGCATAATATTTTTTTAATGTTTATTTATTTACTTATTTTTGTTTATTTATTTGGCCTACTAACGATTATTTACATTATAAATAGCGTTTTTTCGAATGTGATATTTTCAAATATTTTTTATTTTGAAGTTTGACATCTTGACAATACCACACTATAAATATAGTATATAATATACAATACAGAAGGGCTAGACAAGTGGCAGACGTCTACAAATTCGCTAACGCTTCATCTATGGAAATGACATAGGTGACGTGATCTCAAGCGAGATCTTCATAGCGACTTGTTGTTGATTTACACAGCAACGTTTGACATTTCCATACATTTTGAAGTTTATTCCATTCTATTCGATTAGCGTTCATGCCACTTGGCTAGCCCCTCTGTACAGTCGGCCATCGCCTTTGATGTTTGTGAACATGCCGCCACCTTCTTGACAGTTGGTGCGACGACTACTTGTGTAAGGGTTGGCACACATTATAATATTTAAAGGAATACCTACTTATTTCTGACTATTTCTCTTGTCTGTCTTCTCCTGCCTTTGTAACTTTTTGTATTTGTCTTTTTTCTTTGTTTTCCTGGTCTTGTGTATCTTTCTTGTCGTTTCTTGTCATTTATTGGCATTTCGTGTGATTTTCTGTCATTTACTTTCATTTTCTGTCATTTCCTGTCATATTTGTCATTTCCTGGCTTTTTCTGTCATTTTGTCATATTTGTTATTTCCTGGCATTTTCTGGCATTTTTGTCATTTATTGTCATTTTCTGTGATTATTGCAATTTTCTGTAATTTTTGATATTTATTGTCATATCTGTAATGTTGTAATTTTTCATTTTTCCATCATTTTTGCCATTTTCTGTCATTTTGGTCTATTTTGTCTATTTTTGAACGTAGGCTGTTCGGCTCACTGCATGCGATGGTTGGGAGTTCGATTCCCGCCAAATGAAAATTTCGAAACGGCCGTATGCGTAATTTGTCTCGATCCTGGTATTACGGGGATCGCCTCCAGTCCATTACGGTACCCATAGTACAAGCGTTGCTTAGGTTGGGACCATTCATTCGCGTCTCATGTAATTCTCTCTGTATTATCACAGAATAACTATATGTATATACAGTAAGGGCGAGGCCCCATTACCATTCTTGACTATACTTAAAAGTGCACGACTATTTTCTCAACAATTGTTGACCACTATTGACCACTCTTGACCATTATTGTCTATTTTGACCATTATTTACTATTTTGACCATTATTGACTATTTTTGACCATTGTTGAGTATTTTTAGTCTTTGTTGACTATTTTCGACCATTGTTGACTA
The DNA here is from genome assembly GCA_947859195.1 of Drymonia ruficornis. Classification (NCBI taxonomy): domain Eukaryota; kingdom Metazoa; phylum Arthropoda; class Insecta; order Lepidoptera; family Notodontidae; genus Drymonia; species Drymonia ruficornis. Next base: position 8,318,080 of record OX401926.1, on the reverse strand, counting down.
TTTTTAGTCTTTGTTGACTATTTTTGACCATTATTGACTATTTTTGACAATTGTTGACTATTTTTGACCATTGTTGAGTATTTTTAGTCTTTGTTGACTATTTTTGACCATTGTTGACTATTTTTAGTCTTTGTTGACTATTTTTGACAATTGTTGACTATTTTTGACAATTGTTGATAATTTTTGACCATTGTTGACTTTTTTTACCATTGTTGACTATTTTGACCATTGTTGACTATTCTCAACTATTGTTGACCACTATTGACCATTATTGACCATTATTGACTATTTTTGACCATTGTTGACTGTTTTTTACCATTGTTGACTATGTTAGCACATTGTGACCAATTTTGACCATTGTTGACCATTTTTGACCATTGTTGACTATGTTTGCCCATTGTGACCAATTTTGACCATTTTGACCATTGTTGACTATTTTAGACCATTTTTGACTAATGTTGACCATTGTTGACTAATTTTGACCATTGTTGACTATTTTCACCATCAACCGTCAACAATGGTCAAAATGATCAACAGAAGTCAACAATGGTCAAAATTAGTCGACAATGGTCAAAAATAGTCAACAATGGTCAAATACAGTCCAGAAAAGTCAGGATAGTAAAAAATAGACAAGAATAGACAAAAAAGTCAAGAATAGTCAAGGATAGTCAAGGATAGTCAAGAATAGTCAAAAATAAACATGAAAGTCAAGAACGGTCAATTACAGTCAAGAATAGCCAAGAATAGTCATGAAAAGTCAAGAACAGTCAATTACAGTCATGAAAAGTCAGGATAGTCAAAAAAGTCAATAATAGTCAGAAATACAATAGGCTAGCCAGGAATAGTCAGCTATAAGGCGACTCTTTCTTTCTTTTTCTTATACTTACTAGACTTAGACTTCTTATACTACTTAGAAAGCTTACAACAACGGAGCTCCAATAGAACTCCAAGCCTGGGCTAGGAGTCCGAGCCCAAATGGCAAATGTTTATTCTTGACTATTTTTGACTATCCTGACTTTTCTGGACTCTATTTGACTATTTTAGACCATTTTTGACTAATTTTGACCATTGTTGACTATTTTTGACCATTGTTGAAAATTGTTGACATTTTTTGACCATTGTTGACTATATGACCATTGTTGACTATTCTCAACTATTGTTGACCATATTGACCATTATTGACTATTTTTGACCATAGTTGACAGTTTTTGACCATTGTTGAAATTTTTTGACTATTGTTGAGTTTTTTTTACCATTGTTGACTATATGACCATTGTTGCCTATTCTCAACTATTGTTGACCACTATTGACCATTATTGACTATTTTTGCCCATTGTGACCAATTTTGACTATTGTTGACTAATTTTGACCATTGTTGACAATTTTTGACCAATTTTGACTATTTTTGACAATTGTTGACTGTTTCTTACCATTGTTGACTATGTTTGACCATTGTGACCAATTTTGACCATTGTTGACTATTTTTGATCATTGTTGACTATTTTTTACCATTGTCAACTATTTTGACCATTATTGACCAATTTTGACCATTGTTGATTATTTTTGAACATTGTTGACAATTTTTGAGCATTGTTGACTAATTTTGACAATTGTTGACTTCTGTTGACCATTTTGACCATTGTTGACGGTTGATGGTGACAATAGTCAAAAATGGTCAAAAATTGTCAACAACGGTAAAAAATAGTCAACAATGGTCAAAATTAGTCACAAATGGTCTAAAATAGTCGACAATGGTCAACAATGGTCAAAATAGTCGACAATGGTAAAAAATAGTCAACAATGGTCAAAATTAGTCAAAAATGGTCTAAAATAGTCAACAATGGTCAAAATAGTCGACAATGGTAAAAAATAGTCAACAAAGATCAAAAATAGTCAACAATGGTCATAATTGGTCACAATGGTCAAACTTAGTCTACAATGGTAAAAAACAGTCAACAATTGTCAAAAATAGTCAACAATGGTCAAAAATAGTCAACAATGGTCAAAAATGTTCAAAAATAATCAACAATGGTCAAAATTGGTCAACAATGGTCAAAATAGTCGACAATGGTAAAAAGTAGTCAACAATGATCAAAAATGGTCAAAAATAGTCAACAATGGTCAAAATTGGTCACAATGGTCAACATTAGTCAACAATGGTCAACATTAGTCAAAAAAGGTCTAAAATAGTCAATAATGGTCAAAAATGGTCAAAATTGGTCACAATGGTCAAACTTAGTCAACAATGGTAAAAAACAGTCAACAATTGTCAAAAATAGTCAACAATGGTCAAAAATAGTCAACCATGGTCAAAAATTGTCAACAATGTTCAAAAATAGTCAACAATGGTCAAAATTGGTCAACAATGGTCAAAATAGTCGACAATGGTAAAAAATAGTCAACAATAATAAAAAATGGTCAAAAATAGTCAACAATGGTCAAAATTGGTCACAATGGTCAACATTAGTCAACAATGGTCAACATTAGTCAAAAATGGTCTACAATAGTCAACAATGGTCAACAATGGTCAAATTTGGTCACAATGGGCAAACATAGTCAACAATGGTCAAAAATGGTAAACAATGGTCAAAATTGGTCACAATTGGCAAACATAGTCAACAATGGTCAAAAATGGTAAACAATGGTCAAAATTGGTCACAATTGGCAAACATAGTCAACAATGGTAAAAAACAGTCAACAATGGTCAAAAATAGTCAATAATGGTCAATAGTGGTCAACAATACTTGAGAATAGTCAACAATGGTCAAAAACGTCAACAATGGTCAAAAATTATCAACAATGGTCAAAAATAGTCAACAATTGTCAAAAATAGTCAATAATGGTCAAAAATAGTCAACAATGGTCAAAAATAGTCAACAAAGACTAAATATACTCAACAATGGTCCAAAATTGTCAATAATGGTCAAAATAGTAAATAATGGTCAAAATAGACAATAATGGTCAAGAGTGGTCAATAGTGGTCAACAATTGTTGAGAAAATAGTCGTGCACTTTTAAGTATAGTCAAGAATGGTAATGGGGCCTCGCCCTTACTGTATATGTAGATAGTTATTCTGTGATAATACAGAGAGAATTACATGAGACGCGAATGAATGGTCCCAACCTAAGCAACCATTGTACTATGGGTACCGTAATGGACTGGAGGCGATCCCGGTAATACCAGGATCCAGACAAAATTACGCATAAGGCCGTTTCCAAAATTTTCATTTAGCGGGAATCGAACTCGCAACCATCGCATGCAGTGAGCCGAACAGCCTACGTTCAAACCACTTCACCAAGCGGGCGTCAATTGTCAATGGACGACGAAGTATGTAGTTCATAATTTCGCTATGTTGTGTTCCCCAACATGAAATTAGCTGAGTAAGTCAATGCATAAGTTCGTCAAGGCATAAGTTCGAATCATCTTTATATTTCCGAAATCAATATTTTTTTCATGTTATTCTAAATGTAGGCGAAGGCATGAAGGCGACTGCAAACGCACACTGTCACAATGTGTTTGTACATGTCGAAGACAAGCAAGGGCCAGTCGCCTTCGTGAAAAAGATTCCAAATTCAAATCACATTCAATGAAAAAATGTCCAAGATTCCATGATAACGGAGTATATAGTTCATAATTTCGCTTACAATTTCAATGTCTTGTTAGCTCGTAGGTAAATTGATCTGGCTGGGTGAATGCTATAAGGAGCGCAGGTTCGAAACCTATATCTATATTTTCGATTTTAATATATTCTTAGTTCTTATTATTTTTATTTTTATTTGTATTATTTTTATATGATTATTAAACAAAACAAAAAAAAATGTTCTAAATTACAATTCTTTGTCAAATTTCTTAGGTACAAAGGCGTATACATCATTGCAATATTTTTATGTATTTATTTACAAAAAAGAGATACACGATAATTGAAGCGACTGGAGCGTAGAAAAGTGACACAACCTCCCCGTCCAACAGTCATCGCGGTACTGCCGCCCGTCGCCCCTCGCACCGGATCCGCCCACTTTGTTGGCGAATATTTGGAAAATCATGAATTGTGACGTGAAAAACGATTGCATCGCAAAATCAAGCTTACATTTTTTAGGTATTATCTTTCTCCATCTTTTGGTGAAAAAACTATTTAAAAATTCCCAGCCGTTTGGAAGAAGATAGAAATTTAAATTTGAAAATTTCTACATTTTGGTAATTTTTTTCACATAGTAAAAGAGCATTTTTCACATTTTTCAAACTTGTTTTTTAAAGAAGAGGGTATAATAAATACGGTGATATTTTTTTCAAAATTTTTACTCCACTCGTCTAAGAGGAGATAGCTTCCAAACATGCCTCGTTAGCTGCCTGTAGAGTCTTAATGTGTGCGGTCCAGTTAGTGGCTCCGTATCGCGTTAACTGCTATTAAGGTTATAATCGCGGGATAAATTGGTCGTTAAGTGGCAATAATGGCTGGAGAGGTGGGTATAACTCTTTGATATTATGTACTTAGTACACTCTCAAAGTTATAAGTTGATAACCCTAACTATGCAAGGATAGTTGACGGGCCCGTTGGCGTGGTTGGTACGATTCCGCCTATCACGCTACAGGTCGTAGGTTCGATTCCAACCCGGGACATGCATTTGTGTTTATGAACATGTCTGTATGTCCTGAGTCTGGGTGTAATTATGTATATTAAGTATGTATGTACAAACAAAAAGTAGTATATGTAGTAATATCAGTTATCTGGTATCCATAGTACAAGCTCTGCTTAGTTTGGGATCAGGTAGCCGTGTGTAAAAAGAATGTCCCAGGATATTATAATTATTATTATAGTAGAATTATGAACACCGTTTAAGTATGGAGAATCGGCCATATATTTATAGTATGACCACAGATTGGCGCAGTGGTTCAAGCGTAGGCCGCTCGGCTCACTACATCGGGTAGGTAGTTGCGGGTCCGATTATCGCCAGAGGCAAATTCGGACAAGGCTTTTCGTAATTTGCCGTGGACTGGGTGTCAGTGGGATCGTCCTCAGTCCATTGTATGGCAGCCATAGTTCAAGCGTTGATTTGTTTTGGACCATACAGTTGGTGAACACACCACACCAACAAATCTGATGATGGCGTCCAACGATGACGCCAAGATTTGACCCTCGACGAGTCCCGGGGAAAAGCTAAGTTGTCTTGGAACCCGCACGAATTTAATCAGAAGAAAGGATAGGAGGAGTTGGATGAAGATGTTGTCGATCCTGGCTTAGGAGTAACAGTGGTGGGAGAGTGTGGCGGGCCTAGTCCCAAAAAAAAGTCAGACGATATTTATTTAAGCTAGTAAAACGTCACTGGTCAATCCTCCAAACCTCCAAACACCTCAAAAATAATTTCCGAAAATGTGCTCCGTTCGGAAATAAATATCCGTTAAACTTTTCCGTCTGACAAACCGCCAACTCCGCCGATACCGCTCCATAACACTCCCAATGTAATAATAACACTAACCTTAAGATCTCACATTAATCAAAGATTGGAATCAAGCCACAACAAACACGGCTTTCTCTCTCCACATTAAATCAAAAGCGTTTTTAATTAATCAACGATCAATATCTTTTTGAGCAGTTACGTAACGGTAACGTAACGTTGAAGTTTGATTATCGTTGTAGATTAGGCTGGTAAAGGGATGGGTGGTCCGTTACGAGCTATTAAGTAGAGCTAAATATGCTTGCGATAGGAGTGAGCTTATGGCACTTGAAACTTATATCTTGATTGTTGCCCTTTGCGGTCCAAAACTTTGTGACATTACGTAACGTTTACAGGGGGTAATAGTGTGGAAATGTGATGCGGGCCTAGTCCAAAAAAATGTTGATAGAAAAAAACATTTTGTAATGAGGGCAAATCTTTTCAGCTACTTATGGGTCGCCTGATTGGAGTGAGGTCCAATCAGAGTCAGAGTCACACACAGATAATTCAGTGGTGCCATTGCACATAAGTAATCGTACGCTATATTTTGTTACTTGACACCGGCGAAATATCTATGGGTGGGTCGTAATTTTAAAGAAAGAAGAAGAGGACGGACTTTTTGGCGGGAATTAGAAAAGTTATGCTGTTTTTTTTTAATTTACAAACCTTGTGTTTCCTTGTATTATATATATGTGTTATTTTGGTGGAATATTTACCATTATATGTTCATAAATGAGCGTGAGTGTGGGCAATTGGAACAAAAGTGGTAAAGCATGATTTCGGGTTCCTCCAAAGTCTAGTAATTTGTCAGTAAAGTATCCGCCTCTTTACTGATAGGTTTTAGGCCTAGCCAAGGTCTTCCTGTGCTTGACGCAGCAAAAAATGTAATTTTATATTTTACTTGTCACTGGAATATGCGCAAAACGACGCCAAAACTAAGAAAAAAAAAAGAGGACGGAACGTCAAGAACTGCCTGATATGTCAAGTGTCAAGGTCACACCACGTGGTGCCGCTCTGGTGACACAAAAACATACTGAATTTGATGTCCCCATTTGCAACTTAAGTAGCTTCTAGTTGTAAAAAGATGCTCGTAAAGGTGACTGTCGCAACTATAACCCGGCAGTTGCGATTATATTTTGATGGCGCAATGCATCTCATGTCTAGTCTAGATATACAAAGAAGATATACAGCGATATCGCTTTCATTATATGAATATCACAATAAGGTACCGCTTTAAATACGACTGCACCCTGTAAAAAACACACAAACTTCCCTAGCACAAGATATTTGTCATACAAAACAACATATTTGATAAACATCGCGTCATATAAAAGGTGTTTTAAATAATCTCCGATCATTATCTGGCGTCGGTAGACGTTACACAACTAATGACTTAGTTATAATTCATTAAACCAATTTAAAAATGTGTTGCAATCGAGTCTGATAACGACGGTGTGTGGGCATTCAGACTGGTATGACTGCATCTATGCTTAAATATTATAAATGCGAAAGTAACTGTCTGTCTGTTAAGCTTTCACAAGTAAACCGCTAAACCAATTTTAATGAATTTTGGCATGGAGATAGACAGGACCTTGGAGCAGAACATAGGCTACTTTTAATCCCGAAAAATATCAGAAGCTAATCTGTGGTTTTACCATAATATACCCGCCGACTCCTGACATGTGTAGTAATAGTCCATATTTATTTCGTTATGTCGATAAAGAAGTAACCACTAAACCGCACTATTTCGGTTATTATCAGGATCACAGAACGTTAAACAGTAATCCGTGGTTAACCAATGATTTAATTTGGTAGTTAAATACATCGATAGAGCATTGGTACCCTCGATTTATACAGCCATTAAATGTTGAATAATTACTCCATTGATTTAACTTGCAAGAGGAAATTGATGTCGTAAAGTTTAGTAAAAAGATTAGATTAGAATATAACTATGTGTGGTCTGGGATAGCATCTGTATTTTATGATAAACTAGCTGTGCCCCGCGACTTCACCCGCGTGGATATTGATGTGTAAGATTAGCCTATGTCTTATTACAGAGCCTACACTATCTACCTTACAAATTTAATTAAAATCGGTACACACACACTTTCGCATTTGTAATATTATTATAGTAGGATATGGATGGGTTATAGATTGGTGTCCTTAATATGAAATGTCTTGCATCGGTCAGACAGTTTCTGAAGTTGATGAACTATGATGAACACACAAATTGATAAATGATCCATCAAATAAATCCCTTGTTAAATAGAAAACGTGTTACTGCAACATTGATTACATACATAACTAAAACTATTGCTGTCTTGCTCAACAAATACGACCGTGAGAAGGATGACAATACATTTAATTAGTCTTTGAACTGTGTACAAAGGGGAGTAGTCTTACGTCATCAACACTCCGTTTCTGTTTACAACATGTTTACAAACAGTTCAAGTAATATAGGGACTTTAAAAAATATTCAGCACTGATCTATAGGCGTGGCTTCAAACCGCAATCACAACTTGCGTGACAGTGTGTTCATCCGTGATGATTTATAGCCCACGTTTCGATCTGCGCTGGATCTCAGCTCGCGTTTCACAACGGAACATTAATCAGAACTCATTGTATAGGGCCTACTAAATCATCGGCAATCATGTTTGTGAGAGCCATTTCTATAGCCCTGGCCCGCTAGACAAGTAGTTTCGTCTACATGCATTAAAACAAGAATAGTACGGTCTCTCGGCTAACTTCACTCATGAAAGTACAGTACAAGTACTGTACTTTGAGTGAAGTTAGCCGAGAGCTGTACCAAGTTCCAGTTGTGACGTCACAACATGGCGCCAGGCCGGTCCTATTCTTATTTTAATCGCATAGCACCAAACGCTATGCTTAAATGTATGGAAATGACAAGTCGATAAGTAGATCACGTGACGTATGTCATTACTATACATGAAGCGTAGCGATTTATTGAAACGTTTGTAGACAAATACACTTGGCTAGGGGGGCTGTACTGATAGCCAAGCCGGCCTTGACAAGACAAAACGCGAGATAAATCGATTTGGTCTCATTCTCTCCCTTGCAATATGTAAGAGAGAGAGGAACTCGGTGCGACATAATGTGTGACAAAAGTCTTGTCTTGGCGCGCCGTTCTGTTATAGGCTGGTGGGTGAGGCCGTAGATTTTGCCACTTTTTGAAAAAAAGTGTCCCACATTTTGATTGCTTATAAAAAAAAGTACCTATTTGGTCAATTTTGATGAAAGTACCTCAGTTCGATAATGTCATTTTTAAACTCTTACGAGTGTATTTTTTAAGTGAATGTAAGTCATACAGTTTAAACAATACATTTAATTATATTTCTCCAGACCCTCCAGACCTATTGCCATAGCGATTGCAGTAGTTCTCTTGGACAAATAAAAAATCTTAACGTTATCAATTTCAATTACTGTAATTAATTGGCATTAATTGTAACAACATATCTGACTTAACAATTAATTTAATACGGCGTCGCTAAATACCTCACACTATAACCGCAAACCTCGAAGTCCAAGTTTTACTAACTTTTGATAATGGAGAACCTCCATAATAAGGCAAAACTACTCCACCAAGCCAACTAGGAACTCGGATGGAATGCGGCTTCCCCGCCCGCACACCCGCCACCACCTGCGGCTTCCCCGCCACACCCCCGCACACCGCCGCCGCCGCCTTGTGCGGGTGACGTCACATTTGACAGGTTCCTAGTTGGCTTGGTGGAGTAGTAACTTAATTTATTCCAAATTATTTGGTGGCAGTTGATGAACTCAACGCCGTAAACTTTATACAATGATAGACCATGTTGTATAAAATAACAAAAACCGGCCAAGTGCGTGTCGGACTCGCACATGAAGGGTTCCGTACCACCGTAAAATAAAAACGACAAAAATATTAAGTTTATTGTATGGGGACCCCCTTTATTTTTTAATTTATTTTTATTTTTAGTATTTGTTGTTGTAGCGGCAACAGAAATACACATTCTGGGAAAATTTCAAGTCTCTACCTATTACGGCTCGTGAGATACAGCCCGCTGACAGACGGACAGACGGACGGACAACGTAGGCTTAGTAATAGGGTCCCGTTGGCACCCTGTGGTTACGGAACCCTAAAAATCCCTTCGGGGGTTTCACGATACCTACACATTTGGACTAGACACATTTCACCGACATAGGAGCGGTGTTATTCAAATCGGACGCGACACGGAAAAACCGCGAAGCTGTAAATATTATGATGAAACAACAGTTTCTGTAGGCAATAGGTTTTTTGGTATTCCCATGAAAGGGGCCATCCATTAATTACGTTACACGAATTTCATGATTTTTAGACCCCCCCCCCCCCCCGTGTGACGTCACATACTTATTATTTTATAAATTTCAGAAATTTTCAAAATTTTTCGTTAAAAATTCAAATTTCGGCTTTAATACTTAGATATATTAGATTTTTCAATGTGACGTCACAAAACTTAGGACCCCTCCCACCCCTTGTCACACAATGTCACATTTCGTCGACCCCCTCCCCCCCTTTAATGTGACGTAATTAATGGATGGCCCCGAACAATAAAAAGCGCTTCATAAAAATATTATTATTTTGGGTTTTTTGTACCTTCCTGGTTTTACGATTACAACAGATTGTTACACCAACACCTAATAGTAATAGTTATATTTTGTAAGCCGTCGTTACGAGCCCATAAAAGTATGAACACAATAGTTTATTGGGCACTTCTGTTGATTTTACAGTCCCGATTCCGTATACCAAAAAGTAACAGTAAAAAAAAAATACAATAATACAATACAACGTCACGACTTTTATCCCCATTCGGGGGTAGTCAGAGGTTTGAGTGGCCATCCACCACCACATTGTGGAGGTATTAAGCCAACTCAAAGCCCACGTTTCACCAGATAGTCAGAACCCAACGTGACAGGTGGTGAACCTTGTCGCCGTGTATACAGGAACTGACTAGTACCTAATCCCGAGGGATAGGTAGGTTTCCTTACGATGTTTTCCCTCACAAAAACATACAAAAAATTTCAATTGACATAGCTAGTACAGAAATAAGTTAGCTTCGGCACGTATTTTCTATCTACGTCTACGCCCACTGCTAGACATCCCCAAAGACATACTAGTCTTTCTTCTACTCACATCCCAGAGTTGGGCAAAATTTAATTGCGATTAATTAATTGCAAATTGCAGGTGATGTTACAATTAACAATTAATTGTGATTTGTACGCGATTGACAAACAAATCAAAATTAATTGTTAATTGTGACACCACATGCAATTAGTAAATAATTCATTGCAATTAAATTTTGCTCAACTCAGTCACATCCGCGCTCCCTACGATACGTCTGAATAATGTCATCGATCCACCTTATACAGCTCGGTAATTTCTATTAAAATTATTTTGGTATTCCCAATTCAGAACTGAAGTAAAACCGTGCCAGTCATTACCTACACACGTTATACTTAGATGAGTTTCAAATTATATTTCCTTAAACAATACCAAATTTAGAAGTCAGTATTTTCCATATGCATTGCTATTTGCGTGAATCAACACACGGCAACAAGGTTCACCACCTGTCACGTTGGGTTCTGACTATCTGGTGAAACGTGGGCTCTGAGTTGGTTAATACCTCCACAATGTGGTGGTGTATGGCCACTCAAGCTTCTGACTACCCCCGAATGGGGATAAAAGTCGTGACGTTACATTTTTTTTACATTTTTTTTGCGTGAAAATAGATACGTAAGACACGTAAGCCATGTCATTTAATTTTGAGACTGTATCTAATGTCTAATTCAGGGTAGGTAACGATAGTTTATTTTCTCGGGTAGCCTGCCCTCTATCCTACTTGATGCGGTCAATAGCAGTCCGGAACCAATCTTCTAAATAGGAATCCAGTTCATCTCGCCATCTCTCTCTGGTCATGCCGCGGTGCCCTTTCCACTTAAGCCTATTGTGTCCACAGCTTCATAATCCTTCCAGGCATCAAGTTTATCTACTTGTTTATTATTAAGTACATATTCTTTCTTAATGGTGTCAATATACACAAATGGTTGTCCAAATAACAAAATATTACTACCGAAAAGTTTTGCAATATAGGCACCGCTAAAAATGTCTAGGCCCCATTCTCACGGAACGCCTACATCTCATTTACGAACCCTCGCTTCAAATATTCGTTGGTAACCACAAATAATAAATATTACCGGCGTATATTTCGCAATAAAGGGCAATAAATATAAAATATAAAAATTCCCGAGTCGGTAAAATTGCTACCTTACACGTGTAAGACAATTTTATCAAAAGACAGATTTTATCATAATTTTCCTTTGACTAAGTTCGACATAGGTAATAAGCATAGGGTGGAGTTGGAGTCGTTTCTTTCATCATCCTCATTATTACACTTCTTTCTTCCAAGATAAATATATCATCCATTCGAACTTACTTATCTCCTTATTAGAGCCGACACAAAATTAGCTTTGCTGCCATTGCGCTCTTGATTCAGTTATCTCGTTTACGACATTACAAACATTTGTATGATCTCTGTTTGTAGTCTTTCTCCTTTCTTTTATTCCTATAGATTACTTCGTTCTTTTAAGAAAAATCAAGTGTCTGTTCTCATCTTTACTGTTGGAAGGTCGCAAAAACCTTTCTCAACGAGAATTTAGAAGCCGAGAAAACAGATTCCGTGATGAGTAGTATTTTTTCTAGTATAATATAGAATTTTACGAGCGACCGCAAGTTATACGATATAACAAAACTAAGTTGTGCCTCTGCCCAATCCGTTTAGGAGAGTGGCGTGAGTAGAATACCGAAGCAGGGAGGGTATCGACCGAATTCGTCACCCCTCAAACTATTTTTAACAAAGAAACTAAAACTTATGTAAGACACCCCTTCGGTCCCTACCATTTGTATTTGAAGCTATCGAAAATAAACACGAACGGTCGGATTTTGTTAATCATTTTTTAAAGGTCTGAACATAGTATGATATTTGGTACTTGCAATTCCTTCATCCCTCACTTCAGCATTTTAAGGTCTACCTTGACATTGAAGTTAGGGAATGAGAGAATGGAACTAAAATTCCATCAGCCGTTACGCTGAGGCAGAAAATTGAATTCTGACAACTGCTTCAACCCTTAAGTGATCATCCCCTCTAGCCAAGTGGCTTCGTCTACAAGCGTTTCTACAAATCGCTACGCTTCATGTATGGAAATGACATAAGTCACGTGACCTACTTATCGACTTGTAATGTCTTTCCACATTTAAAAAAAAAAAAATGTAACGTCACGACTTTTATCCCCGTTCGGGGGTAGTCAGAGGCTTGAGTGGCCATACACCACCACATCGTGGAGGTGTTAACTAACTCAAAGCCCACGTTTCACTAGATAGTCAGAACCCAACGTGACAGGTGGTGAACCGTGTCGCCATGTATACAGGAACTGACTATTACCTAATCCCGAGGGATAGGCAGGTTTCCTCACGATGTTTTCCCTCACCGCGTAGCGATTTGTAGAAACGCTTATAGACGAAGCCATTTGGCTTGGGGGGCAGTAATCCCCTAGTAGTCTCTAAGGGCAGACATTATTCGATTTTTTATTCAAATCAAATAAATAGACTGAAATCCAATCCAGCAAAATCAAAACAGACTGGACGCCTCAATGAAATTGGAAAAAAGGCTAAGAAGTTAAGGATTCTCATCAATCTCTTCGCAGACCCCTCGTCAAGTAAGGGGTATGGCTATTTATTAGACTATACTTTGAACTCTAGTAGGGGCAATGAGAACGTTCCGCCGACTGTTTCGTCGTATTAGCATCGAAATAGTAAAGTTTTTATTGCTTCTGCTGTGATATGTAGTGCTCTTGTTTCTTTTATGGGAGTGAATCATTCTCCATATGATGCCATAAAGCATGCAACGGAATTTGTATGGAGCTTGCATACTGTACATACCTAATGTACATTGGCTCCATTACATTAAATGCTGTCTGCTTTTATAGCTTAAGATATTCAAGATATTTATTTTAAAAGGAGCAAAAATATATGCGAACAGTCTTATGTATGCCACACACGATCAGGCTGCCGGAGAGATCCGGATTATCCGGCCAAATCCGACATGTGTATGAGGAATTCCGGACTGAATGCAGGGCCGGAGGCGGCCTGTCATCGAAATTCGATCGTCATCATTGTATCGACGAACTGAATGGACTGATGGACTGATTCGCAGCTTGACATGCTGGCAGAATTCCATTGAGTCTTCAGTCCTGATCCATCCGGCCGAGCCTCATCGTGTGTGGCTCGCATTACGAAGACATTTCGTCGATTGGCAGTATTGACACCGCATGCTCACTAGCTTTCGCTGTTATATCTACATAGGTCAGAATCTACATACTACTACATACATACTAACTCAATCTTATTGGTGGTAAAGCCAAGCTGTAGCCAATTGACTTCAGCTCATATATGGGCTCGGCCGGGGTAGTAACGCCCTCTCGCGTAGTTATTAAGAGGAGGGTTCGAAATTTGGTTGATTTTCTATTCTACTTTTTCTTTAAGTAAGTATGTGGACTAGGAATCTTATATTTAGATGTATGATTTTTGACTATATTATCTTGAGTATCTTTAAATCCAAATCACGATTTGATGAAATTTTCTCGATAAAAAAAATTTATGAAATGAGCTCTAATTATTTACAATTTTCCTTGCTACCACGATGTTTTTACGATTTAGATCACGAAATTATTTCTAAAACATAGCAAATAATGATATCTAAACTACCCTTCAACCATATTTTAATTCATGAAGTAGTTTTTTTTTTAATTCAAGTAAATGTGGTTTGGCGCTTACGTTGTTTATTTCCGAGCGCGCGCACAATATCGCCATCTCACATTTTAAGTACTTGAACTAACCATGTCTCTCTCTAACTTTGTATTGTCAGTGTCCGCTCGGACTTGTTCGACGTCGGACCTGTGAAGGATTTTTTAAAAAATATTACGAAAAAATATTACGGTCGTGCCACATTACAGGTACAGTACAGTATTTACAGTCCGCCGACGCCTATGATAAATAAATAAATATCCTTGGAAATTCTTTTACACATGACTACCTGATCCCAAACTAAGCAGAGGACTATGGAGCAAAACTACTATGGAAACCAGATAACTGATATTACTACATATACTACTTTTTGTTTGTAAATACAAACTAAATATACACTTAATTACACCTAGACTCGGGACATGCGGACATGTTCATGCACACAAATGCATGTCCTGGGCAGGAATCGAACCTACGACCTGCACTGCAGCGTGATTTTCGTTTGCTTTTCCTTGTCTTGTGTAATTTCTTTTCATCTCTTGTCATTTTGTGTCATCTCTTGTCATTTTGTGTCATCTCTTGTCATTTCATAGTTATTCGTGTCATTTCTGTAAAAACTCCCTATTTCGCTTACTGTTATATACTTGCAGCATGGTCTTGGGCCGACAGTGGGAATACATTGCTTGTCAAAACAATGGAGTCGCTTTATTGCGTTTGTTGTAGGTATGGATGGGCAAGTAATAAATATATCATACATCAATAAATTATCGTAAAAAATAACATTACAGATATGGATAGGAAAATGTTTGTCCGTCCTATTCAATCTATTATATTATAAACGAAAGTAACTCTGTCTGTTACCTTTTCACGGCTAAACCGCTGAACCAATGTTGATGAATTTTGGTATGGAGATAGACTGGGTCTTGGCGGAGAACATAGGCTACTTTTTAGGGTTCCAAAGGGTGCTAACGGGACCCTATTACTAGGCCTACGCTGTCCGTCTGTCTGTCTGTCCGTCTGTCAGCGCGGGCTGTATCTCACGAACCGTAACAGGTAGAGAGTTGAAATTTTCACTGAATGTGTATTTCTGTTGCCGGTGCAGAACAAATACTAAAAATATAATAACATTTAAAAATAAATATCAAGTCTCAAACTTGATATTTTTGATGTGTTTATTCTACGGTGGTACGGAACCCTTTATGTGCGAGTCCGACGCCTTCAGATCTTATGAATGTTTTCTTGAAATAAATATAGTGTATTTTAAGTAATTAACTGGCCAACCCTCAGGTCCTACCTACCATGTTAGGATCTTTTTCGTTCTAGCGGGTGTAAACCGTGATTTAACGAGTTAATGTGATAATTTTTGTATTTAAATTATTCAATTCAATGTATTTGTTTCAGACATAGTCCAATATTGATTATTAAAATTATTATAATTTCACAATAAATATAAAACAATAAATAAAAGTAAAATTAAATTAAAAAAAATATTTTTTATTTTTCATGTTTTATCATTAAAATACAATATAATATAACATAAATTAAAATAAAATACAATAAAATAAAAACCTACCCCTAATTAAACAAATACCGTCCGCGTGGGATACTGGCTGCATGTCCTCCCTGTATTCAAGCTGTTCCTGTTGTCAAGCGAATTTTTTGAGCAAGGAAAGAGCCAGCCCTCTTGTCACCTGTGGCGGTAACCAGTCTAAGGGTGATTTTGATAGATAAAAAAATAATGATAAAAAGATAAACAATAAATAAATGCATGGTTAAATCAATAAAATTAATAAAAACTGAAAATTAAATTAAAAAATAAATTAAATATGGTAAAAAAAAATATTATGACACCGCTGATGACTTCATGATCGGCATCGAAGTTAAGTACCAAAGTATTCCTTTGCCTACGAAACATGAAAAAGATACTCATATCCGGCAGTCAGTCACTGACACAGAGTATGTACATTTTTACCCGACTACGGTGGGCGGAGGGTTATGATTTTGACCGATATGTATGTATGTTCATCTGCTCCCGTATAACGTCCAAACTATTTTTATCATAATAATTTGACTAATGAGATATCGTTGGACGCGTCTGGATCGTCCGCTGGTTATAGGCTATTATACGATCGAAATATTGTTATACGTATCTATCAGCATATTGTAGGTATCGTTTGTCTTCTTTTGACTTACTTTGTCTTCAGCAATAAAAACAACATAGAAATTAAATTATTTTTTTCAAATACACTCGACATAAAAATCCCATATAAAACGAAAAAAATATATTTGAATATTTTCATCCATTTCATCTATTTTAAAAGGTGCACTGGGACATATTATTTTAATTGTACGAATTAAACAATATTGTTCCTTCAAAAAATAACTATACTATAGTCTACTCCATAGCTGTTCCGTCCTAGCTAAGCGAGAGGGATATATCCTTCGGCAGCTCACGCGACGCTAGCCACACCCCGAAACTAAAATTCATTTTTTTCTTGTATCGTCTTAAAAGTAGTTATTACAGCTGCGTTTCGTACGATGAGAGCCGGAAGCCCAACCCCTTCCCCTCCCTCTGCCCCACTCCCTTTCAGGTCGGCAACGTGCGAGCGATGCCTTTGGTATTGCCAGCATCTATAGGCTACGGTAACTGCTACGGTAAATGTTATCACACGGGTCGTAAACTAGATAGCCCCCGTAGACCATGAACCAATTACTAAGGGGACTGGCCCTAAGCAACTCGGCCGAGTGGTCGGCCTAGTACTATCATCGACATAAAACGAAGCGAGTAGTTCAACTATTTACCGGTAGATAGAACAATGAAAATGAAAAAACAATGACCACGTTTTTTTTCATAAATATATCTAATAAGGGCACCTCTTTCTTTAGTCTTTACTCTGTGCCGTAGACACATAAAAAATGCAGTAACCTTTTGCTTGCGTTCAAGGTAATTAAATGTCAACTAGTTTTTAGTGTAATAAAAATAACTTATTTCTATCCACGACGAGTGATACAAGTTCAAACATTTTAGCTCTAATTGTGTGGAAATGTCAATCACAATCAACTTTGATCTGGGCCTAGTGATGGGATGTTCTCGAGAACATTCTCGCCCTTGGAAACTTACTCGTGAGAATTTTTGAGAATCTTATATTTTGGGTGACGTTATCATAACTTTAAATCTTAAAAACAATTAAAACTACCATACTTGCATGTTTAATGAGGTTTATGCCAAGTTTAACATGCTTCAGAAGATAAATTCTCGAAAATTCTCACGAGTAAGTTTCCGAGGGAGAATGTTCTCGAGAACATCCCACACACACCCCCAAAGATGGGGCAGTCACCCTACTGCATGCACAGATACGCAAGAGTATGACTTATTTTTACTTAACCGACGGGCATTGAAAGTTTATTTTACTTTGATATGCCTTCGTGGGTTAACGTTTAGTTACGGATTATTGCCAAGTTATTGGTCATAATTACGGCAATTTGAACTTTAAAGCTTAAGGAAAAAATAATTATTAGTATATTCTCGAATAGCGGCAGTATCGAATAGGCCTCGATTCAACATCATAATGTGGTTTATGTAATAAACCACTTCACCATTCTAGCATGATTAATATGACACTGATGCATTAACTTAATTACAATTAAGTAAACGGTAGGTTAAATGAAATGAGCGAACACAAGCAGGCATACTGGATAAAATAAAAAATATAAATAAATAAACATAACGTCACGACTTTTATCCCCATTCGGGGGTAGTCAGAGGTTTGAGAGGCCATACACCACCACATTGTGGAGGTATTAAGTCAACTCAAAGCCCACGTTTCACCAGATAGTCAGAACCCAACGTGACAGGTGGTGAACCTTGTTGCCGTGTATACAGGAACTGACTATTACCTAATCCCGAGGGATAATCTATTTGATATACACCAGGGTGTATAAGTAACGCAACGGGCTGTACAGGGCGGAGGCGATAGCTCACGGCTTGTTTTACAACCTTTTTACGACAAGTCATATAGCGGCTACGGCAACGTAATTACTAATTAAAGTATTTAATGAGAGAAGGTACCTAAAGGCCAACGGAAACGTTGCTTGCATCACAAGTTCATCCCGAACTCATGTTTCGGTACAAAATACACCAATTTAGTGAGAAAATCTACTGAGAATCCGTAATGAACATATCAACATGTAGAATTCAATTAAATAAGATTACCGGTAAGATTATGTCATGGGCATAATTTATCGGCGCGCGAGTTTACCGTCGCGTCGAATAGTGGTAACACCGGAAATCATTAATGAGGATCGATATAATCGAGGACGACTTACGAATAGATAGTAAAAGTATTAACATTGCTCTTTAAAGCTTCAAATTCTTGCGGCACACCATCATCATCATCTTACCTTTATGACGATAAATCAGTAAGAAATATAATGATTACATTAACTGTACTGACGGACTCCTCGCCTACTTTCCAATTAACATATTCAGCATGCTTACTTGTGCCGTGCGACATTCCACAGTCTAATTATCTGCAGTTAGCTACATATGGTCGCCAATTTACTAGCTATGGAGATAGCAAGTTTCTTAATGACTCTATTAACTGAGAACCAGCCAGATGTACGAGATATCAGAGTAAAAATCGAGTATCTTTATCCATTAGAAACACCCGACACTACTTAAAGTTACTGTTTCATATAATAGGCCATCAATTAATTAGGTACGTCACACGTTAAGGGGGAGGGCGTCGACGAAATGTGACAATGTGTGACAAGGGGGTGGGAGGGGTCCTAAGTTTTGTGACGTCACATTTAAAAATAGAATATATCTAAGTATTAAAATCGAAATTTGAATTGTTAACGAAACATTTTGAAAAATTCTGAAAATTGAAAAAAATATGTGACGCCACACAGGGAGGGGGGAGTCTCGCAAATGTGACCAGCTGTGACAAGCGGGGGGAGGGGTCTAAAAATCATGAAATTCGTGTGACGTAATTTATGGATGGCCCCTAAGCAAGACGGAAAAATTAGTGTCCGACCGAAGATTCGGTTTCGGTTTCGGTTTCGGCCAGTTTCGGCTCAAAAATCTAGTTTCGGCACCAGTTTCGGTTTCGGCAGAAAACCCACCGAACCTTTCGGCCGCGCCGAAACTCTGCGTTCGTGAATTATCGCGCGTCACTCGGTTGATTTCGGGAGAGTTCGTGTCTCGCGTTGCAACTGCCATCGTCAGCTGTCAGATCGCCGGCCGTTCCGGCGTGATTGTTTTGTGAGTTTAGTGTTATTTCTCGCTTTATTGGCCTTTATTAAGCATTGAAGTTCTTTCCGTTGAGGTATTCTCTCGGATTTATGAATGATGAGAATTAAGTATGTAAAAGAAAGTGGTTATATTATATTATATTTGATTCACACATTCATCATTTATTTATTACTTATGTTACGGTACATTTGTTTAAGGGCCCGTTTCCCGGCCGAGCGTTTTGGGCGTCTGGATTGGTCGAGAGCGCACAAACCCCGCCCACTTTTGTTGCGAAAATATCGAAAATCATTAATTGTGACGTGAAAAACTATTGCTTCACCAAAATCAAACTAATTTTTTAGGCATTATCTTTCTCCATATATTGGTGAAAAAAATAATAAAAATTCTAAGCCGTTTAGAAGGAGATAGAAATTTTAAGACGTAAACAGCTTCACTTAGTTTTTTTTTTTCACATAGTAAATGAGCATGCTTCAATAAATACGGTGATATTTTTTTAACATTTTTACTCCACTCGTCTAAGAGGAGATAGCATTCAAACATGCCTCGTTAGGTGCTGATCCAGTCTTAAGGTTATTGTTGCTGGATTTAACATGCCCAAACAACTACCAGCTATCATTTAACTGTGTGTGACGTTCAGATACATAATTTGTTATTGGTAAAATAATTTGCTGTTGTCCGTATATTTTTGAGAATCAATCTGAACGTGACATACCTATCTACTTAAGTAGAAAATGAAAACGGGGGTTTAATATATTACAATTACGATTGCCACACTAAATTATAAAAAAATATGAAAATTCCACAAAAACCCTAAATTACCAACTGCAATTAAAATTTAAAATGATCTCAATTAATGTTAAATTTAGTTATAAACATATTGTGATTATAAACGCAAACGAAATACTCAAATAATGAGGTTCTTTTTTTAATGTAAGTGTTGATTATTGTAATTTTTTTGTTCCAAGAAGTGTTAACATGATTGTTATTTTGTGTTTATTTTAATCAGAGCAGTAATATTAAAAAAATAATATTAGTATTAATACTTATATTTTCAAATACTTCAATTATTGTTTTTTATTTCATGGAACACATTCTAACATTTCTAACTGTCAATATAAGGGTATACAATAAGCCAAATTTCAGTAAACAAAAGATTTCTAACTTGTCTGAAAAAGGTTCGGTTTCGGTTTCGGTTTCGGCCGAACCTAAAACAGAAGCCGAAGATTCGGTTTCGGTTTCGGTTTCGGCAGAAAATCCTGTTTCGGTCGGACACTAGGAAAAATGTAGAAAACCTTTTAGATCCAAAACTGTACAAAACATTTTGATGGATAGACAGGTCTTACTGCCTCAATTTCTCTAGATAATGTAATAGGAGGAACATTTTATTACACGCTATAAAATTTACAACGAGCTGAAATTGATACAAGGGGTAGATGCTAGTGTAGTACTTTTCGGTATACCTAAAAGCTATTTCTTCCAGACGTCTTCTTCATTGGCGGCGTCTTCATCAGGCGCATGCCTCACGCGAGCACTCACTTTTGACGTCGGAATGCATAAACGTAATGTCATAATATGAGTGCTCGGGTGAGGCATACGCGCCATATGGACACATCTATTTGGTAGAAAGTAAATTAAGCAGAATAATGTTCTCAAAGTTTTTAAATCTATCACATGATGAATGCTCCTCAAATCATAATAATACTTCTTTCCAAAGTGAGAAATGAAAAAACCCAATTTGAACAATCCATTCCCAAAGTTCTCGAAGAACGAAAAAAAATACGAGTGGAAAATTGGCACATAGGTTTCAGACTGTTTCACCTAAATTGAATAAGAAGATACAAATTGACAAATTACACGACTTGGAAAACGTCTAGGCGTCAAATGTGAACAATTTACGAAATTCCGAAGTGGACTTTTTACACCTGCATTGAAGAGTAAAGTACTTAGTAATTATGCCAAGCGCCTAAAATTATAAGTACCTAGGCACTTATGCTAAAAAAACGCAAAATAAAAGTTCAGAACTCCAACCTAAAAACTATTAAGACCGACTCCAATCTAGATTTTCCTGAAACCTGACAGTTTGAAATACTTTAACAAAAATCCGGCAAAGTTAACGGTCCTGAGGGAAATTAGAATAACTGTCGCGAGTACTGCGGAGTTTAGGGCGGCCTTTGATTAGATGTAATGTTGAATTCCTGCCAAGATTTTTCAACAGGGAATTTTTCGCAATTTCCCATGTTTTTGCTGACTTGACGACTAATTTTTGTTGATCAGCGGGAAATTTTAAGTAGATTCTTTTACAAGCCTACTCGATGTCTGATTGCTAGGCAAAGGCCTTAGGATACCACTGCACTGAAGATCGTAGCTTACAGGAGTATGAATGGTGGGAGAATAGTGCGAGCATTATAAAAAAGCAAAGCCAATCCAAAGCCATCTAAATGACACAAAATTATAGTCTAACAAGATGGCCAACGAAAGAAAGGGAAGCTTTATTAAAGAAGTGACAATATCTTTAGTTCGCTCGTTCAAATGTAACAAACAGCACTTACTAACATTCCAAGACCAAGATCGATAGGTCCCCCGACCTTCAGGGTGGGATTTGAATATCTCTACATGCGTTGGTTGGAAACCACAAAACACATAAATCCCGTAATAAATTTACGTCATATTTTTTTTCCTTATTCAGAAATCTGAACTCTATTTTCATACATGAGGTAAGTACATACAATAGTCTCTATGACGGCCATATTGCTAGGCACAAATACCATTCTGTTGTTGTTATTATGCGTGATAACATACTCCATGGTGATACCTATTACGAGTAGAACATGTCCGTCTTACGTAGATGCTCTGATGCTGAGACAACTGATATCAACTGCTATTAACAGACTTATAAACAAAAATGTCCATTAACAGAAAGTTATGAGTAAGATGAAAATACTGGTGATCTGGTAAACTAACGCTAAGACCGTTGATTTAATGTAATCTTAAAAAAACTTATTAATTAAGATCCTATCTCCAGCGTAGCTGCAACTAATCGAAGGCAAAAATTACGAAATCCAGACAATATTAATGATTCATTGACAACGTTTTCGTATCATATATTATATCTAATCAATTAACGGCCACCTACTGTATAATTCTAATCTTGGAAATATGAGGGGTTTATTTATTGCAAAGAACAATTATCTGCGGGTTTCTCAATTGAGAATTTCGAGATCAGCGGGGCTAATAGCTACACTATACAAGATTGGAGGAATTCTGCAAAAGCAATTCAATCTCCGACCCTCCAGCAGAATCCGCGCTTTCGGATCTCTCACTCATCGTAGGAAACACACTACATTACGTCGATCTTAATACCCTGGTCGAGCCAGCCGTGTAAAATCGTCATTTGGTTTGCGTCAACTATTTCTATCCCGTGCCAATCCCATCCATATCCCTTCCGCGATTGTTTATATCGGATTGTCCACAGCGACACACCTTTACGAAAGTCCCTACTTGACCCGAGTGGACATAAAATCCAAGTTTACGACAAGTCTTTTCCGATACGTTTAATCAAACGTGAGCGAGCGCATTATTGTTTAAAAATAGCAAAACCGGCGACCAAAACAGGTTATGCTTAGAAACTGGCTACAAATTCGACACAAAACTGATACAACTCGTTTGCAGGCTAGCAACAACATTAGAGGTGACACCGAAAACATGCAAAGTAACAAAACACTGGATATTACGCAGGATACAAGCGCTATCAAGCGACGCAGTGCAGGAAATACATTGTGATTATCCGATCAATTATACCACTCAGATGTGAGCAGGGGCCCTACCACCACCTCTTATAGCAGTATTGTTTTAACGTGTCAGTGACTTTTTGTGCAATGACGTTTCTTATTGTCATGACAATAAGGTACGGCATTGAACAAAAAGTCGCTGAAACGTTAAAACGTTCCTATAATTGAATCGCGATAAGAGGTCGTGGTAAGCCCCCAGAACTGTCTTTTGTAATAACATGGTGCTCGGATCACGTTGCAGACACGTTTTTACAAGCTGCTTGCACTATGGTACACATTCGATGGTAAAGTTACAGAGCTTGGGGTAGCGTCTCCATGCTTTGGAAGGTTAGCCGCTCAATAGACCAGCTAGACAAGTGGCTGACGTCTACGAGAGTTGACATAAGTCACGCGATCTACATAGCAACTTGTTGTTGATCTACATAGCGACGTTTGATATTCCCATACATTGTGAAGTCTATTATATTCTATTCGATTAGCGTTCATGCCACTTGTCTAGGGGGATCGGTAGACGATCGGAGATTAAGCAACGCTTGGCAATGTCAGTCAGAGATAAAATAACTTAACCCAAGATACAAAAAAAAAATACAAAAAAATAACATTTACAGTAACTGTGGTGGCTGTAAAGGTCAGCAATATGTGACCAGTTTGTGGCATTTGAACTAAGCGTCTCCGTGCTTCGGACGGCACGTAAAAACTCGGACCCGATGGTTGTCATCTAGGCAGCAGTCGTTAAGCCTTGGCAGAGGCCTCCGGCTTGTACAACTCTGATACCAGGTTGGCCACTAACCATACTATAAGGAGAAAAAGAAAGGTAATTGGTTCCGGTCCTGACCAAACTTAGATCTAATTGGCATACATCGTCCATAACTGCCGTCTACAAGATAATAGTTTCTTCCCTATAACATCACCTCTTATTACTATCTCCACCAAGCCAACTAGGAACCTGTCAAATGTGACGTCACCCGCACAAAAAGGCGGTGGCGGTGGCGGTGTGCGTGGGGTGTGGCGGGCGGGAAGCCGCAGGCGGTGGAGGGTGTGCGTGCGGTATACGGACGGAGAAGCCGCATTCCATCCGAGTTCCTAGTTGGCTTGGTGGAGTAGTAGCGTAGTAATTCATTTACGTCTTTTTTTTTTATAGGACTTCGTTGGCAAAAAGCTTACGGCCCGCCTGATGTTAAGCAGTTACCGTAACCTATGGATGCTTACAATACCAAAGGCATTGCCCGCATATTGCCGACCTGAAAGGGAGTGGGATGGAGGGAGGGGGATGGGGGGGTTGGGCTCGCGGCTCTCTCACTCATCGTACGAAACGCAGCTGTAATAGCTACTTTACGCCGATCTTCTGTGAGAGGGTGGTACTACCCCGGTTGAGCCAGCCCGTATATGAGCTGCAGTCAATTGGCTACAGCTTGGCTCTACCACCTAAAAACGTCTGCAGATGAGTCGCAATGATCATAAGGAGCTGTTATGCAAAGATATAAGCACACCTAGCACATGTTACAGGGGTAACAGGCCTGCTAGTAAAATAATCCTAGTTTTTCGGTCGCTGCCCGTTCCGTTTCTAACCCTAACAGCTATAACAGCATAAACCTTTCTGCTGTTCACATTCGTACCAATTGTTCTAACGCCTTACCCTCGACCCTTGAACTATCAATCCTGATAGCATTATAGCAAATGCCAAAGAGTGTTTGTATGTTTATTGGGCAATCACGTCATTACGTGGAACGATCTCTTGGCAATATCGCAGTTACTGAGGCGGGAATAACAGAGCACTTGATGATGTATACGAAACATTTGGATAAGATTTTAGGGCGGAGGCTGAACCTACGAGATTTGGATACGTATTTGTACCTATTTTATACTAGCTTTTGCCCACGACTTCGTCCGCGCTGGACACCAATTTCCAATATTGTAACTTCAAAAATGACAAACTTTCATCCCCAAATTTAACGCCCTTAGGGGTTGAACTTCAAAAAATCCTTTCTTAGTACACCTCTACCCATCAAGACACACACCCTCCAAATTTCAAGTCCCTACGACCAGCGGTTTAGGCTGTGCGTTGTCTGTCAGTCAGTAAGTGCGTCAGTCAGGACTTTGATTCTTATATATTTAGATAACCAGACTGTTAAGCTCTGGTATGCCATCAGCTGTGATACCTGGCAGACTATAAATTAAATAGTGTCTCGCGTAAATCTACGGGCTGGCTTACAAAGGGTTAATGGCCACTTCTGCAGGACCATCATTATGCTGGATACCGCAAATAGAAAATACACTGCAACAACCGTTTATCAGGTGCTTTTCAGCCTGACCTGTTTCTCCTATTAATTAGGCAGCGCGCGCGCGTACAGCATGCTGTACCAAACACCTGCATTAACCCCCACGTCGCGAGTTGAAGGGGATCTTATTAAGCCATTAACATCCTCAGTTCCGTCATTCCACCATTACTGAGATGAAAGTCCTAACAGACTATGAATCTTTTATTAAACTTCGTGCCGGCGATAACTCTGAGACATATAACCTGGGTGTGTGCAACTTTCACCGTTTAAGAGATTTATTGAGCAGATTTAGAGGCATCCTATAGTCGCTAGATATTCGGAATTACCTCTAAAGTTTATTTATTGTATTGTCTCGAAGTTAGGGCATCCAAAACTAGATTTTAGTTTCATTATTATTTCCCTCTCTCTATTTCCCTCCATATCTAGTAGAAAACTAGTCTAGGGCGAAAGTTTTCAGATAGATTACCACATTAGGAAGACAGATCTTCTAATATAAATCCATGCCCACGATTTTTTGACCAGTAACAATCGATATGTCTGTGTGCGTGTGTCAAGATTTGACGTGACCTTGTCAGGACCAATGAGCAGTCAGTACTCGCGCCCGCGCACCTCAGTTCACTGAAAAGTTTGCATTGCAAATGAATACTACTCCACCAAGCCAACTAGGAACCTGTCAAATGTGACGTCACCCGCACAAAAAGGCGGTGGAGGTGAGCGGGAGGTGTGCAGCGGGAAGCCGCAGGCGGTGGCGGGTGTGCGGCCCGTTTTCGGGCGAGGAAGCCGCATTCCATCCGAGTTCCTAGTTGGCTTGGTGGAGTAGTGGGTATCAGGCATTTACTGGTTATGTGGTCGATGGGGCCAGCTCTGGTATTTTTCTGGCCACCTCACGCCCTCCGGATCAAACATCCGACATGTATGGACTGTACTAGCCAGGACCAACAGTATAACGTGCCCTTCGCAACACGAACGGAAACGCTAAGTTGTAAATGCGACTAGCGCTCACACATCCAGGCTAAGATTGCTAAATTGGTCGAATCATCCAGGTGTTAACCGCCACAAGCGCTATTGTTTTCTTCCCAGTCGTTAAGTACCTCAATTCTGAGGATCATGACGATTATGTACAATAATACTCTACTTCTGGAGGGCAAATTTCCTCCACCGGCTTTTGTCGACCGCGACGTGTATCGCTTTTTGCAGTTGGAGTTGCGTAAAATCAGTGATCTGCGAGCTCCATCTAGCGGGAGGTTTGCCTCGAGGTCTTTTTACCGCTACTTTTCCCGTCATAATTAGCCTTTCCGCTATTCTTTTAGGCATATGAAAACAGATACCTGCAATCCTACTCTTATGGCTATGAGAGTCAGATGTAGCTAGCCTTCCTGTACAATATATTCGGTTTGTCCAAATAGTAGAAACTTCTAAGATTGAATTACGCCAGCTCGATAAAGGAAACGAGAAAGGAAGGAAACATGCCCTATACGTATATACAGCGTTAAGGAAAAGGTCAAAATTTTGTAGGAAGCTCGAGAATGTTCGAGACTCTTATATCTAAATTGTACAATAACATGGGTTGGGCAGTGTGCTTCTATTGATTCTGCGCTAAATAAGATTACAGATTTCCTCTGGAGACCAAAGGCACAGTCCAAAGGGCTCCAGGCTGTTTATGCATACTTTAGGACGTGTTTGTCTAGCAGTGGACAAAGACGTCCGCATCGAAATAACTTAGCGGTTAGTGCGACTGCGGTGATCCCATCTAGTCGACGCAACACTTGCTGGGGTATCCCTTGTGCCCGAACACCTGCACGAGGACTTGAACGCGGCCACACCCAACGCTATTTATGTGGCCGAATACCTTGTAAATAAGGTCTTACAATAGTAGAACTGTTGACACGCAAAGAAAAAGAAGTGTTTGACGTATTGTCGAATGGCCGACAACATGCGTCCGTCGTCTGTTTTTCCGAGTGCGTACAACCCAAATCTCTTTAAAAGTAGGGTGAGCAGGCATCTTCTGGGTACGCTCGCTCACGGTCGACCTCATCTCTGCCCCTACGGCAAGACTGAAGTCAAGAGCAATCCCATTTTTTATTTTAAAAAAAAAATCGATATCGAATTTAAGATGAAGAATCCACGAAGATAGTATTAGTTAATAACCAATGGTTTTCAATTGGTTGAAAAATAGGAGGCTTTGTTCCAGAAGTCTTTGAGCTAGTCGTATCCCCCCCATAATCTCTCTACCTGGTCCAGTTGCCCTAGCACGCATGCCATGACAAGACTTTCGTCACGCATTATGTCGCGCCGAGTCCCTCTCTCCCTTTCTTAATGCATAGAAGAGAATGAGACAAAATCGATTTATCTCGCGCTTTGTCTTGTCACGTTTGGCTGTGCTACTAGGGCAGTAACGTTGTGCCATTAATTGCTAATAGCAGTTTTATTTTAATGTTGCCATACCGGTTTATTTTTTCTAAATTCAAATCAATTCGACTGTTAGGCCTAGGCCGCACAGCGGTTATATCCGCGCTGTTAAAACCGCGTCCTATGGAATCGTATGAACCGCAAGTGCGGATAGGTTCATAATATGATTCCATAGGACACAGATTTAACGCGGTTTTAACCGCGTTAACCGCGCCGATATAACCGCGGTGGGGCCTAGGCCTTAAGGTAAAATCAATTTTAATTGCCAATTTACGTAAATATACGTAAATAGTGACGTAGGTACATTTGATTTGAATATGTTTATCAGTTTTAAAATGAATGCAATTAATTAGAGACTAACACGTGAGGTAATACGTACAAGCTATATAGGTTTCTTATATAATTTGACTTCTGTATATTTTAATTGTTTTTTTGTAGGTTAATTCGAAGTTCTCATTATTTATTCTGGACGATATTCTTTAGTGTTTGGGATCATCCACAGAGTAAAGACTAAAGAAAGAGGTGCCCTTATTAGATACTTGTATGCACAGATTATAGAAGTAGACAGATGGAGTCTTGGCAACAAACGATGTGAAGCCGGGTAGCATTTTATGTGTGCGTGACAACTAGGAGCGGCACTAAGGAAATATACATTTGTGTGCGTGTAAAGTTGTGTAGCTATAGAGCGAGATTGTATTCGCTTTCACGTTTTGTATTTGCTTTGGTGGCTTCACTTTCGTGTTCTACGCACTCCATCTGTATTTTTCTGAAATCTGTGCTTGTATGAAACAAAACGTGGTCATTGTTTTTTCATTTTCATTTTACTATTTACCGGTAAATAGTTGAACTACTCGCTTCGTTTTATGTCGATGTTAGTACTAGGCCGACTTGCTTAGGGCCAGTCCCCTTAGTAACTGGTCCATGGGATCATCTTATGTATATAGGACCCATGAATGTAGGATTGTAGGAAGGTAGGGTGTTTAATATGTTATTCATATTGTACAATACGTGTCCTAGTTACCAGGTAACTGGTATCAATTTCCTCAATCAGAGTTATTTTAAACATCAAATACATAAATAGCAGTTACATTATTGTTTCAAATGCAGTTTCCCCAACAAAGTAGCAAATTATTCCAATGCTATGATTTCTAATGCACCTAATTACTAATGAGTATACTAGTTAATAACTGACTTTAATGTAATGTAATAAAGTATGTTGTTGTGTTATTAATTATTGTTTTAATTAGGAGAAATGTTATTTAATTAAAAGCACTTTATTAAATTTATTTTTTGTCAGATAATATCAACACCATCTGTATGGTCCCAAACTAAGCAACGCTAGTACTATGGCTACCATACAATGGACTGGGGGTGATCCCAATGACACCCAGACCAGGATAAAATACGAAAAAACTGTTTCTGTTGCCTCTGGCGGGAATCGAACACACAACCACCTATATAAAACTGTTGGGTGATTCTGGAAAGCCTGGAAAGTGCAAAAATATTTTTGGATACTTTTATTTTGCTATACATTCTTACTTTGGTGACTATTTACAACATAGATAGAAAATTCAATGTGTGCGAATTCGAAAATTCGATGTGAATATGGTTTTTTAAAACATAGGTGTGTCAAATTCATAGCCTTTACACAAGCCAAGAATGTAGCCTGTGGTCAGCACAGCTGGCTGTGACATTCATGATTGATGATGATCATTTGATTTTGTCCCATTCTCTCCTATGCATCAATTAAGAGAGAGATTGATTTTTGATGCAACATAATTAGTGGCAAGTCTTGTTGTGGCAGGTGTGCTAGCCCTGCTAATTATCCGATAACTGTTTCTTGCCACTTATACCCATTCTAAGGCCAGTATTTATAAATCTACTAGCTTTTGCCCACGACTTCACCACGCATAAAAAAAGTAGCCTATGTGCTATTCCAGACTAATCTATCTCTGTGCCAAATTTCATCCAGATCCATTCAGCCGTTCTGGCGTGATTGAGTAACAATCATCCATCTAAACGTTCACATTTATAATATTAGTGGGATGTAAACTCTTAGAGTGAACTTGTCTTTTTTATTATCTTATTTTTATCATTTTAATGTCATTCTAGTAAAAAATGACATATCAAGAGCATACTCAAGGTCACTATCTGAATTGAGATCAATTGATACTGGAAGACGTGGAACCCTATGGATAACTATAATAGCACTATAATAGCGTCACGCTATGATGGCCGTTTTGACATGTAGAGGAGGGAGAAAATGAACCTTATTATAACGGTATGAGACTGGCCGTTTTAAAATTTAAGAATGTTTAAAAATTTATGTGGAACTTAATCTTATTCCGTTATAATAAGGTTCATCCTCTCCCCCCTCCACATGTCAAAATGACCATCATATAGTGTGTTCCAGACAACGTAATTTTTGTTAATTTCATTATTTTTGTTCACAAATGTCGTTCCACTCGAACCAATTTGTATTGAAAGCTATCATTATTATCGTTTTTAACAGTTTTTCTGGACAAAAATAACAAAATTAACAGTGAATGGAACGCACCAATAGCGTGTTGCTATTATAAAGCCGACCGAACCAGACCTAGATGTGTTCTCCTATTAGCTATATCCGTCTTAGATCTGGT
Source organism: Drymonia ruficornis (assembly GCA_947859195.1). Classification (NCBI taxonomy): domain Eukaryota; kingdom Metazoa; phylum Arthropoda; class Insecta; order Lepidoptera; family Notodontidae; genus Drymonia; species Drymonia ruficornis. The sequence goes on along the minus strand of OX401926.1, from coordinate 8,287,446 downwards.
TGTATGAAGCAGGTTTTAGGAACTCATGAGTTTAATTAATAAAAATACGAATACACTCAGTTTTGACTTCTCAAGGCCTACAAGTAGGTATGTCATAGATGTGTTTAAATGTCGTTTTTTCTTTTAGTGGTGGAATAATAAAGTATTATCTATCTATCTGTAGATAATAGCTACTAATATACCACAAAAAGTGTTGATTTATTACTGCTGGTTTGTGGGGCCACTCAAACAGTTTTAAAATGAATTTATTTGAAAAAACAGACTTCTCTATAAAGTATTTTTGTATGTTACTAAGCTGATGTTAAGCAGTAACTGTAGCCTATAGATGCTTGCAATACCAAAGTTGCTTGCAAGTTGTTGACCTGAAGGGGCGTGGGACAGAGGGAGGGGGGCTTCAGGCTCTCTCACTCAACAAAACACAGCTGTAATATCTACTTTACGCGGATTTTCGGTAAGAGGGTAGTATGACCCTGGTTGAGACAGCCCACATATGAGCTGTAATCAATTGGCTACAGCTTGGTTATACCACCAATAAATTTTAGAGCCCGCAATTTATATGTATATTTTATTTATATTTTATTTATATGTATATGTATGCGATTTCTTATGATAATGATTATGTATTCAGTACCCACCCTCTCTTGCTTTCAAATAGACGGTGTTCGCAACAATATTTTCCAATTCCATCAGTTCCAGTGTGGCTGATTTTATCGTAGACCCTCCACGAAGCAAGAACCCGCCGTTGCGGCCTCGTCGCCGCCTCACAACCACACACGGCTCTGCCCATCAATGTGCGTCCCCAGTGCACGACCACGACGACTCAACCGCCAAACTTATACACATAACACTACACCGCACACGGAATAAGGCGAGGGCGAAGTCCCAACAGCCCGAAGCACCGACGAGAGCGATAAACACGCAACAGGATCACGACTTCACGATTCACGAGTACGACCGGGACTCGCGACAACTAAGGGTGTGGTGTAAAGTAAGTTGGCACGCCAGTTTGTGAGCGGGAAACGACGAATCGAGCGCTCGAATGTGTCGGCGGCGATATTAAACGGTTAGTTTCTTTCAATATACACGTAAATGGAGCACACGCCCGAATTACGCGAGTTATTGATGACGGTCACCGATACGCTACGAATATTACCAATTTGGCTGTAGTAGATATTCCAGTTACCATGCCTAGTTGCTAAAAAACTACCATCTACCATTCATCACATTTAGCCGTCAGCGAATGTAAAAAGATGGGTATTATTTTAATGTTGTCGTTCCCTTTAATTATTGTGACCGTGATCTTCATTCTAAACTTTGATTTTATGCATAATCACTGCTATTATTAGCGAATAAAGTAGGAGGTATCCTAACAGGATGTTACTTTTTTTTAAATTCTATTAGTAGGTAAAGCTAATAATTATAAAATAACAAAAAAATTATTAAGTCCTGCGTGAAGCTGGAGTTGACTTTCCTTTCCTTCAGAGTCCTTAGACTGAGGGTCAGAATCGTCAGTTATTAATTATTATTGTTTGCACCAAGTCTTGGTAACACTTACTTATTATTTTATACTTTTGTTTGACTGTCTATTGTTTGCTTGTTACAACTTCTTTATCTGCTCTTCATTGGATACTTTATTTTATAAATATTACTAGGTGATATTAATTTATTTTTAAACTGGTAGATTTTTTACATTTATGGCAAGACTGTGTTCGGACTGGAACGTCATTGAACATTGTCGCCATACTTTTGTACGAATATTGCTTGTAATGGATGGAATGGATCTTGTGATGGAATAAACATAAAATATACCTAGGTAAGTTTTTTCACATTTTTTTTTTTACTTAGGTACCTATAACTTGTCAATAGATTTTTTTGGGTGTCAGCTAAATAAATTAGTATTGCAACCCTGGTGTTCCTTTAGTGATTACAAACAAGATTCCAAAACAATCGATTCATAATCTATTACAAATTAATAATTGATTATCAAAATAAAACAACATTTAAGAATATTCTTATAATTCTTATGATTATTATTTAGTTTTTTATTATGCAATTGCTTTGTTTTATTTATGCAATGGTTTATTCAATACCTTTCATTTTAGTTCCTATATTATTTCAAACTAGCTTTCAATCAGTTCTCTTCGTCTCGTTAACCAACAAACTTTCCCTCTTTGTTTGTAGGGTTCCTTACCCAAAGGATGTCAACGGGACCCTATTACTAAGCTTATGCTATCCGTATATTATATTCCTCTATGGCTTATGCTGTCCGTCTGTCATTTAAACGATATGGTTAGCTAATTGACTATACCTACCTAATGTTTCGCTACTCGATAATAGATGGCGTGGATGCAAACATTTCTATAAACAAACAAAATATTATTTTATTACCACAATTAACGCAAGAAAGTTATCTGAATTTGAAACAAATCGTGTGCAGGTACCAAAGCAATATCTAATACCTACATTTTGGTACGGAACCCTTTATGTGCGAGTCCGACACGGTCTACCGGTTTTCTGAGTTGATTATATTACACGGAAATTTTAATTTGTCAGCCATACAGAATCATAAACTAATTAAAACGATGGAAATCCAATAAATAAATGATTTCGATAATCGATTAAAGATTTCGCACTTCCCTATTACTTACTGTCAAACAAATGTCAATGTCAAATCCGGGTTTTTGCGGGAGACGTGAGACATGTGTTTTTGTTTTGAAAATACGAAGTAAATAATTTAATAATTTATAATGAATACCGACAAGTGTACTGTGTGCGGATGTTCAGAGTTGAATTTGATCGACGGATTTTACTACTGCGTGGAGTGTAACACGCAAAACACATATGTTAGGGAGACCATAGTAGAACAGAAGACACTGGGCGATGGCACCTTCGCGATTTCTTCTAAGAAGAGGATCGTTAAACTACCAAAAAAGACGATTCAGAGTGAGTAGAACTGTTGTACGAACATCTGACAAGAGATAGCTACATTTAAAGAGCTTATTATTACACTTGGCTAAATTTAGAAGTCTAAATTCAGAAGCTTCTAAATATTTAAACCATTCTAGCTTCTGAATAGCTTGCTGAATACGATTACATTTGCCTAAATTCAGAAACGACTAAATTAAGTAGCCTAAATTTAGTTAAGCGTAATAACCCCTTAACACAGAAGACTTTTTATTTTTATATAAAATATATTTTTCTACTACATTTTTCTCCTACTACTCCTAGTCCTCTCTATGGAGGAAGCAAGGGAAGTTTGTGAGCTTGTATAGTTACTTTGCTGCCCCGCAACACCTTTTTTATTGCCAAGGTTGGCACCATAACAACACCATTTTAGACATAGGTATAAAAAATATAGGTCATGTTTAAACTTGTTCTACATTGTTAACTTCCGAAGACTCCTAAATTCTATTGGGTGCGTCTACATGAGGCGAGCGTTGTCAGTTGTCAGTTTTGACATCAGAACACATAAATGTCATAACTGATGGCTTAAGAGCCGGGCCCCACCTACGCGATGCGCTGTGTTGCGCTGCATCGTCGCAAGATATTGTACTGGCACATCACCCTCCCCCACTTCGTCTCTCGTCCGCTGACACTTTCATCCATTGCAACGATGCAGCGCAGCGCTGCGCGTAGCTGGGGCCTGGCTCTAAGGCAACATTTCACCTCATATACAAGCACACATTTATTGATGAAAAATATAACATTATCACTTCAAGAAGGTAGCAATTTAAAAATAGGTACTGTTTTATAATTACAGTGAGTGGTGAATGGTACAAGTGGCATGCATTCAACTTCATTATTAATGGGTTAGCAGATGAACTGGTAGCGCTTGGTGCTAAACCAACATTTAAAACAAAGCTGCTGTGGATATGGAGCCGGTATATCAAGAAGTATCTGAATAAGAAGGAATTTGGGTATGACAAAGTTTTAATTTTGAAATTTATTATTTCAGATTAGTAAGGCACATCTTAAAATAGGTACAATACCCAGCTCTGGGAAAAGATAGTTGCCTTCATAGAGTGTCTGTCATCTCTGGCACTCATATACCTTTCATAGATGATGCTCTATAAGAAGCTAGCCTCTGTATATTAGCGGCACGTTACGAAGGCCGGTTTGACATGTGGGGGGGGGGGGAAGAAAATGAAACTTTTTATAATGAAATAAGATGGGCCATTTAAAAAAATAAGAATGTCAACAAAAGATTGCGAAAATCAATCTTATTCTGTTATAATATCATCAAATCATCCTTTCCCCTCACACATGTCACACCACCTTCATAACATGCCCCTACTTTAGTGCTCTTAATTTGCCAACTTCGCCAACTCCCACGGGCAAAGTGTAAAAAATATAGAATTTAAACAGAAGAGAATTTAAACTAATTTATAAAAAATATTACAGGCTTACCGGACAATCCCTAGACAATAACATGATGGATAAACCAGAAGACGAAGAAGAAGAAGATAATTTTAGTGAAATAAACCCAGAAGAAGAGGAAGGAGTCTCTAAGAAAAAATCTAGATCAAAAACAAAAAAATTGAACATTATAGCTGATGGTTCTAAACGGGATATCAAATTCCTTTCAAAAGGCCTCATCATGGCAATGATGTACTTAGCATTGAATTTAGACAAGAGTGAAATACAACTATCGCATCTAGACAGGTATGCCAGGGAGAAAAGGTTAAATTTTACGAAATTAGTGAGGTTTGTGCCCGAAGAGATAAATTTAAAAGCCGTTCCCTTGTGGCAGGCCTTCGCCAAATGCCATTTGAGCACGCCATATGCTGTCCGCGTGCTATGTCTCTCACTACTCAGAAAGCTGGACTTGGGCACGCCAATATTGCCTGACCTGAAGAAAATTGTCAATGATTACTTCAAGGAACTCTGTCTGCCCAAAGATTTAAAACCACTAGTGTATTCCTTAATGCATTTTGGCTTCTGTGAGTCACTAGACTTGGATGATAAAGGTAAAGAATATTTGCTACGGCTTCCCGATTACGAATGCATTGTTATGTCGTACATACTTTTAGCATTGAAATTGTGTTTTGGGATGGATGGAGATTATGAGGTTAGATTGTCAGATGCTGTTGACAAGATCAATGAGGATAAAGATCTGCCGAAGTCTCATAAGTTTGGGAAATATTCAAACACCACTGATAGGTTGTTTTCATTTAGAGAGTGGTGCAGTTATATGCAGTTTAGGAAGATCATGTTATGTAAATACTGTCTTTATATGGCAGAGCAGCATTACTTAGATATCGATGATCATGTGCATATGGAACATATGGCCAATAGACCACAGAGTAAAAGACAGTTGATAGATGACATATCAATGGATCTTCTTAATAAAATCCAACTAGATAATAGTATAGGAGTTATACCCAAAGAGGAATTCGTACCAACTTCAAGGCCGTTGTCTCTCTACACAGAAATAATAACAGACCATTGCCAAGATCCAGAACTTAAACATTTACTCAGTGAAGACTTCTCACAGTATTCTCTCAAATATGCCACAGAAAATCTTGAACTTCTTGATGTGAATTCATCAGAGAATTTAATCAAAGGTGTAACAGAATCAAATAAAATAATTAACACTCAAGTAATATTAGGTAGTATAACAAAAAAGAAATCTGATACACATTATGTTTATGTTAAGAATTGTGAAAATAGAAATTGGATGAAAACGAATCCACCGACACTAGAGCATATTACAAGTGAGAATCAAAATGCCGATAGCGATGAGGGAAATGGGAAAGACAGTGATCATGGTTACGATTCGGAATACACAGTTAATGATAAAGATGTAAATAACACAACTGAGGTAGAAACACAAGACACTGCTGTAGAGATACAAGGCACTAACTCGACAAATGACGTTACAGACAATACTGTAGATGTTCTACAAGAATCTGGTGAAAAAGAGATTGATGAACCAGAAAAGCTGATAAGAGAAGAAGATGAAGACAAGAATATATTTGATGATTCTTTTGAATATCTAGACATAGAAGGGGAAAAACAACCCGGTGCCGAAAATGACTCAGCAAACGAACAAAATGATGAACAACCACAAAATGCACCAAATGAGATAGATTTCGATGACAATGAAAGTGATATATCATGTACAAGTTTTCACAATTTTAATCCAGCAACATTCGATAGACTGAAAACAATCAAAGAGTTAGTTCTCCATGCTTGTAAAAAATATAATATTGTGGTACCTAAAGAATATAAAGATAAAAAACCTATGAAAAGAAAACTTAAAACTGATGGTATTGAAAATGGAGAGAGTAAGGCTAAACGGCCAAATAAAGCGGATAGAGAGGAAGCCAAGAAGCAAGTAGATGATTTACTTAACAATTACAATAGTCACATTGAAGGTGATTTTTTTGGGAGGCTTCAGCAGGAAGTTAAGGATGCTATTGAAAATGCAAATGAAGCTGTAACCACCGAAAATAATGCAGAACAAACCAACCTCACCGAGCGAACTGGTGATGAACAGAATGCGACGGACACTCATATGGATAACCAATCAAATAATGACGTAAATGGCAATGAAAGTGAAACAGATGAAGAAACACGGAAGGAAAGAGATGAAACTATAGAAATGGCATTATTTGAAGGCGAAGAAATGATATTAGATGATTTAATACCAAAGACAGATCCTAAATTCGATGAAAGAAATTATGATGTTAAACAATTGTATATAAATTTAAAAGTTGAAGAACCAGAAGATGTTATGGAGTATCCGCCTGAATTAGAAGAGATTGTTAGTAGAAAGATTATGCAGGCGAAAGAGGGACATATATTTGAAAATAGCAAACAAAACATTGACGAAAGCGATTCGGAAGATGATATTCCTTTAAGCCTAATCAAAGAAGAAAAAGATTTAGTAATGAGGAAGGAAGAGCACAAAGAAAATTTTGAGGCCTTGATTAAAAATGAAAATATACCAGAATTTAAGTATTGGTTCAGACATTACGAATCTGCTTTTATGGAGAAATCCAGAGATTGGAACAAGAAATTCGACGAAGAATTGAAAGATAACACTCCAGCTAGTTTCTTTTTCGTTATAAAGGAGTGTGCTTCGGTCATAAACTGTTCAGCTTTTCATTTGTACAAAAATCTACAACTTTTGGAACAAAAAATCATTATTACATCCAAATAGAATTGCCATAAGAGAAGTACATCGTCCCCCTCATTAGATGGATTTGTCATATTTAGGTAAGAAATCACTATAATTGTAATCATTGCTGGTTTATTGTGAGTTATCTTATTTATGATAACTTTGCATTATATGAATTCAAATAACTTATTACAATGTTATCGTACGAAATTAGTTGAAAATAAATTGATGAAAGTACAATGGCCATGTTTCTTATAAGTAATGCACCTTCCTCCACTCCGCTTGTGGTAGCCGTAAAAGAGAATGGCCGTTTACCGACTGCACGGTACGGCACCGGCACCGGCATAGCGGCAGTTGGCAACTCGAAATGAGAGGGACACGGTCCCAACACGGGCCTCTCGCTCGGCTCGTTTTTCTGTCTAAGAATTGTCTAGGTATAATAGAATAAAGTTAAATTTGAATAAAGAATAAAGTTAAATTTAAGCAGAATAAAGTTGAATTTCTTCTTAACCAAAAACTCAACTTGTCTATCCTCTATTAAAAGATCTTTGGTTGGATCTGAGATTATAATTTATTTTTTACGATTTTTTTTATTTTCCTTGGTTATGGCGTCGCTTTGCGCATATGCCAGTGTCAAGTAAAATATAATAATGGATAATATTCCACCAACATTACACATTATAATACAAGGAAACACAAGTTTTGGAAATTAAAACAAAAATGACAACATCACTTTTCCACTTCCCGCCAAAAAGTCTTTTAACGAATTACCTGCCTACCTACTTATTAAATACTTTTTTCGTTATAATGAGGAACACTATATTTGAATATCGAAATACGTTGACAACCGTTACTTTATGTCTGAGATGTCATAAACTTCGTAAAGTGTCTTCTGATCTGCACGGTACTGTTCGAAGCTGAATACATTGCTTCTACTACTAACATGTCGATATTAAAGACTTTGGGAGTATTTCGGATGGTTCCACGTCCACGAAATGTTATAAGCCGAGATTTTGGGCAGACTTGCACAATGTTCATCTCGACTCCAGCGAGAGTGAAATGTTCTAACGGAGTAAGTAAAATACTCAGATGAAAAGAAGTGAATAAGAATATCCCATTCTAAGCATTGAGGTATTTGATTCTTATGTAGATGCCTCATGAACCTGCGTGAGTGGTCCCTTGCAACTTTTGCCCTGTGCTAATAGCCTCAATATCCTTTTTAGGAGAAACTACTCCATGCTTTAGTTATGATGGGAGCTTGGTGTGCACCTATGGCGTACTTCATGTCGCAAATAAAAGTGTGGCGACGTGAATACATTGGAAAGTAACAAAGATAATAAATAAATTGTGTTGAATTTTCTGTGAATTTTATTCTCCGAGTATTGCGAAAGTCCATTATGTAGCCACTTCTGCACATAATGTTTGGTGGTAGCTGATGAATTCATTCTTTCCATAATACCTAAGTTTCCTTGACTCATAACTGCTCTTGATTATGTAAGCAATATGCATAGATCGAACATGTCTATTCTTAAGGGTATTCTAATTTTTTACGTTTTTGAACGAAAAATATAGTGTCTATAATACTTCAAATTTGACAATGTCATTTGTCAGGCTGGCTCTTTTTTTTTTTTTTTTTTTTTATAAGATTAGTTTTACGGCCCCTGGGAACTAGCCCTTTGGAGCCTAACATCAGTATACTTTTATTAATTTTTTTTCTTAATTCTACCTTATAACTACCTTAAATCTACCTTATAACTAACTTATTTCTACCCCCCCAAACCCTATCCCCTATCAGTAAAGTGGCGGATACTTTACTGACAAATTACTAGACTTCTTGTGAGAAGCCGAAAATCATGTTTCATCACTTTTGTTCCAATTGCCCACACTCACGCACATTTATGACCATATAATGGTTAATATTCCGCCAATATTACACACTATAATACACGAAAACACAAGTTTTAGAAATTAAAACAAAAATGACAACATGACTTTTCCACTTCCCGCCAAAAAGCCCTCAGGCTGGCTCTTTTTTTTTTTTTTTTTATAAGATTAGTTTTACGGCCCCTGGGAACTAGCCCTTTGGAGCCTAACATCAGTATACAATTACATTTTTTCTTAATTCTACCTTATAACTACCTTAAATCTACCTTATAACTACCTTATTTCTACCCCCCCAAACCCTATCAGTAAAGTGGCGGATACTTTACTGACAAATTACTAGACTGCTTGGGAGAAGCCGAAAATCATGTTTCATCACTTTTGTTCCAATTTCCCACACTCACGCACATTTATGACCATATAATGGTTAATATTCCGCCAATATTACACACTATAATACACGAAAACACAAGTTTTAGAAATTAAAACAAAAATGACAACATGACTTTTCCACTTCCCGCCAAAAAGCCCTCAGGCTGGCTCACTGTCTCAGCGTTGCCAGTGCGTTACAAAAGTAACGCATCGCGTTACTTTTGACCCTATTGCGCTACGACCCGCGATACTTGCGTTAATTGATTCTAATGGGGCAAATACACTCTCGCGAGTACGCCTTGTGGAGGGCCTCGCGCGAGACGCGCCACTCGGAGGCTACACGAGTGCTACCCATCCACACTCTCATTTTATTCAGTGACAGAGTTGGGCACTAATTATTGATTAAATTTTCAATCAATTAAACTTTTAATCGTAATGCTTTTAATGTTGCACTCTGCAATTAATTTATTTAGATTAAAGTACATTAATTGTGAGGTTCAATTAAAATCAATTGCAATTATTTTTTTTAACTGTGAAAAAATCTATTACAACTAACAATTATTAGCCTCGTACAATAGGTACATGTACACAGATATCTATTTAGGTGGATGCATGTATAGATAAATAGGCATATAGAATTAGATACTACTTCGGTGAATGCGTGTTTAGGTAGGTAGGTATATAGAGCCAGAATCCCAAATCCCCCCTACTCTTCCTCTACCCCCTCAACCCCATTCCTATTCCCCCCTCCACGTAAATAAAAATTGTTAATTGGGAGAATTACAATTAATTAATTGTTGATTGTAAAAAATACAATTAATTAATTTTTAATTGTAAAAATACAATTAATAAAATTTTAATTGTAAAAAATATATTTAATGAATTGTTAATTGTAAAAATACAATTAATTAATTGTTAATTGTAAAAAAATACAATTTATTAATTGTTAATCGTAAAAAAATACAATTAATTAATAGTTAATTGTAATAAATACAATTAATTTATTATTAATTGTAAAAAATGCAATTAATTAATTGTTAATTGTAAAAATACAATTAATTAATTGTTAATTGGGAATTCTGGAAGTCATAATTACAATTAATTAATTGGAAATTGGAAATTCTGGAAGTCACAATTACAATTAACTAATTGTGACTTCCAAAAATTAACAATTATTAATTGTAAATATTTAATTGTTCTGAAATTTAATTTTCCCAACACTTGGTTCACCCGCCTCCCGCCACGCGTCCTTTGACTCCGGTCAAAAAACCGACACGGAGCGGAGCACGCCGGAGGCGAGGCGAGACATACAAGAGGAGGCGAGCGCGCAATCTACACTCTCGTGCTCGCGTCGCCTCCTCATGCCTCCTAGAGAGTCTGTAGCCGCGGTAAGAGTTATTATTCTAGGATTCGCAAAGTGCATGGAGCGGGACACTATTAATATGGCGCACTAGCACTAGTAGAACGCAGGTAAGTGATCATTTGACGCATAAATAATGATAAAATAAATTACATTTTCTATTTAATGGGAATGCGTTACTTTTGTGCTCAATGCGTTACTTTTTTAGCAGTGTGGAATACTGGCGTATTACACATTTATTTAGTAAAATCGTAAATAATTTAGCACCTTCTCTGTTCGTGTCTCAATGGGTAATGGCGGCTGGCCCACGGTTGACAGCCGCCAAAAAGCTGCCTGCACTAATTATGTGCAGGTTGCATATAATCGACTGAGGTCGATTGCGCGTGAACATTCTCCGCCCCTTGGAACAGCTGGCTGCTTCCAATAGAATCCACAGGTAGCTTCACAACTCTGTGAACGGCTCTTCTTATTGTGCCTCTGGCGGTGTACAAGTCCACTACACGGCATATTAAATCTGATCCCAAATGTAAATGGGTGATGCGACCCAAGCGCCATCTTAATGGCGGCTGGTTGTCTTCTTGAATAATGACTAAATCGCCAATACTAGGGTTAGCGGAGGCTGTCTTCCACTTGACGCGCTGCTGAAGTTCGGCTATGAATTCCTTGCTCCATCGATTCCAGAATTCTTGTCTTATCTTTTGAACAGTTTCATATTTCGATGGTCTGGCATCTTCAGGCGGTACGGCGGGAACCGATGTTAACGGCCGTCCGATCAGGAAGTGCGCGGGGGTTAAAGGGGTTAAGTCAAATACATCAGCAGATAGAGGAGACAAAGGTCGAGAATTAAGAATTGCCTCTATCTGTGCAAAAAGGGTGGTCAACTCTTCGAAAGTTAGAGAAGCGTTGCCTGCTATTCGTTTTAGATGAAACTTTGAAGCCTTAACACCCGCTTCCCACAGCCCCCCAAAATGGGGTGAATAAGCTGGACTAAACTTAAAGGAAATGCCTTCAGAACTGGCATAGTCGGTTACCGTGTCACGGCTGGAACGCAATACCCTACTCAACTCATTATTTGCTCCAACAAAATTGGTGCCATTGTCGCAGTACATCACTGACGGCTTACCTCTACGTGCTACAAATCGTCGCAGCGTCAAAATAAAGGCTTCCGTGCTAAGGTCGCTGACAACCTCCAAATGCACGGCGCGTGTGGTAAGGCAAACAAATAGACACAGGTAACATTTTAAAATCCTATTTCCTCTACCTTTCTTACTTGATATCAAAAATGGCCCAGCAAAATCAGTGCCGGTCACATAAAAGGGAAAGGTAGGCGCTGTCCTATCTGATGGCAAGTTGCCCATTATAGGCTGCATGGTTTTACCATTAAAACGCGTACACACAACACACTTCTTCAGAGTACTACGAGCCAAAATCCTACCATTTATCGGCCAATACTCTTCGCGGAATGACGCAAGAAGTTGTTGTGGACCTGCATGAAATAGACGATAATGTTCATGACGCATTAATAGCATTGTTAAATGATGTTTACTATCTAACATAATCGGATGCTTTTTGTTGAAACTAAAGTTTGAATTTTGAATACGTCCCCCTACTCGCATTATACCATCAGTATCAATAAACGGGTTTAATGACACGATCTTAGATTTTTTGCAAAGCTGGTCACCTTCTTTTAATGTGTATATCTCACTAGCAAAGGATTCTTGTTGACTTAGCTTAATTAAATGCGAAAGGGATTTTTTAAGTTCCACAGCTCCTAGACTATCTAGTAGTTTATCGTCTCTATTTCTGCAGTTATTTATAAAACGCAATACATATGCAAATACTCGCTTTAAATTCGATAACTTAGAATATCTCATAAAATTAATAATAGTTGGACATTCCACACTAACGTGTATTTTTAACTCTGGCAGATCTACTGACATATTCATTTCTTGTGGCCAATCAGCTGATTCCTTCCTTAGGAAGGGAGGTCCTCCCCACCACAAAGATTCGGACAACAGGGCTTTAGGATCGACTCCCCTAGACGCCAGGTCGGCTGGGTTCATGTCGGTAGGAACATGCCTCCATGTAAAACCTTGAGTCAATTCACTGATCTCAGCTACTCGATTGCCAACAAAAGTTTTTAATAATTTAGGTTGTGTCTTAATCCAACCTAATACTACAGTTGAGTCGGTCCATATAGTTTTATTTGTGATATTTAAACGAATTGACTGAAGTACTTTTGATGATAGTCGGGCACCAAGCAAGGCACCACACAACTCTAATCGAGGGACAGTAAGCGCCTTAAGAGGGGCGACTCTTGCCTTGGCACACAATAATTTAACCGAAATGCTACCATCTTCGTCAACAGATCTTAAATAAACGCAGGCGCCATATGCCTCCTGCGATGCATCTACAAAACAATGCAATCCTATTAATATTGGTGAGTTACACAATACATATCTAGGTAGATTTATATTAGATAAATTATTTATATTTTTAGTAATATTTGACCACTTTTTGACAATAGGGGATGGTACTGGATCATCCCAGTCTAACTTAATACTCCATAACTGCTGTAATAACATTTTAGCCTTGATTATGGAAGCACACAAAAGGCCCAGTGGGTCGAAAATTTTACAGGTCATTGAAATTATAGATCTTTTAGTGATCTTAGTATTAGTCTCAAATTCTACGACAAAGTATAACATGTCTGGTGTAGGTGTCCAGTTTAGCCCTAACACACAAGCTTGTTTAGATATGCCATGTGTGTCAGAGGTGGTACCACCTGTCAGCACCTTAGGACAGTTAGTGCGTATTTTATGCAGTGGAAAACCTGCTGAAGACAAAATCTTTTTAATTTCATAATAAATATCTCTGATACCTTCTTCAGTGCTGTGCCCAGTATTTATATCATCCATATAGATATCATGTTCTAGAATATTAGCAATATCAGAACTTGGGCAATCCCTAGCTAGGTGAAGTAGGCATCTAGTACTTAAATAAGGCGCAGATGCTGTCCCATAGGTGACAGTATTAAGCTGCAAGACCTTGAGAGGGTGAGATTCTTCTTCCCTCCATAAAATCAATTGAAGATGGCGCTGAGACTCATCTATCAAAACTTGTCTATACATTTTTTGTATATCACCAGTAATTATATATTTATGAGTGCGAAATCTAATTAAAATAGACAAAAGGTCATCCTGGAGAATAGGCCCCACATATTGGATGTCATTTAAAGACTTTCCACTTGAAGTTTTAGCCGAGGCATCAAATACTACTCTTAACTTGGTAGTTTCACTCTTTTCTCTAATCACTGCTTGATGCGGCATGAAGTAACCAAATGTGGGTCTTTCTATCTCAGTTAAATGCCCTAAATCTTTATATTCGTTTATAAATTCAGAATACCTTCGCTTGATATCTGGATTTTTAATAAACCTTTTCTCTAAACTTAAAAACCGACGTTTGGCTACAAAATAAGAATTACCAAGAGATTGTTCAGGTTCCTCCTTCAGAGGCATTTTGACAACAAATCTACCATCAGCCAAACGACGTGTATTTTCTTCAAAATGAATTTCACATAACTTTTCCTCCGGTGTCAGACATTTATTATTTTCAGAGCTTATTTCTTCTATTTGCCAGAACCTTTGTAGATCATTATGAATTTCTTTAGTGAAGTTACAAACTATGCGGTCAGGTTTACTGAATCCAATAGGACCGCTCACTAACCAACCTAGTCTAGACTCCTGTAACACCGGCTTATCTACACCTAACTTAACCCGCTTTGTACCTATAACATCCCAGTACATGTCAGCTCCTATCAGGATATCAATTTCACCCGGCTGATGAAAGCTAGGATCCGCTAACTCAAACTCTGCAGGTAAGTGTAAACTTTGCATATTCACCGATGTGCTAGGTAACTTGCCTGTGATTAGTGGAACAACTAGGCATTTTATTTTAGCAGTGAAAGATGAGATACGTGAATGTAACTGTAATCTACAACTTTCCGTAATGTTCAAAGAATAATTATTAATTCCAGAAACCTTTAATGGCTCAATACAGTCTGTCTGTAAACCTAACTTATTTTTCAGCTTCGCCGTCATAAATGAAGATTGACTGCCGTTGTCTAACAGTACCCTAGTTAAGCAGGTCTTACTGTTTTTCTCATTATAAATTTTCACAACTGCAGTACATAACAAAACTTGACTGACAGATACAACGGACAGTGTTACTGGCGTAGAAACTGAACACTCTGAACTAACCACCATATTAGTGCCTTTATTATTAGTATCAGAAGTATTTTTGTTTTTATTTGGAATATGTAGCAATGAATTGTGCTTGTATTTACAGAGCCGACATGAACCTTTCAGCCGACACCGGAAAGTATTGTGGCCCTCACGGAGGCAATTAGCACAAATTTTTAATGTACTTACTTCTTTAATTCTATCTTTTACATCAAGGTCAGTGAACTTTTTACAGTTATAAACTCTGTGACCCTGTTCCTTACAGAATACACATACATAATCACATGTGTTATTAAAACAAGAGTTTGACTCCATATTTCTTGAGTCAGTTTTATTTTTATTGTTATTTATGTTTGTATTATCCTTCTTATTATAGACAACCACTTTTTCCTGACTAACTGTGGTTTCCAACACATTGGCACGACTGCGGATAAAATCATAGAATTGTTGTAAAGTGGGGATTTTGGCAAGAGTATTCCTATGTTCTTCCCACTTCCTTTTAGTGACCAAATCTAACTTCGCTGACACCATGTATATAATAATAGTATCCCACTGGTTAGTCGGTTGGCCCAACGAGTTGAGGGCACGTAGATTTTTAGAAACTGTGTCTATAAGACTGCGCAAACCTTGAAAGGAGTCAATATTAATTTGTGAAATATCAAACAATGCTTTAAGATGATTATTTACCAAAATCTGTGTATTGTTATATCTGTCACATAGTAACTTCCATGCAACATTATAATTAGCAGAGGTAACCTCCAATGATTGTATCACCTCAATGGCACTTCCCTCCAAAGAGGATCTCAAATAATGAAATTTGTTTATGTCATTTATCGACTTATTTAAATTAATTAAAGAATGGAAGGTGTCTCTGAACTCTAACCATTTCAAATGTTCACCACTAAAGCTAGGTAACTTTATTGTAGGTAACTTGATTCCTTTAAAACCTTCAGTGCAAGGTTGACTATCTGCATTGCTGAAGTTATCAGAGTTCGCATGATTATCAAGTAAATCTTGCATAATCGACAAAATGGAAATAAACTGCTCATCCAAGCTATCACGTATATCAATCTCATCCTGTAACTCTGCTTCCTCACAACAGAATTCAATATCATTTTGTAATTTTTCAAACTCTGTGTACATATCTCGACATTTTACCATACGCAAGTTTAATTCTTTTACTTCAACATTAGTAGGTGAATCTAGCGCTTTAAATGTAGTTACCTGGTTTAGAAACTTAGTCAGTCTCCCTTTGACACTACTCCGTTGCCTAATAAGTCTTGCAAACGTTCTTTCACCATCCATTTTTTAGTCGATGATGTTCACAATTAAAGAGCAAATAGAATTGAATAGAATAATAATTATGTGCATCGAACCCAACAGGATACACGCTCCAGCCACCACCAGGTACCGTTGAATGTCACAGCACAGCACAGGAGTCAGGTCCACTGCGGCCTCTCACTGTGGTTGGACTTGTCCGTAGGAAAGCGGGGAGCACTCAACACTTTATTATGTTGGTTTATAAACCTGAAAGCGTTATGCAAATAGCATGAGGATAGTGCAGTGTCAAGGCTTTTGTTAGAGCGACGTGTGCATTGAGAAATAATGATGTTCGTTAGGTAAACTAGGTAGCAACCTATATTTTAGGTACTCAACCTTATAGTAACGTGCAAATAGCTTGAACACAATGCAAGATAATAAAGTTATAATGAAATATGTGAGTGAAAAACAATGTGCATAGCTATTTACCTACGTAATTATTATTACCTTGTGTAACTTTTGACCATCGGGCACTGGCAACACTGCACTTTCTATCATTCGCACGAGGCTTTTTGGCGGGAAGTGGAAAAGTCATGTTGTCATTTTTGTTTTAATTTCCAAAACTTGTGTTTTCGTGTATTATAGTGTGTAATATTGGTGGAATATTAACCATTATATGGTCATAAATGTGCGTGAGTGTGGGCAATTGGAACAAAAGTGATGAAACATGATTTTCGGCTTCTCCCAAGAAGTCTAGTAATTTGTCAGTAAAGTATCTGCCACTTTACTGATAGGGTTTGGGGGGGTAGAAATAAGGTAGTTATAAGGTAGAATTAAGAAAAAAATGTAATAAAAGTATACTGATGTTAGGCTCCAAAGGGCTAGTTCCCAGGGGCCGTAAAACTAATTTTATAAAAAAAAAAAAAAAAAAATATCATTCGCACGAGGCTTTTTGGCGGGAAGTGGAAAAGTCATGTTGTCATTTTTGTTTTAATTTCCAAAACTTGTGTTTTCGTGTATTATAATGTGTAATATTGGTGGAATATTAACCATTATATGGTCATAAATGTGCGTGAGTGTGGGCAATTGGAACAAAAGTGATGAAACATGATTTTCGGCTTCTCCCAAGCAGTCTAGTAATTTGTCAGTAAAGTATCCGCCACTTTACTGATAGGGTTTGGGGGGGTAGAAATAAGGTAGTTATAAGGTAGATTTAAGGTAGTTATAAGGTAGAATTAAGAAAAAATGTAATTGTATACTGATGTTAGGCTCCAAAGGGCTAGTTCCCAGGGGCCGTAAAACTAATCTTATAAAAAAAAAAAAAATTATCATTCGCACGAGAAAAAAAAACAACCGGGCGAATTATTGTTTTTATTTGATTTTGGTTGTAAAGTTGAAATAAAACACAAAAATGAAGGAACCTAAACCAACCCAGGCTTCTATAGAGGACTTGACTGAATTACGGAGCTATTTCGCGACACACAACTCCGTCCGCGAGTACGTAGTACACGCATCCAAAGTGCATTCAGTTGGCTGGTCCTGCGATGGTAAAAGACTTGCTTCGGGCTCCTTCGACAAAAGCGTAGCTATATTCACCTTAGAAAGAAGCAGATTGGTAAGTGAACCTATTATTTTATATGAATTTGTATATGTATTTTGATGATCATTTTATAGGTTATGTTTTGTTTACAAAATTAAAAACGCTTTCCATATTGTAGGGTCAAGACTACATGTTCAGGGGTCACACCGGGTCTGTAGATCAGCTATGCTGGCACGCTTCACACCCTGACCTGTTGAGTACTGCCAGCGGTGATAAATCTGTCCGAATATGGGATACAAGGTAATATATCAAATTTTTCCTTTGGCATTAACATTAAAAAGTGTCTTCGTCACCATGTTGACATTGGCAGAATCACATTGGGCCTGACTCAATGGAAAGAGGCCATAAGGGAAGAAAAAAACATAGTTTTTTTTTTTTAGTCTGTTAAATGTCCCACTGCTGGGCGAAGGCCTCTCCTTTCTGTCTCCACAGGTCTCTCCGGGGCTTGTAGTGGCCACATTTCACCCGCAATCCCACTCCAGCTTTGCAGATTTCTTGCCCACGACAGTAATCCAAGTAATGGAGCACAGGATGGGGTTTCTGATGCGGTCCATCCGTTTTACATCTAATATGCTGCGCTCCATTGCCTTAACATATTAAATAACATGACCCCTAAAGTAATATACACGTTTTTGTCCATTAGATCACACAAATGCGCAGCGACCATACCCACAAAAGGGGAGAACATCAACATAGCATGGTCCCCCAACGGCAGCACTATTGCTGTTGGCAATAAGGAGGATCTGGTCTCATTCATTGACACAAAGACTTATAAAGTGGTATGTATAAAAGGAGTGCTTGTATACAATGTGTCTCAAAAGTACGAAATAATACTACAGGTACATATAGGTCAGTTGATATGTAGTCCGATATGTTCTAGCAAACTATACCTACCTCTTCTAGTTTCTGAGCTATTGGAGTTCAAAATTGTTACCAAAACTTTTGTCTTGCGACCCTTAAAAAATCAGCTGGTTGTGTAAATAAGCACACTTCGACGTGATTAAGGAGTGATAGATAGGACACATGTTTTGTACCTACTAACATAAATACTGAAATATGGCAAATCAAACACATTTATGGTACCCTTGGTTTATATCTTAACGTTGAGTAGGTAACTAGTAGGTACCTAACATAATACATCGAGTTTAGTAAAACTTAGACACCAAAATGTTTGTTTTCCTTGATTTTGCATGAAAAAATATCTTCTTAGCTCAAATTACTAACTCGTAATTTTCTATTCAATTACCAAAGGGCTAATAACAAAACAATATGCCACCATTTAAAAAATAACTTAGTTAATTAAAAGTAAAAAAGCTAAACAACATTTTATTTTCTCAATTCAATAATTTTCACTATTTTTAAAATAATATCTTTGAGTAGGTAGGTAGGAACAGATTTCTTAGTCACATCTAAAAAGCCTCTGATCTTTATTCTATGATAATTCCATTGTCATAGCGGTAAATATGTATACATGGTGGCCATTTTTGGGGAGGATCTAATTAGATTATCGACCAATGACAAATATCTTGAAAATGGCGGAAAATCCGCGATTGGTCGAGCTCAATATGAACCGATTTCCTTTGACAAAATGCAGTTTAAATGCATGTGGTTCCGCATGCAATTTTTGTTTTATTTTAGTTCAAGCCCTGAATTTCAGGGTATAAATCTTTACTTATTGCGTAAATTCATCATCGTGCATGAGTTGCGTCATCATGCAATGTGATTGAAAAAAAGTAATTTAACTTCTTCTTAGTGGAAAAACATAATAAATAGCGCGCATTGTAAATTTCATAATTAATCAATTGCGTGGTTTTGGGCCTGTTTCAGAATTGTTACGTAATCTTTATTTTCCGAATAAATTTATTATTTTGACAGAACCGTAATGGTTCATCGTCATTTGGGTTTTTTTATTATTATTTTACGGAACCCTTCTAAACTTCTAATAATAATTGTAAGGTCGTAGTAAGTCTTTCAGTTACGTAGGATCTGTCACGTAATCTCGTTGCTTGTTAAAATGCCGGGTCGCGATCGTGGTAATAGTGGAGTGTATTCTAATAGTGTTTTTATGAAATCATGATGTGTGTTGGTGCTGCTGACGGGAAGGTGCGACAAGCTCGGGATCTGTACCGGCGGCGTTTTATCCAAGGCCGGCCGCCCGCTGATCGACGCCAGTTGCCATCCTATAGGCTATACCTGCTTTCGAAACCTATGCCTTCGATCTCAAAGCACTGGTAGCTTTCACTCGTCGTCCACTTGAGTAGGACGACATAATACCTACTCACGCCGGTACGGAATTAGAAAACCAGATAAGTACCATCATTTTCGCGACAATCCGCGAACTAGCACACGACGAAGTGCTACAGTATTTAATGTAGGTACATCACAATTTTGTGTGACGGACACTGAAAGACGATGGCCAACATCCTTACCACTTCCAACGTGTACGAGAACTTACACCCGCTGACTATCAGCCTAGAATTCGCTTTTGCAGGTGGTACATGACTAGCGTTCAGGGAGACCCTGAATTGTCAGCGAGGGTGTTGTGTTCGGACGAAGCGTCATTTACTGCAGTAGGTACGCCTTTGCCTATCCCTACGGGGAATACAGTCGTGATAATGGTATTTAGTAGGTAAACTGTATGTAGGTAGGTACTTTTAATCTGTTGATAAACCTGAATACCTACTCACCGAATTTTAAACACCGACCGTGTTATCACAATAAAGTTAAACTCGTTTTGAACGCGTGTCTAGTCAAGTTTTCCTTGTTAATTTTGACATAACTCGTCTTCATTTAACGTGTATTTATTTTTTAAATAACACGGTAAAACTTTCTATCGATTTTTTTATGAGTAGGCCTAAATGAAACATAATAATATCTTGCCGTCGGCACCGCACCGTACGCGTGTGAAGGCGCGCGGTCGCCGCGCTGCGCAAGCGACACAAGTAGCCGCGCTTTGTGTTTGTGTGCACGCCGACCGGGGGGCGGGGCCTAATACAAAGGGAGGCCGCAACGAAAGATAACATAGGAGTCGTTGACCTAAAGTAAATAGCCGGAGTTAATTCGTGTAGAAGGGCTGTCCTAAAAAAAAACTGAAAAGTAATTTTTAAGATTTGTATGCAAAATAAGATGTATGAATTCGGACTTAACACTTTACCGGGTAGTTCTTTGCTTAATGCCCATGCATACCCCGGAGTATTATTTCGTACTTTTGATACAGATAGTATAAGGGGGCGTCCATAAATTACGTGAGGTGATTTTTGAGATTTTTGACCCCCCTCCCCCTTGGTGGATTTCGTGAGATTTTGCGCGACCCCCTCCCTCCCCCTCTAATCTCACGTGAGATTTTTCAAAAGCTATATTCTAGAAGAGAAACATGTTTTACTTAATTTAAAAAAATAAATAAAGTAAAAGTTAAAGTTAAGTTTAGTTAAAAAAAAAAAACTTAATTATACCCAGTGTTCTTGCAATATTACACTGTTTCTTGGGGTAAAAAAATATACGTGAGATTTGCCGAGTCCCCCCCTCTCCCCCACGTGAGATTTGGTGAGAATTTGCTCGACCCCCTCCCGCCGTAAATGCCTCACGTAATTTATGGACTCCATGTATAAAAAATTACAGCATAATGCCTGCATTCCCCAAAGAAGTAGGCAGAGGTGCACTGAACCCATAGTTTGATCATGGTATTTTAGGCAATGGGAGCGAGCCTATTGGCACTATACTGGTACTTTTCCACTTGATGTGGGGGGGATAGGTACCATCCACCATGCTATTGCATTGGCAAACATCACACATCTTTCGAAAGACGTGGAGTGTCCTAACAATGTAATTCGTTTGTCATTGCAAGTGTTAATTGTTTTCCAGGTAGTAGAGGAACAGTTCAACTTTGAAGTGAACGAGATATCTTGGAACAACACGTCTGATTTATTCTACTTGACCAATGGACTGGGCTGTGTGCATATTTTGTCGTAAGTACAATATTATTTTAATAGAAAATATAAAATTTTTAGTCAAAAGTAAAATGGGTAAATTTTGAATAAATGTGATTTTTAGCTTGCATCTTTTCCACAAGTTCAGTAATCCTAGGACTAAGACTTCGCCCGTGAAAAATAAAATCATTTGCGGACCATATTTTGTCTCCAGCAGTGGTCCGCTAGGGAACCACGGGTCTAATAGGAAGCCCGTGCCTACAGTAGCGGCATGCTATGATGGCCGGTTTGACATGTGGGAGGGGGTAAGGATGAACCTTATTATAATGGAATAAAATTCATTATCGCATTCATTAATTGACATTCTTATTTTTTAAAACGGCCAGTCTTATTCCGTTATAATAAGGTTCATTTTCTTCCCCCCCTCCCCCCGCATGTCAAACCCGCCATCGTGGAATGCCGCGTCTATAGTGGCCTGCGCACATTGGCGGACGGTATGGCAGAGCATTTTAAATGTATCAATCGAATTTAATACTCATCCAATTGAAATAAGGTGCTCCAGCGTGCTCTTCGATGCATCGAGAAAACTGCGCTGCAACGCTCCGAGGTCGATCACCGAGCATTGAAATATGCTTTATTTCGATTGGAAAAGTATTAAATTCGATTAATAAATTTAAAATCCTCTGCCATCCCGTCCGCCAATGTGCGTAGGCCATTAGAGTGGGACGATAAACGGGCTACAATGTTTTTTTTTAATTCCCAGGTACCCGACGCTGGAGGTGCAGACGGTGCTGAAGGCGCACCCGGGCACGTGCATCTGCATCGAGCACGACCCCACGGGCCGGTACTTCGCCACCGGCTCCGCGGACGCGCTCGTCTCGCTCTGGGACGTGCACGAGCTCGCCTGCCTCCGCGTCTTCTCCAGGTAACACACATCGAACAGGGTAGTACCACGCTCTCACGGAAGATCGGCGTAAATGAAAATGAGAGCTGGAAGCCCAAACTCCTCCCACTGCCTTCTCCTTCCACTATCCCACTCATCTTCAGGTCGGCAACGAGCGAGCGATGCCTTTGTTATTGCTTGCATCTATAGGCTACGGTAACTGCTTAACATCAGGCTCTCCATCCAAAGGTTGTCTGGAAGAGATCGCAGCTTGCGATAACACCGCCCACTGTGCACTGTTTTTGTTTCTTGTTTTGTTTGTCATTGTTGTTTATGTTTTTGACTGGTGTACAATAAAGTGTTATCTATCTATCTATCTAAATGGAACACGGCTATCCTCTAGCTTGATGAGAATATTTTCATGTTTCATACTTTTTAGAGTGTGAATTTTCAGTAGTCGGGTTTTAGTTTTTGTACTACATTTTTTTTGTTGTTGATATATATTTGTTGATGCTTTGTTGTTACTTTACACTGGCTAGATACATAATATTAACCATTGCAGATTAGAATGGCCAGTCAGGACACTATCGTTCAGTTTCGACGGTCGACTCCTCGCGTCCGCCAGCGAAGACCACATCATCGACATAGGAGACACGGAAACTGGTCAGTATATCCAATCTACATTTACTCAAAAATGCTTATAATGTTGTCATTATTTTGCAAACCTGCGCTACAAAAAAGGCGCCGACAGAGTTGTATGAGATTTCATTACTGTCGTGTTTTAGCGGCCAGCAAAATATTACTGCCGTGTTTTAGCGGCCAGCAATCCATTACTGTCGTGTTTTTAAATTAAGATGAATTGACGTCATGATCGTGGCATGAGATGACATCATGGTAATTAATGTCATGTTGTGTCGTGTCACGTCAAGTCATTTTTGAGTAAAGCACTATACAAGCCTTGGTCCGCAATGACTGTACTGCTGGCCACGCTATTATGGCCTCAAGCTAAGCTTAGCTACGCTCTCGGCCTTCAAGCTTGGTCATCATTGCAGCCCTTGCTGGCCGCGCTATAAAGGCCTCGACCTTCTGTCTCGGCCTTTATTTCAGCTTGTCCATCAAGGGCTGCAATGCTGACCGCGCTGTGGTGGCCTGGAGCTCGCTACGCTGCGCTCTCGGCCATCAACACACTCATTACAGACCGTGGCAGTAATATACTATAATTCATGTATTGCGATACTCTGTTTTACTGTCAATATTTTAATGTGGCATTGGCATTTTGAGTATCTGCCGTTTATAGAACCTGCTATTTCCAGAATATGTCATGTCTGTCAGTTTAAGAATCTCTTAAATTTCAGATTCTACCATCCATCAGATTGCATTTGGCACTTGAGAATCTCCCGTTTCCTATTATCTAATAATCTAAGCCCGTTTGTAGAATCCGACATTTTAGGAACCTGACTAGTGATGGGATGTTCTCGAGAACATTCTCACCCTCGGAAACTAACTCGTGAGAAATTTCGAGAATTTATCTTCTGAAGCATGTTAAACTTGACATAAACATAATTAAACATGCAAGTATGGTGGTTTTAATTGTTTTTAAGATTGTAAGTTAGGATAACGTCACCCACAATATAAGATTCTCAAAAAATCTCACGTGTAAGTTTCCAAGGGTGAGAATGTTCTCGAGAACATCCCATCCCTAAATCTGACATTGTAAGCTCATCTGTCATTTGTGGAACCTGTCATTACACGTCACGAACGTAAATATATACTGGACTGTTCACTACTGCACAAAAAACGAGCCGAGCGAGAGGCCCCTGTTGGGACCGTGTCTCTCTCATTTCGAGTTGCCATGCCAAAATAATATTATCGTTGGGTAGTGATTGTTAGTTTTAAATCAAGCAAATAAATTAATTTAGTATTTATCGTGACTATTGTTAATATTATAAAACAATAGTCACGATAAATAATACATTAATTTATTTGCTTGATTTAAAAACTAACAATCACTACCCAAGAGATAATATTATTTTGGCATGGCAACTCGAAATGAGAGCGACACGGTCCCAACTAGGGCCTCTCGCTCGGCTCGTTTTTCTGTCTAAGAATTGTCTAGGTATAATAGACCTTAAGACAGCAGAATAAAGTTGAATTTCTTCTTGACCGAAAACTCAACTTGTCTATCCTCTATTAAAAGATCCTTGTTACACGTATAAACCCTCTACTAATGTCGTTCAGGTGAGAAAGTGGCAGAGATCCCAGTGCAAGCGTCCACGTTCACGGTGGCGTGGCACCCGTCGCGGTACCTGGTGGCCTTCGCGTGCGAGGACAAGGAGCCCGACACCAAGCGCGACGCCGGCAACCTCAAGCTGTGGGGGCTGTCCAATAACTGAACACGCACCGATACTGACTTAATTAGGGAAAACAATGTCGCAGGAAGTCCTGACTTAATTAGGGTGTAGCGACTTCACATCTCGCTACCAACAGATGGCGTTAGTTGCACGCGCCAATACAAAAATGAAGGCCTGAACCACGCAAGCAAGATTCCCGAGGCACTCGACATATATACGAGACCCCGACAACAACCACCGGGGCGTAGCGGCCGACCCCGCCAGGCATACCACCCGCCTGGCCGGAAGATCTTCCCTTTACCGCTAAAAGGGCAAACAATGTAGCAGGAAGTCCTGACTTAATTAGGGCAAACAATGTCAGAGGAGGTCCTGCCTATTATACCACCAAGCCAACTAGGCGCTTGGGTGGAATGCGGCATCCCTGCCCGCGCACCCGCCATCGCCTTTTTGTGCGAGTGACGTCACATTTGACAGGTTCCTAGTTGGTGCGGTGGAGTAGTAACTAAGGTCTGACGGAGATTTCGGTCTCGGTCTCGGCCGTTGTCAGAAAAAAGTTTCGTCTCAGTCTTGGCGAAAATGCAAATGCGCGTAACTACAGTGGCGGCACGTTATGATCGCCGGTTTGACATGTGGGGGGGGGGGAGAAAATGAACCTTATTATAACGCAATAAGACTTGCCGTTTAAAAAAAATAAGAATGTCAAAAAATGAATGCGAAAATGAATCTTATTCCGTTATAATAAGGTTCATCCTTTCCCCCGACCACATGTCAAACCGGCCTTCGTAGTGTGCCGCTAATATAAAGAATTTGAATTTGTGTTCGGCTTAAAACCTCTACGACCTCGCGCGCCACAAAGCAATAACTTTTTTTGGTTGGTGCGTGACCTTAATTTTATTTTTACAATGTTGGTATCACTACCCAAGACCATAGGGGACTTAAAAAACAATTGTCGGGTCGAAACCGTCGACAAACTCGAACTCTACCTTTAGCTTAGTTTTTAAGAATGAAAATAAATATTTTTTTATTGAATACAGTTTATCACTTAGTAGATACTTAAGGTGATGGAGTCGGTTGAGTTGATAGCACGTTTTTACGAGATGGCGTTGTAGTCAACAGATTCTACTTATTTATTTTTTACGAGATATTTCAGCATTTGTGAGATATAATCCTATTAATTGAGAGTAAGACATATTGCACTGCATTGATATATGCAATAAAATCAACCTGAAATCATTCAGAATCAGAGATGATATCCTAAAACAACTTCTGTCACTTTTTATTGTAATACACACACGCACACATTGACAGATATTGTTTTTTTAAGCCACTAGAGGGCGTTTTTTTAAAATTTATTTTTAGAGCCACTAGAGGGCACTTATGTAAAAATATGAATTTGTTTTATTATACTCGTGCTAAAATAAAAATACAGCTGTTATATAATTATTTTATTGCAGGATGTTACTAAATATACTGAAAATATAACTGTAATAAACTTGTTGGTGTATTTCACTTTGCCAACATGAAATCAAAACATTACTGATAAATAAATGTGGTATTCCATGTAAACGTATTTTTATTTATAATAATAAACCAAAACTCAAACTCAATTTTTTTTTTATTCAAGTAAGCTATATGTAGCGTTTATAAATCGTAAAAAAAACAATATTTTAGCGTTACCACCGGTTCGTAATGTTGCTTCCATTGAGAAGAACCGGCAAGAAACTCAATGGTTACTCTTTTCAAAAGAAAAATAATAATTGTACACATTATCAAACAGCAACGCTATGTGAGCAGGCAGGCATAAGTACACAATGTGAATTAAAAAAAACTAGCCTAAAAAGCTGTGCATGCCTACTCCCACTTTACAGTCAAACCAAAAGGTGAGTAAATAAGTGAATAAGTAACAAAAATGTATACCTATGTATACCTTTATACCAATTACAATAATATTATACCTAACAAAAGCGACTGGTGGAAGTAATGGAACAATGACAGTAATGGAACAATAAATTAATATTATAAACAGTAATGGAACAATAAATTAATATTCTATACAATAATGGAACAATAAATTAATATTCTATACAATTCTAATAATAAAAAATACTATAATTTAAAAAACTAAATTTTTGTAGCACGTCTCGTAGTCGTCGTCACCTTGTCTTCGCCACCTTGTCTCCACCTTGATTTTTGCCGTCTTCAAACTTCCGCTAAAAAAGTAAAACAAACATGTTTATTGTTTGGTAGGTATTGCAATGATACGCCTGTGCATCTACGTTGCGCCAATAATATTTTCTACATTCAATAATAATTACCACAAGTGTCTTCATTGTTCTTCTAGTATAATAATCATAAAACGTTATTGTAAACCCTCAGTCGATGTAGAAGGAAGATTTTTCACTGGAACAAATAAGTACAATAAATAAATATTCATATTCATTTATTTCGTGATAATTATAATGCGATATCATAAGTGAAATAAATAAGATTCCTTGTAAAAGGATTTAGTACCTGTTACTTTAGTGAAATCCATACATTTTGCATTTTTCTGAACACGTCTCAGTATTATTTCCGGAAGAACACTAGTTTTGAAAAAAATTACCAGCTTGGACACCATATTATAAATAAATTCGTCATCACGAGAAACTTCAATTACAGTAAGCGGCTGTGTGACGGAGATGAAACAAATGAAGTAACATTTATTCATCTTGGTTACTCGCAATTGACCCTGAACCTGAAAAATAATTAATTGTAGTATTATAGTTACCGTTGGTTACTGAACAAATTTATAATGGTCTTTTGTAATTTGTTCTAATCTGGTGTGAGAGTGTAATAATACATTTACTAACTTGATAATAATAATCATGCTTTTTATTCATCACCAGCAAGTTATTTTCCACCTGTAGAGCAAAATATTTCTTCTCACGTGCTGCTTCCTCTAGGCTTTGAGATCTCCTTGACAATGATGGAAAGCACTTGATCTCAATGACAGCCTTTTCATCATCAATAATACCTGTAAGAAATAATGATCAGAATTTAAATGGGGCCTAAATTTTGTAAGAAAGCTGAAAATTTAAAATTACATACCATCTGGGCTGGCAGCTAAAAATCCAAATTCATCATCAATAAAAATACCAGAAGGTCTGACATTTTTATTATATTGTTGCATGAATATACTCCTGGCAACAGTCTCATTTTGCTGCCCATATACCATGTCTTTTGTACAAATGTTCCTTTTGTAAAGAATCTCCTTCACATGGTTGTGACATGGTGTGGTATTACGGCGTTTACAGACCTATATGAACAATAAAAAATACGGATACAGCATATATATGAAGCATCAAAAAAGCACATACTTATATGTAAAGGATTTTTTTCTAAGCACTTTTTTTACTGAACAGAAAATATATCACTAAATAATTCTGCCTCACTTACCATTCCAAATTGACTTGCAGTCAGACGGTCACACCTGTGAGTGACATATAAATCATTGTCATGTTGCCCTATAGTAGCCATTTCAATGGAAACAATGTCTTGTGCAGTCTTCTGGAATTCTGCTAACCGTTCTTCACACCGTGTCTTCAATTCTGCCTCATCAATATCAACAGGGTCACAAGCTTCAGGTCCGTAGTGCTCGTCCGGTTGGCTTTTCTCTTTCTGAGTAAACAGCCGTTTTCGTATCGAAGATTGCTGTCGCAATCTGCTCTTCTCTTTTCGTTGTATATATTTTTTGAAATGTTGTCCTGGACTCTGTGTGGTTTGTTTTTTCCATGCAGTTGCATGCCATTTGTGTCCAGTGGCATGAGACAATCCTGAAATAATAGGAATGAAATGTAAAAAAAATAAAAATTGAAGTCCCAGCGAGGTGAATTATGCAAAAAAATAATAATAACGCATTTTCAGATATTTTCAAAATCGGCCGAGACTTCTCATTATATTGAACTACATAATATTTATATTTACCCGCCACATACACACGTCGCTGGTATGAGCCCCCTTTCCCAAGGCTAAGTCGTTTTCCACAGTTGAATTTATTGATAATGCTCATAAAATTTTCTGCAACATTTGTTGTCTCGTTAGACAAACGAGCAGCTTTCAGAGCAATTCTTTCATTGGCTGCGTAGATCAGAGCCCAAACCTCTGGTGCAGTCTTTTTCAGGTTTTCCACCAGGTTTTCTTGTTTTTCTGGAATCTCATGGGCTGGTGTTGTTTTCAATTTGCAGTAATAATCCTTGCATTTTTCATGATCTCCAAAAACATGAAGTGGACCATTTCTCAACTCTGCTGCCATCACCACCGGCTCATCACTGTTTCGCACAATAATCTTCCGAGCAACTTGAGTCAGCTTCATCAGCTTTGGTTTCAAAATATTTCGTCCATAAAGAGGCAGCTTGGTGTTCGACAAGATCTAAAAGAGTGTACTTTTTTATAATAAAATAAATAGATATATTATTATAACAAACTTAGATTACTATTCAAATGTTTATTTACCTTGTAAAGTGCACTAGTATAGTTTTTTATTACATGATTCTTACATTCAATTTTTTTAATTTGAGATCCATAGGGTACTTTCTCTTTCAAATTAGCAAATACCGAAGAGTCTCCATCTCCAACAAAATTCAAGTAACGAAGTTTATGCATTTCTTCACTCTTTTGAAAGCCCTCAACAATTATTTGGGATTCCATTGCCGTAGATGGACCAGTATAATTTTTGCAGCAACCATGAGCTTTTACATCCATATTTCTTCTCTCATAATATTGACATGTATAACAATATTTGTTCCGGACACCAAGATATAGGCATTTCTTTGTTTCCTTTCCAATAATGCAGGCCTGAAAACAAAAATACGAAAAAATATAAAAAATCATCTTCAAATAATAATGAAAAATAAAATGTAAAAACAATAAGGTTTTATATTCTGACCTAAAAGCTCAGACGAACGTGAACAACCCTATTTATAAATATTATTTTGTGCAAGCTTACCATTCCCGATGATGAATCAAAGTTGTGACCATATGACCTTTTCAGCCATCCTCCATCGACATAAACAGTAATGTATGGAACACCATCTGAGGTAACATGTCCTTTTTCAACAGCAATTGATCGTTCTTCTTCACCAGCATTCTTTATTTCCTCTGTCAAATGTTCAGACCACACTTTCCCAAGTTGGTTTTCAATACGACGAAATTTCTTGGCTGCCATTGTAGGTATATTCATGAGACTTGTTATGTGAGCTGCTTGAGTATAATAACTGCCAGCAGTCACAGTTGCCCAAACAAATGAAGTGTTTATTTTATGATCCTCTGCCGTACTGAGCTTCCATATTTTGTCACACATACTGCATTTGAAAGTTAAATTACTATGGAACCCATTGTGCACCTCACATACAAATTCAATTTGTGATGATGCACACTCATTTCGGTGCCTTTCCAGTAAAAATGCCCACTGGATAACATGCTTTAGGTCAACAATCCGAAATCCGGATATTCCAGATAAACAATTAGTTGGAACAGTTTCCATAGTCAGTCTGTGAGATTCAATTTCTGGATCCGGTTGTGGCCAATTGATCACAGGCTCACCCGTGCTTGTGCTTGTGCTAGCAGCATGATATGAAGCTTCATTGCTGATTGTTGGCTTTTTACGCTGGTATGTTTTCAATTTGGGTATTTTGGGAGTACTGAAAAAAAATATGAATAATAGGTAAATTGTAACATGGATTTCCGCGCGTAAGACAATATCTTTGATACTTACATAATATGGTCATCACAGCTAATATTTTGATTCAGTGCTGCTTCATTCGTCGACGCTGCTTCATTCGTCGGCTGTTTTTCTTTACGCCATACAACTGCACGTCTAGAATACGATAATCACAACATATTGCAATGAAACATATTGAAAATGAAACTAGTCGACTTATTTGTAGGGTAGCGCGGGTAGAACAATAAAACGGGAGTAGATATAACCTCTATACACATTCGTCATATTTGGGAACGCGCAGGTTACCGCAGGCGCCCCGATACAAACTATAAAACAAAGTACTTACGAAGTTTCTTCATGGAAACGCTTCAGGCCGGCGCGAACTCGACTCAGGCATTTGCGTGCGCCCGAATATGTGTGTCGCTTGTACGCCTTCCTGTCTGTTTTCAACATTGTCTGTAATAAAGCAACACAAATGAAAAACAAAACAAACTTTTTCCACACAAACAATATTCGTATAACTGTAAAGAAATTAAAAACATCACCAGATAATCGCAATAGGTTCGGCAGTCGTAGTAGGACTAAGAGTGTTGCCAGCTCAGTGATTCCATTTTGTCCGTTGGACAAATATACGTTGGACGAATATGACGTGAATATGGGCAAGTCAAACAAAATATTACAAAAAAAAGTAAGTAATCGTAAAAAAGTAAGTACAAAGTAAATAAGTAATCGCAGCGTTCATAAAGTACCTTGTCGGAATGTAACGTAAGCGCAGACTGTGACGATAATCAACAATCAAATGGGACGGAAAACCGTCTCTTGGAGGACTAGGTACCCATCTGGCAACACTAATTAGACCAGTTTTTTTTTTGGCGCCAACTCTAGCTCGATACTAGGTAATTTCTTTGGGTAATTATCATAACGACCATGGATAATAATAAACACAGATTATATAGGTATGTCGTTGAGTTTGAAACTTTGAAAAATAGATTGGATAGGTAGGTATTATAAATAATTTTACTTACCATTATTTTCATATGCAGGTAGGTATTAGGTATAAATCTTTTATTTTACCTTCTTCTAAAGTTGGCTGTTGTGCACCGTACGTAATTCAGATTTGAATGATTTTTTGTAACAAAAATCCTGACCGACGTAGGGTAAGTTCGCCAGTTTTCGACCACTTAGTGGAGTTGCCAAGTTAGGGAAGCGAAACAAAAATGTTCAAGTAAATGGCGATTTTACCAGTTCTCGACCGCAAAATCTGGTTTACGACCGTCTATTTACCGGTCGGGAGCCGGCCCCCAGTTTTCGACCACTAATTACTAAGGAATACAAGTAAGGAGGACAAGTAATAACAATTATTCTTTTTTATTTGACGCTTTCTTTGGAATATTTAGGTGGTGTTTGTGAAGAAGACGAATTTGTTTTTTCCCCATTATAAATCGAACCGCAGAATTTTTATTTGGCCACGGAATTGAACTTCTAATTTTACCGCTAAGTGTAGTTGAATACGAGAATCAATCCACTTAGACACGATAATCTCATTCCCGGCCGCTCGGTCGGAAACAGGATTTTCTAAGAAATATAATAATGAAATCAAAGTTAAAACATGCGTAGCCATCATTTAAATATCGTAAATAAGGTTTACAAATAAGACACAAACCTAAAAACGGTAATAAACTAAGAAAAACTTGCCATCAAAGTTGCGGCGCGTCACAATTTTTTTTTCACGAATTGACTGGTGCGGACCAGTTCGTACCAATCAATCGCTTACGCAAGTGAGGACATATTCGTGCATGTGTATAGTCAAGTTTTCTATTATTTGCCATTGAATATAAAGATCCGTCTAAATGTTCGCGAATTGGACATGGTCGGTGAACTGGCGAACATCCCCTAGATAGTTCCAGGGTTATCATTTTCTTTCTAGTATGTATATAAGTAGGTACCTACCTACATATACACGCTACAATGACATATAATTATATAAAGCTTTCTTTCGTCATTGGCTAATAGGTACCTATGAGTTATTTTATAGAAGACTTACGGACTAATACAAAATTAGGTACCTATATGACAAAAATGAGTTCACAAATTGCCAAGGTAGGTAGGTATACAATTTTGAAATGTCGGCTGATGTATGCTTTTTTAGTAGGTAAAGTAGGTACCTACCTAGGTAGGTTTTTAGGTAGCTTTCTATCTGAGTACCTACCTAGTAATAAAATAGTAAGCGGTTTTTTGAATGAAAATTAAAATTTTGTGGTTTTTTCAACAAATTCCCTGATAAACCATTTATTTGTTTGTACAATGGCATTACAAAGAACCATAATAACTAAATATAAAATTCGCCATCATTTCTCATTCTTTCTGTTCATCAACATCAAGTTTTGCGTAAGATAACAGAAGAGAACCTACTTTTTATCGTAGGTAGGTAATAGATAAACAAAATAGGTACCTAATCAAAGTAGTAACGTCGACTGTGCGCGTGATTGTGTCTCTCTCTCTCTCTAACTTGGCATTTGCAGCACCCGGTAAAGAGACGAAACTAAAATAGGTACCTACTTACCTATTATTGTTGTATGAATAAAGTTACTGGCCCGTGAGATGGACAGCGTGGCGAACTAAGTACTGTACTGTACCTACCTCTGAGCTGTTGTAAATATACCTAGGTAGTACGTAGGTAGGTATCTATTTAGTAATAATAATACTATTGTATCACTCGGTTGCACCTTCCTAGTAGGAATATTTGCAATAAGTATATGTTTGTATTTGCATATTGTGTTCTGCTTCTATATACCTAGGTATAAGTAGGTACCTATCGAAAGAAATAGGTATACTAGGTATAAGTAACTAGCTTTTCCCCGCGACATCGAATAGGTATCTGATCTCGGATCACGTTTCCCGTTTTTACCGGATCCTGGATCCCATTTGCCGGATCCCATATCCCCTTCGCCGGATCCCGTATCCGAGATATCCCGGATCCCGTTTTCCGTGTTCCGTAATATCCCGGGTCCGTATCCCAGATCGCGCTCTTATGGCAAATTTTTTACACCGTGGGTTACATTATTGAAGTTTTAGTAGGGATCCCTAATTTTTTCTAGTAATAAATACCTATGTTACTCAGGGATAATGTAGCTTTCTAATGGTGAAAGAATTTTTGAAATCAGTCCAGTACTTTTTGAGTTTACGCATTACAAACATCCATACAAACAAACCTACATACATACAAATCTTCTCTCTTTATAATATTAGTGTAGATAGGTACTTTTTACAAAATTGTGCTAGGTGTGTCGATATTCATACAATTCTGTACTCTACGCTATGGTAATAATATGGTACCCACAAATGCACCGCCCGCCCGCGCCGCGTTGTGTGGGTAGGTAGATACTTCTACCTTTGTAGGTAAATCCTATCTAGACCAACGTTGCCAGAAGTAGGTATGATTATTACAGTTTTGTGCAGTAATAAGGCCTTCAAATCCAACAATGTACGGTCCAGGGTACTCGTATAGGTACGTACTCTAAAAATACGGTAATCTTACATCACATCGAATAGGTAGTAGATATATTTATTACTTATTACCTATTTATAATAGGTATATAATATACAGTAGAATGGTTTGTGTATTTTGCGGTTGGCCGCTCGCCTCACTCCATCGGATGGACGTGGGTTCGATTCCCGCCAGAGGCAAATTTTGGAAACGGCCTTTTCGTAATTTTCCCTAATCTGGGTGTCACTGGAATCGCCACCAGTCCATTGTATGGTAGTATTAGAAACTAATCCCCAAATTTTTGCCAATTTACAATGGTTTTGAAAAGCATTTTTAGGAACAAATGTGATTTGTAATTCCATTGCTAGTCGATCATAACTCTCTATGAATTTGGGGATTAGAACCGTATAATGTCCGGGAAAATAAATAAACATACTTGGCTCGTTACTTGTTTTTTTGTTGTTGTTGAATATAATATTATTACAATATGACGTAAAATATACATTTGCAATAATAATTTGAACCGCCATCTGTCATTTCGACTTGTAAATTCCTAGCACGCAGTTTACACAAAGTACAAATTGTATGTTAGTAATGGCCTAATTAGTCAGATGGCGCTGAAAAAATCACTCACACAGGCGTAAAATTCATCAAATTTCAAAGTTGATTTAAATTATATTAATCTATTTTTAACTGCCTGAAATCATTATTCGCGATTACAATACATCATAGAGAAGTGATATAATCCATTGTCTCAAGGAAAAACTCCGAGGGTATCGAGTTGATACGGTTAGAAATATGTATGGAGAACTCAAGCGACGCCATCACCTTAATGAATCGTCGGTTTGGGGTCATCATAGGGGGGTCATTGACCGGTCATTCCAGTATTGCCATATTAAAACAAACTATAAATAAAATATTTCATAGCAACAAATATTTATTAAGGGGCCATCCATTAATTACGTCACACGTAAAGGGGGGGAGGGGGTCGACGAAATGTGACAATGTGTGACAAGGGGGGTGGGAGGGGTCCTAAGTTTTGTGACGTCACATTTAAAAATCGCATATATCTAAGTATTAAAACCGAAATTTAAATCGTTAACGAAAAATTTTGAAAATTTCTGAAAATTGGAAACAATATGTGACGTCACACAGGGAGGGGGGAGTCTCGCAAATGTGACCAGCTGTGACAAGGGGGGGAGGGGTCTAAAAATAATGAAATTCGTGTGACGTAATTTATGGATGGTCCCTAATGTCATATTCGTGTACAAAAAAAGACCCTAAAGGTACCATTTACCACGCCTCTACTTGGAACCTGCCCTGATTCTCCATCTCTTTCATCATACTCCTGGCGTCTTCTGCATCATACCCTCCAGCCTTACTGATGACGTCTTCAATAAACGCGTCCTTCACGTTATCTGGCATGTTCTTGCTGTTGCCCGATACGTATATGTGGGCTCGTTTCTCGTTTATTAATTCCCATAGGAGCTCCCTGTGTTCCGATATCTTGTGTTGGACATAGCTGTAATAAAAAAAAAAAAAAAAATCTTTAATGGGACTAGGCCCGCCATACTCCCACCACTTTTACTCCTATAAGGGGGCGTCTAGAATTTCAGTGAGGCGTTTGAGGGGGAGGGGTTAGAGCCGAATTTAACCCAATCTCACGAGGAGGAGACCCCTCTCCCTGGTCTCGGCAAATATCACGTACTTAATTTGTTTTCCCGCGGGAATTTGTGTAAAATTGCGAGAATACTGGGGTTAAAATTAAGTAAAATATTATGTTTCTCCACAAAAATATGGCTTTTGAAAAATCTCACGTGAGATTTAGGAGGGAGGGGTTGAGCCAAATATCACGACATCTCACCATTTCGAAAAATCACCGAAATCGTCTGACGTAATTTTATGGCCCCGTTACTAGAATTTGAAGTCTAAATTTTTTTTTTTTTATTAGCCTATAGGGCTGTCCCACTCCTGGGCAAAGGCCTCCCCTTTTTCTTTCCACACCACTCTGTCCATGGCAATTTCCGCCCACGTCTTTCCCATAAAAGTGTCCAGGTTATTGGCTATTGCCAGGTTATTGACTATTTATAAATGCTCTAATGAGCTTACATGAATAAAAACCTTTTGACTTCGTTATCTCGCCACCTTCTCCTGGGTCGACCTCGACGGCGATGCGGCGGCTAAATATTAATAATAATAATTAACCAAGATTACTCACATTTTATTATCCTGGTCTCTAGAGAAGGCACAATATAAACTCAATTTCTCTTCCCCCACCATTCTCTCCAACTCCTCTCTGCAATGGAAGTCTCTCTCCTTATACCGACAACCGAAGAAGAGGTGTAATGTGTTCTTGCTGGCTGTGCCTCGTGCCTCTCGCTCTTGCATTAGGCTTCGGAATGGCGCTATCCCTGTCCCGGGACCGATGAGGATTTGCGGAATGTTCTGGAGGAAAGAGGTGCTTATAAATATCCTATAACCGCTAAGTTATAGTGAACTACATACAAACTATAAGAGTATTGCAAGCATCTATAGGCTACGGTAACTGCTTAACATCAGGCGGGCTGTACGCTTATTTGCCACCATAGTAACATAAAAAAATTAACGCTCATAGCTAGCAGTGATTGCTCACTGATCGGTAAATGATCGGAGGTTAAGCAACACTTGGCAAGGTCAGTCAATGATGGGTGACCATTTAGTGGCATTTGAACTGAGCGTCTCCGTGCTTCGGGGGCACGTAAAAAGTCAGTCCCGGATGTCATCCCGGCAGCAGTCGTTAAGCCTTGTCGGAGGCCTTCGGGCGGCTTGAACAACTCTGTCACCAGGTTGGCCACTAACCATACGATAAGAAGAACATAAAAAACCGGCCACGTGCGTGTCGGACTCGCACTTAAAGGGTTCCGTACCACCGTAGAATATAAACAAACATCCCCAAAATTGACATATTTAGAGCCACACGTTGAAGTCTTTTGTATGGAAGACGACCATACGAAAAATAAGTTTTAAATATTACGTTTTATGTATACCCCTTTATTTTTAAATTCTATTTTATTTTTAGTATTTGTTGTTGTAGCGGCAACAGAAATACACATTCCGTGAAAATTTCAACTCTCTACCTATTTCGTGAGATACAGCCCGCTGACAGACAGACGGACGGACAGCGTAGGCTTAGTAATAGGGTCCCGTTGGCACCCTTTGGGTACGGAACCCTAAAAACTATACCAGATACCAGATTAGACGGGCCCGTTAGCGTGGTTGGCGCGGAGGCGCCTTTCACGCTGCAGGTCGTAGGTTCGATTCCTACCCGTGACATGCATTTGTGTGCATGAACATGTCTGTATGTCCGGAGTCTGGGTGTATATGTATATTAAGTATGTATTTACAAATAAAAAGTAGTATATGTAGTAATATCAGTTATCTGGTTTCCATAGTAAATGCTCTGCTTAGTTTGGGATCAGGTAGCCGTGTGTACAAAAATGTCCCAGGATATTATTAGATATTATTATACTCACAGTATCATCAGGAAACACAATAGTACCAGCTTTGATCCATCCAAATACCCTGTCCCCTGCCTCCAAGCCCTTCAGCCAGTTGGAAGCCAACCCCAACCGAGGTGCCTTCAGCTTGCTGTTATACTTCACTACAGCGACCAACAACTCCAGTCGCTGGCCATGTAGTGGACAACCACTGGCTATGGAGAACGACCGTGGTTTTATAGTAGGGAACAATTCGAATAGAATCTGTATTGTCAGTTTTGATGCCGATTTGTGGAAGTCTTGGAGGACCTAAAAGAGATGATGATAGTTTGTATAGTACGTTTTTTATACTTGTCCTATTTGGTAAGCAAAGATGGCGTCCAGCGGGGCGATTGCGTAACTTTTTTTGTCAATGTTTCAATTGGTTTCGTATATAATTGACACAGGATGAACGAAACCAATTGAAACATTGACAAAAAGTTACGCAATCGCCCCGCTGGACGCCATCTTTGCATACCAAATAAGACAAGTATAAAAAAACGTACTATATATGGGCTGGCTCGACCGGGGTAGTACCACCCTCTCACAGAACATCGGCGCAAAGTAGCTATACGCAACCAAGCCAACTAGGTACTCAAGTATAAATATCAAAATGATAATAGTCAGTGATTCCGCGGTCCGTCCACAACGTAGTGAGCCTGGGCCAATGCCTGGGCACTTCTGTGGCAGTAGCTCCCACTACGTGGTGGAAGGACCGAGGAATCATTGACTTATTATCATTTGATATTTATACCCGAGTGCCTAGTTGGCTTGGTTGAGTAGTACAGCTGCGTACTTATCGTACGATGAGTAAGAAAACCGTAAGACCAACCCCCCTTCCCCTCTGACCAATCCCCTTCAGGTCGGCAACGTGCGAGCGATGCCTTTGGTAGCAAGCATCTATAGGCTACGGTTACTGCTTAACATCAGGCGGGCCGAATGCTTGTTTGCCACCCTAGTAACATAAAACAAAATAATTATGATCAAGTTTTCAACGAAATCGGGCGACATTTGCTGCGTCGGGAATCGAACCTGCGACCACCAGGTGCAGTGACCGCTTCAAACCACTAGTCAAAGCAATCAATAGGTAAAGGAAGCTAGAGAGATGCGCTCATAGCCAGCTGCAATCACTGATCGGTTAACGATCGGAGGTTAAGCAACGCTTGGCAAGGTCAGTCAGAGATGGGTGACCGTTCAGTGGCATTTGAACTGAGCGTCTCCGTGCTTCGGAGGGCACGTAAATTGTCGGTCCCGGTTGTTGTCATCTAGGCAGCGGTCGTTAAGCCTTGTCAGAGGCAAGCGGCTTGAACAACTCTGACACCTGGTACCAGGGAACCATACGATAAGAAGAAGGTTTAAGGTGGCAGAGCCAATCTGAAGCCAATTGACTGCAGCCAACGGTTTCATATACGGGCTGGCTCAACCGGGGTAGTACCACCCTCTCACAGAAGATCGGCGTAAAGCAGCTATTACAGCTGCGTTTTGTACGGTGAGTGAGAGAGCCCAAACCCCCCTCCCTCCATTCCTATCCCCTTCAGGTCGGCAATGTGCGAGCAATGCCTTTGGTATTGCAAGCATCTATAGGCTAACTGCTTAACATCAGGCGGGCCGTACGATTTTTTGCCACAAGTCCTATAAAAAAGATGAAGGTAAAATAAATATTTTACTTCAAGCACAGTTCGCCGTGGTCGTCTGCAATAATTCAGCCAGTCCTCCTGCCCCTCCGCGGAGCCGAGTTCTATACACTTGTCCCTTTCTAGCTTATCATCAGATATCAGTGCTAGAAGAGAGAAGAAGTATTGCGTTGGGTACGCCCTCAAATCCCAGTATTGTTCGGCTATTTCGTAAATGGTGAGTGGGTCTCTTAGAAATTCTGGTACGGGCATATCTGAAATAAGGATTTTTTACAATTTCGTTAAAGCAACATTTTGGACAAGTTTGTCATATTCTTCATTTTACCTAACGTCAATTAAGTCGCCGAACATCCTCAACTTTTCAAATCGGTAATGCTCTTTATTTTACAAAACGTTGGTGTGTATTTTCAAAATTAAACATTACCAATATTGTTTAGATCAAGAAAAATCATGGATTTGGATTGATTTGTAAAACAAAGAATGTTCAGCAACTTAGGGTCAGTAGGCCGATTCTCGTAATAAAAACCGTAAGGATATCGTACCGATATAGTCGTTGATAGCCTTTTCGTCATGGCAATAAGTTGTTGAGAAAGGCCCCGCTCACTTTGGATGCGTTTTCGTCCGAATTTTACTCGTGCATACACGTACGTACAACACGAATGATCCCAACCTTCCAAGTACTACGGGAGTGCGCACACTGGTCGTACGTGTATGTAACTCGCACCCAGTGTGCGCACTCCCGTAGTACTTGGAAGGTCGGGATCATTCGTGTTGTTCGTACTTGTACGCACGAATAAAATTCGGACGAAAACGCATCCAAAGTGAGCGCGGCCTAAGAGTTTTTCGTTGAGTAAACGTTGAGTTGAAGTCCTATCGAACTGCGTTCAAGGAACACGTGAATACCAACTTTGGATAGGATTTCGATCGAACGACTTTCGAACTTCAGCGTTATTTGGATTGTTTGTTTTTACGTGAATCGGGCTACTGGTCAGACAGAGCTGAAAAATGCATGAGCAATTTACTGGCTCCATTGAAAATAGTACCGTTTTGCTATAGCCTGAAATTGGCTCGCGCGTGCTCGCGAAGTCGCGTTTTTTCCGTCGGTCTGAACTGACCCCTATGTTGCTGACCGTACATAGGGATCCCAGTAAAAATAAAACAATATTTTTTATTATCAAAAAGTAGTTTATTAATCATCATCCTGCGCCCACCCATCGTCATCACTAAGGAAGCGGCGCTTGTTGGCGGTGTTCATGTAGGGGCGCAGCGCCCACTCGGCGTCGGCCGCGTCCAGCGCCTCCAGCGTGCCCAGCTTGATCGAGAACAGCTTCATCTGGAACCGGGGACCTATCTCCGACAGCTCTATCTCTTTGCCTGCCTGAAAGTA
This sequence comes from Drymonia ruficornis, assembly GCA_947859195.1. NCBI lineage: Eukaryota > Metazoa > Arthropoda > Insecta > Lepidoptera > Notodontidae > Drymonia > Drymonia ruficornis. The sequence continues at coordinate 8,246,728 of OX401926.1, read as the reverse complement.
GAATAAATTTTGTTTTTGAGTCTCCTAACAATAATTGACCATTGCTAAAACACAGATGTTTTACATTATCTTCGTGATTTTTTTATTGTAAATCACAAATTCTTAGGACTGCTAAAAGATGGCAGACAACATGCCGAAAGCACGAAAAATTTAATGATAATGTATGAGAATTAAAATAAAAAAAAACAACGAAAAAAGTCTGTAATAGTACATTACGGCTGCGGTCTCTAATGAGTTTGTTGTTGTTGATGTTGTGGCCTCCACAGCGCGGTCAGCATTGCAACCCTTGATGGACAAGCTAAAATAAAGGCCGAGACCAAAGGTCGAGGCCTTTATAGCGCGGCCAGCAAGGGTTGCTAATGATGACCAAGCTTGGAGGCCGTGAGCGTAGCGAAGCTTAGCTTGAGGCCAGTATAGCGTGGTCAGCAGTACACTCATTAGAGACCAAGGCTTGTACAGTGCTTTACTCAAAAATGCGACTATTAGTTTAAACAAAACTAGCTAAGTGGGTATAACAATTAATACAATTATATTTATATTTTTACGAACTATATCTATAGTTGTGTATTTTCTCTGTTTACGTTTCCATGGCAACGGCACGACCAACTCGTTTTTAACCTTCAATCAGTTTTTTTACGAACCATAAACAAACCTGTTTGTTACGTTTCCAAGGCAACGGTCAAATAACAAATATAATGACGATAATACCGGGTAATAATACATTGTATGTCTAGTAGCTCTTGCAGTACGACAAATCCGATTTTGCTCGAAGAAGGTTTGTGAAATAATGACAACATTATAAACTTTTTTGAGTAAATAATAAAATTATGTCAATCAGTGTCTTTAGATACGGATGTATGCCGTTTTTTATGTGTGAGTTCAGAAATTCACAAACTTCGCCAAGTTCTGCCACCCTCGAAATGTTGCCGCCCTAGGCCCGCGCCTACTCGGCTTATAAAGAAATCCGCCCCTGAACGTTTAACATAGTACCTTTTTGTAAGTGTGCTGTCTAAAGCACACGTAGTCGTCGTTGTTGGCGAATGTGATCACCCTCTTGGAGTCCGGCTTCGGGACGGGGAACAAGTATTTCAATATACTCATAGCTCTTTGACCTGGTACAAAATAAACGAAATCAACTAGTGATAGAAGGTAAACTTAATAGGGGTCTTCCAAAAACGCCGAAACATGTACATTCATATTTTTAATGAGTGGTCTTAATAATAATAATAAATATAAATACTAATTTTCATGTCTCTACAAAATTTCACCTCCCTTTAGGGGTAGAACTTTCCAAAATTCTGTTATAGTCGAATAACCATGCTATAAAAGGAATTTACAGTCAAAATAGTCATAAGCTGGGCTACAGCTTAAATTATCAGAATATTGAATTTTATGACACCCCAGACTGTAGATATGTTTTTAAGTTAAAATCTCTTTGGGACATCGGGACGTGTATTAAGGTAGCATGATCTATCCAAACAGAAAAATTGAAGCTGTAGCCAATTTACTGCAGCTCATATACTGGCTGGCTCGACCGGGGTAGTACCACCCTTTCACAGAATATCGGTGTAAAGTAGCTATTACAGCTGCTAACCTCCCTTTTTCCCACTCCCCTTCAGGTCAGCAACGTGTGAGTAATGCCTTTGATATGCAAGCATCTATTGGCTACGGTAACTGCTTAACATCAGGCGGGCCGTACGCATTGAGACCTCAGACACATAAAAAAATGTTTGTAGGATTTTTGGGTGGCTTGTGACTGACCGAGCTGCGTCTTGAAGTTGTGGAAGACGAGGTGCGGGTACTGCTCGGTCATGGGCGCCATGTCGGGGATGTCGTGCCGCATCACGACGCCGGACAGCGTGAACGACGCCGTCGGCCCGTGCGGCAAGTGGCATACCACCTGGAAATATCACATATTACATCAGATCATGCTCACATCAGCTGACACTGCAAGCACATGAGGGCTTCACTAAGTTACTATTTTAAAAAAAATGGTCAAAACCAAAGCTATAGTTAACACTATATTTCTCGCTATAGCTATAGTTATAGTTCTCGCGCTATAGTTCTAGTTATATATAGCTATAGTTCTCGCGTTATGAACTGAGTCGTGGGGCCATAAATGTCAATAGAGATAGGAATGTGCAGCGCGCCGGGACCGTTATCGATAAACGGCTACCTGCTCACGTGGTGTCGATGAGTCACTAACGATGTGTACGCTCCTGATTGGTCGTTACCAAATGCAATTGCAGTGCGCGTTTTTTTTGTATAGATGTGTTTACTGCAAATAAATAAATACATTCCCGTGTTACCACTCATTGCGCACTATGGATAGTTTATTTTCTAACGTTGATTTGAAGAAATTACATGGCGATATTAGCCCCCAAACTCGAACAGTTATTCACAACGTATTCCCGTTTGTCAATTAATTGAAAAGTGATCCGAATAAAATTAAGATAATATTTATTATTTTTACTATCAAGTTTAATATCAGAACTTTGTTAACTCGTTAAAGTTTATGAACAACGTACGATAATAATCGTTACTCATCGATATATTTCTTTCATTGTTACGCCCTTCACTAAGCGGCTCCATAAGGCCCGTAAGTGCAAGCGAGATAGACATAGGGAAATGATTTATGGCCCGACGACTCAGTTCATAACGCGAGAACTATAGGCTTTCTCATCAATATAATTTAGAAATCATCGAAATCGGTCCATCAGTTGCGATTTTATAAGACATTTTATATAATGTGCGGTCTGCACGTGTGACGGCACATGTCCGATCGGCTTGAAGGCGCGCTGTGCCTGCGCCACCATTCACTACAAAGCGCCCATGTGACGTCACAACAACCGCGCTCGATCTTCGCTAGTAATTTGGTCATAACTTCGTGAATTTTTGTCGTAGAACATTTTTTTTTGCACTGTATGTTATGGATTTTTAAGCTCTACAAATCTGCATTCTCAACTAAATTCGTTACCGATTCTCATTGGGACTTTGTGCGTTTTTTTTTCTATGTATATTATTTTACTATATATGTCTGGAATTTATGAACACATGTAGGAGTCGATATAATGGGAACTTACCAAGCTGTCAGGCACGCCTCTATGTTCATGTACCACGATGAAGTCAGTGACCTCGTTGGCGCGGCACGCGTGGATCAGCTGCGACATCTCGTACCCACCGCGGTTCATCCGCTGGCTGTTCGGGAATATTAACCTGGACAAGAAGATTAAACATAATTTAACACAAAAATGTGGAATGGACAACATGTTACCTGCCAATAATTTATGATTAACAGTGAAGAATTCACGAAGATAACGTCAGAGACGGGCTGTGTTTTTTAAATATGCACTATGTATTTCTGGGTCTGACGGTTGAAAAAAGAAACGGTTATGTTCTGATGACCTAGTGAGAGGATAGTACAGTCAGAACCATCTATTAGCAACCTCTTTCAATATTTTTAGTTTATATCAATTATGAAATCAGTCAACTAAAGTGTGCAAGGGATTTAAAAAACAGAGAATGCTTAGACTTATGTTGCTGACCGTACTAGCCTGTTCGAGCCAGCCCATATATGAGCTACAGTTGATTGGCTATAGCTTGGCTCTACCACAGTCTATAAAAAAAATATTGACTTGCGAGTTCTATTCTTTGGAAAATGTGACCAGCCCACCATCTTATCGGTCTATATTATCTTATTAAGATATAAAATCCCTCGCATTGAGGGGAGGCCCGTGCCCAGCAGTGGGACGTTAAAGGGCTAAATTATTATTATTAAGATATAAAAAGCGACTGTAGCCTAGGGGCGAACACGTTGGGCTACCAATCAGAAGGTCCCAGGTTCGATCCCCGGTGGGGCATGCACCAATGGATGAATTTTCATCAATGTGCATAATTTACAGTTCGCTTACGGTGAGGGAAAACATCGTGAGGAAACCTACCTATCCCTCGGGATTAGGTAATAGTTAGTTCCTGTATACACGGCGACAAGGTTCACCACCTGTCACGTTGGGTTCTGACTATCAGTTGAAACGTGGGCTTTGAGTTGGTTAATACCTCCACAATGTTGTGGTGTATGGCCACTCAAGCCTCTGACTACCCCCGAACGGGGATAAAAGTCGTGACGTTACATTTTTTTTTTTTTTTTTTTTTTAATAAAATACTGACCTAAGTTCCTTAACAAACATCTTAAGCCGGGCACTCGGTTCCCTGGATGTGGTGATCATGATCTTCGGGTCCTCGACACCTGCGTATCTGTACTCATCGTCCTGTGAACTCTGCGTATTGGCACCTCCGCTGAAACCACCAATCACCGCCGCCCTTTGAGGCCCTAGAATACATAATATATTGAATAGTATTTATTTACCAAACCACTCTCAAAACACACTCTGTATTAAAATAAAACAAGACATAAAAAAAATTAAATACTGTCAAATGTAAAAAATACAACCCCATTGAGTTTCTTGCTACAGTAGCGGCACGCTATGATGGCCGGTGTGACATGTGGGCGGAGGAAAGGATGAACCTTATTATAACGAAATAAAATTCATTTTCGCATACATTTTTTGACATTCTTATTTTTTTAAACGGCCAGTCGTACAGCTGAATACTTTAAGGCTACTTAAATATTTAAGTCCCACTTAGCAGTTTGAGACGTTGTTAACTGTCATTTTTTGTATGGTGTGCCAAGTTAAGCAGCTCTCAAATTAAAGTTGCGTACGAGTTGCGTACGTTATTCTGTTAAAATAAGGTTAATTTTCTTCCCCCCCCACATGTCAAACCGGCCATCGTAGAATGCCGCTACTATAGTTCTCACTCGGGGTCGCATTTTTGATGTGGTTATAAAATAAAATAAAAAGACAATTTGTAAGTGCCCTTGTAGGCCTCAACAAAACAAGCGGTTTGAGTAGGATACTGCCAGTATCATGATATTGATACTGATACTCACTGGACCGGCATCTTTCGTTGTTACTCAAGCTAAACATTTTTTTAGGTTATAAACTAAACAACAAATAAATTATTCACGAAATGGACTTCTAATCACTTACCTTTGTCGTCGTAGTCCATTTTTTGTTGCAGAGCGATAGCATCCTTTCTCAAATCCCCGTGAATTGGGATATTTTCTTCTAAACATCGTTTCAACTGATCTTTTTTCGCTTGTATACTCTTTTGTTTATCTTCCACGGACTTCCTGTACAGATATTCGCGGCGCAAACGCGCCTGCCGTCTCAGCATCGCTCTTTTTAATTCACTTTCACGTTAATAAATGGAATATAATGTATTTTTAACGAATAAACATCGCGTGTTTATCAAGTTTGTACGCAGTGACACTGACACTTTTTTCACACATGTTATCTGACTTTGACAGATGCGTTTAATTATTTGTCCAGTATATTTTAATGCTGCGCTCCATTCGACGTAATTTTTGTTATTTTCGTTCACAAAAACTGTTAAAAACAATAATAATGATCACTTTCAGTACAAGTCGGTTCAAGTGGAACGACATTTATGAACGAAAATAACAAAAATTACGTCGTCTGGAACGCAGCCTTAGAATAAAAAAATAAAAATACCAAGACAGTTTTGTTCATGATGTCAAAGCAGTAACAAAACGTTTTGTTGCGTTCAATAAAAACAAAAAAATTAGACGCGTTCATTAATTGGTAGCGGATTAAAATTTCAGTCCGTGCAATAAAAATTGGTACGAAATAATTACTTACCATCATGATATTCCTCAACCAATAACCTGTAATGTGGTTTTATATCGATGTTATGTTCATCAAATATACTGAATAGGTCCTCTATATCTTCTTTGCTATTTCTAGCTCTAATATTGAACACATCTCCAGGTTTGTATTTCACCGCTGTGTCGCCGGTTGTTTTTAATGTTATTAATCTAACATCCTGAAAAATCAAGATGATATAGTAGTCCAGCCAAAGTACGGATCGACCAAAGATAAAACAGGGTCCAAAGTTACCATGCGTTTCCACTGTGCTAAAACATGTTGACGTAACATTGTTGTCTCTATTTAATGACACCAAAAAAATAAAGACAACATGCCATACCGGACCTCTTGTCCTCAACCTTAAAATTGATCAGTCAATTTAATTGATAATACACAGGTTGATAAAATTAAAAAAGTAAACTTGGTGTGATCAAGATTCGCAATTGTTTTTTACCACTTAGAGCCAGGCCCCATCTACGTGCTGTGCTGCGTCGTCGCAAGATTTTGTATTGGCACGTCCCCGCTTCGTCTCTCGCCCGCTGCCACCTGCGACGATGCAGCGCAGCGCATAGGTGGGGCCCGACGCTTAGTTTGACAAATCCATGACAATCTTAAAGTTCTAATTAATTAAGAAAATAATATATAATTCTATAGGTACCTGGAAATGTTCCTCATGTGTCGTCCTAATATTCCTATCAACTTCAAACAGCTTAACATCACTAAAATTATCCTTACGACCTCTAGCAAAGTATATATCATCAGTGACTCTATTCAAAGCTAGAGTTTCACCACTTTTGACCAGCGACACCTTCCATCTTGGTGTAAAAGTGGTTTTAATGTTCTCCGTGTGAATATCCGGGAAGTAATGTTTCAGTTTCGTGAAGTATTCTTTTAGCCATGGACTCATGACAGCATCGTGGCCTAAGTCATGTTGGTAGTCGCAAAGACCTGGGGAATAGAGACAGATGCTAACTTTTTATTAGTTTTTGGTGTTTCACTTCAGGCCAAAGGCCTTTTACGCAATTTGTCAACATTCACAGATAAAACTCACCGATATCAAGCAACGGTGTCGCACCTAATTGCAACAGACGCTTATGAAGCTTCTTCCCTGCGAAATTGAACTTCAAATACGAGGAATCTCCCAAACCGAGCACTCCGAATTTAAGCTTCAGTAACGAGTTGTTAGGCAAGCTTTTCCGGAGTAGAAACTTCCAGAACCTCTTCATGTTGTCCGGTTCATCTCCCTGCCCAGTCGTAGCCACCACGAAAATAACGAAATCTTCATGAATAAGCTTCGAAATGGGATAGTCGTCCATCGCCTGGACCGGCCCCCGAAAACCTAGAACTTTTGTTGTTCTCCAAATTCTTTCAGCTATTTCTTGAGCTGTGAATGTCTGGCTGCCATATAGGAGGAGAAGTCGACTGGAGTCACTCATCTTTTAGAAGATTATTTATTCGATAATAATAAAATAACCTTTCTTAGCAGCTGATCTTTGTGTTGACAGTTGTCTTGACATCAATCAATGACGTTTTATGACTGGACTTTGACAGATTACGGAACAGATAATAAAACTCAACCCACCGGCCGTGGATACTTACTAAACGGAGGAACGGAACGCAAATTGAGTTAATTAGTTTTTTAATTAATACATTCAAAATTAATTACCGTCCGTAAATGGGCAATAAATAATAATGATGAACAAAAAAACAGAATGGAGGAAATCTACAAGGTCCATTGGGAATTAAGACTATTAATAAAGTAATTAGACCGTATCAATCTCAACTATCTAGAGAAATTAGTCGACCGCAAATCAGTCTATCATCATAGGTCAATAGTTAAGTATTATTACTATGAGTTAAGTATTAAGTATCGGCAGACTTACACACGAACTGTATGGTCCCACCATACAATTATAACGGGTCTCACACCACACTAAGCAAAGCTTGTGCTATGGGTACCGACCAATGGACTGGGGGCGATCCCAATGAAACCCAGACCAGGGGAAATTACGAAAAGTCTGATTCCGAAATTTGCCTTTGGCGGGAATTGGACCCGCAACCACCCGATCCAATGAGCCGAGCGGGCTCCGCTCGAACTACTAGTGGTGCGTTCCATTCACTGTTAATTTTGTAAATTTCGTTATTTTCGTTCACAAATCTCGTTCCACTCGCACCAACTTGTACTGAAAGTGATCATTATTATCGTTTTAACACTTTTTGTGGACAAAATTAACAAAAATTACGGTGAATGGAACGCAGCATATGTTCGCCAAGCAGTCGTCGTACGACTATTAATGGTGCGTTCCATTCACTGTTAATTTTGTTATTTTCGTTATTTTTGTCCACAAATCACGTTCCACTCGCACCAACTTGTACTGAAAGTGATCATTATTATCGTTTTTAACACTTTTTGTGGACGAAAATAACAAAAATTACGGTGAATGGAACGCAGCATAAGCATTACTTTTCTTCTACTTCTTTTATTGCCTCTTTGATAGCGAAGGTTGGCTTATTTCTTGGAAATCAGCTAATTCCAATACTTTATTCCACCTTATTGGTGAATGTGTTGGTTCATGGCGCGATAAATAATTTTTTCGGTTACTATTTTATACGAAAAATCTTAAAACGTGAGTTAGCTCTTCGTGGTAACGGTATAATGCATTTAATATTATATTGATTATTAATGTGTTAATTTTCCTTTAAAATTAATTTAAGGCTTCGATTCAAACTTAAAAAGAGGCGTTATTTCAAATTCTAAACAACTATATTAATAGGCGCACTAACTAAACAGCAGCTCCGGAGGTTCTGTAACTGAAATATGATTGAAAATTTTTAAGGCGCGAGCCAAAACTCCAATCTGCACTGCCTAGGCAAGTGTTACCATTGAGCGTTATTGTTGAGTGCTACCATTGCCCTACCGACTTATAACTGCAGTCCGCAATAATTGGACTGTTTAAAAATAGAACTTCTATTTTTCTCTTCATCCCCATATTGCAACCCTACATCAACCCCGTTCAATAATATATACTTATCCCTGTTACACGTATCGGAAGTGATTTTCCATCTTGCTCTTATTTGGCGCACGGCAGTCTCGAGGCCCCAGTTGGCGGGCCTAGTCGCTCCGACACAAAAACGCGGGAAACTGTAACAGTGTAGTGACTGTTTATTAATAAAAAAAAATATTTAGTGAAATAAAAATTTGGAAGTATTTTTAAAATGTAAGTATAAGTTTATCATGCAAGAAAATTATGAAATAATTTTATTTAACGTTAATTCTCATTTATAAATTTCACCTTTGACATTCATAAACAGAATACGGTTTTTTTATCAGGCGGAGTTTATAAAAGTAAATGTTGTACTCTTTGAATTGATTGAGCATTCATTGATATAAATCGATAGATTCTGATGTAACATTCATTTACCGAGGACATAATATACAACATTGAACACACGACTGATGACGCATTTTCTTAGATAAGTAGGTAATAATACTAATCATTATATTTATATTGTCTGAAATTCTCACGAGTTACTTTACTGTTGACTATAAAAAAATATTAAGAAATAAGATTAGCATTTGTAACATAAGTGCTGCTTACTTAGGAGTCTACTTATAAGACTTTAATTTTATTGTAACTCAATTAAGTTTTAACGCATCCAAACTTACGACCTACTTAAACTTATATTTTGTAAAGTGAAGAGCAGTGTATACTTAATCACGTAACATTAAAACGTTTTGTTAACCTTTGATAAATAGAGATTGACCCTGAAATACACATCCCAAGTTTGTTCAGCTGGCTAGCTGCAATCAATTTAAAAAAAAATGTATGGACCAAGAATATTGGGTTACAATATGTAATATCACATCACAAGTATCACACGATGATAAACTTTAAAAAATCACGAATCACGATACCTACCAATATCTTTATCGTTATCCCGATTAATAAAATACCTAATTGGTTCTGAAAAAAAATAAAAAAATGGAGTATGAAATCTTTATAGAAATTCCGACTAAGTTTAAGATCTAGTCATACCACGATCCAGCCTTATTGACAACTTAGTCATATCGATATACCTATAGACCAAACCATACCAGCCTTTTTCGACATCTGCTAGTGTAAGTCTAACGAAATCCCTTATTTATTGCGTCACAGCTTTCAGGGTAAAAAGGCGTATATTCCAGTATACTTACACCTCCACCACTCCACCCACGCAGGCTTGAATCCATTCATACCAATCCACCCACAGATTTCACTAGCAAAAACCCTCTTCGGAAAATTAAACGGATCTTGCGTCAGAGAGTAGCACGTGGCGTCATCGATCGCTGCCCCCCACCACCGTAGTAGCATATACCCCCTCCACCCGTCTCAGTAACTTTGACCCCAATGACCCCAGTTTTGGTAAATGTCAGATGAATTCAGGAATGTTTTTCAGACTCCTGCAAGATTGCATAATAATTTCTGTAGTGAGTTTCATAAGTATTTAAGAATAATTTCGATATCGTAGCTTATAATATAATGGTAGGTAATACCTAGGTATACTTAGTAAAGACAAATTATACCTACCTACGTAACTATCATATTTCCGGAATTATGGGCCTTTGAATATTTGTGACAACTTTAATGTTCCGGCCTTAAGACAAATCTAGGCCTGCCACATACATACGGAATTCCGTTTCGAAATATCGAATCGGGGTTTCCTAACACGATACCACACGATACGTCCATACATTTGGATGGATTTACTGCGTTCGGAATCCCCGATTCGATATTATAAACGGAATTCCGTATGTATGTGGCGGGCCTAATGGCCTAGAGAACAGTGTAAACTGTATTTAGTAGTATTACTAGCAGTAATGGTAATAGCTGTTTTCAAAATGTACACTTTTTAAAGTAACTATTGAGGTTTTTCGGCTCTTCTCAAAGGAAGCAGTATTACGATCCGGTGGTAACACTAAAATATTTATGTTGACTATTCGCAAGTTCTTCCTTCCTTAATCCTTTTAGTGCCACCGTACTCCGGATGGCACGTAAAATGTCTCTCCCGGTCATCTAGCTAGACGGTAGTCGTTAAGCCATGTCAAAGGCCTTCGGGTGACTTGAACAAATTTGATACCAGGTTGGCCACTAACCATACCATAAGACGATTACAGTATAATAATTAATTAATTACACAAGGGCACAACAACACACATAAAACAAGGGGATAACATGAGTTTAAGGGGTTTAATAGACATTCGACTTGAATGGTAACGGTCAAAAAGAAAATATGTCACGCTCATTATCGCCATCAAGGCTGGTCTGATAATAGCGCATTAATTAATACGATAAAGTAAACACAAGCAAGCTGATCAAACTCAGGAAACGTAGCGTTCGTCTTTCAGTTCTCTGCAATAGGGATTCACTACCACCATCACGCCTTACGACCGTATTTCTCGCAGGGGTAGGCAGGGGCAGTGAACCTAAATTTCACCGATGGTTTTTGAACCTTACGAAGGATGTCAGGTGTCACCCTTGCTGACCGAACACGGAATAGTGTGATAAGAGAGATGTGAGCTGAAGGATGATGTGGTGACTAAGATTGAGAAGAGTATGCTTATGTGGTTTGGCCATTTAGAGAGGATGATTGAAAGTCAACTGACAAAAGAGGTATAGCGAGCAAAGGTAGTTGAAAATATGGACATCCACATTTAAATCACTACATAGTATTAAAAAAGTTGCTTCCCGTTGTCTGTCTGTCTGTCTGTCTGTCCCTATGTATGCTTAGATCTTTAAAACTACGCAACGGATTATGATGCGGTTTTTTTAATAGATAGAGTGATTCTAGAGGAAGGTTTTAGTATATAATTTGTCAAGTTTTGGTCGCGATAACCAACATCCACGCGGGCGAAGCTGCGGGCATCAGCTAGTTATGATAATAAAAGAAGTATGCGGTGGATGTCATGAAAATGTTATGAATCTGTAAATTATATTATCCACGGTTATTTAGAGACATAATCTCTTGAGCATGCCTCTGATGTCATCTGTCTATGACGTCTTTCCTCTGGGACTCTTCGAGATGAAATGCTGTTCATAATAGCTTAAGCTCTAATTACATTCCTAGAACAGCTATTTCATGTTGATAATTGCTATTAACGGCGTCAGTTACTAGTGATTTAATAGTTTTAAAATCTGTTAACGTCAGTAATTTTAAGGCTGTATCCTCTTAAACCAAGGGCATAACTACTCCTAGACTCCCCCCTAATTAGTGGCACAGCTAAAATTATGATATGGCCATAGTTACACATCAACTGTATGGATCCAAACCAGAGCTGCAAAAAACAGTAAAATTTAGAATCAAAACTGTTTAAAACATGTTTAAAACATTGATTTAAAACAGGAGGAGAAAAAAACACTGTTTTTTAATGTTTTAAACATAGTGTTTAAATCAAGATGATTTTTTTGTAACAACCCTGTTCCAAACTAGGCAAAGCTTGTACTATGGGTATCGTGCAATGGACTGGGGACGACGATCCCAGTGACACCCAGACCAGGGCAAATGACGAAAGGGCCGTTTTCAAAGTTAGCCTTTGGCGAGAATCGAACCAGGAACCACCTAGTGCGGTGAGCCGAGCGGCGTACGCTCGAACAACTATGCTAAGTTCTCGTCCATAATAACAGCGAAATTCACTTATCAACAACACATGTAGGTACCTACTTATCTACACAAGAGCTCAGGCAATACAAACACTCGCCCCTCAATCATAAAGGCTGGGGACCCTTCGGCACGGAATATAGGTCAAGGATACACCATGATGGCGTCTGGGTCTGCTTATATGAACATTATTTGTGGTTTTTGTTTCGAGATACAAGAAGATCTTGTTTCCTATTTCTTTCTACATTCTCTGGATTCACTTGCCTATTATTTTAATAAGGGCCTGTTTTAGAATCGTTGATATGGCGTTTTGACAGTTTTTCTATAGAATATCTTGGAAAACGCCATACCTATTTATTTACTGGATAAAAGTTTACTGACTATTCGGGAAAAGGTTCTTATAATCATGAATCAAGAAATACCTATTAGGTAGCAAGGTGGAATGGACTTTTAAAAGTGTTTAGCTAATTACAATGTCTAAGAAATGCATGGGGTTGGAAAACCTCAGAAGTACCTCAGAAGGCACAGTAACTACCTATGCTGTGGCGAGGAGTAATCTGCTGATAGAAAGAATAATAGAGAATAATGATGCTGGAGGTAATATGCTGGCTTAGTGAGTTTTTCATAAATTAACTTCTCAGAAATGCAGGATAAACCTGTATTTCTTAATGCCCAAACCGAGTGTCACGAGGCAATTAAATATATTGTAAAGATAAATTTGATTTTCCTGCTAGTCACTAAGATGTTTTTATTCGTCTGAGTCTAGGTACCTACGAAAATAAGTACATTTTGAGATTTCTTAATTATTACCTATTGTCACGTAACAGCAACAATTAACGAAACAAAGGTCTAAATACCACCCATTGTACGGATAATTCGAACAGATTCTGTTCTAGGTCAAAGTAATTAAGAAAAATATTTGTTTTCGCTCAAATTACCGTTTCGTTTCTTTAATCTCAAGAGCTGGCATTTCCTTAAGTGAACAATTTTTGCCTCGAATCGAGTTAAAACCGATTTCCTCGTTTGCTATAGGTAGGTATTTATTTAAATTTACAAGGTTTAAGGATTCTAGGAATTTTTAATTCTGTGAGCAGTAAAAAAACACAAATTCCTGGTTATTTTACGGTATTTTACAGAAGCTTTTGCCCGCGACTTCGTCCGCACATTTGTCCCACGGGTACATACTATCGGGATAAAAAAAGTACCCTATGTGTTAATCCAGGTTATAAACTATCTGTGTTCCAAATTTCATCCAAATCCGTTCAGTAGTTTTTGCGTGAAAGAGTCAAAAACATCCATCCATCTAAACTTTCACATTTATAATTTTAGTGGGATTGGCATGTTTCGTTGTCTCAAATTCCTGTAACAGAAATGGGATTGGATGAAGATTGTGGGATTTGCACGAATTGACAACTGTGACCCGGGCCTCGAGTCATCGAGGCCTTGGCCATCTGTTAGCAGTCTTCTGACGACAACATGTCGACCACCAAGAATTTACGATTCACAATGAAGTATTCCGGAAGATAATCAGGGGCGTAGCTACTGCTGTAGCTACGTGTGTGAAAATTCTTTAACCTTCATTTGGGCCCCCCAACAAATTTTGATACAGGGGCCGTCTAAAGCAAGCTACGCCGCTGAAGATAATATAAGAGACCAGGTTTCGCAATAGACAATTGTTAAGAGACTAGATGGCCAAATGGAGTGACGATATACGCAGGATAGCTGCCAGCCGCAACAGCCGAAGGCTGAGATTCGTGGCGTAGATTAGAAGGAGCCTATATCCAGTAGTGGACCTGGACTGATACAGGTTGATAATGATGTGGTCAACAGCTGGTTGAAATAACCCCAAGTTCAGTCACCCTTCATTGTTCTGGATGAGAATATGAAACTTGGTTATCACTGCTCTGGCCTAGTGACTCGCAGTCATCCTGATAAACTCCCACCCGTGTACACATATGATTGACTGTAAAAGCATAATTACACATACATTATGTTGTTATATAAGCACAGATTCTTTATGTTCTCCTACAACACTACAGCTATAGTTTTCAGTACACTATGGAACATTCCTGCAGGCCATTATTTCTAATACAAAATTCTACTATTTATATTTGACTTTTACGTATGAAAAAAGTATCCCACTAATATTATAAATGTGAAAGTTTGCATGTATGGATGTTTGTTACTCAATCACGCCAGAACGGCTGAACGGATCTGGATGAAATGGCACAGAGATAGGTTATGGTCTGGAATAGCACATAGGCTACTTTTTTTTAAAATTAAGCGCCGACGAAGTCTCGGGCAAAAGCTAGTTTGTAATATGTTTCGTCTATATTATAGGTACACTGATGTATTAATGTAGCATATATGGTACCAAACATCGCAATCACAAAACTTGTGCCAGAAGATGAGCCGTATTGTAAATACCGACATGTTTCCAACATTCTTTTCCGGTAGCGAATGAGTCATACTGTGTCCATGGACTCGCTTCAGTAGGTCAAACTTTTTGGTCAGTCACGTGTCTGCCTCATTCTGTCTTTGATTTTATACTTAAATAAATCTACTTGAATACTACAGATTTGTATTGTATCTATTTCACTCTAATCCAATTGCTTTTTATCACACTATAAAGACCTCATTTAACTTACATAACACTTTTTATAGTTATCCATTTGTTTTTGCATTACCGCGTATTGTGCACGCAATCAAAGGCTTTAGTAAAAACTCCGGGCGATATGAAACAGCGGTCCGAGCGTGCGTCCTTGCGTGACCCCCAGAGAGAGTTCTTTCAACGTTCATTTGAAAGGAGCTAGGTCCTTTGATTGAGCTTGTACTGGTACAAAAGGCGTCTGAGAACTATGTTCTGCGTTTTTCTCAGGAGTATTCTACATCGGATTTAATTTCTGTGTGGTTTTGCAAGTCTTGTGTGGATTGCCTTGGACGTACATTAATAAGTTCAATGTTCTTGGATGCTCTGTTTTTATTTTTATATCAAATAGATTATTATTCTTGTTGCATTTTATTTCAGAAATAAATACTTGTCTAGAGATAGACATAACTACAATAAAAGCTTCTATATGAATACCCGCAACATGCCTAATGTACCTACGATAGTGTTTAGTTTGATATTCATTTAATGACGTCAAAGTTTGTGGATCTATCGTATTCATTTATCTATGATTCAAACAAAATCCATTAGAAGTTACGTTATCATAGGTATTTAGGTGAGGTTAAATTGTATACAGTTACTGAAACTACTTTATATTTTACGCGGAAAAACTGCTATCTGCCCTCCGAGACCCAACAGGACCCTACCAATAGATAGAGATTCATGTGCTACTGATAGGATTTTCAGAATTTTACAGTTTTCTACCCTCATCAATTCGCTAGTAGCAAATTTCAGTAGGTAAGTTAAGGTGACAAGGTTTTTTGGAAAGGTAGTAATTGACACAATTAAATTATCTCCGTCTCTTGAGCGTGGATGTAATGCATTTGCGGAAGAGGCCGTTTAGCGAATATCGTTTAGCTCCGTTTTCATTTCTTGTAGCCGAGTAAGGAGTTAAGGACAAGATATAAGTAGTAGAACTTAAGATAGCAGCGATTTTAAATACGCAGTATGTTTAGGGTGGCCGCAGACTTTCGTCTTTCGTACACGTTGGCAAGACTTGCTATCTACCAATTTCTAAGACTTATTAACTGCATAAAAATTCTAACTCCTGACTGATAGCTTAGACCACGCAGTCTCAACTGGTAGGTCTAGAACCTTGAATTTTTGCATAGGAGTTCCTTAATGGCGTAGATAGCGCACGCGCTCGACCAATCATAAATCTATAGGCGTAGATGATCATTCAAATGGAATTTGGGAAACATCCCATAATTATTGTTAAAAGGGGATGGAAGTTTGTACGCAAATGAATACCATAACTACATGACAATGCTGCTCATTCTCCTATATCTTTCGGTGAAATATAACTCTCTTCAGGTATCTTCAGTCAGGATAATCCGTGATGTTATTAGTTTTGTGGCACCAAACTTGTATGCCGTAATTGCTAAAACTCTTCAGCTGTTATTGGATCCTGGTACTTCGGTATGACATTCAGTAACTTTGTTCTTGATGTGACGTAGTTATGTAACTGTTCCAGAACGGCTAGCACTGTCGGTCGCCAAGACAAGACTTTTGTCACGCATTATGTCGCACCGAGTCGACCTCTCTCTTACATAACACATGGGAATGAGAGAGACAAAATATATTTATCTCGCGTTTTGCCTTGTCACGGCCGGCTGTGCTACCAGTGCTGCCGTCCTGCGTTTAGCTATTTTCGTCCATTGGTCCGCCTGCCGGCGACTCTACATATTCAAATCCGATTACGTTGTTATTATCCAATCAGCCGCTAGAAGTGTCGCTGAACCGGTAGATCGATAGAGAAGCAACGCCTAACTAAATATAAGGAAAATCTTCTATCACGGGCTACCTAAGTACCTACCTATTGTGTGTTAAAATATGTAGAGCAAAATTACATGATGGAGAGTTCTATATTATAAAATTCTGGTAATAGAGAATTGAATAGAACGCTGAATATCAATTTCAATTAACTGAAATTCTTTCTTTGCCCGATAGTACTACTTTTATAAAGACGGATCTGTGAGATACACAAAAAAGTAGCATCTGAAGGTTTGATACATCTTTGCCATATCAGGATTTGTCACGAACCGGACCAATGCATTCAGTATCCCGCGCTCGCGCACCTGCAAGGCAGAAAAGTTTGCATTTCGAATGAATATGCATTGGCGTAAACAGGGGATACCCTGAATTGAATTAATCCCACTAATATTATGAATGTGAAAGTTTAGATGGATGAATGGATGGATGGATGTTTGTTACTCAATCACGCCCGAACGGCTGAACGAATCTGGATGAAATTTGGCACAGAGATCGATTATAGTCTGGAATAACACATAGGCTACTTTTTATCCCGGTAAAATTTCAGGTTCCTGTGGGATTTTGAAGTTAACGCGGACGAAGTCGCGTGCAGAAGCTAGTAACTTCATAATAATATTATATAGTATGAGGTCAATGATACAATTTGAATTCTGTAAGCCCTAGCCCTAGCTTATCTTGAGACATGTGGTAGTATCGACATGGCTATGGCAATCGATACACCCAGATGTCAGAAACAACTGGGCTGCTAAGGTTCTGAACCTACTTTATAATTTTACATCGTCAAACTTTTTATTCCTTGTCCCCAGGTCAGGCAAAACCAAACAAGAAGAATGCGAGAGCATAACCCTAAAATCGGATGTCAAATCCGAACTCGAAGCCGAGGAAGGAAAAGAGGGGGGCGCTTTGGAAGCCAAGATGTCCCTGATGAACGGCATCACGGTCATCGTGGGCTCCATCATCGGGAGCGGTATCTTCGTGTCACCCACTGGGGTGCTGAAGTACACCGGCTCCGTGAATGCTAGTCTCGTGGTGTGGGTGACCTCGGGGATATTCAGTATGGTAAGATTTTGGTATAGATGTGGATTACCCAGCACGTAATCCCCGAAAGGGGCAGGCAGGGGTGCATTGCCGTGTGTCCTTCTCCCCTTCCCCTCAATTCCCCTCAATGCGAGGGGAATACACAGGGTGGAATTTACGGATGGGGGAGTAATATGGGAAACGTATTTTGCTATTTCTGAGGGCCTACTCTGTTTCAAACGATAACGAAATTTCGGACGGAATTCGCGAATTTCCTACTAAAGTCTGTTTCAATCAGAAAAAAAAACTTTGTAAACAAAGAAACGTCAAAGTGCTTAAATAGTTTTAGTGATGTGCCTATTGTATACTATAACGAATATGAACGAATGAGTGAATGGATTATATTCATTCGATGGAATAAACTTGATTAGAAGGTATCGGTTTCTTTACGTCAACTTAATTGAAATATAGTTATGAAATGAAATCAATAACCTATGCATAATAAAACTTATTATAAATTTAATATTAGTATAGGGCTTTTCTTAGATTTTAACTATTGTTATGCATTAAAATATAGTGTGTACATAATTACAATAAACAAAAGAATTAATTTATTAGAATCATCAGTACGTATGATGCCGACAGTCGAGATAAATACGGGCTGGACAATAAATCAACAAAATAATAAACAAAAGAGATAATTTTTACTATGATTATAACTACGCTCGTGGCACACGAGGCCATAAAACGTTGCTGGAATATTACGCGCTCCCTTGCACTTATGGGACTTACACGGATCTTATGGGCGGGCCCATAAGTACAAAGGAGCGCGCAATATGCTCAAGTTATATGGCCCAAAATTATTTAAAAAAAAATCCTAATAACACTGACTGTAGGCCTCATAAGAAGGCTCAAGGTCACTCAGAGAGCTATGGAGAGGGCTATGAGCAGAAATGAGGAGATACGTAGACAAACCAAGGTCACCGATATAGCACTGCGAATTAGTAGGCTGAAGTGGCAGTGGGCGGGGCACGTAGCCCGGAGAACTGATGACCGATGGGACAGAAAGGTTCTTGAGTGGCGACCACGTACCGGAAGACGCAGCGTGGGTAGGCTCCCGACAAGGTGGACCGACGACCTAGTGAAGGTCGCGGGAAACCGCTGGATGCAAGTGGCACAGGACCGGTCGTTGTGGAAAACCTTGGGGGAGGCCTATGTCCAACAGTGGACGTCTTTTGGCTGAAATGATGATGATGACCTAATAACATCAAATTTATCTCTATGGGCCTCTACGTGATGGACCCATGTCCTCATGCAAGCCTTCCAAAGGTCCAGGTTTAGCCCGAGAGGTCAAAATAGAGAAACATAATAATAATTATTTATTTTAAGTTAAAAACTCAATATACAGTCAAAAAGACATTTAAGTATAATACCTAAATTTGAGATTAAAATATAGTGTATAGTGCAAATTGCACTCGTTGTACATAGAAGTAGTAACAAATCGGTAAGAAATAAAAATTAAACGAATTTTCTTAATTTCTGTTTTTAAAACTACCTGAAAATGCAGTGGGCATATTGGCATAATGGCCTAGAATTCCTTTGCCTTTACACTTTTTTTGAATCTGTTTTTCATTCATTCAATATGGTACAAATCGGCACTTCACTAAAGCATTGGAAAAAAAAACAACAAACTTATTACAATTTTATAAGTTCTTTAATTTTTACGTGTTTTAGTTGAAATTACAATCTAAAACGAGTGTAATATGAAGGCGACAGTATTTCCGAAGATTCCCACATCAGAATTTAATGTAGTGAAAACGAAATAAGTGTGAAATCGACGATTTTGTGTTGAGTGTTGGTTTGTTTACAAAGTTTTTTTTTCTGATTGAAACAGACTTTACGTTTCTTATTGATTCCGACATTTCTTACGAACGAAAATTGTTTGACGTCTTCCTCGTCGTCGAATCTAAACGTTAAACCATTTTCATTCGTAAGAAATTTCGGAATCAATGAGAAACGTAGTAGGAAATTCGCGAATTCCGTCCGAAATTTCGTTTTCGTTTGAAACAGAGTAGGCCCTCTGACCTATTTTACTAACCTCAGTGTTTGATCAGTTTAGGAAACGTTTCTTTATTTTTAATGTATTATGTAAACCTACCTACTTATCTAAGCTACGAAGTTTTAGTACCTACTGAGACTGATTGGCAAGAGCTTTCATTGTATAAGCTGTGCCCTAAGGCGCTTATTAAAGTGTACTTATAATACTCGTAACAAGACAATCTTTAAGATTGTTTGTTGATTTTATTATTGCCTTCAAGGGACTTAATAAAGTCTCCAAAGGTCCTCTGGGTAATCTAAAAGACCCAGAGGTTTAAGGCGTATCATGTCGTAAAGTGCCATTTTAAAAGGCCATTCTTGACAGCTCAACTGATACATACCATAACATACATATAGCACGTTTTTTTATACTTGTCCTATTTGGTAAGCAAAGATGGCGTCCAGCGGGGCGTTTGCGTAACCTTTTTGTCAATGTTTCAATTGGTTTCGTTCATCCTTTGTCAATTATATACGAAACCAATTGAAACATTGACAAAAAGTTACAGAATCGCCCCGCTGGACGCCATCTTTGCTTACCAAATAGGACAAGTATAAAAAAACGTACTATAACATATACGTCACGACTTTTATCCCCATTCGGGGGTAGTCAGAGGCTTGAGTGACCATACACCACCACATTGTGGAGGTATTAACCAACTCAAAGCCCACGTTTCACCAGATAGTCAGAACCCAACGTGACAGGTGGTGAACATTGTCGCCGTGTATACAGGAACTGACATACATATACATTCAATTAATTTGTATAATACAAAATGATAAAAAAGGCAGCTCTAACAAAGTTTTTAATGGTAAAAATGGATCATAAGTTTTTAATAACTGTGTTTAGTAGTTGTTTTTAACAAGTTAGTTATGTGAACCACCACCACCTGTCACGTTGGGTTCTGACTATCTAGTGAAACGTGGGCTTTGAGTTGGTTAATACCTCCACAATGTGGTGGTGTATGGCCGCTCAAGCCTCTGACTACCCCCGAACGGGGATAAAAGTCGTGACGTTACATTTTTTTTACATTTTAGTTATGTGAAAGTTATGTGCAATGTCAAAAGCGGCCTCTTAAAACGGCTGCACTTTAATTGATGCCACCGTATCCCCATTCATGATCGGACAGTATTTAGCCAAAATTATGTGAAAGGTCATAAGTGGCTTCTTAAACCGTATCACTTTAGTTGCTGCAACCGTAAACCTTTGATGGTCGAACAGTATTTAGCCACGGACAGTATTTAGAAATACGCCCCGTTCCATTAAACATTTCGCTCGGGTCAAGTCACTGTTTAATTACAAACACATTACTTATCAGATTCATGATCGGACAGTATTTAGCCAAAATTATGTGAAAGGTCATAAGTGGCTTCTTAAACCGTATCACTTTAGTTGCTGCAACCGTAAACCTTTGATGGTCGAACAGTATTTAGCCACGGACAGTATTTAGGGCCTCCGCAGACTTGCTACTTTTAGCATCGGCGATCGGCGATTTTGATGCTGCGTCTCGCTCGTTCGCGCTCGAAGAAACGCGACGCAGCATCGATACGTCACAAAATCGCCGATCGCCGATGCTAAAAGTAGCAAGTCTGCGGAGGCCCCTAGAAATACGCCCCGTTCCATTAAACATTTCGCTCGGGTCAAATCACCGTTAAAATACAAATACATTACTTATCAGTGTCACATGGCCATTATCTATATCCAGAATGTTTTATTTTAGTATTAAATAATAGCTTGTTGTGGAACCGTCATCGGTCATTGGTCATATTATAACATGTTATCTTCGATTTTTCCTAAATATTATTTTTTATGTAACTAGAGTGGCAACCAAGCGTACGGCCCGCCTGATGTTAAGCAGTTACCGTAGCCTATAGATGCTTGCAATACCAAAGGCACTCACACGTTGCCGACCTGAAGGGGAGTGGGACAGAGGGAGGGGTATGGTTGGGCTCCCGGCTCTCTCACTCATCGTACGAACGCAGCTGTAATAGCTGCTTGACGCCGATCTTCTGTGAGAGGGTGGTACTACCTCGGTCGAGCTAGCCCGTATATGAGCTGCAGTCAATTGGCTACTTGACTCTACCTCAAATAATAATATCCTCGGAATTTTTTTACACACGGCTACCTGATCCCAAACTAAGCAGAGCTTGTACTATGGAAACCAGATAACTGATATTACTACATATACTACTTTTTTATTTGTAAATACATACTTAATAAACATATACACCTAGACTCGGGACATACAGATATGTTCATGCACACTAATGCATGTCCCGGGTAGGAATCGAACCACAGAGTAAAGACTAAAGAAAGAGGTGCCCTTATTAGATATTTGTATGAAACAAAACGTGGTAATTGTTTTTTCATTTTCATTTTACTATTTACCGGTAAATAGTTGAACTACTCGCTTCGTTTTATGTCGATGTTAGTACTAGGCCAACCACTCGGCCGACTTGCTTAGGGCCAGTCCCCTTAGTACCTAACTGGTCCATGAATCGAACCTACGACCTGCAGCGTGAAATCGCCTCCGCGCCAACCACGCTAACGGGCCCGTCATATTAATGTTTGTTCCTATGAGATTTACGTAATTTTGTGTTGCCTACTACGTCCAGAACTTGGCACTATATGCTCCCAAACTAAGTACCTAACTGGGTACCATACAATGGAAAGGGAGCAAACCCGTTTTTTTTTTTTTTTTTTTATAGGACTGCGGGGGCAATAAAGCGTACGGCCCGCCTGATGTTAAGCAGTTACCGTAGCCTATAGATGCTTACAATACCAAAGGTATTGCTCGCACATTGCCGACCTGAAGGGGAGTGGGATGGAGGGAAGGGGAGGGGAGGTGGGCTTACGGCTCTCTCACTCATCGTACGAAACGCAGCTGTAATAGCTGCTTTACGCCGATCTTCCGTGAGAGGGTGGTACTACCCCGGTCGAGCCAGCCCATTTATGAGCTGCAGTCAATTGGCTACAGCTTGGCTCTACCACCTTCAAAAGGCATTTACGAAAAGGCATTTTCCGAAATTTGCCTCTGACGGGAATCGAACCCGCAATTGCAACAATGTATAACCTACATACATACAGCTGCATTCTGAGCTCTTAATGAGAAGTAAATATTTAAAACTTTATAAAAGTTTCCATCGGTATCAAAACAGAGAAACAAAAATATACGATTACCATCTTGTATTATAGTATGAACATAGTATCATAGTATAAGCTACCAACTTATACCTTATTTACAAAAGTTTTACACAGCATTGTTCAAAACAAATCTGCTTTAAGGGCCTCCGCAGACTTGCTACTTTTAGCATCGGCGACCGGCGATTTTGTGACGTATCGATGCTGCGTCACGTTTCTTCGAGCGCGAACGAGCGAGCTGCACTGAGAAAAAAAATAACGACAACAAAATGGTTTTTGTAGTTCCTAGTAATCTTTTAAATATGTTTTACTAAAAGGTTTGTATTTTCAGCAAATGTTTAATAAATGCGAGACATTACATAAAACATTTGCTGTAAATACAAAACGTTTAGTAAAAAATAATAAAAACACCACTAGGAATTACAAAAACCATTTTGCTGTCGTAGAATTTTTCTCAGTGTGCAGCAATATCGCCGCTCGCCGAAGCTAAAAGTAGCAAGTCTGCGGAGGCCCTAAATAAATCCATTGCCATTGTAAATCGATTGCAACTTCCTATTTGGGGTTTATTTAAGAGTGATCTAGATAGATTATTGAATTATCTCGTCAATGCCTAGGGATTGTTCTTTGACCCTGCACGTTTTGTGGTTTTGTCCGTTCACCTTTATGTCTGACACGCTTTTGTCTAGATTTAGTCCTAGGTCGGCTTGTGACCTGCGTTCTGTTCTAAATAATGACTCATAGCCAACTGACCTTTTATTACTACTGAACAAAAGATTTACGGTGTACCTAATTGTTCGTGATCGTGAGGAAACCTACCTATCCCTCGGGATTAGGTAATAGTCAGTTCCTGCATACACGGCGACAAGGTTCACCACCTGTCACGTTGGGTTCTGACTATCTGGTGAAACGTGGGCTTTGAGTTGACTTAACACCTCCACAATGTGGTGGTGTATGGCCACTCAAGCCTCTGACTACCCCCGAATGGGGATAAAAGTCGTGACGTTATATTTATTTATTTATTCTAATTGTTTGTCTAACAAGGTTATTGGTAGTAAAAGCTGCAGCTCATTATATGGGCTGGCTGGACCGTGGTAGTACCACCCTCTCACAGCAGATCGGGATAAACAGTTGCGTTTCGCACGATGAGTGAGATAAAAAAAATAAAAACCGACTTCAAAAAAACCTGGAGCACTAAAAAGCCTGAAGTAATATTTATATTACCTCCACTGCCTACTTAACTTGCCTTTTTTTTTAAACTTTATTTGTGAATTATTAGGTGGCTTAAGCTCATTGTGTTCTATGGCATGTTGAAGTTAAATAACCAAAGTGTGTTCTAAATATAAAAATAAAAAGTAAGTTTAATAAAAACTAAAACCCGACTACTGAAAAATCGCGCTCTAAAAAGTATGAAACAAGAAAATATTCTTATCTGGAGGATAGCCGTGGTCCGTGGTCATATGCCATTTTGCCCTAAAGGACCTACACGGACCACGGCTATCCTCCAGATAAGAATATTTTCTTGTTTCATACTTTTTAGAGCGCGATTTTTCAGTAGTCGGGTTTTGGTTTTTATTAAACTTACTTTTTATTTAATTATTTTGGAGTTATAGGTAACAATATATATATTTTAGAAATGTGCTCATCAAGGTCTTTCATTTGATACCCCACACGGTTATATTAAAAAATGTTTTTTTTTTTAGTTCATGACATTATGTCATCTAGAGGGCGCCATATGCAATTTTATGTGACGTCACATAGTCTATAACCAGCGCGCCATTAAGCCGCTTCTAACGATACCTCATTTGTCAAATTACGACAAGTAGTTTGGAAGTTAGGTGGGAACAGATGCACATACATACATACATACATACATACATACATACATACATACATACATACATACATACATACATACATACATACATACATACATACATACATACATACCGCTCAAAATCATAACCCTCCGCCGTAGTGGGTAATAATACTATATGACCAATCGTTTTCTTTCAAACTTGGATCAAAGTTAAGGGGTACGATATCGGCGACTTTCCCCTACATACAGCCGAACATAGAACATCCTCCTTTTTTGAAGTCAGTTAAAAAAACACTGGCATAGAACGGGTTGGTGAACTTCACCGTCTCCTCGAAAGACGTGTCGGTTTCCACACGATGTTTTTCTTCACCGATCAGCAGGTGGTACTTAATTCACTTTAGGCTCGTATTAATAAATGCATCTCAAAGTTGAGATCGATCTTAAGATGCCGTTTTGACTTTTAATGTATGGGACATCTGTCAAAAACAGCGTCTTAAGATCGATCTCGACTTACGAAGCATTATGAAGGCCCGTCCCCAGGCCCCCTAGCTAAGTGGCTTCTTCTACAAGCCTTCTACAAGTCACGACTTGTAATGTCATTTCCGTACATTTAAGCGTAGCGTTTTGTAGAAACGCTTGTAGACGAACCCACATGGCTAGAGGGGCAGGAGTTGGATGTTAAAAGGATAGTATTATTTTAGGGGAATTATAAATCGAGCGGCAGAATTTTTATTTGGCCACGGAATTTGACTTCTAATTTTATAACTAAACCACAGAACAATATTTAAGAAAGCTTCTTATAAAAAATTATTCGTCCTCTTTACAACAGCACCTCAATAAGAACATCAAATTATTCCTTGTCCTCCTGATTTATAAGTCGCCATCAAAGTTACTAACTCAGCCACCGATTTTACAACTCATCAACAGTTTTGCATTTTGAAGCTTCAACATGTTCCTCAAAAAATGTCGTTCAAGTTAAATTAGGAAATATAAAATTAGACGGGCGCGACCGGTATTTGCACCAATCAGAGGGCTCCATTCAATTCATGCGAGCTCGGGGCATTCTACTTGGTTGGGTTAGGTTCGAAGGGAACGACGGGGGTTAGCGAGCGAGCGGAGCGAGCGAGCTAAACCCCCGTCTTCCCTTCGTGTTAGGTTACTGGTGTCCCTGAACGCAGAAATAGGAGCCCCACAAAGCGGGGCCCCGTCGACTTTGTCATAGAGTTTTATTCTACTTTTTTGGTGTCAGAAATAAATAATTAGAGGTTTACTTCTTGAATCTAAGTTACCAATATAGATGCTAAAAAATAACTGTGGCTGAGTTGTGGTGCCTAAAATAGTATTTTTTTGATGCATAATCGCATATTAATAGTGGCTGAGTTAGTAAATCAGAGGGCAATGTATTTTTTAGAGACAAAAAATGCTATTAATGATGTCGGGTTAATTATATGCCATTATTTTATTTGTAAATGTACAATACTTGTCGTTTGTCCAACAGGTAGGCGCCTACTGTTACGCAGAGTTGGGCACGATGATTCGTCTGAGCGGCGCGGACTATGCGTACATCATGGAAACCTTCGGGCCCTTCGCCGCGTTCATCAGGCTCTGGATCGAGTGCATGATCGTCAGGCCATGCTCACAGGTGATTTTTGACTTGCGGCTTAGTATTTAGGATTTCGGACTTGGCACTTGCAACTTATACTAAGGATTCTTGCAACTTATACTAAGGATTTGGGACTTCTTACGTGGGACTTGCTTGTACTTGAACGTGGGCTTTGAGTTGGTTACCTCCACAATGTGGTGGTGTATGGCCATTCAAGCCTCTGACTACCTCCGTATGGGGATAAAAAGTCGTGATGTTACACACACAGACTTGCATTTTGTAAGAAAGACTTGAGACGGAAAACTTCCAAATGCCGTAATACCCCGTAAGCAGAATTACCATTTAGGGCCTCCGCAGACTAGCTACTTTTAGCATCGGCGACCGGCGATTTTGTGACGTATCGATGCTGCGTCGCGTTTCTTCGAGCGCGAACGAGCGAGACGCAGCTTCAAAATCGCCGATCGCCGATGCTAAAAGTAGCTAGTCTGCGGAGGCCCTTAGGGAATACCTTGATAAAACATCAATATTTTTATGTAACTAACGACGGTAACTATCGTGGATATTTATGGTTTACGCATGATACCTATCGGAATCATAGACTATTGATTCCAAATCAAAATTCTGTTACGTAGGTAAAAGCATTTTTTATGAATGTAATGTTGTTTTATGTATGTGTGTATTAATGTTACTCTTGGCCATCGGCAGTGGTACCTATACCTCAGTTACTATAACTCTTATCTTCCACTAACCTTGGTAGTCAAAGCACTACTTCAGGACCTTGTTATCGGCCATCAGCAGTCGCCTGGCCGACATCAAGCTGACCCCCAAGAATGCGATTGCGAATTGCGATTTACAATGAAGAAGTAAAGGAGGTCGTAGCCTAGTTGGTAAGACGCCCAATACATCGGCGCGTTAGGCCACGTTCGGTTCGGTTGGGCCTTGGATGGGTGTCCGAATTATAACATTTGATCTCCTCCGTGCTTCGAGGGCACGTTAAGCTGGCGGTCCCGGGTGTCATTTGAAGATCTTTGACAGTCGTTAAAATCTGACAAAGAAGGTCTTACCCTTAGGTTGCCGATAGTCCCATTAGTTGGTTCTCGGAGGGCAGATGGCAATCGCTCCGTGTAAATGTCGGTGATCAGCCAAATCAGGGTAGACTGAAAGCCGACCCCTCATAATGGGATAAGGCTAGGAAGAAGAATGAAAAATTCACGAAGATAATATTAGAGACCAGTGGTTTCGTAATTGACAATTGTTAAGAGACTCGAGGCCCAGGCCCTTGCCTTCAGTAATGTTAATGACGTCAATATTTCAGTTTCAGCGCGTAGGCGCCGTCTGAATGGAATATAAATTACAGTTTTAGACGCGCTCGGCGGCCTCTAATCTTATTAGGGTTGACGCTATTTCTTTAATATAGTCTGTTGGATGAAGTCACGCCTATTGTACCGTCTGGTCTTTAGAAGCTAGCGAAGTAGTGTAACCCATCATAAGTACAATTTTTAATAGTGTGAAATATAATTATTACTTACTTGCAGAAAAAATTGATTGAAGTGAGCGTCCATTTTATTGTCGTTACCTCAAAAGCTAAGTAAACAAACAGATGGCGATCGATTTCTCATAAATTGTATCTTTTCTCGAAGATTTAATATTGCATTTTAGAGTCAAATGTCGGGTTAAATGTAATCTACACTAATATTATAAGAGAAACGATTTGTATGTTTGTAATGAGTAAACACAAAAACTACTGGACCGATTTCAAAAATTCTTTCACCATTAGAATGCTACATTATACCTGAGTAATATAGGCTATATTTTTTGGGATCCGGAATATCCGGGATACGGGATTCGGGATACGAAATCCGGAATATCCGGGCTACGGAATCCAGGAAACGGGAAACGGGATCCGAGATACGGGATCCGGGATCGGAGATCTGATTTTTTTATTTAAATTCCACGCGGACGAAGTTGCGGGGAAAAGCTAGTCTATATTTATTCCTGTAGAAAATGGCTGTATTTATTGAGATTTACGTAAAAACACCAATATAGCTTTGTTGGATTCATGGTAGGCTCTATTTATTTTGCTTATTGGCGCCCAGCGCGGGACTAATGTTATTTGATGTGGACTTCTATGGGATTCCGTTTTATTTACGACAAAATGTTCTATTGGGTTTGTTTATTGAACATTTATTGTTGTTATATTACCGTATATGTTATTTTTTAACTCAATCTCTTACGATAAATGAAAATATACGTAGTTACCTACTACGAAAATGAGTCGCTAAATTATGACGTCAGAGGCCTATAGTCTCAAAAGATGGTGTCCTGCGAGGACAGGCGGTAATCAAGTCAGGAATATTTTTTTCATCACACCCATTCGAAAAACGTCAATTGCCTTTCAAGGCTAGCGGGAGCAAAATTCTATTTTGCTCCCACGGGAGTTTTTGTTTCTCTTTCCTGATTGGTCAGCGTTCGTGCTTGTGAATTGAATGTGAAAAATAAATCGAACGCTTAATGTATGAAGAAGTTACTGGCCGGTTAGGATTACGCGGCAACCAAAGAGAATGTAATGATAACGCGAGCTGAAAAAAAATGTCATGTACATTTTTCTTTTAATTTCTTTTGTCTCGGTTTAGTAAGTTTAAGTTATTGCAAATAATAATGAAAAATGAGTTCGAGTAATGATGTGATGATATTACTTATTTGTTTGGATACTACATAATATTATGAAAGTTTCGAGTAGGTAGAGGTACACGTAGCTTTTTATTTTTCTCATAGGTAGTGATGAAAAATTGTATGTATCATTCGGGGCCAAAATATTTTGTCCTCGGGCGGCGTATATTGAATTCCTCGCAAAGCTCAGGATTCTACTTTAGAATCCTTCGCTTTCCTCTGAATTTAAAATAACGCCCTCGCGGAACAAAATATATCACTTTGGCCCCATATAACACAAATAACTATTCTGGCTATGCCACTATAAAATCATATTCTTTATCGGTGAACTGAGTGAACCGATGGTGCAGAAAGGTTCTTGAGTGGCGACCACGTACCGGAAGATGCAGCGTGGCTAGGCCCCCACAAGGTGGACCGACGACCTAGTGAAGGTCGCGGGAAACCGCTGGATGCAAGTGGCACAGGACCGGTCGTTGTGGAAAACCTTGGGGGAGGCCTATGTCCAACAGTGGACGTCTTTTGGCTGACATCATGATGATGATGAACTGAGTCACAGTAGAGAATATACTAAGTCATAGTAAGGGGACTGTAATAAGTAAAGGGTGTTGTTACAGGCGATAGTGGCGCTAACGTTCAGCGTGTACGTGCTAAAGCCGATATTCCCAGAGTGCGACCCGCCTGAAAATGCCACGCGGCTTCTCGCAGCATGCTGTATATGTAAGTCTCGAGCGTCTTTCAAAATCGTCAGATAACTATATCCTCGAAATAAATTTGAAGTATCGGCAGTTTATTTTCAGCGGGATAGAATATAGCTGTCTAATATTTATTTGGAGAACACAAAACCAGTATCTGACAATTCTGAAACAGGCCCTAACCTTGCCTAATCTAAGCTAAACATCCATTCCAGTCTAGATTGACGAGGCTAGACTGTCCCTGCTCGGCTCCTGAAACCCTTTCGGGGCCGATGTGGTTTACATCAAATAACTCTTCCTGCAATCTTCGCAAAACTAACATAGATAACATATCCATAGCTCGAGATTAGTCACGACTGTTCATTTGAAAATATCAATGTTCGTTTAACATTCCTGAAGAAGATGTAGTGACAAAAATTGAGAAAGGTATGCTGAGATGGTTTGGCCATGTCGAAAGAATGATGAAGAACGATTGACGAAAAGAGTGTATAAGGCGAGTGTGAATGAAAGTGTTGGAAGGGGTAGACCTAGGCGGACGTTTCGAGACCAAATCAGGGACGTCTTGAAAAAAGGCCAGGTCAAGAGTACCCTAAACCGAAGAGCATGTATGAAGGGAATAATGAAAGTGGACGAAGCGAAACAAGTATGTAAGGATCGCAGCAAGTGGAAAGAAGTGGTCTCTGCCTACCTCTACGGGAAACAGGCGTGATTATATGTATGTATGTTTAAAATTTCTTAGTTTTTTGATGGGGAAGGAAATAAGGAAACCAGAGGCAGTAGCGGATGTCTTCTTAAGTTTACTCTTCCATTACTTTACCTCTATGTAAGTTTTTAACCGACTTCAAAAAAGGAGGAGGTTCTATGTTCGGCTGTATGTATGTTTTTTTTTTTTTTTTTTTATGTATGTTCACCGATTTCTCCGGCATTTATGAACCGATTTCAAAAATTCTTTTGCAGTTCGGTAGATCGTAGCTCCTGATTTTCCCGAAGGGGTAGGCAGTGGTGGTAATAGAAATATTATTTCAGGCTTTTTAGTGTACCAGGTTTTTTTGAAGTCGGTTTTTATTTTTTTTCGTTTTGATGTTGGTCTATATTCTGCATCATACCATGTTATATCTCTATCCACAGTGCTGTTAACGTTCGTCAACTGCTGGTCGGTGCGGGCCGCAACGCGGGTGCAGGACTGGTTCACGTATGCCAAGCTGCTCGCGCTGTTCATAATCATAGCCGCCGGCATCTATCAGCTGTGCCGAGGTGAGTGGCTGGCTCCAATCTCACATGCCTCGCGAGGCAGCTTTGCCTCGCGAAGTTAGACAGGCGCGCCAGAGCCAAATGCTCGCCCTGCCTCACACCAGTGCTGTCATTTGCCTCGCCTAGTACGTAGTCAGAAGTCAGAACGATAATGTTTGCACGCAAGCATTGCTAGGGTATACTCTTCTGTATCTAGAGTTTAGCTTGGCTTACCCGAACATTTGACTGAAGGCTGCCGCGTTAGCCGCGCGCGGCATGTGTCTGTGCAGCCTCGCGAGGCATGGCAGACATCTGGAACCAGGTATAGGCAATTTCTGGTCCGTGCGTGCTAGATTGGTTCATTTTTGCCAAGTCTTTCGTCCGCCTTGTTCATCATTTAGGTACCCAAAGAGAATGTAAGATAGGTACCTCCGTAATAATATTATTAGGTATACTGGCGGCATTCTACAACGGCCGGTTTGACATGTGGGGGGAGGGAAGAAAATGAACCTTATTATAACGGAATAAGAGTGGCCGTTCAAAAAAATTAGAATGTCAAAAAATGAATGTGAAAATTAATTTTATTCCGTTATAATAAGGTTCAACCTTTCCCACATGTCAAACCGGCCATCATAGCGTGCCGCTAGTATAGTGAATGTTGTATGCATAGATTGATTATTGATTTCCGCGAGGGCGCTCGCACAACTTTCATAAATCTATGGTTTTATGTATATCTTGACCTTCATTTTCTTCTTATCGTATGGTTAGTGGCCAACCATGTGTCAGAGTTGTTCAAGCCGCCCAAAGGCCAAGGCTGCACTGCTGTCTAAATTACAACAACCGGGACCGACTTTTTACGTGCCCTCCGAAGCACGGAGACGCTCAGTTCAAATGCCACTAAATGGTCACCCATCTGACTGACCTTGCCGAGTGTTGCTTAACCTCCGATCGTTTACCGATTGATAGCAGCTGGCTATGAACGCCTTAATAAGGTATTAAAATCATAATCGAAATGAGATTCGCACGATATTAGTATCGATTTCGCGGAACTGTGAATCGAATGAATATTCAATATGAACCGGTTCTGATGTCCAATAACTGTGTTAATTATTTTCTAGTATTCAAGGTCCTCGCCATGAATTCTGACATTGGCACTTCCAGGCCGTAGTAATCTTGTGTCCATTCACTCACTGATATGTTAGTAAATGGGGGCAGCCAGTAACTGTAGGAAGAGCCTATACAAGAGCTCATTTTAAATAAATTGCTATTTTATTTATCTTACGTAACCTACCTATTAAATCTAAACTGATTAATTGTTGAAAACGATTGAAAATTTGTAATTAGAACATAATGTTGGGAAGATGACTGCGCTGCGGGTGTATTTAAAAAAAAAATATGAGCATCATTTCCAACAAGGTACAGTACAGTAGACTTTTTGGCGGGAAGTGGAAAAGTGATGTTGTCATTTTTGTTTTAATTTCCAAAACTTGTGTTTCCGTGTATTATAATGTGTAATGTTGGTTGAATATTAATCATTATATGTTCATTGATGTGCGTGAGTGTGGGCAATTGTAACAAAGTGGTAAAACATGATTTTCAGGTTCCTCCAAAAAGTCTAGTAATTTGTCAGTAAAGTATCCGCCGCTTTACTGATAGGGTTTGGGGGGGTATTTTAGGCCTAGCCAAAGGTCTTCCTGTGCTTGACGCAGCAAAAAATTGTAATATTATATTTTACGTGACACTGGCATATGCGAAAAGCGACGCCATAACGAAGAAAAAAAAAAGGTACACTATTAAAGACATAACTTGAATACCTAGGTAGTTATTAATGATGTAGGTATTAGTATGAAGCAGTTTATTAAAATCCAACACTTTCCTCATTTGGTTTAGTTGGTTAACCAAGTGATAGTTGATGGCTATTTTTATGAAAACCTTATTTTACCCAGTTAGGGATGACATTTTTCATAATCCTTCCTATGCTCTTAAAATCTCATAGAGATAGGTACCTATGTTGCAACGCAATCTTTATTTATAATTATTATTACATGTTTCTAACTTTAGAAGTTTGGGCTGTGCACGTCTTGACTGACAGACAGACGGACTGACAACAAAGTGATCCTATAAGGGTTCCCTTTTTTCCTTTTGAGGCACGCAAACCTAATAAATGAAAATACGCGTAGAAGTGCGAATAACGCAAATTAAATGAATTGTGAATTATGGAAATGCGCAGAAATGGGAATAACGCAAAATTTTCGCGCAATTTCTTTACAAATACAGCCGAACAAATCAGCGAACATATCCGGCGCTCAATAGCCGGCTGTCACTCGCAGAAACCCGTTAGATATTAATTGGTTCAAGGTCCCCCAATAAACAAGTTCTGACGGATAACACTCTCGATAACCAATACACAGGAAATTAATCATGTTGTATTGCTTATTAGGAAATGATGAATGCACTTTTTGCCTTCTTTTATGTTTTTTTAATTGATTAAAGATACCAAACAAGCTTACGGCCCGCCTGATCTTAAGCAGTTACTTTGACTTCGCTCGCACGTTGCTGCCTCGAAGGGGAATAGGACAGAGGGAGGGAGGGGGGGGGGGGAGAACGGGTTTGGGATTCCGCTTCTCTCACTACTACTCATCGTACGAAACGCAGCTGTAATAGCTACTTTCTTCTGTGACTAAAATCTAGTTCTACTTTGTGTTTTAGAAGTTTTTTATTACATTTTATTATCGTATGGTTAGTGGCCCAGCTATTGTACAAGCCGTCCGAAGGTCTCTGACATAGCTTAACTACTGTAGTCTAGATGACAACAACCGGGACTAATGCTACTAAATGGTCACCCATCTCTGCACCTTGCGTCCTCAATAATTACAACTGGCTACGAGCGCCTACTAATTTTAAATATGCATGTATAACCTGCAGGGGACAGTACAGGCTAAAAATATAATGAAATGAATGTAAGCGAAAATAATACAAAACAGCTAACCGGATATAGATAAGGTAGGGTAAACCGGGGCGTAATTAGCCATCCGGCAGTGATAAGCCATTTTAAGGAAATAGGTAACTTATTTTTTGTTATTTACTGTCAATATAATTCAATCAAACTTGGCTAAGTGACGCTGTTAGCCATAGACAATCGATTTTAAAACTCCATGAACAGCGTTTTTAAAAATAAAAATACTTATGGTGGGTTTTATCAAGTCGGGTGTGAGTTTCATTGAAAAATTTAAGAATCTTATCAATTTCCTTAAGGACTTACACTTGATTCATTAGAATTATTGAATGTTTTTTAAACAGTAAATATAACTATTTTGTATGTTTAATGGAACGGGAAAAGGTTATTATTCATAACGTAAGTGGCCAAGAAGTATCTAATATTAGTATTTGTTTTGGTTTAATTCAACAATTTAACACTTTATAGCACTGGCTAATCACTACACCTGGTGCGGCTAATCACTGCAAGAGGGTGGCTAATAACAGAAAATGGCTAAAAAATATCATATTTTACCATACTGTCTATAACTTCCATAATAATTGGGTTTTACCTAAAAACTGTTGATACAGTCCAAGTTAGTTTATTAAGCAATCAGAAAATAATATTAATAAGACTGTAGCTATTATACAAAATATTTGATATACTGACAAAGTGTTGGCAATCCTTAAGTGGTCAATAGCTACCCGGTTTACCCTACTAACCGACTTTGAGGGAAAAAAATGAGGAAAGATTGGATGTTAAAGTTAAGCGGGATAACGCGCAGTTAGACGGAGGGCGTTTCGCGCACTTTTGTGTTACTATACATCTACAATAAACGTCCTTATTTATTTGACGGGCCCGTTAGCGTGGTTGGCGCGGAGGCGCCTTTCACGCTGCAGGTCGTAGGTTCGATTCCTACCCGAGACATGCATTTGTGTGCATGAACATGTCTGTATGTCCGGAGTCTGGGTGTATATGTATATTAAGTATGTATTTACAAATAAAAAAGTAGTATATGTTGTAATATCAGTTATCTGGTTTCCATAGTACAAGCTCTGCTTAGTTTGGGATCAGGTAACCGTGTGTACAAAAATGTCCCAGGATATTATTATAATTAGCTGTACCCAACTCAATACGATTGTAGCCCAATACTAGGTACTTAGGGGCCATCCATTAATTACGTCACACGAATTTCATGATTTTTAGACCCCTCCCCCCTTGTCACAGCTGGTCACATTTGTGAGACTCCCCCCTTCCTGTGTGACGTCACATATTTTCTATAATTTTCAGAAATTTTCAAAATTTTTCGTTAAAAATTTTAATTTCGGTTTTAATACTTAGATATATTATATTTTTAAATGTGACGTCACAAAACTTAGGACCCCTCCCACCCCCTTGTCACACAATGTCACATTTCGTCGACCCCCCCCCCCCCTTACGTGTGACGTAATTAATGGATGGCCCCTTACTTATCTTCTTCTTCTATCGTATGGTTAGTTGTTCAAGGCGCCTGATGGCCTCTGACAAGGTTCAAACGCAATTAATTTTTCTGATTTTCTACAGAATCCGGAGCAACTCGCTACATTTCCGTAAAATACACGTTTTTCGCCATTCATGATCATATCGGAAATTTGGCTAATTGCTAAGGATTCTGCTAGAAAATCAGAAAAATGAATTGCGTTTCTGAATTGCTATGTGGCGTTCTTAGCCCTCAGTGCAAATTACGAAAAGGCCCTTGTATTTGTCCCCGGCGGGAATCGAACCCACAACTACACGATGCAGTGAGCCGAGCGGCCTACGCACCACTGCGCCATGCGGTCAGCAAAGTATGTGAACAGTTCGTTTACTGTTATTTTACCTCTGACATTTACCTTATTTATTTATTACTAGCTGATGCCCGCGGCTTCGCCCGCGAGGAAAGTATGAAAATGGATATAGTATGTTATCCTTAAGAGATGGACATATGCCATCACGGACTTTTCTGTAGACCTATATAAGATACACAATTCCACGATACATCATTTTGTTATATCTCAAAGGGTTTAGGCAGCGTTTTCGTTGAAAGCTCCCGGGCGGCTTATTTTTTTCCGACACCTCCAACAACTATCATTATATTTTAGCTAATGAATAGAAAAACTTGACAAATTATATACTAAAACCTTCGTCGAGAACCACTCTATCCATTGGTGAAAACAGCATGAAAATCGGTGCAGTAGTTTTTGAGTTTATCGCGAACAGACAGACAGACAGACGCGGCGGAGGACTTTGTTTTATAATATGTAGTGATTGAAAAACGTAGTCGATATTAGGTTTTTATAAGTAATGTAGGCTGTAGAATAAAGCCTAATCTACAGCTCATGGTCTCAAAGGCCAAGTTTAAAGGCTGACTTTGCGTTTTATACATAAATAAAATGAGGAATATCAGGGGTAAAGTAACTGTGAACGGACAGTACAACAAAGGGGTGGAAACAGTCTTAACGTAACGTAGAAACGACAGAGTCTGTTCAACGCGTTGCGTCAGTCAGCGACAGCATCTGACGCAAAGGAAATTAGTGGTTCAAAGAAAGATGGTGCAATCTACAGACCCCCAGCGGTATAAATCAAATCAAAAGTTTTTTATTCATGTAAGCTCAATAAAGCGTTTATAAATAGTCAAGATAAACAATATTTTAGCGTTACCACCGGTTCGTAATGTTGCTTCCATTGAGAAGAGCCGGCAAGAAACTCAATGGTTACTCTTTTCAAAAGAACAATTGTACTTACATTTTCAAACAGCAACGCTGTGTGAGCAGGCAGGCATTAACACATTGTGAATAAAAAAAGACAAAATCAGGTATTTAAATAAACAAAAAAAAAAAAAGAACTAGCCTAGAAAGCTGTGCATGCCTACTCCCACTTTACAGTTAAACCAAAAGGTGAATATTTCGAACTATATAGCTGTACAACGGTAACTGCAATTCTTGCATCAATTTATTCATCACGGAGTCCGTAGGAAGGCGTCGGCGTGGACCGCAGCGTCTGTTATTAGATGATTGCCGCGATCCGGAGTCTCGGGTTACTATTTTATTTGAGCTTGTGGGAAAGGATAGCTATTCAGAGTAGATAGGCAAGATGGTAGAAAAATCGCCTTGGAAGCTATACTTGTTGGTTTATAGGTCAAATCTCGGCTTTCGGTCTGGGATTATCAGCGCTGAGACATGACAAATATGGCGAGAAAAATCTGCCTCTACGCTCGTATTATAGGTATACCGCTAGTGCGGTACCGCGCCTTTGGCATGCGCGGGGAGGTGGGAGGGTGGGACGGCGAGAGCGATGACGGGTGGGGGAGTGAGACGGCGAGAGCGATGAGCCCCCCCGTCTCGCCGCTCGCGTACCTAAGGCGCGGTACCGCGCTTGCGGTATACTTATAATAAATGCATCACGAAGTTGAGACCGATCTTGAGACGCTGTTTTTGACAGATGTTCCATATATTATACGTCAAAACTGCATCTTAAGATCGATCTTAACTTTGAGATGCATTTATTAATACGAGCTGTATAGATGTTGCTACAAGCGTTGCTAATAAAATGTATGGAAATAACATTATTGTTTTGGAGACCAGTACGGCCAGACTAGGGTCTCCTTCTCGTCGACCTTAATCCGTGCCCGCAAATAACAACACAACGAATATGTACTAACTAATGTCTATTTGCACAACTAGGCACGACAGCTTATTACAACTTAAACATTAATAGGTAATAATATAACAGGTAAGTTGATTGATTGATTCAAAACTCTGCGGGTAGTTAGTGTCTGATATAGCATAGACATAGGTCATAGATAACATAAAATGTCAGTGTTGCCAACTTGGGGTATAAGGCAATACGCCACATTGTCATTGACTTATAAAAGTTTCGCGCGCGCGCCAAAATTCTGATTACTGATTAATCTGTGATTATTTTGGCTGCTCGCCTTTTGATCGAAGGACACTTATTTAGTTAATTAATTAAAACCTTTTTTCTCAGGTAAAGTGGAACATTTCACGTTTGAAGGTACAACGAATGACGTCACTTCGATAGCGCTTTCTTTCTACTCAGGATTATTCGCATACAACGGATGGTAAGGAACCACAGAATTAAGAACATGTAAACTTTACCACCGCGATTCAGGCTATTGGATTACTAACGCCATCTGTTTTGAAAACCAAAAACACGCCCAGTTTTATAGTACCCAATAACCAAATGAAGATTGTAATATAGTCTGACCGCAACCGCTGTACCGCGCCTTAGGTACGCGAGCGGCGATACGGGGGGCGTTTCCCACTCCCCACCTCCCCGAGTCCTCCCCGCGCATACCTAATTCCTCACTCACCTCCCCGCATACCTAAGGTGCGGTACAGTGGTTGCGGTCAGACTATAGAACAAAATATTGTAACAAGCAAAACAAAAATCCGGTATTCTTAAAAAACTAAGTTCCTTTATATGAAAGTAAGGTGGGGCTAATAGCGACGCTATGCATCATTGCCAATGCAATTCATTTTTCTGATTTTCTGAGTAATCCTTAGCAATTCCGCAAAATTTCTGTAAAATAGTCGCACATTTTACGCCATTCGTGACCGATTCACGGAGCGAATTCTGCTGGAGGGTCGGAAAAATGAATTGCTTTTGCAGAATTTCCACAATGTTGCATAGCGTTGCTATTAGCCCCGCTGCTATAGATGGGCTGATGATCAGCTCAAGGGTGTTTTTTTTTATAGGACTTCGGTGGCAATAAAGCGTTCGGCCCGCCTGATGTTAAGCAGTTACCGTAGCCTATGGATGCTTACAATACCAAAGGCATTGCTCGCATATTGCCGACCTGAAGGGGAGTGGGATGGAGGGAGGGAGAGGGGGGTTGGGCTTGCGGCTCTCTCACTTATCGTACGAAACGCAGCTGCAATAGCTACTTTACGCCGATGTTCTGTGAGAGGGTGGTATACCCGGTCGAGCCAGCCCGTATATGAGCTGCAGTCAATTGGCTACAGCTTGGCTCTACCACTCTAGCTGTTGTCACCAGGAACTACCTGAACTTCATCATCGAGGAGCTGAAGGACCCCGTGAAGAACCTTCCGCGAGCCATCGCGATCTCTTGCGCCCTCGTCACCGTGGTATACACATTCACCAATGTGGCGTTCTACACTACTCTGTCACCTACTGAGGTTAGTAAGGCCATGGTGTCCTATTAAATGCCATCGGCCGCTTACAGCGTCACGCGTACGCCGCGTCACAATGTTACTATAGTGACGTCGGCGTGTGAAAGAGACCACACCACAACACTTCATTTCTATAGTAAGCATTGTGACGCGGCGTACGCGTGACGCTGTAAGCGGCCGATGGCATTTAATAGGAGACCACGGCCTAAAAGACACTTACTTGTCTACTGCTTAGCTGAACCATTTCTATAAATAAATATCGCCAAACTAAGCAACGCTTGTACTATGGCTACCATACAATGGACTGGTGATACCCAGGCCAGGGCAAATTACGAAAAGGCCGTTTCCGACATTTGCCTCTGCTGGGAATTGAACCCATAAACACACAAACCACTGCGCCAAGCGGTAGTCACTTTCGGCCCTTTCACTCATCGTATGAAATGCAGCTGTACTACCATGGACCTATCACTTAGGGGACTGGGTCTAAGCTACCAGGCCGCGTTGCTATTACATCGCACAACCAGGCCAGTGACGTCATCACAGTAGGCGTGGCTTAAGTCAGTGCGCTGTTGGCGTTCGTCCTGTGCAGACGTTTTGCCAACGTTCCGTCCCAAATATAATTCTATTCGACACTAGATGGCGCTGCTCGGTACGTTTTTTATAAGAACATACACTTAGTGACATCTAGTGTGAAAAAGTTAAACTTACTTTTGAAGGTATTGAATTTTCTAACCGACCCTTTTTCTTTGCGGTCCAGTGTAGCTGTAATACTACCCCGGTCGAGCCAGTCCGTATATGAGCTGCAGTCAATTGGCTACAGTTTGACTCTACCACCTTAGTTCTTCTGTTCAGGTGCTGGGATCTGCGGCCGTGGCTGTGACATTCGCCGAGCGTTTGTTCGGTGTGTTCGCACTGTCTATACCGCTGTTCGTCGCTGCTTCCACCTTCGGGGCTGTCAATGGAGTACTCCTCACATCATCTAGGTGAGTTTCTTTAGATTTTCAGGATAGAGGGGCTTGCTGGTGGAATTGGAACTAGGAACCTGTCAAATGTGACGTCACCCGCACTGCAAGACGGTGGAGGGTGTGCTGGCGGTATGCGGGCGGGGAAGCCGCATTCCATTCAAGTTCCTAGTTGGCTTGGTGGAGTAGCAGCTGGCTCTATTAAAGAATCCTGTCGGAACACACCAGGCAACATTCGTAGATTTGTGGGACTACCCTCATCTTTAGGTGTTCTGGTATTGAAGAACAGTAACGGATTAACCCTAAGGCAGCTTAGTCAACTGCCTAGGGGCCCCGCAACGACTAGGGGCCCCGAGCACGCAACAAGAAAAAAAAACGTTACACCGAACGAACATTTTATTTGTTTTGTATCCTTCAGTTAATATTTAAAATTATTGTAGATACTTTACAAAACAATTTTCTTTAGTTTAATGTATTTTATTGCATTTCACAAGGTTGAATTAAAATGACGCGACGCGTCTTTCTTCTCTTTCCAGGGACGGATTTTTTGTTAAAAAAAATACGCCTCATTTCCATTCATTTGTTTTAATTAGGAACTAGCTGTGCCGGCGGCTTCGTATGCGTAAATTTTAGAAAAATATTACCTGCGTTTA
Source organism: Drymonia ruficornis (assembly GCA_947859195.1). Taxonomy (NCBI): domain Eukaryota; kingdom Metazoa; phylum Arthropoda; class Insecta; order Lepidoptera; family Notodontidae; genus Drymonia; species Drymonia ruficornis. The sequence continues at coordinate 8,205,898 of OX401926.1, read as the reverse complement.
ATCCCGCGTGGAATGTAATGGTTTTTATTGTGTTTTGATGTTATAAGGAGTAGGCTTTTATTTTAGAATAATGATTAGGGTTCTGCGGGAAACATAAAAAAACCGCAGGAAATTTCACGAAGGATCAGCGCGGGTAATATTTTTCAAAAATTTACGCGTACCTACGAAGTCGCGGGCACAGTTAGTTTTGAAGACATTGCATTGTGATAGAAAAAAATGTATTTAAAAAAGTAAGAAAAGGGTAAAGGAATGGGGCCCCAAGAATCACATTGCCTAGGGGCCCAGATAGGGTTAATCCGGCCCTGCTGAAGAATATTATTCCGTGGCCGCCTCCTATGTTTTTTTAATGGGTTTAGGCCCTCCACATACTCCCACCACGGTTACTCCTGTAAGCCAGGATCGACAATGGTGACCAACGATGACGCCAAGGTTTGACCCTCGACGAGTCCCGGGTAAAAGCTAAGTTTTCTTGGAACCCGCACGAATTTAATCAAAAGAAAGGATAGGAGGAGTTGGAAGAAGATTATCCACTTCCTCCGTAACAAAGCGGGAGACAATAATAACAGTATAGGCTGGTAGCCACAGAAATAAGACTGTTACAACTACATCCGTCTGTTAAGGTTGTTCTACGCGGGTGCCGCTCAAGGTCAAATGCCAGAAATGCTGACCATGGTCAGTGAACGCGCGACTCCAGCGGCCGCCGTGCTAGCTGTGGCTCTATTATCGCTGGTCTACCTCACCGTGTCGGATATCTACGCTCTCATCAACTATGTGGGATTCGCTACGTGGGTGAGTTCCTCAAAGTCAAATGCCATCATTACCCACCTATTTCCCTCAAGATCAAATGCTAACTCCTGTATTCCTCACTTTCTAAGTTTCGGGCCCGTTAGCGTGGTTGTCGCGGAGGCGCCTTTCACGCTGAGGTCGTAGGTTGGATTCCTACCCGGGACATGCATTTGTGTGCGTGAACATGTCTATATGTCCGGAGTCTGGGTGTATATGTATATTAAGTATGTATTTACAAATAAAATGTATTTACAAGTAGTATATGTAGTAATATCAGTTATCTGGTATCCATATTACAAGCTCTGCTTAGTTTGGGATCAGGTAGCCGTGTGTAAAAAATGTCCCAGGATATTATTATTATTAATTCCTATCTTTTTTACCGTACACAGCTAAGTATCGGCGCGGCTGTGCTGTGCCTGCCTGTGCTGAGGTACACGCAGCCAAATCTGGAGAGGCCGATCAAAGTCAATCTGTTCTTCCCTGGTGAGTCCATAAGTTAAATAATTATCTCCTTCTTAGCCCAATCGCCTGGATTCTTCCAAAGGTGTAGTGTGTAGGTAAGTAGAAAGAAGCACATTTTACTGAAGGTAATTTGCACCCAGATGAGGCTATTGCCAATATTTCTGGAAAATTCCACTTTCTCTGGTCCAGTGTGGGTTATCGAGCTTCACATTCATCATCAACATTCAAAAGACGTATTAAGAGGCCCATTTCACTGAAGGCAATTTGCACCCAGATGAGGCTATTGGCAATATTTATGGCAAATTCCACCGGCGCTGGCCTAGTGCGTCATCTGGTCAGTGCGTCATCATCAGCATTCAGCCAAAAGACGTCCACTGCGACATAGGCCTCCCCCAAGGTTTTCCACAACGACCGGTCCTGTGCCACTTGCATCCAGCGGTTTCCCGCGACCTTCACTAGGTCGTCGGTCCACCTTGTGGGGTGCTACCCACTCTGCGTCTTCCAGCACGTGGTCGCTAAGAACCTTTCTGCCCCATCGGCCATCACTTCAGAGCTTTTGACCTGTCAAAGGACAATCAGATCTTTTGGGCGTAATGCTAACTGAAGGTTTATGTCCCCAGTGATATACATAATCTGCACGGTGCTGGTGGTGGCGTTCCCGGCGTGGGCGTCGCCAGCCGAGACCGGCGTGGGCTGCCTCATGATCCTGACCGCGGTGCCGGTGTACCTGATGCTGCTGCACCCGCGGACCAGGCTGCGCTGCCTCGGGCCCGTCACCAGTGAGTATACATGGCACGGCGTGGGCTGCCTCGTGATCCTGACAGTGTACCTGCTGCTGCCCCGGACCAGGCTCCGCTGCCTCGGCCCCGTCACCAGTGAGTATACATGGCACGGCGTGGGCTGCCTCGTGATCCTGACAGTGTACCTGCTGCTGCCCCGGACCAGGCTCCGCTGCCTCGGCCCCGTCACCAGTGAGTATACATGGCACGGCGTGGGCTGCCTCGTGATCCTGACAGTGTACCTGCTGCTGCCCCGGACCAGGCTCCGCTGCCTCGGCCCCGTCACCAGTGAGTATACATGGCACGGCGTGGGCTGCCTCGTGATCCTGACAGTGTACCTGCTGCTGCCCCGGACCAGGCTCCGCTGCCTCGGCCCCGTCACCAGTGAGTATACATGGCACGGCGTGGGCTGCCTCGTGATCCTGACAGTGTACCTGCTGCTGCCCCGGACCAGGCTCCGCTGCCTCGGCCCCGTCACCAGTGAGTATACATGGCACGGCGTGGGCTGCCTCGTGATCCTGACAGTGTACCTGCTGCTGCCCCGGACCAGGCTCCGCTGCCTCGGCCCCGTCACCAGTGAGTATACATGGCACGGCGTGGGCTGCCTCGTGATCCTGACAGTGTACCTGCTGCTGCCCCGGACCAGGCTCCGCTGCCTCGGCCCCGTCACCAGTGAGTATACATGGCACGGCGTGGGCTGCCTCGTGATCCTGACAGTGTACCTGCTGCTGCCCCGGACCAGGCTCCGCTGCCTCGGCCCCGTCACCAGTGAGTATACATGGCACGGCGTGGGCTGCCTCGTGATCCTGACAGTGTACCTGCTGCTGCCCCGGACCAGGCTCCGCTGCCTCGGCCCCGTCACCAGTGAGTATACATGGCACGGCGTGGGCTGCCTCGTGATCCTGACAGTGTACCTGCTGCTGCCCCGGACCAGGCTCCGCTGCCTCGGCCCCGTCACCAGTGAGTATACATGGCACGGCGTGGGCTGCCTCGTGATCCTGACAGTGTACCTGCTGCTGCCCCGGACCAGGCTCCGCTGCCTCGGCCCCGTCACCAGTGAGTATACATGGCACGGCGTGGGCTGCCTCGTGATCCTGACAGTGTACCTGCTGCTGCCCCGGACCAGGCTCCGCTGCCTCGGCCCCGTCACCAGTGAGTATACATGGCACGGCGTGGGCTGCCTCGTGATCCTGACAGTGTACCTGCTGCTGCCCCGGACCAGGCTCCGCTGCCTCGGCCCCGTCACCAGTGAGTATACATGGCACGGCGTGGACTGCCTCGTGATCCTGACAGTGTACCTGCTGCTACCCCGGACCAGGCTCCGCTGCCATCAGAGAGCACCTTTTTTACTTCAAGGTTTTGTGGGAAAATCCCGTATCGTTTCGAGCTTGTTTCGAGCCGTAACCCATTAAAATCCAACAGTATATCTGGCAACCCCGGGTTGTAAAACATGTCACAGTATATTTTATAAACTGAGATAGAGGTATCACTCAAGCATGCAAGCGTACAGCGCGCCCTGGTGTTATATAATTCCATCAATTCAGGAAATAAGATAGTTACAAAATGTGTTTATCCGTGAGGATTTAAGCCCTAGTACTTGTATAGACGACACTACGAGTACTGAGCTACGTGTACGAGTAGTAGATCGATCGAAAAGCTTCTCTAGCTGCTTGATTGACGTAGGTACTACTGCCATCTATTGATATGTAAATAAAACTCTTAACGGAATAAAGCAAATGTTTTAAGTTATATAAGTACCAAAGCGTTAATTGTATTTTATTAATAAGTTAATTACATACCTACAACATAGTAGTGAACCATTATTATTTTTTTGCAGATATGGCGACGCATCTAATGCAAAAGTTAACGTTGTCCGTTCGACCAAAGATGAAAGTAAGTACCACATTAAGTAGGATATTTTTAATTCCCAGATTGTTTCTTTTAAAACACCTTTGTCTTTTGACCTTAGGCGTTGCGCAGACGACCGATCAACAGGCCGTTTGCACAGCGCCGTATCTGTGTCTGAAAGAACCTTAACCCTATATTTTTGTTTACAGTGAGCATCAACATAAATGGACTGGACCGGCTGAATCACACGACATATCCAAACACATCGGTTATAAAGCTGGTTTACACGTGTCGCGCTTACCGCGGGAAACTGCAACGTTACCACAGACTATATCACAGGAAATCACATTTTTACGTCATGAATCATCACGTCTATTAGGTACCTAGCTCTATAACACTTTTTTTATTTACCCGACTACTCAAAAAAGGAGTGTGACTATAGCAACATTTTCAATATAAGCGGACCTCTCTCAATTACTGGGTCAGTAACAAAAAGAGCTCAGATTATGTTGGAAATGTTACCATAGACGTGCAGTCGATCGTGCTATCATACAATGGACTCCGGAACCGAGTAACTCTAGGAAAAATTAAGATATGATCCGTTTTGCCTTGACGGGAATCGAACCTCCAACCATGCAGTTAGCCGAGCGGCCTGCGCTCTCTTATACTTTTTGGTAACGTGTAACATCGTAATATTTGGTATATGTTTTAAAAACAATGATTATCAATTTATTATAATTACATAGGCGCTAAGAAAAAACTCACACTTGGATCGGTTTTAGGTACAGTCGGCGACATAACTCTCTGAACATTCTCAATTTATCAAATCGGTAATAGCTTCTATTTATTTTCAAAACCGAACATTAGTAAAATATTTAATAAATAATACATATATAAAGTTAGATTAAAGAAATGCAAATTTAAAAAAAATGTGGAAGGGATCTGAAAAACTGAGAATGTTCAGCGACAATAGCATTATAATATTATAATTTTAACAGTTTTGGCGATTTTGTGTGTAAAGCTATTTTTGTGTGTATCACCTCGCTACGTCCCTCGCAGTAGACAGGGGTGCCTAAATAAGTAGGTGTATATTTATTTATTATGTATCGTTTAATCAAGACAGGTGATAGCAAACTTTTTATTTAGCAAAAATGGTAAACCAACGTTAAATTGATGGAACAAAATTAAGTTCTGGGATCATGGGACTTAAATTATAGCCATTCTACTTACTTACTCATTCACTAATTTATGAGTGATATGATGATGCATTTTCAATCTATCAAAACTTCTGAAATAGTACAGTCAGAGTAAAAAATATGTACCTTTTTTAAATTAACATCTCTTGGTTGGTTGATATTTCTTTTTGAAACGTTAAAGCAACATTTAAATGTAAATCTTGCTCAAAAAGTTATTTATTTTTGTAGGTACGTAGGTATCATAACTTGTTTTATCTTCATTTTGGGTAGATAAATTACTTAAAATGGACAATACACTGTAATTATAAATATTATTACTGTAATACTGTAGCTTTTGTATGCCTATAACAATATCCTAACCTAAGATTGAAGTTCAATTATAGGTATTAATTAGGTACCTATACCTATGTCAACTAATAGAATACCTATGAATCTCAAAATTTTCCTCAGAATATTGTGCTAACTTCTCATTGATTTTATCCTATTTTGCATGATATTTAGGTAGTAATATTATTTTATTATTAATTAATAAATTTAATTTTAAAAATGATCATGTCAGTGTGGCTGTGCTATACTTATAAGTGTTGCCATTTCCAAAGAAACATGTTTACCTATTTTTTGTTGTTTTTAAATTAGTGTAGGCCACCTTTTAATTTTCTTACGTTTATTAGATTTAAATACAAAATGAACTATCTATAAGTCATATTTATATTTTTTACTCAAATATTATACCTGCCTTTTGAGTAAACCATTGCCTGTTTTATTTAGTACATAAGTGCATAATTTAATTTTGTATTTTAATTGTATTGTGTACATATTAAAAAGTTGGATCATACAGAAACATTCCAATTGTAACTGCCATAAAATATTGGTAGCTTTGCTAAAAATATATAACCATAATAAATTTAGTTTTAGATGCTGGAGCACTTAGTTGTATTTATAAGTAAGTGGTAAATATTTATAAATGATCTGCACTCTCGTGACCGTTTATCAGTACGTAGTGAGGGTCTGCTGGCAAGCAATAGACGAAAAACATCAATCATGCATTATTTAAGTTGCTACGATGTTGTCCGGTTGATGTCTTCTAGACAGCAGTCGTTAAGCCTTGTCACACGCTTTCGGGTGGCGGCTTGACAACTCTGACACCAGGTTGGCCACTAACCAACTAACCATACGAACAAAAAGAAGTTGATACGATAATAATCGCATAAACCTGTGTATGTTCGATATTAATAAATTATTGAAAGCGGTAATAAAAATATCTCCTTTTCTAAGGGTTTTTTTTTAAATTTTGAATTATTTAGTTAAGTATAGTTATCTACCTGATTACATTTGGATCTAATACCATCGGACCATCGGCTAATAATTATGGGTACACTGCAGTGTATCTCTGCATATGCCTTCGGGAAGTACAGGCTACATAGTGTATTTTTTATTAAGATTTTTAGTTTTTTTACTTAGGTACGTTAACATATTTTTATATATTTTTTATTCTGCAAGAATGTTGTAATGCGTTATGCAATTTCATTCAATGCATTTATTTTTTGCTCATGTTTTGCTTCGGTGATTGAGTTTAGACCTGGCGGGCTAATAGCCACACTTTGAAACATTGCAGCTATTCTGCAAAAGCAATCCATTTTTGCGATCCTCCAGCAGAAGCTACAACATTTCCGTGAAACGGTCACGAATGGCGTAAAATGTGTGACTACCTTGCAGAATTTTAGCGGAATTGCTAAGGATTCCTCAGAAACTCAGAAAATTTAATTGCATTGGCAATGTTGCATAGCGTTGCTATTAGCCCCACTAATGTAACTTTATTATGTGTGTCCCTAAAATGATAGTTTAGGATGTTATAATGTTTATCAATGTTACATGTGTCGATGTTTGTTTTAAGCGCAATGTCAGTATGGAGACGATGTGACAATAATAAATTATTGAAGACAATATTGATGCCTTATTTGCCAGGGTTTTTCAGTTAGGGTTCTTTTGGAAAATTATTAGTCTTCTAAATAACGATTTATTTAATTCGATATTGAAGCATTTTTATATAACCGAGATTTTTTCTACTGACTGTACATTCTTACTACCTAACCTATTTTCGTTTGGCACAAATGTTTATGGCCTTATAACTTAGACATTTGAATTTGCTTTTCAGTTAAGAGTTTGATTTACATGTCAATAGATGGCAGTAGCACCAACATCAATCAAGTACCTATCTAGGGAAAAAACCTTTAGGTTAACCTATTACTCGTTAGGTTAAGTGGTCGAAGTGCCGTTTATACGAGCTCGGCCATCTCGGGTTCGAATCCTCATTGTGATACTTTCTTATTTCCTAAATTGATGCATTTACGAAACACCAGGTTGCGCTGCTGTACACTTGCATTCTTGAGTGATATCTCTATCTCAGTTTATAAAATGTACTCTGTGACTCGAACTAAACGTATTTGAGGGCGAATAAAGGCGATAGACTGCGCTGACACTGACAGTAATAGTAGATAATAACAAAACGAAACGTCATTTATTGAATGAATAACATTTTATTCCACAAGTTAAAATAAAATCGTAAAATATACGCCTATTTGTTTATCAAAATGGTTAAGTTTGGTAAAAACAAGTTCAAAGCGTTAAATAAGATAGCTAGGAATCATAAAGCGGCTGTTGTTGGCACCTCGAACAAGGTATTGAAGAGAAAACAAAACTCCGAGAAAAAGGTTACATTTCAGAAGGAAGTTTTATTGCAAGAAGCGGCGACTGGTGGAAGTGCTCTAGTGAAAAATGTAACTGCTCAAGAAATACTCATAAACGAACTATCCAAAAAGCCTGAGAGGAAGAAAACCAACAAGAAAAGTATTGCAAATGAAGGTAAACAAAAGCCCAAACAGAAGCCCGTAGAAAAACAGAAGAAACGACAGAAAACGCAAATAAACGATACCAAACTACTGCTTAGTTTAATGAAGAAGAAAAGATAGAATAGTTGTTATGTAATCGTAAGTAAATAAAGTGGTTTAACTATAACTTTGATTTTCTTTTTCACAGCCAATAATCATAAATCTAAAACGCAAGCCTAGTCAGATTTCCTGTAGAGGTTCCACTACTTCTACTAGGGAATTGTGGGGTGTACAATCGGTATAGTAAATAGAGTAAGGTCTGAGTGAGTCACATATATTGAGCCGTGCACATGATTTTGTGTTTATGCTCTATACCAACTGAGCGCTCAGACAAGCGCACCATGTTCACAAAATATGACAGCAACGGTCTTATAGGCTATATGGGTGGGACCATCTGAGCATTGAATCTCACCATTTGTAAGTTGAGACTCCCAATTTACCAACTGTGATGGAAGTGAAACAATTTTCATCACTTATAGTAAATTGCATGTATGATTTATTTATTCAATTTTTAAGATACAATACAATGTAATCATAATTATGTTCAGCAATAAAGGCTAATAATAATAAAAATAGTAAATTGGGAGTAGTTATTTGGTCACTGGTGGAGAATTGGAAATTTGAGGAGTTGATTATGATTATTAAACAAATTGTTTTCAAAAATTAACATAATAATAGCCTGTTTCTATTTTAACTGCATAGGAGGCAATTACACTGTGTTTCTATGTATAAAATTAAATGAAAAACAGTTTTTAATGATTACTTTTATTTGTCACAACATACGTTACAACACAGTTCACTATGAATTAATAAGGGTTCCTCGTAGGGACTAGGGAACCCTAAAAACGAATCTCAAGTAATATTTCCAGATGATTAGAACAAGCTAATTTCCCAGGTGTGCTTGAGACATCAATTATAATGATAGGTTTAATTATATTATAAACATATTGGATTATTGTTGAAATATAACTTCTACACCAAGTAGGGAATCTACAATCTTACCTACAATCTAATCTATAATTTCTAAGTAGGAAAATTAAGTTTGAGATACATCCTGTGTGATTACAAAAAGGTTAAACACGAGTTATGTCAAAATTACAAGGCAAATTTAATTAGACACACATTCAAAATGAGTTTATCTTTTTTGTAATAACAAGGATCAAGTAAAAAAAATGAATTCTATTTATTTCAGGCTTTACTCCTAATATAATGAGCATGTACTCAGTTCCATAAATGCACATACAGGAGGATGTGGAGGGGGCCAGAATCCCCCTTGTATCGGAGAATCATTCCCAGGAGTGAAACATTAAGAGATTAATATTATAGAAACAAACATTTCATATTCAATCAAAATCAAGTATTATTGTATTCAAAGTATATTATTATTATCAAACTGATGGTACTTATACACTGATAAAACAGTTGCACCATACAGGGTTATTAGTAAAACACTAACAACCTTGCAGGACTGTATTACTAACATCATAAAAACCAACTTTTGTTCTTTAACTTTTTACACAACTTTGTTCTGAGACTTTGGTCCGTGGTTGTATGCCACTTCGCCCTAAAGGACTTAAGCGGACCACAACTATCCTCTAGATGAGAGTATTTTCTTGTTTCATACTTTTTAGAGCGTGTTTTTTTTAAATGTATTATTGTTTTGATTGTTAAACAACAGCCAGCTCAGTCGCAACCCAGCTTTCCGGAGGATGCCTCGTTTAGAGGCGAAACGTGTCGAATTTATTTTGGAATCGCTTTGTCTGCGGAGAATTGCTAATTGTTAGGGTCCATGACTCATGACAGAAATACTCTCGACTGACAGGGAGTTAGGTCTTGTTGGCCTCTTCTATTATCGATCAATTCATTTGATTTATAATTTTGGAGGTTGACAATTCCGAGGGTGAGTGGTGGGTCCCTCTCTATAATTGTTTTGTAAAAAGTCACTTGTTTATGATGTTCGTAATACAGTCCTGTAAGGTTGCTAGTGTTTTACCAATAACCCTGTATATTATGTTAGGAAGACTTAGACCAGGGCTTCAGGCTGTATTTTCAAGCAATTAAGAATATTTAGAGCTTAAACAATAAATCATACATACAATCTATCTAATCTAGTGATTGTTTTACCTATCAGAAATTACAATTCCAACTATTTTTAATGAGACGAAGTTAACTGACAGCTGAAAATGTCACTGCTCTATGAATTTGAACCTTATTTGTTCTATTTATATTGAAAAGTGACATAAGCACCTGTCAGTTTACTTCGTCTAATTAAAAATCAGACTATATATTGTTTTAGAAATTCACAAGATAAGTAAAGAGTATATGGGTGATACATAAAATGTCAACTGAACTGATAATAGTTTATATTCTTCGTTAATTCAGTCTAGTTCATTAATTTATCCGCCTTGACATTATGCTTTCCTAATTAATGGATGCGTCTATAAGAAGCGAGCGGGGCGCTCGAGCAGATTTGAAGTCAGAACGCACAGACATGTTACGATGGCACGTGCGCCGCAGCTCGGGGTATACGTACGCACCCATTGACAATGATATTAATTCTGTTCAAATCTGGATAGCAAAATTTTACAAATAAAACCGGCCAAGTGCGTGTCGGACTCGCACATAAAGGGTTCCGTACCACCGTAGAATAAAAACGTCAAAAATATCAAGTTTCTTGTATGGAGACCCCCTTAATTTTTAAATTATATTTTATTTTTAGTATTTGTTGTAGCGGTAACAGAAATACAGATTCTGTGAAAATTTCAAACTCTACCTATTACGGTTTGTGAGATACAGCCCGCTTACAGACGGACAGTGTAGGCTTATTAATAGGGTCTCGTTGGCACCCTTTGGGCACGGAATTCTAAAAAGGTTTTCTATCTTGCCCACACATTATGACATTGAGAAGGATCGGATGGCAATATACTGGGTGAAATTGAATTCATGGACATCCTTTTAAAGGGTGATTCTACAGATGATTCAGAATAAATGTAACGTCACGACTTTTATCCCCATTCGGGGGTAGTCAGAGGCTTGAGTGGCCATACACCACCACATTGTGGAGGTATTAACCAACTCAAAGCCCACGTTTCACCTGATAGTCAGAACCCAACGTGACAGGTGGTGAACCTTGTCGCCGTGTATACAGGAACTGACTATTACTTAATCCCGAGGGATAGGTAGGTTTCCTCACGATGTTTTCCCTCACCGTCAGCGAACTGCGACGATTCAGCGATTCAGAATACTTAGGGAATATTAATCAACAAATCAATTGATAAAAATTTATAGCCCAGGTAAGGAATAACAGTTAACGGGTTTGCTTATTTGCTTACGCGAGCAATATTTTTTCATTAATAGATGTTTTTATTTATTTTCTCAAGATATTCTGAATCATGTGTAGTCACAGTTTAAAACAGAGTTGCAAAAAAACAGGAAATTTAAAATGAAAACTGATTAAAACGTGTTTAAATCAGAAGGAATAAATCACCATGTTTAAAACATGTTTTAAATGATTAAAACATGTTTTAAACACGGTGTTTAAAACAAGGTGATTTTTTCCTAACAACCCTGGTTTAAAAGGATGCCCATGAAATTCACCCTGTAGTTAGTTTAGTTATTTGGTGCATTAACAGAATCAACACCAATATAATAGAAAATTAATGTTAAGTAGGTTAGTATCGTCCCCTGCCGCGCGCTCTGCCGCGGCCGCGGCCGCGCGGGGAGGCGCGCGGCTTGTCGTCCAGCGCCGGCGTGGCAGAGGGCGGAGTCTTCGGCTTCTCCACCGCGGGCTCGTCCTCGGCCTGCGGCTCGGCCTCGGGCTCCGCCGCCGGCTCGGCGACCTCCTCTTGAGGGTTCTCCGGCTGTGCCTCTTCTTTCTCAGCTAGTAAAAGATTTTATAATAACGAATCACTTGGTTGGATCATTCATAAAAAGTTATGTTTATGATTTATGCTAATAATTAATACCTTGTGCAATAGTGACGAGAAAATAAAACTTCATTTTATTCAATCACTTAGTCACAATCAATAACGAATGGATAAACGATTGGAGGTTGAAATGGGTGACCATTTAGTGGCATTCCGAACAGTCTCCGTGCACCGGCACGTAAAAAGTACCGAGGTCATCGGGCGGCTTGAACAACTCTGACACTGACTAGTAAGGAGGGATCCACAAATTACATGAGGTTTTTAAGGAGGGAGAGTGGAGCCGAATCTTACATGGAGTCTCGGCAAATTACCAAAATTGCGACCCAGTTTCTGGTAAAAATATTTTTTTAATAATGTTTATATTATATGGCTTTTGAAATATCTCACGTGAGATTAACAGGGGAGGGAGGGAGGGTCGAGCCAAATCTCACCAAGGGGGAGGGGGGTCGAAAAATCACTAAAATAGCCTCCCGTAATTCATGGACTCCTATACGATATAATAAAAATAATATAGTTAGCGGACAGCATTGGGCGGTGGGTGCGTTCACAACTCACCGGGCGCGCCCCCGGCGGCGGGCTGCGCCTCGTCGTCGAGTATCTCGTCGACGGACTGCTCCCAGTCCTCCAGCTGGTCCGCGTCCGGCATCGACACGTCGCCGTCACCCAGTGTTGAGTCCACCGGCTCCGCTGTCAGAGGTAATAATAATAATAATATCCTGAAACATTTTTTACACACGGCTACCTGATCCCAAACTAAGCAGAGCTTGTACTATGGAAACCAGATAACTTATATTACTACATATACTACTTTTTTATTTGTAAATACATACTTAATATACATATACACCCAGACTCCGGACATACAGACATGTTCATGCACACAAATGCATGTCACGGGTAGAAATCGAACCTACGACCTGCAGCGTGAAAGTCGCCTCCGCGCCAACCACGCTAACGGGCCCGTCAGGTACACGGTTACTGGGCATTCCATATATTACTGGCAGGGAATGATGGAAGTTAAATACAACTAGTCTACCTCCCATATATGTTCCGTGAAATCTCGTAGTAGAGCGAGTGGTATTCGAGATATTTTTTCAAAAACTTCTACCTTATGCTCGTATTCCCCTCATCAAATATCCTTGTCCAATGTACATTTGATCAAATAAATTGGATGACTTCATCAAATTACTAGCAACACCGATATTTGATCAAAGATTTTGAACTACTCAATAAAAATTTAAATTTCAAGATTTTTTCTCAACTACGGAAATTTATAAATCTTGGCAAAGAAATTTGACGAGTGGAATATCACCCTTATGTATATAGATTGCAATATTTATTTTTTACAACAATATCATAATATTAATTACGGTGAGGGAAAACATCGTGTAAACCTACCTATGCCTCCGGATTAGGTAATAGTCAGTTCCTGTATACACGGCGACAAGGTTCACCACCTGTCACGTTGGGTTCTGACTATCTGGAGAAACGTGGGCTTTGAGTTGGCTTAATACCTGCACAATGTGGTGGTGTATGGCCACTCAAGTCTCTAATTACCACCGAATGGGGATAAAAGTCGTGACGTAGTATATATATCATAATATAAAACTTATAATTTTTAATCTTTTACTATTAAGCAGTGGTAGCCGACGAGTTAAGCACGCGTCGTGCGGGTTTAAGGTCCTGGGTTCAAACCCTGGGTCACACCTCTGGATTTTTCGAAATCTATGTGTGAATCATAACTTTAATATGATTATCACTTGCTTACGGTGAAGGAAAACATCGTGAGGAAACCTGCACGTCTTTAGACACGTGAAATCCACCAATCCGCACTGGGCCAGCGTGGTGGATTATGGCCTGAATCCCCCTCGCATTGAGGGGAGGCCCGTGCCCAGCAGTGGGACGTTTAAAGGGCTAAATTTTTATTTTTTTCTATTACCTTTCAAGGGTGCATCCTGTTGTTGGTCGTCGCCGTTCTGTTCGTCGTCGTCGCCGTCCGTGGTCGTCTTGCGTCGCTTCCAGTTGCCGTCGTCCTCCGAGTTGATGGTCCTCTTGGCCGTGGCCTCTTGGCTCTATGGGTTCACATTCGCGTTAATACAGGCTGTTTTACAAGTGCAATTATAATATAGATCGCGGCGCATAAGTTGAACCTAATGAAGTTAGTTCCAGGGGCGTCGCAATAGATGTTTCTCATGAAAAACCTGAATTGCGACGCCGCTGAAGCTAAGTTCATTCGGGTTTATACTTGGGGGTTGGGATGAGTATCAGGCATTTAACTCAATGGTATAAAAATGTTATTGAAATTCGAATTCCATTCAATGGAGATCATTTCGAGGTCAACAAATCCACTCAAAATCAACACTATAGTTAACACTAAACTTTCTCATCAATATAATTTAGAAATCATCGAAATCGGTCCATCCGTTGCGATTTTATAACACATTTTATATTATATTATATGCGGCCGGCACGTTTGACGTTACACGGCTGGATCGGCTTGCAGGTGCGCTGTGCCCGCGCCGCTATTAACTACAAAGCGCAAGTGGCCCTCGTGACGTCACAGCAACCGCGCGGGAAATTCGCTAGTAATTTGGTCATAACTTCGTCAATTTTTGTCGTACAACAAAATTGTTTGCACTGTATGTTATGGATTTCTTAGCTCTATAAATCTGCATTCTCAACTAAATTCGTTACGGATCTCCATTCCACCTTCGGATCGGAAACGCGACCTATAGTCTGATTTTTAAGTAGACGAAGTGGGCCGACAGGTGCTTATGTCACTTTTCAATATAAATAAAACAAATAAGGTTCAAATTCATAGAGCAGTGACATTTTCAGCTGTCAGTTGGCTTCGTATAATAAAACATCAGACTATAGACTGAGAAGATCCGGCAATAAACTCAGCGGGCTTGCTTGTCTATTTACTTTATTTTAAATAGTTGCACAGTTCTCACTGATACCTGCACGGTGGCGTCGGTATAGGAGTTGGCGATGCTGTTTTTTTTTTTTAAATAGTTGCACGGTTGTTACCTGCTGGGTGTTGGTGTCGGTGTCGGTGTTGGTGTTGGTGTTGGTGTCGGTGCTGGCGGCGGCGGTCTTGTCGGTGAGCAGGCGCAGGAACAGCTGGTGGTGGCGCCAGGTGCGCAGGTGCACGTCCGCGGTCTCCTGCGAGTCCAGCAGCTTGCGGCACAGCCCGCACTGCACGCACCGGAACTCCGACAGGAACGACGAGCCCACGCCGCGCTCCGTACTGGACATCAACATACAAAGATTCAAAACGTTTATTTTGTTTAGGCCTACGGGGGCACTTACAAATTGTCATTTTACATTTTTTCTTAAATTCTACTGCCGGATCGGAAACGCGGGCTCGACTGAGAAGATCCGGCAAGAAACTCAGCGGGCTTGTCATACAATACAATGAGAATCAATATTAGGTCAACAAATCAACTCATAACCAACACTATAGTCTGATTTTTAATTAGACGAAGTAAAGTGACAGGTGCAAATGTCACGTTTCGATATAAATAGAACAAATAAGGTTCAAATTCGTAGAACAATTACATTTTCAGCAGTCAGTTTACTTCGTTTAATTAAAAATCGGACTATATAGTTAAAACTAAGCTTTCTTATCAATTTAGTTTTTAAATCATCGAAATCGGTCTATCCGTTGCGATTTCATAACACATTTTATATAATGTGCGGCATGTGCGTGTGTCGTCACATGCTTCGTCGGATTGAAGGCGCGCTGTACTCGCGCCAGCCCGCGCGCCGCCGTTCATTACAAAGCGCGCGTGAGCCCGATGACGTCACAACAACCGCGCGCGAACTTCGTTAGTAATTTGGCCCATGCTTCGTAAATTTTTGTCGTAGACCAAAAATTGTTGCACTGTATGTTATTGATTTCTTAGCCCTATAAATCTGCGTTCTCAACTAAATTTGTTACGGATCTCCATTATACCTATTCCCAAAATAAACAAAGCTTGTACTATGTGTTTGTGTACCGTACAATGGACTGGGGGCGATCCCAGTGACACCTAGACCAGCCAGGGCCAATTACGCAAGCTGGGTTCCGTACCACCGTAGAATAAAAACGTAAAAAATATCTAGTTTCTTGTATTTGTTATCGTAGCGGCAACAGAAATACACATTCTGTAAAAATTTCAACTCTACCAATTACGGTTCGTGAGATACAGCTCGCTGACAGACGGACAACATAGGCTTAGTATTTTTTATTTATTTCATAAGCATATGGTATACAAAACATACAATAAAAATAGCCCTACAAAACCGTGCAACCCTAAAAAGCAGTTTCTGCAATTTGCCTCTGACGGGAATCGAACCCGCGATCACCCGGGAGTGTAATCCGACCGGCCTACGCTCGAACCACTGCGCCAAACATTCGCGAAAATAATCTGAAAATATAATTAATGTTATAAAGTCATAGACAGTACTTTTAGTACTTACCTATACACAGGGAACTGCTCGGGAGTGATGTTGGAGATGTCGTCTCCCTCCTTATAGTCAAGTATGGTGTTCTCGGCATCGATGCTCTCCTTCTTCTCGTCGCCATCTTGCTTCACTTCGGTCTCGGTGCCTGGCTCTTGCTTGATCACCGTTTCCTCCTAAACATGTTATCTTTAGTCTAGATTTTCGTTTATCAAACAATAACGGCAACAGTAGAGAGATTGTGTCGTGTCTGGTATTCTAAGGGTAATGCTAGAATGATGTCATGATAGTATATGCCAGTTACTAGTCAGGGATTGTCATCTTTGCGCATCTCATTCCAACTTTTCATCTTTTTTACAAAAAAGATATGAGCCCACCCCACAGGTAGTAGGTATTTCGCCAGCGTCAAGTATTAAATAGCAATAAATATACTATACATATAAGACCAATTCAAGTGAGCATTCATTTTAGAAATCCAAGAAGGACATTGTTTCGATATCGTCAGATAAACCTGCGCACATTGGCGGACGGGATGGCAGAGGATTTCATATTGATCAATCGAATTTAATACTTATCCACTCCTTATCCAGTGCCGTCCGTCAATGTGCGCAGGGCATAAGATTGATTTACTGTGAAAACTTAAAATTTACTGTTAGCGTGTACCTGGTTGTTTCCGTGCGTGTCCTTGTCGTCCTGTAGTTCCTTGTCCCCGTCGCGCGTGTCGGCGGGCAGGCGGCGCCGCTGCCGGTCCTCGCGCAGGTACAGCTGCTCCATGCTCAGCGTCGAGATCACCATCACTGCGACAATACAAGCAAAGTTAAGTGTATTCGTCCACAGCGGTACAAAAGAAACTGGTTATTAAATTAAATTACTAATGAGTTGTTTTGTTGAGTTTCTTGCCGGATCTTCTCAGTCGAGGTCGCATTTCCAATCAAGAGGTAGAATCTTCTTCTAAATATATAAGAATCAAAGTCCTGATTGACTGACAGACAACGCACAGCCTAAACCGCTGATCGTAGAGACTTGAAATTTGGAGAGTGGGTTTGTGTTGATGTGTAGAGGTGTACTAAGAAAGGGTTTTTTGAAATTCAACCCCTAAGGGGGTAAAATAGGGGATGAAAGTTTGTATGGAAGTTCGTCATGTTTGAAGTTAGAATTATGAAAATTGCTGATTAGGTGTCGCTTGAAAAATAAAAAATATGGATTTCAGGGTTTTTGAAAATTCAACCCCTAAGGGGGTAAAATAGGGGATAAAAGTTTGTATGGAAGTTCCGTCATTTTTTAAGTTAGAATTATTTAAATTGCTGATTAGGTGTCTTTTCAATAATAAAAAAGAGTAATTTCAGGGTTTTTGAAAATTCAACCCCTAAGGGGGTAAAATAGGGGAATGAAAGTTTGTATGGAAGTTCGTCATTTTTGAAGTTATAATGATGAAAATTGTTGTTTAGGTTTCTTTTTACAAATAAAAAAGATTCATTTTAGCGTTTTGGCGTTTTAAGTTTGTATGGCGGTACCGTTTCGGGCTAATCTCTGAAACGGCTGGCCCGATTTTGACGGGACTTTTACGGGCTAATACGATACGGGATCCGGGATATCCGAGATACGGCGTCCGATATCCGGGATACGGGATCTGAGATCCAGGAAACGGGATAAGGCTCCGGCAAACGGAAGCTGGGATCTGGAAAACGGGATCCAGGGTTCAGAAAATGAGATCCGGGATACGGGACCCGGGACCCGTGATATCCGTGATACGGGATCCGGAGCACAGAATCTGGGATCCGGGGAACAAGATCCGGGATACGGGACCCGGGAAACACGATCCGGAATATGAAATTCTGGATATTTGATACGGGATTCACGATATCCGGGATACGGAATCAGGGATTTAGCAAACGGAATCTGAGAAACGGGATACGGGGTCCGGGATATACGGGATCCGGGCAACGAGATCCAGGATACGGGACCCGAGAAACGAGATTCGGGATATGGGATACGAGATACGGGATCCGTGATATCCGGGATACGGGATCCGGGATTTAGCAAACAGAATCTGGGAACGGGATCCAGAAAACGGGATCCAAGATCCGGGCAACGAGATCCAGGATCCAAGCAACGAGATCCAGGATACGGGACCCGGGAAACGAGATCCGGGATACGAATACCGGGATATGGGATACGGGATCCGTGATATACGGGATCCGGATAACGGGATCCAGGATCCGAGATATGGGATCCGGAAAACGGGATCCAGGATCCGGGCAACGAGATCCTGGATACGGGACCCCGGGAAACGAGATCCAGGATACGAAATCCGGGATATGGGATACGGGATCCGGGAAATGGGATCCAGGATCCGATTTTTTTTATTTAAATTCTGCGCGGACGAAGTCGCGGGCAAAAGCTAGTTCAGTATAAAATGGAAAAATTATAATTTGTAAGTGCCGCTGTAGGCCTAATCGAAATAAAGTATGTATATATTTGAATATTGTTTTTTTACCTCGGGCGACGTAGTTTGACCAATGGCGGATTTACCGCCAGGCGGCAAATTTTGAATAATTCGATGGCCTAGTTCACAATGAAATACAATATTTTAAAATGAAAATGTATTTTTACCCGACTACGGAGGCGTTATGATTTTGACCGGTATGTATGTATGTATGTGCATCTGTTCCCACCTAACTTCCAAACTACTTGTCGTAATTTGACAAATGAGGTATCGTCAGAAGCGGCTTAGTGTGCGTTTCGATTGAAGCGGAGCGGGGCGGAGCGGGGCCGAGCGGACCGTGAATTGGCCAATCACAGTGCTCGAAATCTCCACTCCGCACCAGTGGAAACAGTGTAAGCGGGGCGGAGCGGAGATGAGTGGAGCGGAGTTTTAGCGTACTTTCGAATAAAACAAATGAACACGAGGCCCCGAGCCGGACAGAACGGAGTCGAGCAGGCTGTGGTGTCGAGTGGTGCGCACGAAGCGGAGCTGTGCGGAACTGTGCGGAGCTGAGCGGCGCTGAGCGGAGCAGAGTGGAGCAGAATGGAGAAAAGAGGAGCAGAGCGGAACAGAGCGGAGCTGAGCGGCGCTGAGCGGAGCAGAGTGGAGCAGAATGGAGAAAAGAGGAGCTGAGCGGAGCAGAGCGGAGCTGAGTGGAGCAGAGCGGAGCTGAGCGGAACAGAGCGGAGCTGAGCGGAGCTATGCGGATCTGTGCGGAGCTCAGCGGCGCTGAGCGGAGCAGAGTGGAGCAGAATGGAGAAAAGAGGAGCTGAGCGGAGCAGAGCGGAACAGAGCGGAGCTGAGCGGACTTTCGAATACAATATATGAACACGCTGCCCCGCTCCACTTCGCTCCGCTTCGCCGCGTTCCGCCCCGCTCCGCTTCAATGGAAACATTTGCCAGTTCTCACTGCTATTCTCCGCTCCACTCCGCCCAGCACCGCTCCGCTCCAACCCGCTCAACCCCGCTCCGCCCCGCTCCACTTCAATGAAAACATTTGCCACTTTTCACTGCTCTTCTCCGCTCCACTCCGCCCAGCTCCGCCCCGCTCCGCCCCGCACCGCTTCAATGGAAACAGTTGCCACTTTTCACTGCTCTTCTCCGCCCCGCTCCGCTTCAATGGAAACGCAGCCTTAATGGCGCGCTGGTTATAGGCTATGTGACGTCACATAAAATTGCATATGGCGCCCTCTAGAGGACATAATGTCATGAACTAAAAAAAAACATTTTTTAATGAAACCGTGTGGGGTATCAAATGAAAGAGCTTGATGAGCACATTTCAAAAATATATATATTGTTACCTATAACTCCAAAATAATTAAATAAAAAGTAAGTTTAAAAACTAAAACCCGACTACGGAAAAAACGCGCTCTAAAAAGTATGAAACAAGAAAATATTCTCATCTAGAGGATAGCCGTGGTCCGTGTTCATGTGCCATTTGGCCCTAAAAGACCTACACGGACCACGGCTATCCTCTAGATGAGAATATTTTCTTGTTTCATACTTTTTAGAGCGCGTTTTTTCCGTAGTCGGGTTTTAGTTTTTTAGGATTTATGCACTATCGTCTACAACCGTGAAAAATATTGCAAGTTAAATAATTGTTAAAATGCCTAAATTTGTCGCCCCTAAATTCTGACGCCTTAGGTTCCAGCCTACTCAGCCTGCTAGTAAATCCGCCACTGTATTTGACGCGTGCCAGCCCTGCAAAAGAAAGTAGATAATTGAAAGTGTATAAAACTGACCTTCCGGCTTGGGCTTGGTGATGGTGTCCTGTTTATCATGCATGTTGCGCAGATGCTCGGCTGACAGCCGATGTTCATCCAGCTCGATGCGCGTGGGCATCTCCTTGTGACAGGAAGTGCAGGTCGGGTGCAGGTACTTCTTGAGTTTCCGGTGGCCGACGGTGGTGCGGTGGATGGCGCCGTCCGCCGCGTACATGTCGCACATCGCGCAGTAGAAGTCGCGCGCGGGCTGCTGCCCCGCCTTGCGCGTGCGCTTCATCTCGCGGATCTGTGGGAGGAACGCGTTTTTTTTTGTAGAGCCGAGCTGCAGCCAATCGACGGGCTGGCTCGACCGGGGTAGTACCACCCTCTCACAGAAGATCGGCACAAAGTAGTTTTTACTGCTACGTTTCGTACTATGAGTAAGAGTGTCAGAAGCCCAACTCCCTCCTTCTTCCCCTCCCATTCATGTCTGCAACGTGCGAGCAATGCCTTTGGTATTGCAAGTATCTATAGGCTACGGTAACTGCTTAAAATCAGGCGGGCCGTACGCTTGTTACACATGTCTCATTAAAAAAAAGTAAGTTTAAAAACTAAAACCCGACTACTGAAAAATCGCGCTCTAAAAAGTATGAAACAAGAAAATATTCTCATCTAGAGGATAGCCGTGGTCCGTGTTCATATGCCATTTGGCCCTAAAAGACCTACACGGACCACGGCTATCCTCTAGATGAGAATATTTTCTTGTTTCATACTTTTTAGAGCGCGATTTTTCAGTAGTCGGGTCTTAGTTTTTAAACTTACTTTTTATTTAATTATTTTGGAGTTATAGGTAAGAATATACATATTTTTGAAATGTGCTCATCAAGCTCTTTCATTTGATACCCCACACGGTTTCATTAAAAAATGTTTATTTTTTAGTTCATGACATTATGTCCTCTAGAGGGCGCCATATTCAATTTTATGTGACGTCACATAGCCTATAACCAGCGCGCCATTAAGCCACTTCTAACGATACCTCATTTGTCAAATTACGACAAGTAGTTTGGAAGTTAGGTGGGAACAGATGCACATACATACATACATACATACCGGTCAAAATCATAACCCTCCGCCGTAGTCGGGTAAAAAGGAATGATTATTCTATCTATCTATCCACCAGTGTTGTGTGTGTGTGTCTGTCTGTGTGTGTGTGTGTGTGTGTGTGTGTCTGTGTGTCTGTGTGTGTGTGTGTGTGTGTGTGTGTGTGTCAGTGTGTGTATCTGTCTGTATGTGTGTCTCTGTCCATTAAAAAATGGAATGGTTATTCTATCCAATTCATCCACCCATCCACCAGTCTTGTGTGTGTGTGTGTCTGTCTGTCTGTGTAAGTGTGTCCATGAGTCTGTCTGTCTGTCTGTGTGTGTGTCTGTCCGTCTGTCTGTCTGTCTGTCTGTGTGTGTGTCTGTCTGTAGCTGTGTGTGTCTGTCTGTATGTGTCTCTGTCTCTGCGTCTGGTGAATCCATCTGTCCATCCATTTGCCAGAAGGCGTCCACTGCTGGACGCCTCCCACCATGACTTCCACACCTTATGATTGTTGAATAGTGGAACGCAACTCAAATTTGAGCAAATTGTAATTCGGACAAAGTAATAACTATAATAATGGTATACACACCTTAATCTCCTGCCTCATAGTATCAGCAGTGAGGGCATAGCTCTCCGCAGTCTTCTGCATCATAATAGCATGGGCTCGACCACTCAGATGGTTTTCAAACGAGCGTCCGTCCCACATGCTCTTATTACAGATGTGGCATTTCAATAGCTGAGAGTTGATGTCGTCGTACCGAGTCTTGGGCGCCTCCTTCTTGGTGTCATCATCTTTGGATTCAACTTGTTCCGATGTCTCACCGTCTTTAGATTCGTCGGCGTCACTGCGGGAGGCTTATTTAATAAATATCCTGGGACATTCTTTTTACACATGGCTACCTGATCCCAAACTAAGCAGAGCTTGTACTATGGAAACCAGATAACTGATATTACTACATATACTACTTTTTGTTTGTAAATACATACTTAATATACATAATTACACCCAGACTCGGGACATACAGACGTGTTCATGCACACAAATGCATGTCCCGGGTAGGAATCGAACCTACGACCTGCAGCGTGATAGGCGGAATCTTACCAACAACGCCAAGGGAATTTAGTTAGTGATTGTATTGTTTTTAGGTGTGGCAACATGTTCTTTTGGATGTTTTCGTGTTTACTATGCTCGCTGGTCGAACATTACTCTATGTCAAAACTGTCGATCGATGCAGACTCGGTCTACTATCGATCGACGGTCGAACACGTCCGACTTGTGTGGCCTTGCCGCGGCCTGCGAAACCATGAAGTGTGGGAGGGCAGCATTACAATATTGAGGACATAATGTTTTAATTTTCTGCATACCCTGTACAGAGATTCATGTATGATTTAATATAGGATTTGACATAACAGAATTTTATAAGTTCTAATTAAATATCATTCTTTCAAGATTTTTTTATAATTAAGAACAAATTCTTGGTACAAATAGGTGTCATCATCATGTCAACCAAAAGACGTCGACTGTTGGTCATAGGCCTCCCCAAGATTTTCCACAACGACCGGTCCTGTGCCTTGCATCCAGCGGTTTCTCGCGACCTTCACTAGGTCGTCGGAATGTAATTACACCTACTACATAAATAATAATAATTACGTAACCATCATTTTCCACTTACCAAAACACAACCAATTACATAATTTACAGATCCACGACAATCCATGTGAGATAAGCATTAGATTAAGAATTAGTGCAAAAGCCGTGCACCCATCAGTAACATGGCTCCTAGAGCGAGGCAGTACGCCAGTGGGGAAGACGTAACATCTCATAACAAAACACCGAGATTTCGTATCGAAATAAAGCATTCGCACCTCAACCGAGGCAGAAATACAGTGCCAATTCGGCTAACAGAGACCGGTGAACGTGAGGATAACAGAAAGGCGGCGAGGCGAGCCTCGACGGAGGCGCAGAAGTGCGGTGTCACCACCGGAAGGAAACGGTCAGGGTTCCTTACCTCTCCTTCACAGGTTTAGCCTTGGAATCGGCTTCCTTTTTCGGGGAGCTCTTGTTTTGTTGCCTTTGCCCATCACTGGGCCTGAACGGCTTACGATTGTTGCCGATACGCTCACCGGCACGGTTGTAATTCCCAGTACGTCGGAAATTACCATGATTGCCCATCTAAAGGGAGTTGATGAGAACATTGTTAGTAAAGCTGGCGCTCTTAGAGCTCTGAAGTGGCTGCAACGTGAAACTGTTGAAGTATTCTTAATTATTTAGTGTCTGGAGATGGTCTGCTTGGATTTGATCGAGAGTAAAATCGGGGACTTGGGTATAAGAACATGCATGAAAATGAAGCCTTTAGAACAAATTAAGTTCATACAAAATCATTACAAGAGTTTCTCTTTGCTAAATTGGTGGTCTCTGAAAAGATTTGACACTAAATGGAAGTCACTATATTTTAAAAGCATTCATACTATTACAAGAAGACTGTGGAACAAAAGACGTACTGTTTTTTTAAATGGCTGTCGAATTTTTTTTTCCATGTACTTACCCTATTGGGCACAAAGCCACGGTCATACCGACCCACATTAGGACCGAAGTCCCGTCTTATAGGCATGTCTAGGAGTGACGGGACAGGGTTCTGTCTTGGTTGGAGCAGGTTGATGATGTTGCTAGCTAGAGCCAGCGTGGCCTCGGTGGGGCCTCCGCCGAGGGGAAGCAGGTTGGGCAGACCGGCCCCGGGGCCGCCGCCCTGCCAGGGCGAGACGCCGCTGCGGCCGAAGTTCTTGCCGCGATCATTCCGCTGGAAATCCATACGGCGTCCGCCCCCGTTTTGTGGTCGTCGGTTTGCCATGTTGGATCTGAGTAAGTATAGTTTATTAGACGAGAATTTAGCGGAGAATTATTAGTTTTTTATGTTGACTTTTAGTACGAGCTACGATAGATGTTTTTTGGTGATGCCACTCAACAAGATGACGCCTATGTCGGTAAAACGCGCATATAACGAATTTAGCTAACGGTAATGCGGTGAAAGTGATGCAGATAAAGTAAAAGAATTGCCTACGTAGGTAGATGCAAAGCTATTGATCTTTTGTCCGACTCATGAGATCATCGGCCCCGGCCCCACATTATGTAGATATCCTAGGCTTTTGGTACAAATTATTGATAGAAATACTTACAAAGACTTCGATAGAGGAATTACAACTGTTATATCCTCAAATGTTGGGCAAATAATTAAAAATTAACACAAAATACTCAAGCGCGAAATCGACGCAGCGAAAGATAAAATTGATTGAATGAATGATATGAACGAAACGCGAAAAGATGGCGTCATCCATAGACCAATTAGAATCAAGAATGAATGATTTGGGTGTTTATGGATATAAAGCTACACACATTATGTTTGACGGATGTTAAAATTATGCAAAAAGCAAGCACGAAACCTGAAACGCGCTCGAAGTCAAAGTGACAAACCGACATTTTTTGTCAACAAAAAAATCTGTGAATATTTTGTTTGAAAGAAAAAGGATAAATTCCAAACCCACACACGATCTAAAAATTGTGTTTATAGCTGAAATAACTTGTTACGCAACACTTTTCATACAGGTGTTAGAAAACATATAAAAATGGAAGACATGGACAATGAAAATGATCAAAAACGCACCAAGGTAAGCAATACCTCTAGAAGTTTGTAGTGATGTTGCACTGAAAATCTCTTGTCTGTAAACATTAGGTAAACTACTTATCATGTTTTCTTGATTGAGAGAGTGCGTAGTTACTACTAAACACTGTAATAACCTCACAGTCTTTCAAATTACATAAATCTATGCTAAAAACCTTTTAGTAATTAAAAACCATCGCAAGGATTTGAAGTTGGTCCATCTATTTAGGAACTCTCAAGCTACAGTCCAATCCACAATTTAAACCCTCTGCACGAAAAATACCATTATTTACATAATTATTATTATTGCACTCTGGAGTGACCAATCATGTTATTTATGATTGTTTTTGCAGATATACCTGCGGCACGTTATGATGCCCGGTTTGACATGTGGGAGGGGGAAAGGATGAACCTTATTATAACGGAATAAAATTCATTTTCGCATTAATTTTTTTTACATTCTTATTTTTTTTAATGGCCAGTCTTATTCCATTATAATAAGGTTAATTTTCTTCCCCCCCACATGGCAAACCGGCATTCGTAAAATGCTGCTACTGTAGTTAACGTAACCTAGCCAGAAGCTGCTAGTATAACTACATGCACCTATCAGTTAATCAAACACCTGCTTGATATATAACAATAATAATTTGGATGAATTTTCATCTATGTGCATAATTTACAGTTTGCTTACGGTGAGGGAAAACATCATGAGGAAACCTACCTATCCATCGGGATTAGGTAATAGTCAGTTCCTGTATACACGGCGACAAGGTTCACCACCTGTCACATTGGGTTCTGATTATCTGGTGAAACATGGACCTTGAGTTGGTCAATACCTCCACAATGTAGTGGTGTATGGCCATTCAAGACTCTGACTGCCCCCGAATGGGGATATAAGTAGTTTTTTATTTTTTATTTGTCTAATCCCTTCTTTCTCCAGAGCCGCAGCCCCTCCCCGGGCGTCAAGTCGACCGCTGTAGTGAAGTACACGGCGTATCAGAGCCCCGTTGGATATGCGCGGCTGCAGTGCAATACGGACCTGAACATGCCTCCGTCCAACTGGGGAGCCGCCATCGACTCGTACGGTCTGAAGCAGATATTGACGGGAGGAACTGGACTTTCGAGGTATAATATACATATTGACTGACTAATCCATGAACCTAATACTAAAGGACTGGGTCTAAGCAGCTAAGCCGCGTTGCTTAAACATCGCACAACTAGGCCGGTGACGTAATCACAGTAGGCGTGGCTTAAGTCAGTGTGCTGTTGGCGTTCGTCCTGTGCAGACGTCTTGCCAACGTTCGCATCCCAAATATAATTATATTCGACACTAGATGGCGTCCCTTTGTACGTAATTTTTCATGATCATACACTTAGTGACATCTAGTGCAAATAATTAAACTACGTACTAACATCGACATAAAACGAAGCGAGTAGTTCAGCTATTTCCCAGTAGATAGATGCCACGCATTTCTTAACCCCCACCACCCGCGCCATCCCGCGCAAATTACCACGCGTTGTTTAATAGAGAAATCTAATAAGGGCACCTCTTTCTTAAGTCTTTACTCTATGGACTAATCTAAGGCATCCACGATTTTGGAAAATTCATCCGTGGTTAAAATAAGGAATGGAAGCTTGTATGGAAATTAAGTTCTGAGATCCATGCGGATGAATTCATGGACAAACATAAAGTTATAAAATTAATGAAACATATTTTTTTGCCATATATTTTTTTTATTATTATTATTATTATTTATTGATACACTAGCAGCTTTGAGCTGATGCGTGTATATCACTGCACTTGTATTTATTCATATTTTAAATGTCCGTCAAGTCTATTTTTAAAACTGTTCACTGTTGGAGCACTTATCACTATTTCTGGGAGAGAGTTCCACAAGTTCATCACTCGATGTGTCAAAAAGTGTGTTCTAGGGTTGCTATTACATGGAGGCTTATGGGAAGAAAGTTTTAGGGGCATATCATCCTAAGGGCAAATGGGGCTAATGACCTGGAGCAGGGGTAGTCCATCCTGCAACAGGGGCATATCATCCTGAATATTTATGAAATAGGGGCAGTCCATCCTGAATTGTTTGTGGAAAAGGGGCAGCCAAGTTTATTTTGCATTTGCATATCCACATATATATTTATATATATTTGTATATGTTTATTTGTGTCCACTGGCAAGTAACTTCCGCAATTTCTTGCAGAAGTCACTTGCCGACGTGTTTCCACTGACTGCAATTTTACACAACCGCGTACATGTGGGACTTGCAGCAAGTTCGGCAAGTCGCAGAAGTTCACTTGCGTGAGTGTTTACACATTGGAAATCGCGCAAGTAAACTTGTGTAAGATATCTTGCCAGTGGACACACGGCACTAGAAGTAATTGGATCTCATGTACGTCATTAATAATAATAATTATGAAGAACACTTAATTTGCACCAGTAAAAACATTATTTGGCAATATTTTTATCAATAAAAATTAATGCAAGTGCAGGTTCATAAATTCCAATTTATTCTTCTAGAAAATATAGGAATAGGAGGAGCGATTGTTGGTATTTTAAAATAAATATTATCATAATAGCTCTGTTTACTTTGTCAATATTAATATTCTTGTTCAGAAGTGGGATATCAACTAGGCTACCTGTTTAAAACAGCCAAATAGTGTTCCATCATTTATTTTATCCGTACAGCTTTAGAATGGCGCACATGTTCCCGGACTGCGTGGGCGAGGTCGACGTGATCTCGGGCGCCGAGTGCATCAAGAAACTGCTCAAACTGCCCTACCAGCCCAATGGCACTGTAAGTATGGACCATAATGGGTCCAGACTATAGAGAATTGTCACTAAATGAATCAAGATGGGTTGTCTATCAGGCTATAGACTAACTGTGTCTCATTTCTTGACATAGCACGGTCCATTATCCGCTGAGCCTGTGCAGCGATTGTTAGATTGGGAGGCTTGATATGGCTCTCCTATTTCGTATTTTTCAATGCTACTAAGATGACAAACAAGCGTACGGCCCGCCTGATGTTAAGCAGTTACCGTGGCCTATAGATGCTTGCAATACCAAAGGCATCGCTCGCGTGTTGCCGATATGAAGGGGAGCGGAACAGAGGGAGGGGAAGGGGGAATTGGCGTTACGGCTCTCTCACTCATCATACTAAATGCTGTGATAGCTACTTTACGCCGGCTTTCTGTGTGAGGGTGGTACCACCCTGGTCGAGCCAGCCCATAAGCAGTCAATTGGCTACAGCTTGCTTCTACCACCAGTAAAGCCAAATACTAGTATGTGAGTATGATAGTTCACTATCTCTTTTAATTCTATGGAGCTTAAGGTTGGTTTTTCCTCCGTAGGTGAGCATGATAGTCCATCGCGTGGAGAACACGTTACTGCTGGATGATTTCGACGTGTACGACTACCTGATGAAGTCGGAGTGGTCTTGGCTGAAGGACTTCTTCTACGAGAACATACTCAAGACCATGTCTGAACAGGTCAGTGGCTGTTGAATTTAAATTTGTATGAGGTCATCTGTCATTTTAAAATTCAATCATTAGTGGCAATATAAAATTAGTAAGATGAGTTTGTGTAACATAAAATGTTGGATTTTTAATGGGATTGCAATCTGGGAACTATTCGGTACTTTGTAGCGCTGATTAAGTTAATCAGACTGTTAATATATCGCTAAAACCTGTCGTTAGGTCATCTCATTAGTCCGAGTAGTTTGAACTTCAGAGATCAGTCGCTAGTCGCTCTTAATATACGTAATCACACATCAGAGTTAGGCAAAATTTAATTGCAATTAATTAATTGCTAATTGTATGTGATGTCACAATTAACAATTAATTGTGATTTGTTCGCGATTGACGAACAAATCAAAATTAATTGTTAATTGTGACACCACATGCAATTAGCAATTAATTAATCGCAATTAAATTTTGCCCAACTCTGTCACACATGAATCAGAGAAAACTTAAGCGAAACCTGTTTTAATTTGGAAAGTCTGTAAATATTCCATAGGACAAAGCATTCCACTTTATAACCATGTATGCAGTGGTTCTCTTCAACTATATAAAATGCCCCTTCGGTGATGATGGTGGTGTTATGGTGTGTGTGTGTCGCAGGAGCGCATGACGCTGCGGCTGGCGCCGGCCCCGCACGCGGCGCTGACGCACAAGTTCCTGTCGCACAGCGTCGCGCCGCATAGCGAAGCGGTACCGCACATGCCGCTGCAGCCGCTACCCGACCCTAATGCCCCCGTCTGTCTCGCCGGTACATCACTAAACCACACTTGATATTCCTTCCATAGAATTACCGCTAGGATGTCTACTGAGTCGAATTGCTAATCAGACGGAGTAAACTGACAGCTATTTGTTCTATTGGTACGTTCCACTCGCACCAACTTGTACTGAAAGTGATCATTATTATCGTTTTTAACACTTTTTGTGGACGAAAATAATAAAATTAACAGTGAATGGAACGCACCATATTTATATCGAAAAGTGACATTAGCACCTGTCAATTTACTCCGTCTGATTAGCAATTCGACTATAGACACTCTAGCCATAGAATTTCCGCTAGGATGTCTACTAGCTTAATATCATAGACTGGCTTTTGGTTTTCACCACTTTGGCTATAAGTTTACTTTAACTTTAGCATATTAGAGATAGAGGTAGTCAAGTTCCAGAGAAAAAGTTATTTGAACAATTGACGAAATAGATAAGTCAATATAGGTGCTTTAGTTTTGGGTTCTTCGCTTCAGCACATTAAATCTGCTCAACTAACAATCATTTTACAACATATAGGATCAGAAGTATTGATTAAGTGCCTCTTCGTTCAGTTAACTCCTAAAAATATACAAAAATGAAATGTAACGTCACGAATTTTGTCCCCATTCGGGGGTAGCCAGAGGCTTGAGTGACCATACACCACCACATTGTGGAGGTATTAACAAACTCAAAGCCTACGTTCACCAGATAGTCAGAACCCAACGTGACAGGTGGTGAACCTTGTCGCCGTGGATACAGAAACTGACTATTACCTAATCCCGAGGGATAGGAAAGTTTCCTCACGATGTTTTCCCTCACCGTCGGCGAACTGTAAATTATGCACATAGATGAAAATTCATCCATTGGTGCATGCTCCACCGGGGATCGAACCTGGGACTTTCTGATTGCTAGTCCAACCTGTTCACCCCTAGGCTACAGTCGCTTAAAAAATATACACTCCTTAATAAACACTTCCTACTATCCACAATTTTTGGGCTCCTTGCCCAAACTTCTAACGTCTCTCAATCCACAGGTCCCTTCCTCCCGGAGCCCGAAACGAAAGAAACTAAACCAGAGGAACCTCCGAACGAGCATCTCTACAACCGAAATGTTCTCTGGACTTTTGAAGATATCCAAATGCTTATAGGCAGTGATCTGCCAATATTCGGTGACAAAGACCGCCCGTGCGTGAGTTTGAGGCTTCGTGACGCGAGAGAACCTATCAACGTACTAACAGGAATAGATTATTGGCTCGACAACCTAATGTGCAATGTTCCTGAAGTCTTAATGTGCTATCATTTAGACGGTATCGTCCAGAAATACGAACCGATGAAGACCGAGGACTTGCCTAATATGGAGAACTCCAAATTCTCACCGAAAGTCATTAGGAATGTGGCACAGAATATATTGTCTTTCCTGAAATCGAACGCTACTAAAGCTGGGCATACGTATTGGTTGTTTAAAGGACCACACGATGATGTTGTAAAGTTATACGACTTGACTTCTTTATGTCCAGATAGTTTGGATAACCCGTTCACAACGCCTGTAGCTATGCTGTTATATAGAGTGGCGAGGAACATGCGGATGACGAACAGGTCTAAACATGTCCGGCAGCTGTTGGAACATGTCATAGAGTTGTTGAAAGTGGAGAGATACCCTCAAATAGTTGCGTCGTCGCATTACATGTTGGCGGATTTGTATGTTTCGGCTACTACGAATCCTGCTTGCCCGGATTTTAAAGGTATGCACAATTTTATTACGACAATGCTATACCCAAATACTCAATACTTAAATAATAATAATACTCTCTACAGACTTATCATGATACGGACTGAGAGGGACAAAGCCATGAGTGTAGTGTTCCTTTTATTTTTTACGGCTAATATAATAATAATAATATATAATATATGGCTATAATATTTGCCCCATTTTTGGGACAGTCCATCCTTAATACTCAAAAAATAATACTCTTCTTATGAGAATACCGACTGAGAGGGATAAAGCCATGAGTGTAGCACCTATTTGTTTTATTTTTTATGGCAAAAAAAATTTGGCCCATTTTTGGGACAGTCCATCCTTAATACTCAAACAATAATAATACTCTCTACAGACTAATCAGAATACCGACTGAGAGGGTCAAAGCCATGAGTATAGTGTTCCTTTAATTTTTTTATGGCTAATAATATTTGCCCGAATTTTGGGACAGTCCATCCTTAATACTCAAATAATAATAATACTCTCTACAGACCAATCAGAATACCGACTGAGAACAAAGCCATG
Source organism: Drymonia ruficornis (assembly GCA_947859195.1). Taxonomy (NCBI): domain Eukaryota; kingdom Metazoa; phylum Arthropoda; class Insecta; order Lepidoptera; family Notodontidae; genus Drymonia; species Drymonia ruficornis. The sequence continues at coordinate 8,174,093 of OX401926.1, read as the reverse complement.
AGTGTAGTATTTCTTTAATTTTTTTATGTTTAATTATATTTGCCCCATTTTTGGGGCAGTCCATCCTTAATAGTCATAGGAACTAAGGCCATAGCTCGCCAGGCTCGGGCCTACTGTAGGGTATATTTACAGGTTATAGTAACAATCATTATTGCGTATTTCCCCCGCTTTTAAGGAAAGGCTACAATAACAGCTTTTATTTTAGACGAAAGCGATGACTCGGACGCCGAAGATGCAGACTACGAAAGCGGGGATTTTGCCCCTGAAGACTCTGTGTACTCGGATAACAGTACTATAGTAGGGAGACATAGAGATGGGGTAGAGGATGGAGATATAGTAGAGGATGAGAATAGGATAAAGGTTGCGGAGAGGATAGAGGATGGGGCAAGTGATGATAAAAGTAGGATAGATGATGAGGATAGGATACAGGATGGGGCAACTGAAGATAATAAAATTAGGGATGAGGATAAGATACAGGATGGGGCACAGGATAAGGAGGGTACTGACGGGGATGGGGCAGAGGATAGTGCGTTAGCATTACAGATCCGTGGTCTGACGTTACGGGATATTGGGGATAGGGGCAGAGTCGGGGATGGAGATAGGATTGGGGTAAGTTTCATTAATGTTTTTTTTTCTTTTACTATGTAACTTGATTTGGGGCAGTCTGCTCTAAAATAAAGTAAATATATATAAATCATATATTTGTTTCTTGGTTGATAAATAAAATAAAATATTATCGAGCTTATTTAACAGTCATGATATTAAAAAAATTGAAATAGCAAACATCTAAATCACAAATTTTAAAATAAGTTTTGTTGTTATTGTAATGTATTACTTCAAAATAGTATCTACATACTCAACTATAATTTTTACTTGAGTATTTATAGATACCAAGTATGTCAATGGTTATACAGGGTGAATTTGAAATTATGGGAATCCTTTTAAACTAGGACTCTACACATGATTCAGAATATTTTAGAAAATAAATAAAAAATCGATTGATAAAAAAATATTGCTCGAGTAAGCAAATGAGCGAACCAATTGACTGTTATTTCCTGACCTTACCTGGCCAATAAATTTTCATGAATGGATCTGTTGATTAATATTAACTAAATATTCTGAATCATGTGTAGAATCGCCGTTTAAAAGGATGTCCTTGATTTCAAATTGACCCTATACAGTGTGTTAAGAAAACCCTGTCCGACCCGAAAACGTATTGTTGGGTATCGAGATTAGATTCTATTTTTGTAAAAATATTCATTTTTTTTAATTTTAATTAAATTTAATTATATTTTTTTAGCATGGTAAGTCCCACTGCTGGGCAAAGGCCTCCCTTTTTTTTGGAAAACAATTACCCAGTTTACATTTTATTTTTTTCATAAAATGACGTCATTACGTACACTGTCAGAGGTGCCGCCACACAATCTAACATAATTACTGCCGGTAATAATGTTGTCATATTTTTAAAATTTGCTACATTTTGGGGGAAAAAGGCAAAAAAATGGTATTTTAAATTTTCATTAATATGTTTACTATCATGAATTATTTTTTTTTGTTTATGTGATTGGGAAACCTAATTACCGGTTTCGGCTCGGACAGGGTTTTCTTAACATACTGTATAGCGTGTGTAATGCATTTGTGCGTGCAGGCGCGCAAGCGCAAGCCAGTGGGCGGCAAGGGGCTGGGCGCGGCGGCGCCCGAGCGCTGCGGGCGGGCGCTGGACCACGCGCTCAAGGGGCTCCTCGCACTGCACAACGTCACTATACACAAGTGCAAGGTACGGCTATGGTTTATGGTGGCAAACAATTTTTAGGTCGCCAGAGGTCGCTTCGTTGACGTCATCTGTCACACACACACAGGGAGGGAGGGAGGAAATATTTCCTTGTTCATATTTATTATCATAGTTAGAGCGTCATTATTCAGTAGTCAGGTTTTAGTTTTTAATTAAATTGTAATTGATGATGAACGTATTGAATTTATATTGTTATTTTTTTTATATTACCCAGCATATTCCCTATTTACGTTTGCTAACACTACTGCGTTATGACGTCATATTGCGGTAGTTAAATTTTAAAGTTATTTTAAAAATGATTTCACTGCTGTAATCGTAAGACATACTTTATATTATAATGTTCCATTGGCATCAGTGAACAAGTAAAATAATAACCTATTACGTGAGTTAAACCCACAGAGTAAAGACTAAAGAAAGAGGTGCCCTTATTAGATACATGTATGAAAAAAAACGTGGTCATTGTTTTTTCATTTTCATTGTTCTATCTACCGGTAAATAGTTGAACTACTCGCTTCGTTTTATGTCTATGTTAGTACTAGGCCGACCACTCGGCCGAGTTGCTTAGGGCCAGTCCCCTTAGTAATTGGTCCATGGTTAAACCACATTTTAATTCCAGGAAGAAGAACGCGAGCGTATAAAACAACAGATCATCATAGAAGAACAGCATCCGAAAATGGCGAATCCCTACGAACCTATCAAAATGAACTACGAACCTATCACTAAGATGAAGTCCGAAACCAAAGAGCATTCATCCCGTAGCCGTAGACGAAAACGTGAACGTAAATCAAGCGAGAAATCTCTAATAGACCCGAACATAGACAAGAACGCGATACAGATACTAAAAGAAAAGAAATTATATCCTACGTGGCACGAACCGAATCGCGACGACAATTTCGCGTGGAAACTACACTTAAAAACTTTATTATACGAAAAAATATGCCTAGCTTACGCCACGCTAGCGGAATATAGCTACGCTAACGAACAATACGGGTTTTCACTCAAATATATCGATATGGCGACGAAATGTCAGAAGTTGTTGTGCAATATGATTATTAGGAGTAAAGTGGTAGATGCTGGGTGCTTGATTGGCCGTGTTGGCGACAATTATTTCCAGCTATCCAAACATTGGCATAGGTTGGAGCAGTTTAAGAAGCAGTTCGAGACAGACCACGATATAGATGCGAGGATACGTCTGGAGATTGAGAACGATATGGCTGAAGAGGTGGACGGTGAGGTGGCCGAGGAATTTGATATTGGTGAGTTTTTAGTCTAAATCTGAATCTTATTGCTATCTAAGGGGCTATGCACACGGGCAACTTTTCCTGCAACTGGGAACCTTTAGCAAAAAAACATGAAAAAAGTTTATAGTTTCGGCAACTGAAGTTGCTCCGTGTGCATAGCTCCTAAGAATTATTGTTAACTTATCGCCATTGTTATTAATTTATACATCACTTATTTAAAATAAAGTGTAGTTTTTTTGCTTTTATTAGGAGTTCTTGGGGGTTTATAGCGACGCTATGCAACATTGCCAATGCAATTAATTTTTCAGTTTTTCTAGCAGAATCTTTTTCAATTCCACAAAATTTCTGTAAAATAGTCACACATGTTGCAACATTCGTAACCATTTCACGGAAATTTAGCGGATTCTTCTTGAAAATTACACTAATAAGCGTTCAGTTTTTTCTTTTCGTCGTACGAAACCCTAACATCCATGCTCCGAAGTTGCCATTGCAATGAAACTGCCCTCTCGTAGATATATCGCTGCCTACCAGCGAGGTATCTGCGATGCTGCAGTCGTGTGCGCACTACCGGCGCGCGGCGGGGGCGGGCGCGGGGGCGGGCGGGGGCGCGGGGGCGGGCGGGAAGCGCGGGGAGCTGCTGCGGCGGCTCGCGTCAGTTGACAACGAGCTGGCCGTGCGATACATGAACGATGCACAACGTAAGTATTCTACCGTGTACTTGTAGAGTCCCGAAATGATTAATGCGTAAAATTGACAACTCTCATAAGGACTTATTCGTATAATGCCCAATTCTCCAAAGGACTTATTCTTAAAATAGCCAATTATCAAGAAAACGTATTAGTAAAATTTTCAATTCTACACATATCAGTCAATACCCAATTCTCCAAAGGACTAACTTGTGAAATGACCAATTCTCCAAATGTCTAATTCGTAAAGTGCCTCATTCTCCAAAGGACTCATACGTTAAATGCCCAATTCTCCAAATGACTAACTCGCAAAATGCCCAATCCTCATGAAAACTTATTCATAAAATGCCCAATCCTCCGTAGAACTCATTCGTAAATTGCCCAATCTGGCCGGAGTCTTTCGTAAATTGCCCAATCCTCTATAGAACTCTGTCGTAAAAATCACAATCTTCGCAAAGACAAAGACTCTCAACTCGGCAGATTCTCAACAAATCTCAACTACTCCGTAAACTATAATCTATTTCGAGTACTGTTTATTACTCAGAAATGTACATGAAATACCAAGAAGAAGACCCAGAGGACCCCAAAGCGAAGATACTACAGAAGCAGTTCACGGCAACCTCGCGCAAGTCACTCGAGTGCCTCGACGAGGCGACCGAGATCTTCAAACAGGTCAACGACGTCCCGAACTTGGCCCTTCTGTACTGCAACAAGGGCAGGTACTTGAGGTTCAAGGCGCACTGCGATCAAGGCGGATTCGGGTAAGTGAACCCTTTTTTAGGACTCTTTATTTTGTCACGTTTTGTTCATCTGTCCGCATTTCAGAAGTTTTATTGTCAGTTCATGAGATTTTTGTCAGTTCATGAGTTTTTTGTCATTTCATGAGGTTATTTTGACAGTTCATGAGTTTTTAATCAGTTCATGAGGGTTTTTTTGTCAGTTCATGCGGTATTTTTGTCAGTACATGAGAGTTTATTGTCAGTTTATGTGGTTTTTTTGTCAGTACATGAGGATTATTTGAAAGTTAATGAGGTTTTTGACAGTTTACGAGTTTTTTATCAGTTCATGAGTCATTTTTGACAGTTCATTAGGTTTTTTGTCAGTTCATGAGGGTTTTTTTATCTGTTCATGAGGTATTTTTGACGGTTCATAAGGTATTTTTGTCATTATATGAGTTTTTTTTTACGGTTAATGATGTCTTTTTGTCAGTACATGAGGTTTTTTGACAGATAATTAGTGTTTTGACTGTTTGTCTTCCATTAACTGTTTATGAAATATGGGATTCTAAGGTGGCCTTATTATGGAATTGGCTGAATAGCCCATAACTCTAGGAATGTGGAGCCTTAGGTTTAAAATGAGGTTCACACCCTCAGCATAGAGAAGCGGCGCCTGTACAGCGAAGCAGAAGAGCTGTACCAGGCAGCACTGCGGCTACTGGGTCCCCGCGAACACTGCACCAGCCCGTCCGTGTGGCAGCTGGTGGCCTGGGAGCTCTCCTGCCACCTCTACACGCGCGCAGTACTCATGCAGGACTCGCCGCACCTCTACTCCAATGTAAGTGTTATGTACTGCTCGCCCGCACCAGCCCGTCCGTGTGGCAGCTGGTGGCCTGGGAGCTCTCCTGCCACCTCTACACGCGCGCAGTACTCATGCAGGACTCGCCGCACCTCTACTCCAATGTAAGTGTTATGTACTGCTCGCCCGCACCAGCCCGTCCGTGTGGCAGCTGGTGGCCTGGGAGCTCTCCTGCCACCTCTACACGCGCGCAGTACTCATGCAGGACTCGCCGCACCTCTACTCCAATGTAAGTGTTATGTACTGCTCGCCCGCACCAGCCCGTCCGTGTGGCAGCTGGTGGCCTGGGAGCTCTCCTGCCACCTCTACACGCGCGCAGTACTCATGCAGGACTCGCCGCGCCTCTACTCCAATGTAAGTGTTATGTACTGCTCGCCCGCACCAGCCCGTCCGTGTGGCAGCTGGTGGCCTGGGAGCTCTCCTGCCACCTCTACACGCGCGCAGTACTCATGCAGGACTCGCCGCACCTCTACTCCAATGTAAGTGTTATGTACTGCTCGCCCGCACCAGCCCGTCCGTGTGGCAGCTGGTGGCCTGGGAGCTCTCCTGCCACCTCTACACGCGCGCAGTACTCATGCAGGACTCGCCGCACCTCTACTCCAATGTAAGTGTTATGTACTGCTCGCCCGCACCAGCCCGTCCGTGTGGCAGCTGGTGGCCTGGGAGCTCTCCTGCCACCTCTACACGCGCGCAGTACTCATGCAGGACTCGCCGCACCTCTACTCCAATGTAAGTGTTATGTACTGCTCGCCCGCACCAGCCCGTCCGTGTGGCAGCTGGTGGCCTGGGAGCTCTCCTGCCACCTCTACACGCGCGCAGTACTCATGCAGGACTCGCCGCGCCTCTACTCCAATGTAAGTGTTATGTACTGCTCGCCCGCACCAGCCCGTCCGTGTGGCAGCTGGTGGCCTGGGAGCTCTCCTGCCACCTCTACACGCGCGCAGTACTCATGCAGGACTCGCCGCACCTCTACTCCAATGTAAGTGTTATGTACTGCTCGCCCGCACCAGCCCGTCCGTGTGGCAGCTGGTGGCCTGGGAGCTCTCCTGCCACCTCTACACGCGCGCAGTACTCATGCAGGACTCGCCGCACCTCTACTCCAATGTAAGTGTTATGTACTGCTCGCCCGCACCAGCCCGTCCGTGTGGCAGCTGGTGGCCTGGGAGCTCTCCTGCCACCTCTACACGCGCGCAGTACTCATGCAGGACTCGCCGCACCTCTACTCCAATGTAAGTGTTATGTACTGCTCGCCCGCACCAGCCCGTCCGTGTGGCAGCTGGTGGCCTGGGAGCTCTCCTGCCACCTCTACACGCGCGCAGTACTCATGCAGGACTCGCCGCACCTCTACTCCAATGTAAGTGTTATGTACTGCTCGCCCGCACCAGCCCGTCCGTGTGGCAGCTGGTGGCCTGGGAGCTCTCCTGCCACCTCTACACGCGCGCAGTACTCATGCAGGACTCGCCGCACCTCTACTCCAATGTAAGTGTTATGTACTGCTCGCCCGCACCAGCCCGTCCGTGTGGCAGCTGGTGGCCTGGGAGCTCTCCTGCCACCTCTACACGCGCGCAGTACTCATGCAGGACTCGCCGCACCTCTACTCTAATGTAAGTGTTATGTACTGCTCGCCCGCACCAGCCCGTCCGTGTGGCAGCTGGTGGCCTGGGAGCTCTCCTGCCACCTCTACACGCGCGCAGTACTCATGCAGGACTCGCCGCACCTCTACTCCAATGTAAGTGTTATGTACTGCTCGCCCGCACCAGCCGAGATGGTTATAGTCTGACCGCAACCGCTGTACCGCGCCTTAGGTACGCGGGCGGCGAGTAAGGTCCAACCGAGATCTCGGTCTCGGTCTCGGCCGTTCTCGGCAAAAATTTACGTCTCGGTCTCGGCAAAAATGTTGGGAGAATCTCGCCCGTGGCCGAGACTGCGCATAACTGGAGAATTTGAATTTGTGTTCGATTGTGATCGGCTTTAAACCTCTACGGCCTCGCAGGCGCCGTACGGCGCTACAAAGCAAAACTTTTTTTGGATATTGCGTGATTAACAACAACAACATTATAAGATAATAATATTTTTTTTTATAATGTTGGCATCACTACCCAAGACCATAGAGGACTAAAAAAAATCAGGTAGAGTGATATTTTGAACATTTGACATTCTCGGTCTCGGCCGAGAATTTATATTATTCTCGTTCTCGGTCTCGGTCGAGAATTTATGTTATTCTCGTTCTCGGTCTCGGTCTCGGCCGAGATGAAAAAACTGGTCTCGGTCGGACCTTAGGGGCGAGACGGGAGGCGTTTTCCCACTCCCCACCTCCCCCAATCCTCCCCGTGGATATCTAATTTCCCGCTCCACACCTCCCCGCGCATACCTAAGGCGCGGTACAGCGGTTGCGGTCAGACTATATCAGAGATCTTTTAAAATACCTGCTTTGCAAAAAATGATGGTAGAATATTCCCCAGTCGCAGTCGTAGGTATAAGTATATCAGTCTATGTAATATTTTCTTGTTTATATAATGTAATTTATGTGTATGCATAAGTGGTAATTTATGTAAGTACACCCCCGTATTATTTTTTCTTTAGATCCTCTCCATCCAAAGGTTGCCTGGTAGAGATCACTATTAGTGATAAGGCCGCCCATTTTCCACTTTCTGTGTAAATTGTGTAATTATTTATAAATGTTTATTTTTCTAGTGGTGGATTAATAAAGAGTTATCTATCTATCTATCGTGCGTGACAGGCACCTACGCAGGGGCATAAAAACAAAAGCCGATCTATTGTTATTTTTTTGTGACATTACACATGATGTGTATGGTGCAGGAAGTGTCCGAAGTGGCGGAGGCGCTGAAGCAGGCGCTGAAGTGCTGCCTGCTGAGCGCCGGCCCGCGCCAGTACCTGTACCAGTTCCGCGCCGCCATGATCTACCACCGGCTCGGCTCGCTCTACCACTCGCAGTACAGGTACATAATATACACACATATACTATATACACCACGACGCGTACGGTATATGTACACAACGATGACACGGAGGGTATGTTGAAATGTCTCCGGTTGTATTACGACCATGGACCAATTACTAAGGGGACTGGCCCTAAGCAACTCGGCCGAGTGGTCGGCCTAGTACTAACATCGACATAAAACGAAGCGAGTAGTTCGGCTAATTACCAGTAGATAGAACAATGAAAATGAAAAAACAATGACCACGTTTTTTTTCATACATATATCTAATAAGGGCACCTCTTTCTTTAGTCTTTACTCTGTGAGTACGACGTCCCTATGGATGTACACACACTCACATACTTCATACTCATCCTTCCCTTACACACTCCACACACCGCCGCCTTTATTACACATCTCCACCACACTCACACATACACACCCCTCACATAACACACACAACTGTTACGACAACGACTACGACTTGGCCTCTTACAGGCTCACGCTTAAGGTAGGAGTTCGATGGACGCGGCAGTTGCTGCGACATCAGTTGTCGCCGTCAGTTTCATACAAAATTATCACGATGACATGGGCCGTGACGTCACGACGGCACCAATTTATATGGGATTGACGGCGACAACTGCCGTCGCCGCAACTGCCGCCCGCAACCAACTCTTACCTTTAGTTTCGAGGAATATTGACCTATGTTTTAGTCCGGCGATATTTATTTCAATGATTTGCAAAGGCATTGTAAAATATTTTTTGGCCAGTAATTCCCTCTAAACAATTGTTTCTTTTATTTTTACAGAATAACGCAAGAAGACGGCCCCAAGCGGCGAACGTTGCTAAACGCAACGCGCACGAACTACGAACAGGCGGCGAACATGTTCGCGGGCCTGGAGGACGCCGCCATGTACCTGACCGTGCAGCTGGAGCACGTGGCTGTGCTCGAGACGCAGGCCGCCGGTACGTATGTAACTACGAGCAGCAGCCAACATGTTCGCGAGCCTGGAGGACGCTGCCATGTACCTGACCGTGCAGCTGGAGCACGTGGCTGTGCTCGAGACGCAGGCCGCCGGTACGTATGTAACTACGAGCAGCAGCCAACATGTTCGCGAGCCTGGAGGACGCTGCCATGTACCTGACCGTGCAGCTGGAGCACGTGGCTGTGCTCGAGACGCAGGCCGCCGGTACGTATGTAACTACGAACAGGCGGCGAACATGTTCGCGAGCCTGCAGGACCCCGCCATGTACCTGACCGTGCAGCTGGAGCACGTGGCTGTCATATACCTCAATAAACGATTACCTACTCACTCGTGAGTGAATGAGTGAACATGTTTGCTGGAGGGCGCCGTCATCTAACTAAATTGAGTATGAATGAGTGAGTGAGTGAGTAGATGGGTGGGTGAGTAAGTGAATGAGAGAACATTTGCGAGGCTGGAGGATACCGCCGTGTACCTAAATAAACAAGTGAGTGAGTGAGTAAGTTTTGAGTGTGTGAGTTAGTTTTGAGTGTGTGAGTTAGTTATGAAAGCGTGAGCGGCCTCTACGCTACTTTTAAATGCAGTCAACGAGCAGTTATAAAGTTTTTTAAATTGTCACTTTGTATGCATAGCCGTCACTAGATTATCGGCCCTCCTAAGGTTCAATGTTCGAACCACACCCTTTTATTGAAGTAATACTCCTAGCATTCAGCTTAGCTGGAGAGGCTAACAGGAGTAATCATAATAAACTCACATTCCCAATTTATTTTTTTCAGTATCCCCAAACCTCAAACTCAAGTCCCTCCAGACAGCAATACAACTTCTTCGGCAGTGCCACTCTATCATGAAACTCCTGAAAAACAGGGACCCCGAAGAACACAAAGAGATCCCCAAACCAGAGGATAACGACGAGAAAACCATGAAAAACGAACATAGTTTGCTGTCGCTATACGAAAATAGACTACATTATATCCTGAAAAGCGTTATTCAGTACTGCAGGTCGAAATCTAATAAGGATTATGAGAAAATCACGGATTTACACAAGAAGTTGTACTGTGCTAGTTTGAAGATTAAGAAGGATGATGATATTAGGGTGTATGCAGGTAGTGTCTGTGATGTTTTATTGTCTATGGATGAGATTAGCAAGGAGTTTGAATAGTCTATTTTTGTATCTATGAGAAGATAATAATATTGTGAATCTATGTAAGACTGATGCGTTAATAATGTGAAATATAGTATTTATGTTTTTTAGCTATTTTCCATTTTAAACCAGTTCCGTGCTCACACTACACCAAAACGTATCATAAAAGAAACATCAATAATAGAAAATAAACTATTTAATAAA